>CAXIVR010000003.1:125868337-126468337 GCA_964035755.1 Teleogryllus oceanicus | reverse complement strand
TCTTTGGTGCGGAATCACTTTCCATTCCTCACAATATTCTAGAAAATCCTCTATCAATGCAAGTTATTAAAGTCATAGAGATTTTACGAAACATGATTTGTCCCGTTTGGTGAGGGATACTTCCGTACGTATTCTTCTAAAGGAGTATGATGTATTCTCATATCATTTTCCTCCTCGTCCATTTCGTTTTCCTCGCTTGACCATGCACTCTCTCCGCAAACGCCCTGTCGCACTCGCCAACGCGCAGTTCTGCCGACCGTCAGCGCGCACTACGGTGTCGCAGATGTCCCCGTCGTTCTCGTAAACCCCATTGCCCCCCTCTCGAAGTGCGCAGCCATCCCGCGCAACCCTCATCAGACGCATCACCATTGCGGGCAGTCCGCGGTGCCGCCCGCAGACCGCAGCGGGCCCGGCCCCGCCCACACGCGCGGCCCGCCGGGCGGAGGGGGCGAGCGGAGGGGCGAGGGGCGCGCCCGGGCGATGCGGGCGCCGCCAGCGTCAGGAGCGGGGAGCACGCGCCGTGGGCGGCAGGGAGGCCACGTCCGAGGGCGGGTCGGCGAAGGGGTGACGGAGATGAAGGAGAGCAAGGAAAGTTGTCGGATATGAGACAACGAGTAGGGGAGAACGAGAAGGGTGTGGGGAGAAACCAAATTTTGAAACACGTGGGTTGTGTAAGGAGAGTGTGAGAGGGTGGTGAAGCTTTGTTTGCGGTGAAGCAAAGAAATAGAAAAGCTACAAGGTTGAGATACAGGCATATAAGAATACGGGGGGAGCAAATAAGCGGGGAAGGAAAGATACGGAAAAGCAAATAAGCGGGGAAGCAAAGAGGCGGGAAGGCAAAGAAGCAGGGAAGTGAGGAGGCGGGGCAGCAAAGAGGCGGAGGCAGAGGCAGGAAAGCAGAGGTGGGAGAGGTAGGTGCAGGGGAGCAAGGAGGCATGTTCTCAGGAGGGAGCATTTAGTGGCGGATCGACGCGAGTCAGGGCGGGGACGCGAGTCGGTGACGCGAGTCGGTGACGCGAGTCGGTGACGCGAGTCGGTGACGCGAGTCGGTGACGCGAGTCGGGAATCGCGAGTCGGGACGCGAGTCGGGGACGCGAGCGGGGACGCGAAGCGGGGACGCGAGGCGGGACGCGAGGCGGGGACGGACGGGGACGCGAAGCGGGGACGCGAGGCGGTGACGCGGGACGGGAGTCGGGGACGCGAGATGAGGACGCAAGTCGGGGACGCGAGGCCGGGACGCCAGGCCGGGACGCGAGGCAGCGAACGCGGATATGGGCCGCCGGAGCCGCACGAGCGACGAGAACTCGGCACCGGGCGCCACCAGAGTTCGGCTGCCGGCGCTGAGGCGGCGGCTGAATGTTGCATGGGCTCCCAGAGCGCGCGCTGCAGATATTTCACAGCGTTACGCAAACTGCCTCGCGTTCGTCTGCCGCACGTACACACAATTACGGAAACCGTACGTCCTGCGCCTCGATAACGTCCCGCGGCAGCGGAGGATCGCCCGGGACGCTCCATTATAAATCCCCATACATACCCAACTTCGGCCGCTCGCTTCGGTAAACCGACTAGCTCCTCGCAGCGGAGCCAGATTGCGCGAACTGCATGGAATAAGCTACAAAGGTGGAATGTTGGGATACGTTGGATAATATTTATACTCGGCGGATAATGGAGGAAGTTCAAATTTATCATTCTTCTGCAAAGATATAGTTCTCTGATTGGAAGAATGTTTAGGGTCGTTAAATATTTGTGTATTCGTTTGTTTTCAAATATGCAACATCAATACTTTTGGCCCAGCAGCTGAAATATAACTGAAGTCTATTAAAAATTGAAAATACACGGTTTTTTAATTGTCTCGCCAACAAGTTTGCCCACACAAAGCGTCCCGTATTAACTTGAAAATTGAGCAGTCATTCTTATATGTAGACCACACACCACCTCCTCATTATTTACAAGACACTACTTCCTTATTATCAAATTATGAACGCCCCTAGACGGGGAAGAAAGAATAAGCGTAAAATTAACTTTCCCAAAGCAGATCAAAACCAGAAAATGGCTGTCCTTGCCGGAACATATAAGAACCCTTGCAGTACATGCAAGCTCTCACAGCGTATCCAAGTTCAAGCGTCTCAAGACCACGAAAAAAATCGGCCACGAAAAATGTACTTGTGCCGTACTGCGGTCTTCCAGATGGTATCTCGGCAGACGACCCACAAAAACCTGTAATTATTCAGGTGCGGTGCAACGGCCTGGCTGTGCGGCGACATTCCCGCCGACAATTCCACTTCAATTACACGCAGCCTCACGCAACGCGCGCGCCCACCAGGCAGAGGGGGGGGGGCGCGTATGAGACGCGGATATTCGCCGATCCCTATCTGTCGCAGTTACCGCTGTGTGCCACAGCCTCGCTCGACTACTAAATCTTCACAGTGATGCCAACTCGCCGCCGTATCACATCACGACGAACAAATGCTTGTTAAGAACCATGATGCAGGCCTACATTCACAAAAGACCATTTTTAACTATAATACAATTAAATTAAAAGCATTTTGAGATTATACAGTAAATCAGTCGATTATTACTGTTTATAAATGTTTAATTAAAAATCTATTTTTAAAGGGAACAGGAGATATTCTTTTAGTGTTTGTCACTTTTCATGGTAAGTTATAAACCTTTTCGAATTACCTATTATCCATACGAAGCATATACTAATATGCAGCTAAAGGACGTTTCTAGACAAAATTATAAGCGTGCGAATTGAATATCGAGTTTTGAGCCATTGACTGGAAAGACGGAAAACAAATGACCTAATCGCCGATCAAAGTTAATGAGGCTGCGAAACAATGCACCAAACCTTTCAGAGAATACCAAACATGCTAATGGGCAAGACAAATGATCCAACAGCCCCAAATGAGGCTCAGAGAACAATAAGATTTCACAAACAATGCACCACAAATCGAATATACGATACTTCGAAAGCCGACCCACCTCTCCGTTGGGCGAAATATTAATCGTCTCTCAGTCTCGGCAAATGCGGCGGACCTTCTCGCAACTCGTCGATGGCCCTCCGGTGAGCGACCGCAGAGAAACCGCAGACTACAGCGCCACGCCGCCGCCGCCGCCGCCTCCACCCTCTCGCCAACGGCGATCTCCTGCCACAGCGGCGGCGGCCCGACAGGGATCGAACTAGAACCCTCAATACCACACAAGGATAATCCCATACTGGTATACTCTTTATACTGGTATACCTTACGAAATTCACCCATCATTTCGAATCTTCTTTCATAAAATCTATGGAACTTTACGTTCCCTCTAATGCAGAATGTATTATGGATCACGGATTGAAGATGAAATCATGAAGTTTATGGACTATGATTGGAACCCCAGAAAATATAATTAAGTAAATAAATAAATGGTCGTGCATGTCCCTATTATATTGAATATAAGGTTTAATTGTTTGAATTTGGTTCAAGCATCATTTATATTCATTACACGCAATGCTTTGCTCAATGAAATGTACCACTAATCCGTTATTTCGAATTCGAAAAAAATCGGAAGGTACTGTATTAAAAAAAATAATAATTGGAACGTAAGACTAACGAAAATTACATTCTTTCCGTTTCCACTTTGGCGATTCCATAACGCATGTTCAAAGAAGACAGATTCGTTAAAGTTTCAATACTCCCAACATGCATCCATAAATTGTCTTGATTTGACAATTTCTCGATCTTTATCGAAAGGAAGGATAATTCACTAATGTCACTGACTATTATTTGATGTACATAAATTATCCGTCCTCCCCAACACGAACACAGCATTACCTTCTGGAATGCTGTCCTCAACCGACATACTCCCTCTTTAAGAGTCTTTGTGTGTGCTCACGTGTCTCCCTACACATTTGCACGCCCGCCTACACGCCAATCCGTCTGTCGAAGTGTTTGTCTGCTCGTCGGCAAATGCATGCCTTATCTATGCGTCTAGCTGCCCTGTGACCGTGAGCATGTGCCTATCTACGTGTTAATCCCATGTATTCAGACACTTGATTGAAATGCTGACAAATGATGGTTCTGACCGACATGGCATTTCGAATCGGAAATTAAATATTTGTGTATTCCAAAATTTATTCCAATTCCTGTCTGAAGTGATATTCAGTTTCGAAGATGACCCTAACATTCTCAAATTACATAACTTTAGAAGTGCGTGTCCGTTCCAACTTCAACAGTTAACTCCAAAATGACCTAGCAAAGATTATTTTGTCGATTTGTTCAAACAATTACAATGTAATTGTAACATTTGATAACAAAAAAAAATTACTTGTTTTACTTGAAAAGTTAAGTTAACACTAAAGAAAAAATACCAGAAAACACGAAAGCATAGTTGATAACGTAGTTCTCTATTTATTCAATGAAGTGTTTAGAAGATTTTATATATATATATATATATATATATATATATATATATATATTGCTGCGTTTCTAAAATTTTTGGTCCCGGAACGCGCCCCAAATTAACTATTAATTTAAAATAGAAAGTTATCCATTTATAATATAATTATTCCCGAGGTACCGGAACTCCGTTCCGTCGCGTTCCGCCAGAAATCCAGCCCTGTATACAACGAAATATCACTAAGCCGTCAGACGCATTCCTCCCCCTCTGCAGTTGCGTGCTGCCGTCCTTGTCCGTGCACAACCGCTTCCATGACGCGAGTTGCGGCACTGAGCCACAGCGGCGACGCGCCTTCCCCAACGCGCGTCGCCCGCCTGTCCCCGCGATCGCAGCGCCCTCGCCAGTATTGATCCGGATGTGACGTCACAGGGACTTATGAATGATCCAGCGGAGAGCCCTTGGCGGCGCGGCGGCAGGTACAGTCGGCACCGCCGCGCGCAAGCCACCACTGCACTCGCGCCGCCCGGAATCAGCGGCCTGCCTCGCGCGGCCCGGAATCAGAGGCCTGCCTTGCGCGCCCGGAATCAGAGGCCTGCCTTGCGCCGCCCGGAATCAGAGGCCTGCCTTGCGCCGCCCGGAATCAGAGGCCTGCCTTGCGCCGCCCGGAATCAGAGGCCTGCCTTGCGTCGCCCGGAATCAGAGGCCTGCCTTGCGTCGCCCGGAATCAGAGGCCTGCCTTGCGTCGCCCGGAATCAGAGGCCTGCCTTGCGTCGCCCGGAATCAGAGGCCTGCCTTGCGTCGCCCGGAATCAGAGGTCTGCATTGCGCCGCCCGGAATCAGAGGCCTGCCTTGCGCCGCCCGGCATCAGAGGCCTGCCTTGCGCCGCCCGGAATCAGAGGCCTGCCTTGCGCCGCCCGGAATCAGAGGCCTGCCTTGCGCCGCCCGGAATCAGAGGCCTGTCTTGCGCCGCCCGGAATCAGAGGCCTGCCTTGCGCCGCCCGGAATCAAAGACCAGCCTTGCGCCGTCCGGAATCAGAGGCCTGCCTTGCGCCGCCCGGAATCAGAGCCTGCCTTGCGCCGCCCGGTATCAGAAGCCTGCCCTGGCCCCGGAATCAGACGCCTGCCGGCCGCGGAATAGCGCCTGCCTCGCGCCGAACGGAATGAGCATCCTGCCCGAAGCAGAACCGAACCTACGTATAAACTCACGCTTCCCTAAAGACAAATTGAGATCACCAGAAAATAGCAGAAAATCGACCTCAAATTATATGACCTCCCTCGAATAATCATATCAACGATTCTTTGTAGTTTCAATTCACTTTCAACAATTCAAAAACCTTTAAAATTATTAAAATAAACCCAAAATAATTAACGCACCCATCCAGGGGACACACATTTAGGAAATAAACTGAAAGTTATGTAATTTTCATTTCACAATCCTGAAAAACATTAAGTATGTTGAAAAAGAAAACAATAAAAAATAAATAAATAAATAAATAAATAAATAAATAAATTTTAAAAAATGCAGCCCACCTCGCGCCGCCCGGAATCAGACGCCTGCCTCGTGCTACAACCATGTTTCCTTTATGCAGCTGGCGATCGTTGCTACGCCAGCGGAGATGGTTCGACGCCCAACCCCGCCGGCACGTCCACGATTCTGTTCATTTCGCAATGCCCCTTTCGAGAGAGAGACGCCAGTCTAAAGAATAACGTCCTTCCGATAAAAGTTACAAGTCATCGCCAATTTAGACAAGTTGTTCCCACGAGTAATACAGAATTCCATTAATGTAATATTTAATATCCCATGCACAAATTATAAATAAAACTTCACTGTTCCCACTTTATAAGTATAAACTTGATATGACTTCTGAAAAATCTTAGGGTGGAAATTTAAACATTTTTACATTGAAATAACTTGCTACAAATAATACGAGAATCAGAGCTCTCCGTATTTTAAATACTATTCTATCTTCTTTAGTATAACACGAAATATTCAGATGTCATGTTTAATTCCAATAGTTAAGCAAATTTCTCTTAAAAATAAAGAAAATTATCAATACACCAAATTGTTGGTGAATGCATTTCACCTGATAACCATGCAACCAAACAACACCAACATTGCATGCACAAAACATTTTGAGAACAATAGAACGATTGTGCATAAATGATTTTGTTAGCTACGTGCGCACACAAAAGAAACAATACGTCCATGGGTACATAAATAATGCTCTTTATATTCTTCTTACTCAAAACACCTTTACAATCTCGTTATCACGCTGGTCCCCTGTTGTGTGCCCCCGCCCAGCTGTAAGATAGAATTGGGAGCGAGGATGGGTGCACATCTATGCGAGGGCGGTCACGTCTATGGGAGAGATTGGCGCGGGGATGGACAAGGGAATAAACGGCGGGGCGGAGAGAGGTGGACGAAACGGACTAAGGTGCGTGGAGGACATGAGTGGCGGGTTAGTGAGAAATAGCAAGGGGCTCCAGGAAGTGACAGGAACATAGTTGAGGGGGAGAGTAGATCGCGTGGAAAGCGCAGTCAGATTGCCGGGAACACGTTGCATCGGCAGTGATATATGGAGAAGACAGAGGGGAACGGAGAGTGTAGAAGCGAGAGAGTCAGAGAATATCGGAAAGGGTCGGAGAATGTCGGAGGAGGTCTGAGAGGGTCGGAGGGCGATGGAGGGCGTCGGAGGCTGTCGTACGACGTCAGAGGATATAGGAAAGTATCGGAAAGCATCAGAGAGTATCGCAGAAAGAGACGGAGAAAGTCGCAAAGAGTCGCAGAGGGCGGCGGTGGTGGCGTGGGCGGCGCGGGCAGCAGGTGGGGCGCAGGTGGGGCGCCGGAGAGCGGAGCGGTGCCGTGGCTAGGTGGCGCGTCGGTGGCAGTGCAGGGGCGCGACCCGGGCAGCGAGGGGGTGGCGGTGGAGGGGAGCTGACGTGCCGCGGAGGGTGGCTGCGTGTCCCGTGGTGGCCTGGGAGCACGCCGCGGATGATGGATGGTGACGGGGACCAAGGGGGTGTGCCCGCCGTCCCCTCCATGTCGCTCCCCTTGGCGGGGTGGGGCGACGCGCGGCGGCGCGGGGTGGGGGGGGGGGGGCGGGACAGCGCGGGGGGGGCGTGAGGCGGGGCAGGGCGGGGCGGGGCGGGGCGGGGCGGCTGTCCTCTCGCGGGCGAGGGAAAACTGCCGTGCTCCGCTCTGCTCTCCTGGAGCACGCGCGGGGGCTGAATCAGTCGATCCCCCAGCGCAAAAAATGCGCCACCACGGAGAACTGCGTTGTTGCCGCTCCGCCTACCCTTTTTTCCGTAGGACGCTCTGCTGAGAATGGGCCTTTGTGCATGCTCATCATACAACTGATCAACTTGCAACAAGCACGCTGCATCCTTTAATGCTAATCAGCTATATATATTGAAAGTGACAAACATCTGCATACTCTGAACATGCATTGTCTCATTCTATTGTAATGAAAAACATTCATCTGAGATGGTGATTTTCATATAAATGGGTGAGAATATCTAATAGTAAGGAGGTTCTCAGAACATAGCAAAATCTTTTGCTTTGATGAAGAATTAATTAATTAATTAGTCAATAAATCGAATTGAAATACTGTGAAAAATTATGAGTGTAGATTAGATTTGAATTCTTAATTAGTTTAAATATGGTTCTGGCCATATATGTTGAGTATTTGTCTTTAATAATTAATAATAATAATAATAATAATAATAATAATAATAAACAATTTAATATTCGCCAACCAAAATTAAACTCCATTTCCTTTTTGTCCCACTGTTTCTGCTTCCAACTCCTAGGGTTAATATTACGAGTATCACGATACACTCTCAGAAATTTCTGCATTTCTTTTAATGTGAAGTACATGAAAGTAATTTGCATGTACGTAAAGTAAATTTAATGTACACGTACAGTAACTTTAATGTACGTGTACAATTAAATTTAATATAGACAAGTACGTTCAGAGAACAGACGTACATTAAACCTACATCGATTTTAATTTAAGCATTAAATTTAGTGCACAGGTATATTAATCTCCCTTTAATGTATAAAGTACATTAACATTCATATATAGTCGTACATTAAATTTAATGTAATTTCTGACGGTGTACTTCAATTCCATCGACGATAGCACTACGAGCCGAGAGACCATCATCCCCCTTATCTAGACAGCAAGAGCTCAGCGATGTTCCGGGAAGTTGGACGGCGTCGGTAGGGGTCACGTGACGGCGAAGCTCGCGTCTCCCACGCCATGGCCGCGTGCCCTTCTCAAAGCAGGAGAGCCACCCCCGCCCTTCCACACACTTCCATGTACGTTCCCCAAGGGAGGCATGAAAGTATGCAGCGATAGCAGAATTCCTTTTGTGATGGCTTTCCGCACCATGCCCAGTCTCGTGTTGTTTGTAACCATAGCGAACATTGCTCCGTCCAACAAACAACCTTGAGCAGCTTCAAGTTCACGTCGAAGTTATCTCGAATACCAGCTGAGGCTGAAGATAATGCTTTTGAGTTTGACCATATGCTATGCACTCGGTGCCTGCAGCAAATTCACAACGCTTTTCAATATACTTAAATTTAGTTTTTACTGTCCAAAAATAACATATTCGAAATATCGGCAACCATTGACTCCACAACAGTTTCAATTCATGATAAATCGAAGCAACGAACGTAAATTACATAATTCCTAGAATATTTTCGAATCGATCAGTTAGGTAGCAATTTCATCACAGTATTTTTAATTTATTTTCCCGAACCCTTTATAATGTTCAATTAAATGATATTAAACTTTCTCGTTCAAACATGGATCCAAAAAATGTAATTAATTCTACATGTAAACCAACTCGAACTGGATCAACATCAAATGTGAACTCTGTTGAAGCACTGAATGCTCTCAATGTGTCTCACAAACCTTCTAATGTATACACTGAAGAGAAGATCCTTTTTGTGTGTCACGAGAAGATACGAGAGTGTCGGCCTCACCCACACCGCAAACACCGACGAGGAAACGCGACGAATCAACTGTGCCCGCGGCGGTCGATGACTCAGGTGCTGCGCTGCGCAGCACGGCAATGAGAATATGAGAGACGCACCATTGCAGTGCCAAGCAGCAGCGTCATGCCATACCATGCCATGCCATGCCATGCCATGTCATGTCATGTCATGTCATGCCATGCCATACCATGCCAGATCGACAATATGTAATTCACTGAACACACAGTTCGCCGAAAATCATGTTTCTTTCTCATTCCCACCAAAGAATAGTGGACACGCGAGTTGTAGTTTGTGGAGCTAACCGTTGCTCATGGAGGG
The DNA here is from genome assembly GCA_964035755.1 of Teleogryllus oceanicus. Lineage (NCBI taxonomy): Eukaryota > Metazoa > Arthropoda > Insecta > Orthoptera > Gryllidae > Teleogryllus > Teleogryllus oceanicus. Next base: position 126,458,634 of record CAXIVR010000003.1, on the reverse strand, counting down.
AAACCCAAGGGGAGATTGGAGAAAAGTACAGCAGGAAGAGACACGCACGGGGAAAGCAAACATCTCAATTTGACATGAGCAAAAACTTCCCCATCGAAATATTTATTACGATAAATTATATTACTAGTGTAATATTTATAAATAATGAAAAAAATAATGATAATTCTTCTTTCAAAGGGCTTAAATATCTCGAATTCTAATTAGACATCTTGTTTTCATGGCGAGATTTCGTTACTTTTATTTTTTGAAACAAGTACCACAAGTCTACTTTTCCCGTTTTAAAACGATATCTTTCAACGCGGCCGTTCCCCTTCTGCCAAGCAACTGCCAGCCAGGCAGGAGTGAACAGTTGGGATGTGCTGCTCCGTGGGGTAGGGCAGAGCACTTGCAAGCGCACTTAGACATTTTTTCCTCTCGTTGAGCGCCTCTGACGTACCCATGACGAATGGGATGTTGGCATAAGGACCTGTCTGTCGCCCTCCCTGCTCGGTAACCTTCGTGCGATATCTGCTTTACCGGTCTGACGTGTTCCCAGCCAGGCCAACGCCGCCGACGCGCACGATGACATGGCACGCACGCACGGTCAGATACACGACACGCCCCTTTCCGAAGGGCTGTGGATGTTTACGGTTCATGCCCTTAATAAGCGCAGGGGTGATCGAGAAGGTGGGATAAGAATCGTTCGTCTCGCGATGATCATCCGAGTGAGACGAAGATGAGTTCGCTCCATTTCTGACGGCGGGTCTAGTAGGAGAGAGAGATGCTTTCTTAATAGACGATGGAGCAATCTTCACGAAGGACCTTGGTTCAATTATATGAGATTTTAACAACGTCCATCATCAACTGATTAACCGTTAATTTCGTATTAACACCGTGTTAAAGTTTTTTTTTCTTTAAATTGGAGCAATTTAAAAAAGGAACGGAAAAGGAAAAGCAAAGAAGTGAAAAAGAAGTACAATTTAATCAAGGCAATAATATATAAATTATACAATTTGCACAGTATACTACGTATATTACACATAAATAATACACGTCATAATATACTGAGAGAAAATTAAGTTGAGAGATGTGTCAAGTTATTTGTGCCACAGAATTAGAAAACAAAATGTGTCTCCCAACCCTCGAGATGCAAATATAAAATAAATCCAACACAGTAACACTATCGGGAGAACTACCTCGCTGGTATAAAACCAAAATATCCATTCCCAATCGGCTCAAGCTCGCACTTCCAACCCTCATTCACCGCGCCCCCGAACCTGAAAATCGCCACCGGCCGCGCGCGGCGGACGAACGAGGAGCGCGCTGGGACCCCCGCTCTCGCGAAGTCCAGCTTTAAACGGCGCCGCTATGAACTCGTCGCCGCTCACGCCTCCATTCGCACGAAGGGTGGAAATGGGGAGAAAGGGGGGATGCAGCGGCGGCGGCGGTGGCACTACGCAGCCGGCCCACACTCACGCCGCGCCCCCGCCCCCGCAGTCCCCGGATTCCCACCCTCGCTGCAAATCTCTCCCGGCCACTGCCTCATACATCGCCAATTCAGTCGCTGTCTGGACCCCGGGTTTTCTAACCACCCTAGCCGATACCGCTGACCGGGAGGTCCTAGGCTCGAGTCCTGACGGCGGCAGGAGTTTCGACACGAGCTTTTCAACTAGGTCGAATTCAGTCGCTGTCTGGAGGAGAATTCTAGAGGTCGGCTGCTCTGATCGGTAGTTTTCCGTGGTTTCTCCGATCAACACCAGGCGAATGCCGGAGCAGTACCCTACCAAACGGGCCACGGACCGCGCGCGATCTTTCCTTCCTCTTCCTTGTCCCAACCTCTCCCCTTACACACACACTTACACCAACATGCACTACACTACCACATATTCCGGGAGACCGGTCGGGAGCATAGAGCTTGTCCCGGCTGGGGCGGTGCCCCGCTGGTGGGAGAGTCCTGGTTAGGGGGAAACCCCACTAGCCGACGGTAGGTCGGCGCCGGATCGCGCCATCCAGCGAGGGAAGATTACCGCCATTTCCCGAGAAAAAACACGCACTACTCTAACGGGACAATGACCAAAGCAGTTGACGCGCCCGGAAACAGGAAAAAATCAATCAATCAAGCCGATACGGTAGGTCGGTGTGTGGGATTTCGCCATCCAGCGAGGGAAGATCACCGCCACATCTCGATGGAAAAACACCACACTTACGGGATCATGGCCTTAGTAGTTGACGCGCCCGGAATCACTGGACAATCAATCATCTCCCGCGTAACCCTCTCCACTCCCGACGTCTCTAACCCTTCCTGTTAATTGAACCAACGCAAAATTCCACTACATTGCCAACCGCCACCGCCGCCACCGTCCACTACCACCTTCACCACCACAGGCGCCCCCTCCCCTTCTCTCTTGTTCCTCCACCCCCTCTTCATTCTCACCGCTTATATCCTCGCCCGCACGGACACTCCGTGGCTGCTTTTTTTAAATACGTATTTTTGTTTTTATTACGCCGGCCACACCGCCCGGTCGCCGGCCGGCCGGCTTCATTCATTTAGGAGCAATGTTGACAAATGCCGCCGCTGGTAATTCGCACACACGCGCTACCTCGCGCCACCGCCGCCGCGAGCGCCCCCGTCGCCCAGTCGGCGCTCCAGGGCGCGTGGGCGGGGAGGCGAAGCAAGGGGAAGGGAGGGGAGCGACGCAATAAAGCGGTTAATATCTCTCGGAAACGACGACAGAAGAAAAGCCCGTTACGAAACAACAAAGGAGAGCGCGGGGGCGAGAGGCGAGGTAGGCGACGCCACGTGTCAAGAAGGACGTTGAAACACGCGCTTCGCTCGCGAATGACTAGAGTATCACGGAGAGAGTGTTTCACAGAGAGTAGTCACACTGTGTCAACGGATGCGTTCTAGTATTAAAGGGGCGCTTTGATGTACAATGTACATGTACGAATGTATTTACAGGACATTCGCTATACAAATAATATGACGACTGTGAGCCTATCCATACTTCTCCATTGGCAAACACAACATGCAAATGAAGTAAAAATGGGAAACACTAAGAAGTTGAAGTTTGACATAATTTCTTTTCTTTCGATACGTTTCAGTGGGTCTACTACATCAATGTTCAAAAATGGCATGGAAAGACATGTCTACCCGATTGATATGTTAGGTATATTTCTTGGAAAAAATTTAAAGAAGACTAAGAATATTGGTTACTGTCTAATTTGGCCAGTTTCATTAATAAAGAATTTTAAAATCAGTGTTATAAGCTACTCGAGTCGTGAATATCTAATTGATATAAAAATCTTTTGTAAAATTGGACATTTTAAAATACTTTCCAGGAAAATACTACAATGTGAGTTCAATAACGGCTGAAATGTTAAAGCTTGGAGGGACACTGCAGGCAGTTACCAATTATCGACAATTTATCTAACGATTCTAGGAACGATGAAAGCAATTTAAATGTATGATACGAGGAAATTCGTGAGTCTATCTATTCGCTGTGAATTAGCTCTTCCATCGTCAGCACCCAAAGAGAAACACATACTGTGGTATCTCCTTCACAACCGTGCAAAAACTCGAATGTCAAGCCTTTTAACACTTTGTGTAATTCTTTCGCGAATAACAAATGTAAGAGATGTTAATTACTAAATGTCAGCTATTATTTTCACTCGGCATATATTTTCCCTCCGTTCGTGGAAAAATTTTGCAGTGGTAAAAATGTGAAAATTCTCTTAATTGAGGAATAGAAAATTTGGTATGAACGTCCTCTGCCGAGTCCAAAAAGTTTGCTGAAATGAAAAACCACACACACAAATCACAACGATGTGCCAGTTGTTACTAAAAATACTAATACATATTATTATTATTATTATTATTATTATTATTATTATTATTATTATTATTATTATTATTGTTGTTGTTGTTGTTGTTGTTGTATACATGCAGAATCACTTGTAAAGATGCGTTACTCAAGATACACTTAATCATACAGGGAAATTACCTTATCTGAGCATGCCAAACGATGGAAATTGTAGCAATAAGTACCCCATCTGCCACGTGACGTCAGCAAAATATTACAAGATACGATAATCAAGACATTATACTGATATTGGGCTTTAACGACATATGTAAAATACACATAGTAAAATTATTATTTAAAATTTCACACGAAACTGTAATAATGTAGATTGCACATACAGATTAGATAATAATTACATATTCAATATTCGTACACAATTTAAGGATCCAAACAAAGCTTCGCGAATGGTGGGTTGGTATGTGCATTAAAACATAACCCGGAACGTCTTGAAGAACGAGGGACATTCAGGCTGAGTCACTACTGCAGTTTCCACCGATGCATACCAACGCGTAGAGGCGCAGCCACACTAATTGCTACGAGTAAAATGTACAAAATGTCGCTTGCCTCGTAACGCACGTAGCTTCCGCTGTTCTCACGCCCCAACGACCTCCTTTCGACCGATCTCAAGAATCGATCTTATGCAATCGACAGGTCTAGAGCTTTCCGTTAGCTAAAACGACAAAGTTCACTAGGCCTCCTTGACTGTCTCCGATTCGACGTTAGTGAAACGTGTATGTTCGATCCTCAAGCTGCTTTTCCAAGGACACAACAATATACAGCTGTTCGAAGGAAATGTATGGTTGTCTTAACGCACGGTAGACAAGGGAATAGTTTACACAAGTCAGTTTCTGCAATACTGCAAGACTAATGAGTCCATTAAAAATATGTCAGTACAAACAATAATGAGCGAGTTGTCGAGTTGAAAAACTATTCTTTAAGAGTTTTCTGCCAGTATCACGTATAAGAATGTAACATGTGACTGAATGTAAACGCTTGTTTTGCTATTAAATGATACTGATTGAATAAAACAATTACCATTTGATTAATCCGATTTGTCTTTTCTTCTATGAATAATATTCCCGTACACATGTCCGAGTAATATTTACAATATTTTATGAAAAAGAAGCCAAAAAATCTCTCAAAGAACACGACGCAAAGAAAGGGAATCTGTGAGACTCACAACCTGCATTAGATCTGAGGACTTCTAAAGCAACGCAAAGTTGTCGGGTATTTCGAAAGAGAATGCAATCGTACAAAGCGGCGTCCGTAGAATCCGTTTCCATCCTTCCCAACGCTAACGAAATCCTCATGTCCAGACTTCAGCCAACTTACGACGTGCCTCCCCCCCTACACACGAGCCCCGCATAAAACCTCCTCCTCCTCGTTCAGTCAGTGGCTGGAGCGGAGTTGGCAGCGGGCGCAGGCCAACTGCCAGCCAGCACCGCCGCGGCGGCGGCGCGGCGGGGCGCTCGGTTTCACCCTGGAAGTTAGACAACCACCCGGCAGCGGAAGCGACCGCGACGGCTCGGCGCGGCCCGGCCGGGCCCAGCGAGCCCCGACCCTTCGCACTCGGCGCGGGCGCGGTTCGCCTTAACTCGATAACAGAGGGCACGCCGCGAGAGCGACAACTGGCGGGGAAGATGGCGGCGGAGGGAAATGCACGGACCAGCTGCCGCTCCCGCCACTTCCTCCACACGCCCCGGTGCCTTGTGGTGAAGCGTCGGGGGGAGGAAGGGAGACTTTCCAGGACCCGCAACAGCGGCGTTAACCTCTAGGACCATTTTTACGGAAATACTGGGAATGCTCTTCTCTCCATAGCACGCCACACACAGTTTTTAACCGTTTGGGACATAATACGAAATAAAAATAAAGAAAGCAAGAAAGACAGAAAACGTCCCTAGTCCCATTCATGTTCAATGGGTATTGCACTGATAACAGCCGGCACTCCTTTTTAAGTGCCTGTTGTACTGCGTCTTGGGAGTCGGAGCCTGTAATACGAAATAAAACTTTTCATTCTGAAAAATTTACCACCCCCCAGCAAGTTACGGAATAGTTTCTTACATCCTAAGGCACACAGACATCACAGACGAAAGCTATAATAAACGAATATTGTGATTACTGATGTACTTGCGATCGGTACCGCCACCATCGCAAACGCTGTCCGTCTCCTTTTACGGCACAACTTTTTAGAAAAGTTGGCCCCCCCGAGCGCCCTTGGCAGTACATCTACCCACTCACTGTCTGGTCCGCCTACTCCGCCGCCGCCGCCAGCTGGCACGAACCTCGTCCCTCAATTCACCACAGATCACACCTCCCCGCTCTCACCCTCGCCCTCCCTCACCCCCTCCTCCAATTACAACCTTGGTAATGGAGCCTAGGTATTAGACCGGGAAGTACCGTATCGCGAGCCTCTCCGGTCGCGCGATCTCCAAGATTAAAACTATAACGCACGCTCGCCGGGTCTTGTAATAAGCGTATATCAAGAGTCGAAGATATATTGGCCCGATTACGTTCCGCGAGATAGGGGGTAAAGAAGCGAGACGGAAAAATGGGGGAGAGGAGTGGGAGAGGTCTCACCTGGCGCACTGTGCGGGAGCGGGAGCAGGCACCCTGCCCCCGCCCCCTTTCATTGTCGATAATGGAAGGGTCAGCGAACGCTTTCACGAGGAGGTATCACCAGCAGATAATCTACGCGCCCTATCGAGGATTGCTCTGAGATACTAAGAGGTGTTTGTCAATCGATTCGCAGTAAACATGACACGAATAAGCTGTCTTGATAGTACTGTCAGATCACGGACTTACGTGCTAACTCGTGCGTTCATGTCATCCAAAATTTCAAGAACTGTTTCTTGAAACAGACTGCCCGCTATCTTTCCAGCAGTGGGAGGTAAGTAATAATTATTTTCTGTTAACCTGTTTAATTCATTTTTCGATTACATTTTGTATCATTTCAGAGTTTACACATGACTTCATTGGCAATAGTATGAAATTTAAGCGAAAAATATATCACCTGATACGACTGGAAGAACTACACCTTATCTCTCATATTCAAGAACTATCAAGCAATAAATGAGTGAACATCACAAACAACATACAAGTAATACGTGCTAATCAAACAAGTTTTAAAACACTGCAATAGAATGCGTAGGTACAATCGTTAGCTTATTAGTGTAAAAGTTAGTGCAAACCTTCGTGACGTATTTATAAAAAAATCCACTTTCAATATGAAAACAGAAATTATTCTGTTACATTGTTGCCCATTAAAATACGATTATACAAATGTTTATTCAAGCGCTTTCTATATAAATGCTGAACTATGTATTTATAATATGAAACGAACACAACATCGACTGCTTTTGTTTTTAATTCTGCGGGGGCAAAACAGCAACAGCGAAAATTTGCAAATCGGGATAAAATTCAGTCACGGAAATAAGTTCCACCACCAAAAGAGGAACGAGCAGAAAGCTTCAACAACATTCATATCCCTTGCAAACAAGACTGTGGCCTTGCATTGCAATTTGCTTTTCAGATGGTCCCACGACACACGACCTAGAGCACGGACAAAGCTAATACAATACGAATACAAATATAATTCAAAGCCTTGCTTAACCTCGAGGTTAAGCAGGTGTAACGTCATAGCGAATAGTAACGAGCATAAAGGTGCAACGTCAAGCATAATAGTGACTGGGAGGGCGTGGGTTCGTTCTCGGCACGCCAGCCAGGGACCACAAATTTTGTGTGGAATATCAGTAGGTTTTGTGGCGCCTGCCGTAATCGAATTTGGAGGTTATGTCCTCTGATCGACAGTTAGCCACGGCCCCCGCGGCGGGCCACGGACAACGCACGATCGTCCCTTCTCATGGAACCGCGCTGAGACGCCGCGGACGAGGGGGGGGGGTTGGAGTACGTCCGGTACCTTCCCCCTCATAATCGGTGTACACCGGCGAGGATGAGACCTACATTTTGTAGAGTAATGAATAAGGCTGATGAAATAGTTGAACGTTAGCGTTGTGAAGGTCATTCTTAGTGTTTCCAACCTATTCACTCACAATTTCAAATGCTCACAAAGAAATTTCTTATAATATGGAGCTTAGCTTCTTATAACATATAGCATAGCTTTGGCAGTCAAGCCGACATTTTGCATATTTTACCTTTCTAAAAGCAAATATTATTGACTATTCGATAATCTCATCTGGTGGCTTCAAAGGCAATTTAATATCAATGAAAGTGACTTAGGAAAGGGACCTGGAAATGAGTATTAATTTAGTTTTTTCGATAAGAGTTGTAACTAAAATCCTAACAATGGAATTTTTTATATTAACGAGGTTCGACTACATCGACTACAACGCTTGATTCTTCTGAAAATAATTTCGAATTGATCGTTGGCAAAATGAATTTCATGCATATTATTTTTCAATTTCAGAACAGTTCACCAAAAGGTGAAGCTTAGGTCATTCTGGAAAAAATTGCCCGACGTGACGGACATCTAAATACAACTGTTTAACCAAATTAAAAACTGCAGCACACGCCACCCCGCCGGCAATTGTCGGTTTGCGAGCCGCGAGCGTCATTTGGGCGTCAGTGACGGCTTAGAGCGCGTCGCACATTGGCCCACCCCCTGCCCCGTCGCCCCGACCGCGCACCCGGGTCGCGAATGTCAATACCCCGGCATTACGGATTACCGATTACGACAACAAAAACACGGCTTTCGGCTTTTAACGGATGGAGTCATTTTGTTATTATCGCAGAGGGCGGCGCTTGACTCGGGCGGAGGGGCGGGCCTGGAGTGGACGCGCGCACTAATGTGTGTGCGTGTGCATGAGAGAAAGGATCACAGAGAGTGAACCCGGACCCAAAATTCTGGGAACAGGTGATAGCACAGTGCGCACGAGAGAAATATCCTCATATTAAAGATTCCTTGGTGCATTAATCGTTCAGCGCCTGGAGTCGAGCTTACATTGTAACTCTCACAAAAACTTGAATGACTTGGAAGAGGTATGTTGGTATAGTGGAGCGGGTACTGTCTAGTGACATCTCTAAGGGTAAAGAATAAGGAACTGGAGAATTAATGATTGTCAGAATATGTGTATTTCCTTTGTATCGTTTCTGTAGAGGTGTCGGAAGCCTTTAAACACTCACTCTAACGGCTATTATTTTTGTTATTCTACCTACTAATTGTTTTGTATTCTTCCCTACATGCAGAAGATAAACACAAACAGTAACTGAGCTTTGCGTTTTTATTGCTGACACATAAGTTAATTATTAATGCCGTTAACAGCAAGGATTCACATTTTAATAATTCAATTAGTTCTCACAATTTTGGAGCATAATTGTTCTTTCCTCATTTAAATTACCGAGTTGAAATGTCAGACAACTATTGTGTCCCTGTCTCATTATCAGAAAAACATAGGTTTCTATAATTAATCGTAATAAACTGCTCCTGAAAAAAGCACGAACGCACGCGACGCGCGCAACGGGATTGTGCTGCTGTAAAAGTCGAGGACGAACAAAACTCCTTCCACACAAACCTGCCTTGATGCACATCCATCCACCTTCCAGAACCTTAATACTACAACACACTGAAATCTATTGCAATAATTCAACAAAAAAGAAGAAAAATCGTAAAATACAGGGCTTGTTTAACAGTAACACAATGGACGTCCAGATAAAATAAATTATTTAAGGAGAAAATACACTTTTTTGGAAAGGAGTTGGTCGAAGTGAGTGGGAAGGGAATTGGGAGTTCAGAGAAGAGAGGGGAAAGAGCCAAGCGAAAGAGAGACAGAGAGATACACAAGAGACAGATACGGAGAGAGACCCAAGAGAGAGAGACACACACACACACACACAGACTTAGAGAGAGGGGGGCAGAGAAAGAGAGTAGGGTGAGTCAGACAGAGAGTGAGAGAGGCAGTGAGAGAGACAAAGAAAGACAGAGACACAGAGGGAGAGACAGAAAGACACAATTAAGAGATACAGAAAGACAGAGAGAGGAGAGGAGAGAGATAGGGAGAGAGAGTAAGTCAGAGAGAGAGAGAGAGAGAGAGAGAGAGAGAGAGAGAGAGAGAGAGAGAGAGAGACGGCCAGGAAGTGGCCGAGCACTCACCGCTCCTCCGCCGCGCCGGCCGGGCGGCGCCGCGGCGGCGGGCGGGGGTGTTGAGGCGACGGAAAGAAAGCATATAATTAGCCGTGAAACAGAGCCGGCATACGCGCGCAATCGCCGCCTGCATCTGCGCAGGCAGGCGGGCAGGCAGGCGACGGCGGCGACGGCGGCGACGGCGGCCGCTGCCACTACAAGCGCCGCAGATGTGTATCGCGCTCTCATAAAAGCATTCGTCATTAAGCGCGCGCGGCTGGCTGCCTGCCTGCGGCTGAGACAGTTGTCGTTGAGAGCGCTCGCGGCCCGCGACACCTTCCCAATTACTCCGCTCCCACCGCCGCTTCGTTTTCGTGCGCCTTATTAATTGCTTTCCACGCCGCTCCGCGACCGCGCCACTCCTACGGAAGGCACGGCCGGCGCCCGAGGAATAAACACTCTACATTCAGCGGCCCGGAATACAGATGTTTTAGCTAGGAAAGTTTCAAGAAGTAATGATGATGACTTACTTGTGAATACCCTTTCCATATACTTGTGGAAAATTTCAATATTTACGGTGAGAAACGCATAATTTGTCATCAAGGTATTTAAATTCTGGAATCGTGCAGTTTTATATTAGATATTAATTTTTCATGAGGAATTTCTGTAAATAATCACTCACCTCACTAACCCAGCACATCTTAAATTAAGTAAGTAAATTAATTCACATAATGACCTTTTAACCAATAAGGAGAAAACCACTTACAATTAGTGGTAGATATTATAGAAAGTACGCACAGAAACTAGACATTCCGCCTCCATTAGCACAATGTGTGTTGCATGTTACTACATTACCTCCGCAAAGAAGATGAAAGGAGAACACAGCTATCTCATCTAACAAGGGATCAAACACAAATTCTCCTACTCACCTACTAGTTACTAACCAACATCATCAGATAGTATCCTCCTACATATGTTACAATAGAGTGTAAAGAACGGTATACACGGTAGAGTTTTCTTGTACATTCTCATACAGTTTCTGTTCAGAAACGTCAAGACTCACAAAAAGCCTCTCAAAGAAGCACAAAAGCCAGAAGTCGCGTTTACACGGTCTGTACTTTCCTCTATGAATCGCCATAAGGCGCCACTAGGGGGTCCACTGGGAAACAACTGAATTGCGTCGTCCGAGCACTTTCAGTGGCGGATTTCTGTGCGTGCGTTCTGGATGTGTAACCTTAATTAATAATAAATTAACTATGAGAAGCATATTGAAGAAATATAGGAAGGCGGGAATAGGAAAGAGTTATTTTATCACAACATCACTTCACACAATCGCACCTTGACACACCTAACCACAAAATCTAAATGACCGATCGGGTAAACTCGAAGTGATCAGATCCGTTAGTGATCAATTCTGTCGCTACACTCTCAGAAATGTCTGCATTACTTTTAAGGTAAAGTACATGAAAGTAATTTAAAAATGTATGTAATTTTTAAAAACATTAATTGATTTTAATTTACTAATTAAATTTAATGGCCAGGTATATTAATCTTCTTTTAATGTACAAGGTTCATTAAAATTCATGTAAAGTCGTATATTAAATCTACATTAAATTTAATGTAATTTCTAAGAGTGTAGAGGCACGTTAGTCTAACTGTAAGAATTCCGCACGAAAATGTGAAAAAGCTTTCATGCAGAAATCATCCAGTCAAAACTGCACATTTTCTGTACGTCAAATCTTCCGAATACTACATCGTGTATACCAGCCTTAACAGCCTCACCATTGCATTACCATCTAAGCTCGGCCGCGCGCCACCGCGCTCCGTGGCGCTTCGCGGGGCGCCGCGCCGCAGCGCGAGCCTCTCTCCGGCCCGCCACCCACCCACGTATCAGATCGTGTCCGAGCCGCGAGAGCACGCGTCCCGCGGCCGAACGTGTCATATCCGCCATTCCAGAACGCGGGATCTTAATCGCTCTTTGCGGGCGCGACTGCCCTCGCGCGCGGCCCTGGAATTCGCACGCGTTACGCGCGGCGTAGCGCGTGCCGTTCGCCGGCGAGGAGGGAGAGAGAGAGAGAGAGAGAGAGAGAGAGAGAGAGAGAGAGAGAGAGAGAGAGAGAGAGAGAGAGAGAGAAACATCCAGAAGCGATGCTCGACGCTAACAAAAAAAAAAGTAAGAAAAAAAGGGACTGCGCGCGCAACGGGTACTGATGGCACGCGGCATGGTTGCGCTCGGGACAAAGCAATGCGCGCGATTATTCAATACGACTGGAAGAAAACGACCGCTTGGAGAGCAAGTGCTGCCGGTAATTGATACACATTCCGATAATACGAATTTCGTTTCTTTGTGCCGCGCATGGGGGGGGGGGCGAGCAATTAGAAAGAATTCGCCTCGAGGGAAGCGGGAGCGAGAGGGCAGTGGAAGCGGGGGCGACGCCGGCGTCTTTACCGATCGACCGGGGCAGGCGGCGCCCGGACGTCGCGTCGTCGCGTGCCGTCGGCTCTTCCGGTGCGCCCCGCCCCGCCCCGCCCCCCTTCGCGTCTCCTCCGGCGCCCGCGCCCGCGCCCGCGCCCCGCCCCCACCCGCCCGCGCCACCTCGGAATCGAACCGTGCGGCCGCGCCTGCACCGAGGCGCCGCCGGCGAGGCGTCGATCGCGTGATGCGGGCGCGTTCCCCGGCTTTCAACAGGCGAGAGCGGATACTCCCGTCGAGAACACAAAAGGGCGAGGGGGTTTCCTTGGAGAGGCGAGACGAGATGAGGCGAGGCGGGAAGAGGCACGGGCAAGGATCCCTTGATGAGGCGATGACCCGAGGCCAGCACAGCCGTCATGCAACCAGCTGCATTAGAACGTATCGGGCGAATTAGAGAATCTACATCGAGACGAGACGTGAAGAGAGTAAGGACTCCATAACGAATGGGAAAAGTGACTTCCATATGAAATACGAAAGAAGACGAGACGTAACATGTCGAGACGTTTCTTCATAGTGACCGGCGCTAAACAAACCATCTACTACTATCAGTCTTCAAATTTCGAAATAGGCTGGTTTCTTAAACAAAGAGACATACGACACGGATATTACGCACCCTTCACGACCCCTGACAAGCGATGCCACCCAAGACGTTAAATCATGAATCAGTATCATGTCCACGTCATTTCTTTCCTTAGGGTCAAATCGAACAAGAATGAGCCATCGCGTGAAGAAACGCTGAGCGAAGAAATTCACGGCGGAAAAGAGAGAACAGAGCACGAAACGAAGATGGCTCGAATTTCCACGTCGAACGCTTCTCGAGGAAGCAAACGCTTGGCTTCTACGGGTTAAAAAGAAATGCGTTGGAATACCTGCGGCGGAGGATGAAACAGCGCGCTGGCATTCGCAACGGAAGAGGCTCGTCATCGGAGAGGGGCAGCTCCGAGAAGCCACCAGGAAAAGCCGATTGCGCGAAGGGAGAGAGGTGGCAGGCAGAAAGGGTTGGTCAGGAGACAGTTCGAAAGGATGAAGAATAATTGCGAGTGGACTGTTAGCTTATATCAGCTTGGGTTTTGGGGTTTTGTGTGAGAGGTACGGGCATGTTGATAATTTCGTCATTATCATTTCACGGAGAAAACTGATCTCTCTTGTAGTCCCACTGTTTCACGGAGACCAAATTCCTCTTGCTTGTTAAGGTGAACAGAAAAAAAATATAGATTTTCTTCTAGGGACAGTCTTTCCCACGTGAATACGAAATGTCTGCATTCTCCGAAGGTGGACATGCACCAGCGAACCTAGATCGCGACGCTCGTTTCCACGTTATAAATACGTATCCGACGATTCATGCTCCCGATTTTCAACCTGCACGAACCAGGTTAATGCCTACGCTTGCTGGGGGAATGGGCTGCTTACGTCATTCACTCCTTACTCTTCTAATCGTTCTCTTAATTTACTCTAGTGCAAGACTGCAAAACGTTCTTCAAAACTGCTCTTACTATCTCGCTTAATCAGTTTCCCAACAATTCGACCGTTTCGTATCGGCATCCTGTACATGTTATAGTGGGTTCGTGCTCTAACCCGGCACTCTGACGTATCAAAGATAGCAATTTTATATCTACGGACAAAATGTTGACAGTTCACTTCGACTTAAAGCGAGCGCAACACTGAGATAAAAACAGACGCGACTCTGCGCCAAGCAAAGGCGAACAGCCAGGGACACTCGTTCGCGCGTGCGCCCACTTGAAGCGCTCCCGGGAGGGGGGAGGCGTAGGATGGTGCTCAACGTTTTAGGCCGGAATCCCAAAAGTCTGTTTTGAAGGTACACTATTATCGTGAAGTAATCAATTTATCAGCAAATTTGAGTAATATTTCAAAAGTGACATTGCTAATAATAATTTTCAAGACCTCGACACCTCTTAAAACAAAAATATGAACACTGATATCGCAAAGTGGCTAGAAGGTATCGTATAATGCTTCGCTAAGCTAAGTATCTGGATGCTAGAGGGGTTCGTCGATCCCATACGATATAATTTACGCCAAACAAAAAGCTCAATGAGCGTTCGGTTCATTTACACCAGCCGCATATTGCAACGAAAGGGGAAAGGTTTCTGATACAGGGATTTCCCCACAATTTAAACGTCAATGAGAGTCTTTTCAGTTGACCCCCTGTCTCCTGCACTTTGGCAGAGCCTATCTGCTTAGGAAGAGAATCTCACGCAAACTCCTGACGAACGCGTCTCGCTACAATTGTTACAAACACACGAAAGCATTCGAGGAACGAGCCAGGAGGGAACGAGAACGATTAGAAAAAGATTAGAAGAAACTATGGGGAGGGGAAACAAAAGGGAAGAGGGGTCTGAGGTGGGAGGAGGCGTTGGTGGTGAGTGACATCTCATGGTGGCCACTCATTTCCTACAACACATTTCTCTGACTATTCACGATTTCCCAATTAACTTTTTAATACTTTTTTCTAATGAAATTGACACTTTTAAACTAAAAAAATTAAAGGTAGCCTGATACTAATTGGGCAGCTCTCTTACCTTGGGGCAAACCACAATTAACAATATTTTTTAAACAAATAAAAATTTGGCAAACTTAGTATTACTCATTTTAAGAAAGAACGTCTAGTTTTTATACCCCTCTCAGGATTTTCCTTGATTTAGAATGATTCTTCTAAAAATTCCCTGACTTTTCGCTAACTTTTTCAGAGAAATGAAATGCCCCTCTTTTTCTCCGTTTTTCAGAAAGTGGTTTCCCTGACCTCATGATGCTACCATGGCTGCCGTGCGGTTTTGCCAACGGAAGCAGCAGTTTGGAAGAGAATCTGACGCAAAACACCTGACGAACACGTCGGACTACAATTGTTACAGACACGCGCGAGCATCCCGAGGAACAGGCTGAGAAAGAGAAAGAACAGAGCATTGGAAAACGAGGAAGGCGAAGCAAAAGGGAAAAGAGCTCGAGAATGGGAGGTGGTATACGTCGTGGACTTCACCCTGGCTGCCGTGCAGTTTTGCCAACGGAAGCAGGAGTTACGAACAGAACTTGACGCACAATGTCTGACGAACGCGTTGGGCTACAATTGTAACAGACATACAAAAGCGCGAGCATCTCCAAGAACGGACCGGGAGGGAAAGAGAAGGAACAGAGACGAGGAGTAGGGGAAGGGGAAACGGGAGCAAAAGGGAAGAGGGAGGCCTGGAGTGAGAGGGGGGCGCAGGTGGTGGGTGACACCGTGCAGTTTTGCCAACGTTACCACAGCACGCGCGTCGTTCCGAGGGCGCTCTCGCAGCTCATCACACGCGGCGCGCGTTTACGTGTCGAGATAACGATAAACGCGCGCGCGAGCGCGGGGGCGAAGCGGATTAGAGCTCCGTCGGCGCGGGTGGGCGTGGCCCAGGCGCTCCCGACCGCAAGTAGCGCGCGCTCTCTACTCCTCGCGATCGCCCAAAACCTACTTTTCCGTTCCGCGAGCGGAGAGCACACGACGCCTCCTCCACCAGTTTCAGCCACGAACCAACCGACGTTCGTGCGTGATCCATCACATTCATTTGAAGTTATACGTCCTTCTCGTAATATCGAATAACAAATGACCTAAATAAAACAGTAATCGTGTTCTAAGCGAACATTTGAATCAATATTCAACAAGCTACAGCAAAACCCAAGAAAGCTAGTAAAAGTTTGGTTCATACATCGAAGATTCTGCGTCTATATTGGAAAATTGCACGATGTTTTGTGGAAGAACTCATGATTGACGAGTGTCACAGAATGAGCGACATATAATAAATGAGTCCTCTAAAGACTTACGCGAGTTTCTTGGTGCTACTGTGCGCAGTTAATTGAGTAATATCCGTGAATTGGACAGCCCTAATCATAAAGATTCATAGGTTGACAAGTTCATGTTCTTCAACTGAGATTAAACAATCATTTTCATATTATTTGTAAAAAAAAGTAAAGAAATTACATGACGTACAAGAAGATATGACAACCATTGGATTTTAGATAAAACGCTAATTGAGACTTTAACTGTTGGTTTATTTGTGTGAAATTTGATGATCTTTAAATAGAATAGAAAAAAAAAGCTTACAAGTTTTTTTTCTGAACGAACTGCGCCGCCAATGCAGACACGCCCCTTAGACTTGACCATTGACATGAGAGCTGCGTTAAAAATAGAGATAAAAGAGTAAAACAGTCAACAAGACGACGTGACTGAACGTCTGATAAGAAACAAAACGCTGTAACAGAATCAGGAAAAACGCTTCAGCTGCGAGACCTTTGTGAAGGAACGTCAGCTGATTATCACATAGCATAAGCGTCGCACTTTGAAGACTAAACCTCCCACTTTTTACTAAGAGGAGGCAAAAAAATCCATTAGACAAAGTTAGTGCACCTGCGATTACGAATATCACAAGCAAGATAAATTGTACAAGTGAATTGCAACAGACCACGTGTATAATACCATAATCGTATGACCAATAAACCGTATGTGAAGAAGCTTGAACACTTCAATCGTAGATATGGGAGATTTCAAATCGCGCGATCGAGTTTACAGGAAATTAATTGGTTAATGATTCAGGTGTCTTGGAAATCACTTAAAAAATACTTGCGAGATAAAATACATGAAGACTAACGTCGACCACCATAAAACAGCACTCTAGATTACAGCAACAAATTTCAAAGACAATCGTGAGGGAAATATCACCAATGTAAAAGAACTCCAAGTGCAGCACGGAAGTGGAAAAAATGTATTGAATGTATAATGCTCCAAGCATGTATTGAATGTATACTCATCTTCTTTCATTGAGAATCTTTCAAAACCAATTACTGTGTGTCTTAACGAAAACTTTGAGATCTTCTTGCGACATGAACTATCCTCAAGAATTCTCAGCACAAAGATCAATTACGTACGTCAAACCAACAGCTCTCTGCCCAGTTTAGAAGTGATGATAGCAAAAAGCGGCGCGTGCTGCGTTTCCACAGTCAAAAGCGAATCTGGAATTTTTACAAAAGCGTTTACAAACTTAACAAAGACTTTAAATACTCGACATTCAATCAGATAAAAACATATGTACATAGAAACAGGGCGCAAGTCACTTGATGCATGAATATCGGTCACTAACACGCTATCTTGGTCCGAAAAAAGGGGAAAAGGAGTCAGACGGGGAAAATTTCCAAGTAATTTACAAGCCCGCAGAAAGAATGTTCCAACGACTTACCATGTGCAAGCTCCAAATGATATTATATTTGCCGATTATAGATTTTGTTTACAAGCCACGTTGATTCAAGTTAACCCAACATTATGAACAACTAGAGAGGAAGGTACAAAAAATCCCTTTTATTCCTTTTTGGTTGTACCAGCACCAACCACGAGCAGGTAGAAATATACGATTCGGAAGTCGATTTCAGATTTAAATTCGATCTAATTTTATTTCCCTTGAATATGGAACAGACAAAACTAATAATACAAATCGAATAATAATAATAATAATAATTTTAACAATAATAATAATAATTTTAACAATAATAATAATAATTTTAACAATAATAATAATAATTTTAACAATAATAATAATAATTTTAAATAATAATAATAATAACAATAATAATAATAATTTACACGTTAACGCTTAACATATAATCAGTTATTATGTATCTTTATAGTGATTCTCTCTTCTATTGCTTTTACTAGCGACCGACAAAGTTTATGGCCACGCCCCCACAAAGCGTTTCGCAGCCCCCCGAGCGATGAAGATTTTCCCGAGATGTCACCGCGCGGGCGGTGCGTGAGGCCGCGCGTCGGGAGGCTGCGTAGGCGGCGGCGGCGGCGTGTTTCCCGCGCTTATCCCGCGCCCTCCACCTGACGGCTTTACGGCTGCGCAAGATGGATGGCGAGGCGCGGCGCGGTGCGCGCGATAGCGGCCCTCGACGCGCGGCTGCCGCTGCCTCCGCTCGCACCGCCACCGCCGCCGCCGCCGCCGCGCTCAGGATATGACACTCGCACCTGGCGCTCGCACCAACACTCATTCTTTTGCCTCTTGTTTAGTATATTTCGTAATATATACTGCCATATTATATCGACCTAATGATTGATTAATTGATTAGTGATTCTGAGCGCGTCCATTGCTAACGTCATTAGTCTCATAAGAGTAGTGGATGATTATATCGCATGAGGTGGCAGTGATCTTCCCCGGCTGGATGACAATATCCGGCGCCGATTCTCACGTCGGCTGGAGGGTTTTTCTCCGAGGTTTCTCCCATCTGCGGGGCACCGCCCCACCCGGGCCAAGCTCTAAGCTCTCAGCTCCCTGCATGGCTGGTAGTGTAGTACATGTAAGTGTGTATGTAAGTTAGGAGTGAGGATAGGACAAGGAAGCGGAAGGAATGATCGCGCGCGGTACGTGGACCGTTTGTAAAGGTATTGCCCCGGCATTCGCCTGGTACTGATTGGAGAAACCATGGAAAACTACTGATGAGAGCAGCCGGCCGCAAGAATTCGCCTTTGGACAGCGCCTGAATTCGACCAGGTCTGAAACTAGTGTCAAAAATCCTGCCACCGTCAAGACTCCAAACCTAGAACCTCCTGGTCAAAGGAACTGCGTTATATCATCTTAACATATCCAAGCAGAAATGCACTCTGAATGGACGCCGTCCATTAAGAGCGAAACAAAACAAATGAGTTACAGCTGAAGATGTGTGACCACTCTGTAACTCCAAGAAAAGATTTCTGAGCCAGTGATATCTACCAGTCTCCCTATTCATCGTTTGGATGTGCTTCGTAAGCTCATATCGATCATTGTACATATAGACGGACAACAATCGCTCGCTAGTTCATTGAGAGTAGTCCTTTGAGAGAAACGCTTGCCCCGAGGGGCTTACCCCGGTACGTGCCTCATTTGGTATATTGCGCATTTGGTTTGAAACATCAAAGAATAATATTAATTTTTGAACAGATTTTCTTCGAAAAATGTCTCTAACCTCGTTCCACGAATATCTGGCAAAGACAATACACCACGAATGCGGATTAAAACATTGATCCCACCGCCCAACTCTTTTCCAGGAATTCTCAATTAGCGTTGATGCAAAAACGAGACAACATTAATCCATCATTCGTCCTTTGTTTTATCATTGTTCAATACACCTCTGCTTCCGAGCCTTGAACAGAGAACACGTCGAGAAAATGTAGCCCAGCAGCCAGAGCAGGCGACGTGTGGCAGCCCAAGACATCGGCCGACGGTGTAAGACGAGGGTTGCGCGAGGCCCCGCGTGTGCGAGGGCCGTTGCGGGGGAGGAACACGGGCCCCGAAAGCCGCAACAGCCGCCCCCAATTACCGCGTCCGGCGACAAAGACTGCGTTCGCTCGCTCCCCGGCCCCGCCCCCGTCCCCGCCCCGCTGACGAGGCCGATCCGCCCGCCGTCGCCGCCTATTGATCCGCGCCGGCGGCGGCCCCGTATTTTCTTATAAGTTGGGAGCAGCGGCGGCGGTTCGAGGGGGCGGGGCGGGGCGGGGTGGGTTGGGTTGGAGCGGGAGGCGTGGTGGCGGTGGCACAGTGAGCAGTGGGGCAAGGGGGCGGCAGTGAATCGCGCACGCGTCGCGGGGGCGCGCGGTGTGAAGCGGGATGTAGATGGATATGAGATGCACATGAGTGACGTACGTTGACGAGAGGAGAATGTTGTACGGAATGATGAAGGAATAGTGAATAAGCGAGATGCTACTGTGACACAGGAGAGTGAGAAGAGGCGAGTTGATGAAGAATGGTGACAAGTGGAAAGAGATCTAGAGCTGAAGAAACGATTTGAGAGGGTTGGAGAGGGTGCAAACAGATGGGAAGAAATAGACGGGAAATAGTGAGGAATAGAGCGGAATGGAAAGAGACAGTTTTGAACTGGTGAAAAAGTGAGAGGAGTAGAAAATGGGCAAAGATGTATCCTGGGAAGAGAAAGATAAAGGAGGGGTATGGAGACGGTTGGAGGGAGATGGCAGGTATTGGAGAAGATGAGGGGTGGTCTATGTCTACGAAGGGGTGGGGAAGGGACGGAATTATGAAGGTTGGAGAGGGATAGAGAGGGTACAAGCGGAACGGAAGGAGCTGTCTGCTCACGTGGGGCAGATCGAACGTGAGAGCTGGGAAATGTGTAGCACGAGGAGAGAGCTAAGAGCTCGGCTGCGGGCGCGGTCGGACGAGGGGGGCAGGCGGACGTCGCAGCCCTCGATTATTTACAGAGGGTGCCATTACGTTGGCGCATTGTGACGACCGTGGGCGCGGGTGGCTGTATTTCACGCGGGCCGTAACGGTCGCGTCTTTGTGCGCGACTGGTGCAGCGGGGGTTTGAGAATTCAGGCGATGGCGGTGGGGGCGGTCGTCCAAGTTCAGGGCATGCGAGGTGGACAAGGCGGGACGGAGCGGTAGAGAAAGGAACGAAGAGAGATCTCAAGAAAGATTGTATTAAGCCTCAAAAGCAAGACATGAATAGAATGGTTGGTGGACAATGGTGCGAAGATACAAATATTATGAAACGGGAAATCAGGAAAAAAATAATAACGGAATATGTTTGTATTCAATAACGATGGGACTATGCCGGACTTTGGGACACAGATATTAGGACAATGTCACAAAGCAACTCTATTTGGTGAAGGTTCCTTGGTTATGAAATATTTCGCAGCACGAACTGGATCAACAGCAAAAAAAAGACAAACAGTGTCGTAACTAAACGTTGCTGTACGTTTAAAAACGGTAAAATAACGATCGTGAAAAATATTAAAAAAAGTGGGTAAACGTTGATTTGATCAAAATATTTACAAAAATATGGATATGACAAAATATAAGGTACAGATACACCCATACCATGCGAATAACTTAATTATGAGAAGAAACGTCATAGTTCTTTTACGATAAATATACTGCTACACCTTCGGTTCCGCCGGAGCAATGGCAACGGGGCGGAAGGGAGGTGTGGGCGGGGGACGGCGAATGCGGCACTGGTGCAGATGTCCCGCCGCCGCCGCCGGGCTGTCGCAGCGGCTGTAAACCTGCAGTAAAAGCTTCCTCGCCGCCGCCGTGGGCTGGGACCGCGGCCCAGGGTCGCCCGCGCAGCAGGCGGAGCCAACCGCCGAGACAAGGTGCATCCCCACTCGAATTACCCCTCGGCGAGGAGACGGCTGGCCTTCGCCTCTCGTCCCACGCACTACGGAGATCGAATGAGGATGCTGGACTCATCGCAGCCGTGGAGAAGCACGAGCATGTCGTGTGCTTCAGGTTGTAAGGTTATTTTAATCAGAGAATATATTTATAAACTAAAACTGTAGCAGACAAGTGTTTCTGTTTATAGTTTTGTTACTACATACTTTGTCCTACTCAGATATATTTTTAACATAAATGTTGTTGACTTCTACATTTAAAAAAATGGGTGTGGTCAATGCTTTATATACCTGGTTAATAACTGTTTTTTTTCTTGCTATTTGCCATAACCGAAACCAATTACTCCGCCAACACTTGCTCACTTTGCATTGCTTAAAACGATACGCGTATATGATAACACGATAACACTTTGATAAGGTGAGCCAGGTGGTCGCTCGAATTTTTCTTTCTTTTTTTTTTTTTTAAAGCAACCTCAACTTTTCTGACTTTTCTTTTGCGCCCGCCTTTAACATATTCCAGTCCCAAACTCCGAAAGTCTCCCTTTGCCTTCTCGTCGAAGGAGTCCCTCACAAGGTCTACATACAAAATACACGAACGAACAGAAATTCTCGATGGAGTTGGCTAATGCGAGCGGGAACTGTGAAGGGTTTTCAAAGCACATCACAAAACCTGGGAGAGACAGGCGGAGGGACAGCCGATCCCCCGTCTCGAGTGCCGCGTACAATCAATACGCGCCTCGCAAAGAATCCGAGAGAGACGAGCTCCCCAGGCGAATGTCGAAACGTCAATTCCAAATTAAATTTTAGCAGCGAACGCCGAGTGCCCTCGCTCTGCCGACGGACTTCCCGCGAAAAAAAATCATTATCCAAAAACTGCACGGGAGTCTGAATGGGACTGCTTTTCCTATGAAACGAGATGATCGGAGCGAGGTAGGCCTAAGATGAAGTGAGGGAGCTAGAAAAGAAAACGGTGTAAGTGGAGAAAGCGAAAGGAATAAGGAGAAATAAGAGAGGAAGAAGGAGAAATAAGAGAGGAACAAAGGAGAAATAAGAGAGGAACAAGGAGAAATAAGAGAGGAACAAGGAGAAATAAGAGAGGAACAAGGAGAAATAAGAGAGGAACAAGGAGAAAGAGAGAGGAAAAGGAGAAAAGAGGGAAAAGGAGAAGAAGGAAAAAAAAAAAAAAAGAAAATGGGAAAATCAGTGAGGAAAGAACGGGGAGAGAAAAAAGCAAGCCAGAACACGAGAAACAGGTAGAAGAGAAGAGTAATAAAGGACAGCGAGAGCGCCAAGGATGATGTCCGCAAGCATATATCCCCGATTTACAGCGATTGGCTTTTGTCTCGGACGCATTCCATCTCTGTGATGCGTTAAAACGAGCTGCTAAATATTTGAAAACGATCCTCCGCCCGCTTTGCCTCCCGCTCTTAATCGCCTTTCTCGCGCAATATTGCAAATTGCGCTGCGGCGTCGAGAGATCTACCGCGCGCACGGCAGCAACGGCGGATAGAACGCGATCGGCAGCTGCGTAGGCGACGAGCGGAAAGAGCATGCACGAAGCATGGAGTGATCCTCTTATGAGAGGTTCCCCAAGGCAGAATTTCAGGTACCATACACAAGACAATTAGCGATAAGCACTTTCCGCTTAGGAAGTGTCGCCATACAAAAATAAAACCACAGAACATAAAATTAAGTGGGCGAGATCAATGAAGAAAATGAATAAATACGGAGAAAAGTAAGAATAGTAGATTTAATACAACTTTTTACAGTGTAAAAGGAAAATTAATTCGATAAATAAAAGAACAAAAGAAGAGATGAAAGTTACATCAAAGCAAGAATATAAATAAAAGTGAAAAGGAAGAAACGCGATGAGAAATTATTAAGCCCGTGCGAGGGAGAGGCTCGGGTCAATGAATGCCAAGAGCGGAGTCCTGTCCTTAACTAGCACTCTTTTCTTGGGGCGAGAGCGACGAGGCTCCGTGGCGGGATCGCGTGGGCGCCGCCACTGCGTCGGGGCGTCGAGAGCACCTGGTCGCGCGCGGCGCATGCATCTGCATAATAACAGAGCGCGCGCCGGGCGACACACAACGCGGCCACCGCCGTCGGCGCGACTAAACGCCCGCCGTCCAAACAGCTGAGCGACCCGACCGAGCCACGCGCAGCTCAGGGCGACTCCACTCGTACGTGCGAGTACTCTGCCGTATCGCGCGCGTTTGCACCTCGCCCAGCTCTTCCCTCTCGATGTCCCGTTCATACTTAAGGGCGGATTTCCGAAAATTAAAGAAAATGTCCTATTTTAAACTGAACTTGTTTATGCATTTATTATGAAACCAAATTAGTTGTAATATTGATATAATTAATTCACAACATCGCATTTTGAAACACATTTACATTTTTTTAAATGTTTAATTATCTACGTTCATATTGAAGGCGGCAAGCCACTTGGTGCTGTTTTTACTTCCTCGTTTTTTTGCGGGCAGCGGCAAATCCGAAGGGCATGGGGACCGGAGGGAACGATGCGGACCGGAGGGGCATGATGGCATTCCCCGTTCCCTAAATCCAACCTTTTTGCTGTCGTAATTTTACTCAATTGGTTCAAAATAATTTGAAAATATTGATCATAAAATCATTCAAGGGAATGATTTGAAGTGTAGGAAACAAGGGAAACTGGCTTCTTTCTTAAAAAGTTTAGAATCATATTGTATTACCACCGCGTCTTTCTTTGAAATTACACTGCCATATCTTTTACCTCATTCTTGTCACAACATCGTTCCCTTTATTACTATCAATTACTCTTCACACATGTGGAGCAAAGATACGGCATCACAGCAAACGCAACCAGGAAGAACTACGT
Organism: Teleogryllus oceanicus; assembly: GCA_964035755.1. NCBI lineage: Eukaryota > Metazoa > Arthropoda > Insecta > Orthoptera > Gryllidae > Teleogryllus > Teleogryllus oceanicus. The sequence continues at coordinate 126,434,259 of CAXIVR010000003.1, read as the reverse complement.
TGAACATAGTACGCAACAAACGCACGTATTGCATGTCTAGCACTAGTATTGCCGAGCGATAACACCCTATGCGGCAGAAGCAATGGCTTCGCCGCGTCGACGATAAAACAGATGGAGGCGTCGCGAGTACGACAAGCTGTCATGTGCATCGCGGCCAACGCTCAAAACCCCAGCGGAGGATCCCCCCGCGCTGGATACGGGCGCTTATCGCGGAGACTCGCCGCGTCGCGCCAGAGCTCCCGGAAACGCAGAGCAGATACAACGCGTATCAGCGCGCGACTACCAAAGGGAATGTACACGAGACGCGCTGATCTTGTCCGGAAATAAAAATAAACGAGACGTCACACGCAACTTCCTTTGGTCAGGGAGGCAGCAAACATTAAAACACGTCTGTTACTAACTTTTGTCGATGGTGTAATAACGCAGCTTTTTTTTAAGCAGGCTGACAAATTTATATTATAATTTTTTTAAGCAGGCTAATAAAAATCGAAGTAAATAAATTTATTTTATACGCGTCAAGAAAGGAGGGCAGACCTATGTATGAGATGAAATTACGTTTCTGCAGCTGAAACAAATTCCGGCAAATTTTTTGAATGGATTTCCCATAAAAACAGGAGTAATCTTGGCTAGCCCGCGGACCACCAAGTGTATTGGAGTTGGAGGACAGAGACGAGAACGAAAAACCATGTAGATGGTTTGTAAATGAGAAGCATGAAACGAATATACACACATAAAATTAATTCCACACTCTGTTGCATATTGCAGGACATGGCAAGAAAGTTCCATTTACTTCGGAACTCCAAGTAACATTCGTCGAACTATTTACATCCTTAGACTTCCTGAGGCCATTCTCCTCGAGTTTACAAACATTTCAAAAGCTCACAGCGCCCGCTACGGAGTTGGAGGAAACGGCAACAATTAAGCTCACTAGATCCATGTCTTCTCCGACCAAACTAGCGGCGCCGCTATCTCGCACCACGTCAGCGGAACGCCAGCTTAATCCGTTCCAGGAAGCCCGGGTTGCTTCTCTGCTTCCCCGCCCTGGAGTGCCCAAACCACACGGCACTGGGCGGTCTCAGATCCAATTAAACTCGTAACTGGTTATTTCCGCTAATCCTTGCACTGGAATCGCCGCAATATAAATAAATAAAAGACATATTAAACACCCCACCCCCGGCAGCATGTGCGTTTAACAACTTTGCGTTTTATTAAAATAACGAACACACACTTTCCATTCACCAAGCGGCATTGTGCGTAATTCTGAAAACCCTGCGCTTGCCGGGTATTTATTTAGATTGCGCACAGCCGCGGAGATCCATAAATGGTCAGCCAACAGAACTGGAAACTAATGTACACACACTGAGAGAGGGCCGCAGGCCTCCGACGAATAAAAAAAATCCGCGTCATCAATATTAAAAGAATTTCAATGCGCGAGTTCTGCTTCGATACGGAACACAAAAGCAACGCGAATGGAATCTACTTCCAGTCTGATCTGCGAGGCATTTCCGCAATTATTATCCATCAAACGAATCGACAAATACGCCAGTAATGGGAAATCCGGAGGCAGCTGCACTGTCGGCGAGGCGGGAGGTGGCGGACCTGCAGGGCTGGCCGCTGGAACGGTAGGTCTGGAATTGTTGGGTTGGCCTTAGGGAGTTTAGGGCAATGGAATATGAACGAGTCTTACATTGAAGATAGGGGTTCATAGGGTTGCTTCAGCCAATGTATCATTCATTTCACAAGATTTTAGGAGAAGGAAACTTTTTCAACACCCTGATGCGATATTTTTCAGTCTCAATTTATTTTCCCAAAGACGGTACACTCATGATCATGAAAATTGCGTTTGAAAGATAATCTATATCTATTAACAGAGATTTTCTGAATAATGTAAGCAATGGTGTCATCACGATAAGTGTGGTAATTTGAACGTCCTGAGTTTGTAGCAATGGAATTATTTAATTCCCTCGTCTCATTTTTCTTCGTATCTAATAGAATGTTCCAGAAAATAATGTATTTGCACTGCGACCTAATGAACAAGTTGTATGGTGTGTTGCAAGTCAGACGTGGTCAGCATTCGGCATCAAGAGACAATCGCAGTGATGCACAGACAAACTCATGCTGACACTGCGAATTCGGGCGACCTTCCAATCACCACCCGTGAGGCAAAGAACTTTTGCGCGCGTCACCTTGCAGTTCCAGACCGCTCAGCAACAACTCATTCTTTCACTAATGTATCCTTACTGGGATATAGGAAATCAAGTCCAGAGAACTAATATGTGTCATATATTAGCTCTTTGATCCAGAGAAAATATGAAATATTTCATGGATATATAAGAGCACAAAGCATTACGCAACATACATATTCTTCAATATGAACGTTTCAGAAAGGCAATTTCTAATTAAGCTATACCGATGTATCGCATCTGTAACTGAATCGCGTTGTAAACTACCATGTAATGTGCTAAAAATTGGATTGTTAGCTGAGCTCCTTCCATAACTATCGTCTACCGCCGGGCAGCCGGTCTTACCTTTTACTCCGTCGTTGGCTACGTATTAGGAATTCGTGACAAATGAACAACTGCAATTACACCACATTTTCACCATTGCACAACGGCCCCAAATGCATTGCCCGCCAATCACCTGTCATCAGTTAAGCGTTGTATGGTCCTGATCGTTACTACACCCGCCTACGAAATCGCCAACTCGTTGACAGGCTGCCCAACGGAGAGAAGACCAAACGACAGTAGATTAATTCGTTTCCAGGCGCGACAACCGCTAAGATCATTAGTCCTGTTAGTGTAGTGAATGTTTTTTCCTCGGGAGGTGGCGGCAATCTTACTCCTTGGTTGGTCAGACCTGGCGCCGACTTACACATCAGCCAGCGGGTTTTCTCCAGCCAGCTATCTCCCACCAGAGAGGCAGCACCCCAGCTCGAGACAAATTAAGCTCCTGACAGGTCTTTCAGCATGCATGGTAGTGTAGTTTAAGTATGTATATAGGGTACGAAAGGACGAAGAATGGAAAGGAAATACCGCGCACGGTCCGTGGCCCGTTTGTTAGGGTACTGCTCCGACACTCGCCAGGTGTTAAAAGCAACACCAACAACACGAAAAACTACCGATCAGAGCATGCAGCCGCTAATTTCTTCTCCAGACAGCGGCTGAATTGGACCTAGCAATGCAGCTCGTGTCGAAAATCCTACCACTGTCGTGACCCGAACCCTAGGGCCTCCCGGTCGGAGGGACTGCGGCGACATCAGTTGATCCCCTGAGCCACCTCGACGAGTACGATGACCGAAGACGCCTCCTACGCAGTGCGAGACAACCTCCACCCTCCAGATATTACCACTCGGTGCGCCTACACAACGTCGACTTCAACGACAAAACCCTCTCAGTTTGCGCAGACGCTTCACAGCACCTCCGTCGCCCAACCTCCACTTTCGGACACTCCAGATTACGCCTCCCGACGCGGCTGTCGGCCGCGCACGTGACTCGGGCCGGCGCTCGTCCTCCAAACTGCAGCTGCGCCATTAGCATTCCCGCTCCTTTGCCGGGCGCGTCCGCCGGGAGCGGTGTTAGTTTTCCGCCCGCCTCGCCGCCCCCGCCCCCGCCCCTCCCCCTCGCGCCGGTGACGACGCGGCTGTCGCCTCTTGGGCGACGTGCGCCATCTTGCGCGCGTCGCCACGTCGCCGCTGAGGGATGCGACGGCGGCGGCGGCGATAAACCACCCGCGCTGCACACACACACACTCGTGGAGACACGCCCAGCGCCCTGGTAGCCGGTCCTCTAGGGGGACGGTGATGGTTTGTGGTCCAGAGCCACCTTAGAGTACGTCCCGAGAATAAAATGAAATAAGGTGTAGCTTTAAGAGGAAAAGTAACTTGCCAAAGTAACCTTCACTTACCGATTATGAAACGAAAAGCGGTCCAAATATTTTCAATTTGTTGTTGTTGTTATTATTATTATTGATATTAAGAACACGAGTATACTCGGGCTTTTATATTAAGTGGTTAATAGCTTGAGGCAGTAACGAAATAAGCCACACCAAACTCCTGCTCTGTTTATAAATGCTAATATTTCGATTTCTGTCGAAGTCTATCTCATCTTGCTACTGATCCAAGCCTTTCTTAAATATGAATATGACAAACCACAGTTCTGCAACATAGAGTTATCAAAATTACTTTTCCAAGCCCTGCCATGAAAAGTGAAGAACCGACCGAACAGGTGCATGAATCTACGATAGAAAGACGAAATGCTGAAATTCATTCCCACGTGAGAGTTCTGACTTGAAAACAAAAAATAAAACTATCTATGATTTAGATCTTAGTAAAGTTACACCTTTAGAAATGCAGTGCGTGGTTACTATTTCTGTGTCTGATGCTCGTCATTCTGCGCGATCTATAGATCTTTATTTAATATCTAAAGATCTATAGATCTTATAAGTTTCAAAACAGGACACTGCTTAGGCCGACAGGAGAGAATACTCGGGAGTGGTAGTAAAGTAAAGTAGGAGGGGCAAGGGGAGTTGATGCGTGGAGGGATGATATCAAGTTGATGGATGATGACGTCGATGACTGCGTTGCGTAGGACGAAGGCAAAAATCAGTCTTGTTGAATGGTTTTACATGACAACCCCTTCTGTGAGATTCAGGGTTGGCGAGAGCATTCCAACGTAAACTTACAAAACGTAATACACATAATGAGAGAGCAATGTTCCAATGTTAACAAAGAGCATTAGGAAGGTTGTACGTGTTTCCCTGAGCAGTAGAAAGATTGTGCGTGTTTCCCTGAGCAGTAGAAAGATAGTGCGTGTTTCCCAGAGAAGGCGCGCTGTCCCAACTCACCCTGTCAAGTTCCATTTCTGGTCTCCGCGCCGCCCGGTGACAGATCGGGCTGTCCGTGGCAGCGGCGACGCGACAGACCGCCACGCGCCCGCGACCCTGCCAGGACGCTCTCCGGGGCGAAGGGGGTTCGGAATTAATAAGGAAGTAGGTTTATCTATTTAGAGGCGGGCGGTGCGGCGCGACGGCGAGAGAGAGCGCGCGGGGCGGGGGGGCGAGCGAGGGAGGCAGGCAGCGCGGGGGCGGCCGGCCGACGGAGGGGCCGGCGCGGGGTGCGGGCCGTTTGAGGGCCCGTTGCTAGGTGATGTGGGCCAGCCGCTGCGCCGCGCCTCGCAGCCCGGCCCAGCCCGACCCGACTCGGCTCGGCTCAGCTCGCCCGTCCCGTCCCGCCCGGCCCCGCGTTCAAGGGGCCCCCCCGCCCGCCGCCCCCGCCGCAACCGCCCCCGCCGACGCCGGGATTAAAGGCGATGGCGCGATCCCACAGTCCCCGCGCGCCCTCGTCATTACCGGATGGCTTGGTCGCCTTCAAGGGCCGCGATCTCTCTCCCTTCCTCTCGCTCCCTCCCCGACACAACGTTCTGCCCCGACACGCCCCCTCCCGCCCCGCGCCGCCCCCGCCGCGCGCTCCGCCGTCGCAGCCGCCGACCCGACCGACCCCGCCCCTCGCCCCGCGGCGGGCGACGCGTGTCGAGGCAAGCGGCGCTGTCGGTGCAGAAGATGGCGGTCGCCACTCGCTGATGGGGGTGATGGTGGTTGAGCTACAGCGCAGGCGACACCAATGGCGTGTCGTCGGTTGCGAAAGTAGCGTGGGGGTGTGGAAACATACGAAACATGGGGCAGCGAAGAAGAGGCCGTGGCAGTGGGGAAGCTCTATGTCGCTGCGAAAGCAGCGTCCGATGTCCCTCCGTGGGACGCGATACCGAAAGCTGCGTGAAGGGGTTGCCTGTAGCTACGTCAGATTCCCCATGGTAGAAGAGAAGAGAGAGAGATTGAGGCAGAGTCTTAAAAAAAGGCTAATCTGAAAGTGGTTTACTGAATTGCTGTTTGTTTTAACATTTTGTTTCGAAAAATTGCTTTATAACCGTAGATTCAAAGTGTCCTGAAACAACACCAAAACTAAATATAAAAAATATCAATCCCTTCAATGAAATATCCTTTGGCGTTGTCAGTTTATTACTGTGAGTCGTCCATTAATTCAACAAAGGTATCACAGATTCTATAAGTTGGTTATTTTCAGGCATTGCGTTGTCAGAGAGAACATGAGGACATTGAAGTAGACACAAATAGATTCATTTTTACAACATCGATTTGCTATTGTCAATTTTCTGCAAAGGACGATTTTTGAAATCACAAACCATAAACCACAAACCATCTTTCAAGTTCTGTTGCTTTTCTTACTTATTTTTTGGAAGCTTTACCGTTCAATCGTACTGCGAAAAGATGAAAACTCTATTGTAAAACGTCTCGTGGCGTAGCACCCATAACAGAGCGTGTCACTTTCATCCGGCTGTCTTAGAGCAGCTTGGGGAGACTGACAAGAACGTCACTTCCGAACAAAACTGAGCTCTACTGAAAGGAATTGCGTGAGATCACCAAGAGCAAAAACTGCCAGGATGTAACTGAAAAGAAAACCTTCCCGAAATAAGCACCAAAAGGGGAAAAAGCAAAAGGAAAACGAATCTGACACAAAAAGTACGAAACGCGTTCCGAGTGGTGTACTCTTCAGAAAGAAGCATGTGAACGGTTTCTTTGTCATTTCTAATTTCTTGCTATTCTATTCAAACAACGTAGAAGTACTTCTAAATAAATAATGAGGAGGCAATAAAGAATTTAAATTATATACGAGTATTTGCACACATCCCTAGCATAATAATTGGTATCATTTAATCACGCATTTCTCTGAAAGGAAACACAACATAAAAATATGTAATTGAGAACAGTGTCACGTTGTATCACTTTATTTACAGTTAACAGTAAGTTTGCATAACGCTCGTATATATTTATTAACCTCTAACAACTCAACTTTTATTTATTGACTTAGCAGAGTTGTCCCAGAGCAGAATAAACATCGGAAATACGATTACCGCATTTAATGGGCGGTTAAGCAGAATGCTCGCGTGTACCAGTCGCCATCCCGGCCAACCAGATAGCTCGTGTCTCCAGGAACGGAGAAAACATAATGCTCGAGCATTCATTGCCCCGCGGGCAGTCCACGTTACACGACGGACACAACGACCTCCGACACCGGTGCCTCCCTGCCGCGCTCACACGCACACGCGCGCGCACGCACACACGGGCGAGACATCGTGCCCGGTAGGACTCCACTCGCACAGAACAAACACTCGGCAAAGCAAACTCGCGAGATGATTTTCAGTTCCATTTCTCACGACGCTACGCGGCCGCTGCAGCGACATCAGATTCTGCTGAGAGCGAGAGAGCAGCTGAGAGAGCGCAGAGAGAGAGAGAGAGAGAGGAGAGAGAGAGGAGAGAGAGAAGAGAGAGAAGAGAGAGAAGAGAGAGAAGAGAGTGGAGAGAGTGGAGAGAGCGCGCTTTCATCACAGCATCGCCGATGGCGGTGCTCTCCACCGCCACCGCGATGGAAGTTTCGACTCTGAATTTGCATATTTCCCTTTTATTTTCCTCTCGTTTACAACGCGGCCCCGCGCCGTTCGCGAATCGCGGAGCTTCGCGCCGTGTTGTAAAGCTTCCAGTCGGCCTCGCCTTCTCAGGCGCCAGACAATGCGCGACATAGGCACACAATGTACCGACGACGGGAAGAATTGAATTTTCATACGGGGCCGAAGGAAACGGTCACAGGAATATTGCATCTATTCCTCCGCCTTGGCGGCAATCTCATAGAAATTCGCGCTTTCTCACGTTTCTCGGTTGTAGGTGCTTGCTTGGAATTGCAGTTCCGACAAGCGTCTTGGCTCGTCAAAGATTTCGTATACAATAATACTTTCGTTTATGAAATCGGGAGACGTTGACGTTGCATTGTCTTCGCAGCTCTCAATAATTTTATTATTTGTCACTCTCGCGTATGAACATTGGTGCACAAGAAGTGACATTACTATAAAATTGTCATTTTGCAGAAGAACGGTTTTGCCCTGAGCGGATTACTTTATTATGTGACCACAGACAAAATATTTTACTTGATATACCGGCTGTCATGTGAACTATCTCAATGAAATTTTTAATACTTAAACATATTTTTCTGAACTTATTTTGAAATTACTGGCTACTTTTCTTCCGTACAACAATATGCACAGACATGCTCTTCAAATCCAAACTAACAATACTTTTATTGTATTAAAATTATTCTCAGAACTACTTTCAATTAATTTCTAAGTATTTATGATCTAAATCTTTGGATATAGGATCATAATCAAAAGTAGCAATTTCAATCCTTTTCCATGCGTTAGTGATTCGAGCATATGCCATTATGTTTATAATGTTCACAGGATCAATTTGAGAGTGGCTTCAGTAAGCTTGCTATTAATAAATGTAATAAAAGGTAAAACGAACTGATGGGGCGAAGTAGCCTCCGAACAGAGCGATTTTCAGTTGAAAGCGCATTTTGAGACCTGCAGAGTCTCTTCTGTTACGTTCTTCCTCTGTCAGCTTTTTACGGTCCGACAGGCGCTTTTCGCAGACTTTTCCTCCTCCCTCTGCCCCTGATTATAAGAGACCATGAAGAATATTTAATTCAAGTATTATAACGCGCTTTAATAGTCTGAATTAAAACTTTGGCTAAGTCATTACTGTGCGTTTTTTCGTTCCATTCTAATTTAATTTTAAATTGCAGAACTCGAAGTTTATTTTAATGCAACGGGCACTACTTCGCTCTGTTTTCGAATAATCTGCGCGTTGTGATAAAAGTATCAAATTACGCAGCCCGATGAAGATAATAACAAAAGTTCATTATAATCCTAGATGCACAAACACTGAAATGCAATCAGCTGCGGAGAGAGAGGTCTAACTCGACCGCAGAGTTAGACAGGATAGCATGACAGAGTCAATACCTCTTTAATAAAGCATCGGATGAAGCTCGACATGGAAAGACGATTACTCATTTTATATACCGCAGTTCAATTCCCGTAGTGTTTCTGGCAAATGGCTGCGCTGCACTCAGACCGCAAAAGCATCGACCGGCGATAAACGCATTGAGTCAGGCTGTACCTCGTAGGACCACGGGTGTGATATTAAACTCATTGGCCAAACGAGTGCTCTCTGAAATGAAATCGATACACCGTTATCTCGAAATATTGATCCAGTTTGCTACCCATGTCTTAAATGATACTAAAGAATGACAGCTGGCAACATTTATTATAGCTAATGACACGTGCATAACGACTTACGTAACATTTGCCTTGTAAATAGGAAGTACACAAAGTGCTATTAAGAGCCATTTAAAAGTTGAACAAATAACAAGGTAAACGCGATGTCTGAATCTATAGTATCGTCACGTTGATTCACACTGATTGACACAGAGCACACGGGATTGAAATGCACGCAGAAGGAGCATTATTAGTACGGAACAGCGGAACTCGGTAGAGACATTTATCATTTATAATGAACGCGCACTTCCACAATGAAATTCCCGAGCCGCTCACGCTGTCCTAGAGTACAACGCCGCCGGAGATGGTGAAGGCAGTGCCGCTGCAGGGGGATAACGAAAGACGTTTGTACGATTGTTACTGGATCAGCAAAGAATGTGAAGAAAGAGGAGGATGAAAATAGGAGGGGAAGAGAGTGATCTTAAGGTAGAAGAGCTAAAGGAGTAAAAAGAAAAGATGTAAGAGGAAGACAAGAGGGAAGAGGAGGCTGAGAAAAGTGAGAGGGAGGAAAGGAAGAAGAAGAAGAAGAAGAAGAAGAAGAAACTGAGGGGGGAAATGTGAAGTATGTTGTTGAGGGACAGGAGGAGTTAAAGACCGGAAAATAGCGAAAGACCTGAGAAGGGCAAAGAAGGGGAAGCGAAGAAGGAAGGGAGAAATCAGGTTGTGACTGGAGGCAGAGGCGTGGGTGTGGGTGGGGGCGAGGGCTTGGGCGCGGGCGAAGGCGTGAGCATGAGCAGGGCGGGAGCGGGGGCGAGCTAGAACCAGTAGAGGACCAGCTGCTCCGCCGAGGCAACCAAGACGGATGTGAGGCCTTTCGCCCTGGTCACCAGGAGGGCAAGCCAGCTGCGTCTCCAGTGCTCTCGCCAGCCACACCACTTATAGGAACATGGCAATTACATCTCGCTTTCTTAATATAAATACGGACACTAACTGTCACCAGCTACGTATAACTGACATATTACTTCGGGTGTTCGGCTGTAACTCGCGATTTAGATAAAAAATAAAGCCATATATATAATGGAAGCCAGACATGAAACCTCTGGGGTTCTTTCATATCATATTAATGTATCGGAAACCATAATCAGGCACGAATAAAAAATCTAAAAATGAGAGATTTTGTTCCCTTTGTAAAGGCCTCCTTTCTGAGAACTAAAGAGGAGTAAGGTTTCCATTTATTAGTCTCTCTCACGTCAATGGGCACTGGCAAGGATTCCTGTTCCAATGAGTCATGCACGTCACCCCCCTTGTCCCACGTCCTTGTTCCACCCCTGCCAATCAATAATCACACGAGCAACACCTGCCCCGGGTCGATTACCTTCCGTGTAAACAATACACCGAGGATCAAAGTTCTGCCGTCACACACACGCACGCACGCGCTCACACACACACACACACACACACACACACACACACACACACACACACGACCCTTTCGCCGGCAGGCTTGTTCCGCGTACGAGCTGCGGGTGCGACTCGTATTTTACAACGCTGGCAATAGGGCCTGTGGGCGAGAGCGATCAGGCGGGGGACGAGGCGAACGGGAGAGCGAGCGGGGAGAGCGAGCGGCGAGAGCGAGCGGGGTGAGCGAGCGGGGAGAGCGAGCGGGGAGAGCGAGCGGGGAGAGCGAGCGGGGAGAGCGAGCGCGGAGAGCGAGCGCGGAGAGCGAGCGCGGAGAGCGAGGGAGAGCGAGAGCTAGAAAACAAGCGCGAGAGCGAGCTAGAGAGCGAGCTAGAGAACGAGCGGGACAGCGAGCTGGAGAACGAGCGGGAGAGCGAGCAGGTGAGAGAATGGATGGGAAAGCGAGAGGGAAGCCCAAGTCCCGCGCTTTCCCGCGAACGAGGAGCAGGGGCACAGAAAACCCGCCCGCGAAATTGTATGCAGTGGCCAGGTACGTAAGCATACAAGCAGGTCGACGACCTGAACCCACCAACAAGAACGGAAGAGAAACAGAAAACATATCCCAGGCAGAAAAAGACACACAAATATGGAAGTGAAAATGTTGAAGATAAAAGTCCTCAAGAAAGCCTTCCAGAGCCTTCTCACTTTGCACAAGAAAACGTTAATCACAGGGTGTGGGTCACGGAGCATAACGCGCTACATGGGGCAACGTCCCGAAAATGGTCGCACCTGTGGTGGTCGGGGGTTCCATGTCATGAGGGAACTGCGATACTCCGATAACAAAACGCCGTCGGGGGACAGCTTCGTGAATGTTTCAATTACATCGTACTGGATGACTCTGCCAGACCACATATGATCCTGCGAATTTCAATATTTCACAAATACAAGAAAAATATAATTCTCACATTAAAAGCTATATAAATTTCAAGGAAAGTGACGTATGTACTTAGTTTTCATATGGCAGTAAAGAGAAACTTGCTTATACCTCTATGGAAAGTTACATATAAGCTCGAAAATAGTGTTGATTATCTGTTCAGATCAGGTTTAGGAGGAAGAGGCCGCAGACCCACAGCATGAAATATTCAACAGTGAAATGTAAATAACTAAAAAAGAGAACAATACAATGAGCGGAATTGCTATGATCGCCCCCAATTACGAACCTAATCAAAACCTCCCGCGCGGCATGCACACACGTTACAGCATACGAACATGCGAATAACTAGTTAAATGAAATTCGAATAAAGTTATTTTTGAAAACTTAATCAACGAATATCAAATACCAGAATAAATTCACAAAAATAATTTTAAACGCACGATATAATATTCGTACGAGCGAAAGCTACCAGCGTTTTGAGGCTGGAAGTGGATAAAACGCGAAGGTAATTTAGTATGGAAATCAGAACCTGTATTCTAGAATGTAATTAGTTTTCATGTTAACATGAAGTTTCATTTAGTTTTAGAAAAATGCAACTTGGTTGGGTAGATTTGTGAGAGCTAATTTTTCTCACATTGCGACTATCTTCGGTTCAAACGTCCGGCAGCTGGATTTAGTCCAAGAACACAAGAACTTTTAATTACAGACTCCCAACTTGTTTGGAAATGGACATCCTAGAAAATACACAAACTTAAAAATATCAATCTTTCTACTATCAGTGAGCAACTTTTCCGAATAATACTTGTTCTTATTTCTTTACTTTACCGTAGTTAAGAGTAAAGCACAACAATGTGACATTGCGAGCCGAGAGGAGCAAAGAGAAGTCATTCACGACGGTGACCAGCTAGGCTCTGCGTCTTCTCTAGACCTTGTGTCTCGGTCTTTCGTTTCCTCCCACTGATTGGGGCTGCAGCGGAGGGCGCTCCCAGCCCGAGGGAGAAACGCGTTCCGGGTGGGAGAGAAAAGCGCGAATTCCGAGTGTTACGGGGGCCGTTTCACGCCGGCGCGCACCTCAATGCGCCAAGGGACGACGCGACAGGAGAACAGGGCGAGACAGAGAGAGCGAGAGAGATAGCGCCTTCCGAGCACCGCACAGGTAGACGCACCCGCGTCACTGCCTTCTGATTACCACTGCTCTCTCTCTCTCTCCCTCCCTCTCTCTCTCACCACCTCCTCCTTCCTGGCCATCACTTGCTGGCCGCGCCCACCCGCCCACTTTGCCTCGCCCCGCCTGCCCTCCCCCACCCCCGCTCTTTCTAATGTATTTCGCCCTGAATGGCGGCCGCGATCAATGGGCGAATAGCGCCTGAAAAGAGGATTCCGGTCAGATAGTATTTCAGGGACAAATTTAAAGGCACCATCCTCCCCTCCCAATCTCACGAAAAGAAAATGTGTTTTTTTTAATGGTAGAGATAAAGTAAAAGGGAGTTTGTAATTCAATCCGGCATTAAGTCCATCGGATGCTGTAGCAACAGTTTCTGCAGCAAAGAAACGCAAAGAAAGAAACGAAAAGGAAAAGGTGAAGCTGAGATAAACAGGACCTCGTAATTTTCCCTCCGTGTCATCAGGGGCGACAGCTCCACGGCGTCGACGGCAGATGAAGGTGGTTGTGGGTCGGATGAAGCTAGGAGGGGGGGTGAGGAGACCACGTCGCATAGCTTGCCTTCATCGGTCCTGCTTATAGTGGATATCATCACAGGCAGCTACCGAAACTACTTTCCGTTCAAATCCGTGAGCACAATCCCTGAAATAAACAAAACTTGTTGCTGTAATGTCAACGGGATTTTTCGTTGCTGTAATGTCCGAAGATTTTTTTACTTTAATACATATTTGATAACGCGAAAAGAACAACAATTTTTTCAAGACAAATTGGAGTAATATCGGTTCTAACGGTAGCATCCATGATCCCAGCCAGAGGATAAAGCAAGAGGATCCTCCCTAGAAATCGGGTAAGAGCTTCAAAAAATGTATTAAATATAAAATATAAATATTCCTACTTCTATTCTTATGCCTATTCCTATTCTTCCACCTAGAAAATACTAGAGAATTTACAGATAATAACCCATGACATCCAGTACTATAATATGTGGAAAACAAATTGAAACTGTAGATGTTAGTGTTACGTAATGCAATCCAATTAAATTATTCTCGTACAATAAAAACTTCAAAATAAAAGGCTTATTATTGCTAGTATTGATGCTGATGTAAGAATTACTTCCGTCGTAGGTTCATGTAAATAATACGTTATGGACTTAATCCGGTCGTGATGTAAATTTCACAAACTGCGAGTTCATTGCTGATGTATAGGCAAAAGCCACAAAGAAAATTGCTACATTTTCTGATATGACGTATCGGAAGAGAACTTATATACATAAAATAAGTCTCACGCAGAAATTAACATTTAAAGGATACAAAACACTTTGCATACAACACTAGCACATGCAATTAAAAGAGCAATATTCCATTTGCTAGTTGGGTCTAAGTGTCACGATTCATTATTACGACATTCGAATGCATATTGCTACCCAGGAGTACCGTCAAATTCTCATGGCGCCATATGCTCTTTCAAAAACCTTCATTAGTTCAGCCGCATGATCAAGTTGGTTATTGTCGGTAATGCTGAGAGAATGTCCTATATTTGGGTTTTTCTAACGTGGCCGATAACATTAGGTCAATTTTACACCTTCTGCCTTATAAAATGAATCGTTTTAACAGTGGTAAGCACATGTCTATGGTCATGAGCCCCGTTGAGAAGGGCGTTCGGGAATTAATTAAAAATATTAATTTTATAAGGCAGGAGGTGTAAAAATGATCTAATGTCATCAGCCACGTTCGAAAAACCCAAGTATAGTCGCCAATTACTTCATTGGCACACTCATCTTCAACTCCATTTACTAAACAGGAACCAAGTCCATGATTTGTTCCGCATCATCATGCATGGTTGCGACGTCCGTACATCAAATTCAAACCCTCCCCAAACTAGTTGGCAGGCACCTGGTCCATTCTTACGCGCACGTCGGCGATGCCATAAACTTCCCGGTTAAAGTCCTGGTGGCATTTCTCATGCATAAAGGGAACTCGCGCACAAACAGCTTTTCGAAAACGGAATAACGAATGAGAGCGACTGACGCGCGGGCGGTGCAGGCGGCGCGGGCGGCAGGTATCGGGTCCCCAAATCCGGCGTTAAGTTTTCACAGAGGTAATGGCTACGCAGACACTTCCCTCGAGAGAGGGCAAGGCGTGAGGATCAACATTCAGGGGTCCAAAACGACACGAAGCAGATTGACAGGTGAAATTGGTCATTGTGAGTTTTTCACGTTGAAATTGTTGTCGAGGTTATAGCTGTTTCTGGAATTGATGGAAGTGATTCCTGTGGTTGTGTTTACTCAGAAAGTAGTTAGTGTCCTTTACCACGAAAAGAGGAGATTTATGTCATGAGATACGAAACAATTAAAAGTTAACGAGATCTCTTGTGGACAAGCTTATCGTATGTGTAAGATCAATTTATATTAACAAGCAAATACAATTTTTGGACCTTGTGGTACCCATAAGAACAATTTGAGAATCTGCGCATTGTTGGCCTTCGTGGGTCCCTGCTGACTTTTTCTTTTTAGTATCTCTTTGTCGATGCGACAATTATCGTTCCTATTATGTGCAACATGAATTGTCATTTAGTAACGATTATTCCGTCCTTTTTAGTGGGGGAGGGAGGTTAGAGTTGGAAACGTACGACGCAGTCATAAGTACCTACTACTTATCACAACTCCCACCGCCCAGCGGACGTTCCCAGGCAAATCATAATCGTAAGTAACGTCGGACCCGCCGTAAACACACTGTTTTTCACCCCCGTCTCATACCATTAACGTCCATTGCCCTTTAAATAAGATAACGGCACTCCATGACCCCCGCACCCCGTGGTCCCCGCAGCGGCTGCGGCCGTCCCACGCAGCGGCCGCTGTCCGTCGTCCCCGCGGGCAGCGGACCTCCGACCCCGACCCCGCGCGGCCCCCGGGCAGGGCACGCCGCACCCCGCCCGCCCCGCCCCGCCCCGCCCCCCGCACCGAGGTCAAACCCATTCTTGCCGGCATAATTAGCTGGCCCGCGGGTCACCCGGCCCACGCGGACGCGCAAACACAACACCTCCGGTTCCATTTTTTACCGCCAGAGGCCGTTTCTGTCCCGCGGACAAAGAAACCTCCGCGCTGGCGCTTCGCAGATAACGCCCCCCCCGCCCCGCCCCCCACACCCAACCCCGCCCGAGCGAACGGAGAAATGGAGCGGAACGCGGCGGGTGGGCGCGCGGGCGGGCGGGCGGTCGCTGGGAATCTATTTGGGCTGCATTGATAGCGAGATGGGGAGAATCATCTCCAGATAAGTTCTTTGGAGTGCTGTGCCAACCCAATAATTTCGGGCCGGGTAGAAAGGACCCCTGGCACGGGACGGTGATTGAGTTTGATATCGGTCCGCGCCGCGCGAGGCGCTGCCGCTCCTGCCGAAGCGCCTGCGAGGATCAGACGCGGAGAAGAAAACGCCGCGTGGAGGAAATCCACGAGCAGGACACATTTTGTGACAATCTCCTCATACTTTCTGTATTATAAAGGCTTTAAAAAAAACAAACGTTCGTAAGCACAATTTTCGTAGTTTATAATGTGATTAGCTTTAGAATCGAATATCATATTGATTACCGTCGGCAGGACGGATTAATAACAAAATATTATGTTTGCTTTCTCATTATACAACTTATTACGCATATTTTAATGATTTAGACTTCGGTAATATGTCGTAGCAGAATATCTCTTACAAGAAACGCATCATCATTATATATTTCAATGTTTTGTTTCATTGTACGTTGTTCTATTTTTGACACTGTTTATGACAAGGCGACTATCAATTTAGTTCCTCTAATATAATAAATACGCAGAATTCAATTCAAATATTGATCCAATAAACCGATTTTCGACCAGTTCCAACAGGCCCATTTGGCTCAACCGTACCAAACATTTTCTCAGCGTACAGACGACCCCAACGGCACGAAACCCAACAACAGCGCTCATGACAAAGGGCTTCCCGAAGACGATCTGCTGGGGCGCTCGACCCGTCAATGTAACTCGTTGGAGGCGGTCGGAAAACGAGCTGTCAGGGGCGCCGCTTGGGTCCAGCCCCAAGGAGCAGAAACGAACAGGCGAAGCCGCCGCCCACCCGCCTGCCCTCCTCTCGGCAAGCACGAGGGAAGGGAATAACGCGCCGGATGTTTTGTTTTCATTTATTATTTTGTTTCTTTTAAAAGAATCCAATCATCGGCGAAAACTAACTTTCGAAAGGATGAGATAGAGAAATTAGTGTTGGGTGGAATTTCGAAAAATGCGGTTAAATAAGTTATTGTCATACGAGCATACACGACCTTTTAGCGCTCAGTTTTTCTTGTATATCACTGTTTAGTCGCACTTCTTGATTTTCGAAATCTGTAATATGACTGTATAAAATTGTATGTTAGTTTTGTATTATACTTAAGTTAATATGTAACAAAATATATTGATCCTGTAACAATGTAAATAATATTTTTTCCTGTAAAACTCTTTTCTCCCACCCAAAACCGGTTATTTTGACTGCTTGTATCCTGCAGATTTAACCTAGGGTGGATAAAAACGGAGTACCATAAAGAAGCTTACGTTTGCAACAACCGCCATCTTGAAGGCAGGGCCGCGAGGAAGAAGGGAGGCGGCGGGCAGCCAGCTGGTGGCTGCGAGACTCGCAACGCAGCTCCAAGGGGTTCGACGTTACACAACTCCGCCCCTGCGAGATACGATCTGGAAACTGCTGCTAAGTGTAGTGTCTACGCTCCGATGACGGCCTGGGAACGGAATTGGAGGGGCCATTCGAGGAAAAGTAGGGCGAGGAAAATGTTCGGGTTTCGGAAATGCGCCGTCCTGGGCCGCATTTCTCCCTTTCAGGTCTTATAAGACGCATCTCCCTTTTACTTCATGATGCTGCAGGTCGGTTCGCATATTCGCGCCACTGCTCCGGGTTCGGTCTAATGGGGAAAGGGAAATCAATCCATCGCCTGAAGATGGAGATTCAGACACTATGGTGAAAAAAGGATCGTTCGCAGTCAGTTAGCTGTTTTTTACTACTGCGGCATTCGCGAGGAAGTGATAGCAGAAAATCATACGAAAGATTATCAGAGAAGAGTGCCTTCTAGAATATGTACTTACAATCAAATCAATTCCTTTTTTGTGTAGATCGGTCGAAGACTCCGACGAAATATATATTCAATACAATTTAAAAGAATGTGTTTTATTTATTCCCATGGATTAAGACTCTTCGCCAATAGCCCAACTGAAAAAAATTTACTTCGCTTCCCTTTACCATTATTATAATTAAAATGCATATTTGGCATGCACGCCACATTTTGCAATGCAAGGCTAGTGATGTTTCAACAAATTGCAGACTGTAAATCCACTCAAAGCACACACTTTGCGACATTTTCCTGACCCTCCTTTGCCACATTTCCTGGACAGTTTCCCACGACCGGAGGGAAACTGTCCCGTCACGCAGAAAGCACTTTCTTTCCCCATCAAGTAGAACACATGGGAGTCATCCTATCACTGCTTGCACAACCACTGAAGCAAGGGACTGCCACGTCAGGGGCGTTCAAGAGACGGGAAGCGGGAAGGAGAAGGTCGCGCCTGTCATTCTGCGGTTGCGGAAACGACACTCGAGAAGCCCGCACGGCCTCCACAGCGAGTACTGCCCTGCGCATCACGAACAAAACGGGCGACTCATTAACTTCATTAATGAAACCAGCTTTATTGAATGACATTCTGACGTAGTTTCCGGTAATGAAGTAGCTAGAGAGTACGCTGTCAAAAACGCACTTGGAGCTTGTCGCTTCATAAAAAAGAAAAAAAAGTGAAAAGAAATTTATGAAGGAAAAAATAATACCCATGTTACAAGAACACAGACCGTTAGTATTTCTTCAATTTTGAAAGTTGGACCCCGATCGGTGCCACGCCCCTCAAGCCGCAATGTACGCACTCGCGACACCGAGGCAAATTTTACGCGCGCCGCGGGAGCGCCGCCGGCGGTGCCCCCAACGCAAAGGCTCCCGGATCCGCCGCAGACGGCGGCGGTGCCCCCGCCAGGCAAGCGGGCAGGCAAGCGGCCAGGCAAGCGGACAGGCAAGGTGGCAGGCAAGCGGGAGGGCAAGTGGGAGGGCAAGCGGGCAGGCAAGCGGGCAGGCAAGGGGGCAGGAAGCGGGCGAGCCTTCATGAGCAGCGAGAAACCGAAGAAAAGAGCTGTCGGCGGATCGGCAAGCGTGCTATAGCCCGTGACAGATACATGGCTTGCCGAAATTGACTATTATGATGAGTACTGGGAGATTTCCCTACGATAGAGTCAATCACACATTTGTATAAATACTGACTTGGAATAATGATGGAGTGAATATGGATAGAAGGAAATTGCTTTTTCTTACACATCAAAAAATTGTCAATGGGAATGTTATCTCGCAAATAAAGGTGAAAAGTACTTAAGACGATCTCCTAATTCTTGTATGTTTTGTTTATGATTTTTACTAAAAAGCTGTATTTTAACCTTATAGTAAAAGGGGTGTTACATATAACCTACTACAATCGTAACAATAATTATCAACAAGCAATGCGGTGAGCGAAAAAGAAAACCGTGAAAAACCGAAAAAAAGTAACGCTCGACGTTCAAATATATCTGGAAATCAGGAGCCCGCAACGAGATAAAGTTGAAACCTGCATTCATTGTTTTTCTGATTCCATCTAGCACTACTGGAAATCGCATGGCTAAGGAAATATGACTTGGTTGGTTCCTTCATTGTACTCTTTTCTTTACAAAGGAACCCAAGGTTTCTGTTACGAACATAAACATACTCTCCCGCACAAAAGCAGTACAGAAATAAAATACAAAACATGTGGGTCATGTAGCCAAATAACAAACCAATAAATTGTAATTTATAATATTCGAACAAATAAAAATTAAAACACGATTAAATATAAATAAAAAAATTACAAATTAAGAAAACAATGAAAGAGGTATCCAAGAAACCACAAAATACAAAACAACCACAGTTGAAATTCATGGATTCCGGGTCGAGACAAACTTCCAGGTTCGTAATTCGGCGGCTCCTGTGGCGTGGCCTCGGGCTCCGGCGCCTGCGCGACCGCGGCCCGGAGGCGGAGGCTGGGCGCTGGGGCGGCCGGCCGCCCACCGCCTCCGCGAGAGGGCCATTTGCATTCAAAGCGCGGCCGCGGCTTACACGTGCCGCACAATTCCAAGATTTCGAACAAAAAATTTCCCTGGAAAAACCACCCGAGAACTTATGAGGAGGCTTGGGAGATGAGATGAAGGATATTCCAAACAAAGGGCTGATTTTTGCTCCCTCGTTTCTTGCTCCGCTTTGCGGGCTGAACTTTCGGGTTGCGCGATTGTTAGGCACGAAGGTGTGTGTGTGTGTGTGTGTGTGTGTGTGTGTGTGTGTGTGTGTGTGTGTGTGAGAGAGAGAGAGAGAGAGAGGGAATAAAGAGAGTGGGAGGTGTGGGGGAGGGGGGGGGGGGGAAAGGGGGGGGAGGGAAAGGGGGGAAACCCTTTTAAGGGAAGGGGAACCGTGCGGGGCAGAGGACGAACGAAAGAGTGGAGAGGGAGAGGGGCGATGGCGTGCGACCCACTGCGCATGCGTCCGACGCATCACGGCCTGTCCGGATATTGCACCCACACAAGTGTTGGCGGCCGCTCACGGACGAGCCCTGGGCCGGCGGGAACGGGTTGTTATGTCAAGGGTCATTGAATCCATAACAAGGTGTACGTAACATCCCAGAGACCTTGGGCCTCGGGTCCACGGCGCGGGCGGCGGCGGAGGAGGAGGGGCGGGCGAACGCAGGCGCGAACGGCGCGAAGGCCGCCGACGAAGAGAACCCGTCGACAGCGAAAGAGAAACAGAGAGAGAGAGCGAGAGTGGCCCGGAACAAGGCGAAGCTTTGAACTATTACGCATCACGAAAATATTCGCCCCTCATTCCTGAAATAACAGCGCGCCTTTGTGGCCGGCCCGCGTCAGTGGGGCAGAGTTGGCGGCGGCAGCGGCGGCACGCGTCGCCCCCGCCCGACCGGCCCCCGGGCCCCCCCCCCCCGAAGGCCGTCCGCCCCCGCCGCCCCCGTCCGGCCACCCGCCCGCCTGCCCGAGGTACGTTCTCGTCGACGAGGCACAGTGGGCGCACACACGAATCTATCTGCACCGGAATGCCGCCCCCAGGGTCAAAGATACCTTTGTGGACCGTTCTTTATCCACAAGCCAATATGCCTCGCCGCAATATGATTCGACGGATTCCTATGAGGTTATTGATGAGAACGTCCCACAGTTTCCTGGCTTCACATTAGATGTGGTTTCTTCACTTTCATTTCGCTTTAACTCCTATTACGTTATGAATAGCGGCCATGAGAGGCGTTTTAGAAGGTATGGAATTGTGAATTCAAGGTCTGATAATCTCTGATTCCTAACATATGCTCCCCATTTCACTTTCGCAAATCCATTGTATTGTTGTTTTATACATTCCGAGTGCTTAAAGTCATATACGAGTGCTTTAAAGCAGAAAATGCAGCATTTCTTTTCTAGAATAGAGGTTCACCCCATCGTCCATCTAGCGATCGTCCACAGACCGTAGGATATCTCGTATGTTATCAGTACTGTGTCGTATTGTTGTCTTATGATAAGCGTCATGGTTGTAGTTTCTTTCATTAACAAGGACATTGACCACGAAGTCTCCCAGCAGATTTTTTGTTGTGGTTTCGAAGATACGACTTTCGGTGTTTCTGATAGTAGTACTCCTGTTCCTTTGCAAATAAAAGACATAAAAATGCCAGACCACTTGTTTTGCGTTTTCCCCTATCTAATCCATGACTGCAAACATCGAGGTGAACAGGATTTTAAATTATTACCGTGCCACACGTGGAACAGCTGACACGAGTTTCGTGCTCGTAGATCAAGCACTATGTGACACGTTCGATACAGCCTGTACCAAAGTATGTACTGTACAAAACCTGCACCAGGGTATACAGAAATGTGGTACATGCAGACCACGTCGAAATGATATGGAACGTACACACTCGCGAAGAAACAGAACTACCCTTGTATAACGTATCTCATGAATAGTTGAAACGAAAAATTAAGATACTTAAAGCAATTATTGCATGTTGAGAAACACCTTCTTTCGTATTTCTACAATTCAATGTACTTTTTCAACGAACCATATAATAAAACGAAACAGTGAATCACAGAATCCACACAGAGCGCAGAAGCAACTCATTCCGACAAAAAAAGCCAACTGTTCCGGCTTACGCTCCCAGGTCCTCTCCATCGGACTACATTTAAAACTTTTCTGTTTAGTAAGCATTTCAATTATTATGGAACGCCACTCGGCAGAGATCCGAGATAAGGGACTCATTAATATTCATTTCATTTTTTGCGCTTCTTTGTTTTATTACCAACCTGACAACAAAGTTCATCCCCTCCGACTTTAATCTCGGGGTGGGGAAGGACCTCCCAGGTCTCCCCACCTCGCGCCCGCCCGCCCCCGCCCGCCCCCGCCCCCGCCCCCCGGGCTACCGGTCGCTTCGCCCCCTTGAGACAGCGCCTGGCGCCTTGCTCCCAGGGCGCGCCGCATCCTTGAAGCGCCTACACACGTCAATACTCGGCCGAGATAAAAATCACGGCGCCTCATGAGCCAATCTCATCTACTGGACGAACCTAGTTCTTGCGCGGTTCGTGGCCACAAAAACAAATTCCATGATCGGTCGCCGCTCGAGATAAGCTGTAAAAGTGGTACATTGCAATCGTTTGTTGTTGTTTTTTTTTTCTCGTAGCATTCCACCTAAGCAATATATCGCTCTTTGTATGCCGTGCTCTCGAAAACACATCAACATTCAGCTCATTATGGATTGAAGTTAGAACAATAGGATGCAGAGAGTAATCGTTGGCAAAAACATTCCCAATTTCGCTTTCTTGTACGCGACGATTCAACTTAATGAACTAAAGCTGAAAATGATTTAATGTTCATCTTCTGCGTGGCAGTAAATGGATTCGCGAGAAGAGGTACAGTTAGGTTTCAAAGAAGAGCAGTAAAGTTGTCAAAGATAATTCAAGAGAATTAGCTGTTGATAATGACCAATCATTTCAAACCAGTTTATTACAATCATGAAATAATTGTGAGAGAAGTTTGGTTTGTAACACATAGTACCGCATTTTTAACACAAAGAAAGGTTTGTGAATTGGAATTACTGCTTTTCATCACTCATAACAAACGATAGTTTGATATAATCATTAATACAACATGCATGCGAAATAAAAATTTTCGTTCTTGCTCTTCTTTGTAAGCCACTGACTCTGTGATTCAATAATAATTAGGGCTGAACACACAAGAAACGTATCTGGAATTGAAAAATAGATTGCTCAAAGCAATGAACAGAGATGACGAAAGCACAACGAAACAGAACAAAAACGAAATTATATCTAACTTCATCAATGAAGTTTTCTACCCTCTCTTTCAGTAACGAAACTCCTAGAAATAATTGGAATACAATGGATCGTTATTATCGAATAACAAAGACATCTGGTAAGCAATAATTTACCTTTTTGTGGAGGCTAGCCTGGAGAAGTACAAGTTCAATTCCGAAAGTAATTTAAAAAATGAGGTGTTAAGAAAATAAGACTAATAAAAAAATAAGAGAAAAAAAAATTGAAACGAAAACAAACGAAGCTCACGCAGTGCTAGAATATTACTGAAGTCATCGACCTCTGTTCCGTCTCACGCATTCCGTCCATCGGCTGTCGCGATGTTGAATCAGCGCTTAGCGCACGGGCCGCGTGTCGCATCTGCGAGTGGGGAAGGCGGAGACGAAAGCAGCTCGGAAGCAACGCCGCCTTTACGCGCGTCCCCTGCGTGTCAGCCGAGGCACGTCCGCGTCGCGAGCGGCCTCTGAGGCGATGGTAAGCGGCAGATCGGCCGACAGGCGCCGTCGCCCCCGCCCCCCTCTTCCGACCATCCGTCCTGCCGTCCCGTCGCGCCGCGTGCGGCTGGCGCCGACGCCCGAACCGCCTCTCCACGCCGCGCACAGAATAGCATCCTCTTGACGGGGACGGTGACTCAGATGACCTAAGAGTTTCATTCTAATGGATTCTCCTTTCGTGTTATTGGAGGTTTTATGAACGGGTACTTCTCCCCCAAACGTCATATACAGTTTTTACTGTTCATTGACCAAATAAATCAAATGATCGATAGGTACTTTCAAAGTGACTGGACTCGTCAATCAGAAGCTTTTGTATGTATGATATTGCTTTTCAGTGTATCCAAAACAAGTAAGGTGTAAGTTAGGATAATAAATAGTGTTAAAAACCAAATAGTATTCATAAGCCAATTAATAAGTAATAAAGTAATAAATATGTAACATAGAAGTAACCATAGGAATGGACGTACGTGATAGAAAAAGAAAGAAGACAGCTGGTATGTGTTATTACAGAGGAGGTCGAGTGAAAGTATGAAGTACTAGTAAAGTAAAGTATGTAGTGAAAGTACAGTGAGTGTACGCTTGAAAGAGTGTGTGCCGAAAATAAATTAACCGTTCAGGCAGCTCTAGACCCAATTTACACTATTCCTTTCGACGAAACATTTCGGACTTATCCAAAGAGCACATGCCCAGATTTCCGAACCCAGAACAGAAGCCATATAGCGCATGCAGGCGTTCGCTAACTCTCTGAAATGGTTCGTCAAAACGACGGGAGTAAATCGGACTTTTCTTGAAGTTAAATAAAGAAATAGAGACTACCTCGGCGCCGCGGGATCGGTTGCGGTGTGTCCTGCGCAGGACGGCGGCGGCGGCGTGGCGGTGGTGGTCACGGCGGTGTGGTGGTGCGGCGGTGTGGTGGTGTGGCGTTGTTGGTGGCGGTGTGGCGGGGTGTCGGTGTGGTGGTGTGCGCCATGACCGCTGGCGCCGGCCGCCAGTCGGTGCGCGCGGGCCGCGGCGCCGCTCGGCCGCGACGGCCGCCGCCGCCGCCCCTCCGCGGGTGCGTATGTTGCGTGCGCCATTAGCGCTGGCGCCGGCCGCCAGTCGGTCGGTGGCTCGGCGCTGGAGACGTGCGGCGCCGGCAAATCGACTCTATTACAGCGGCGGACGCTCGTGCAGAATTCTACTGCGTGGCGCTTGATGAGCTGCGCCGGGGAAACGTTGTTTGAGGTAGAGGCGTGGCGTGGAAGAGTGACTTTGGATAAGGTAAGGTAAGGCTAGATAAGGTGTGGTTGGGTGTGTGTGTGAAATGGGGATGAGGTTGGTTGGGGTGGAGCCACTAATTGTTTTTGGATGTGGTAGGAATGGATGCGTATAGAGTGCTAATTGCAGAAAGTGTTGAAATGAAAGGCTATGGAATGATGGGACAAGCAGCACACTTTATCCCATGACAAACCGTATAAGTAGGGGAAATAAGTTAATTGCATAATAGCAGAGAAGGAGATAAAGCCCTAAGAGCTGAAGTTGTCTTAAAATATTTCAATTTATAAAATGCGAGCATTTATAGACGCAATAGAAGCGTCCTCTGAAACCTAAATGAATATAATTTAGTTATATTTAAAATCTCTAATACATACCTTACCCTCTTGTCCTTCCTTTATTTGTCAAACGTTGCAACTCAATCCTGCGTATAATGAAACATTCGGTTACTAATTTTTTTTTCCTTTTCACGATGAGATTCGAGGCATACAGGATTTACAGTACAAAAAGAGTATTTTTAAAACGATAGGAAACAAAAGGAACACTCAAACCTTCCTTCTCTGACGTTCAAGTTCATTCAATAATTCTCATCCATCTAAAACGGCATATTGCGTCGTTCAATAAACGTAACTCGGCGCACGTCCTCTTCCAGATGATTAATACGCGCAAGGCGCCGCAAGCCGTCAGCCGCAATGGCTGGAAAGCAGCAGTTCCTGGCACCGCCGCCTGCTTAGCACGCAGAGCCCCCTCGCCGGCCCGCGCTGCGCCATTTTTCTCCCGAGCTCGCCCAAGAGCAGCGCCCGCCGCGTTCCTGACGTTCTGTCTCTAATTGAAAAACTTCCTCCCGCAAAACAAGCGGCCGGCGGCGGCGGCGGTGTAGGCGGCGCGAGGCGATGGCAGCGGCACGAGATGGTCGAAGAAGCAGCCACGGCGGCGGAAGTGGCGATGGTGGCGCAATGACACACCATTGGTTATGCCACATAAATTATGGTAACAATCACACACTTGTTATATTCAACATATTAATGGGAATCGGACACATACAAAAATTCAGAAAAACTTATCTTCAAAACATAATGTAATAAGCAATTATCATTTACCGGTAAAACATTATTGATTGTGATGATTCTCTTAACCGTTCTGGTAAAAGTAGATTTCTGGTCTGATAGGATTCAATCAAACTACTGCGGGTAACTAGGAAATTAGATGAAAATTAAGAGGGAAAACAGTCCAATACCCAGGATGAAAGAGAAAATGTAATCCAAAGAAAAGGAGCAGCATCGTTGAAACGTCTTTTAGCAGGAACGTAACACTGATATTTTGGAAGCGACCGTGGCAATAGCAGTATTCGTTGACAAACGGTAGTGGGAGTTCTAGTAGTTGGATGATTTTTCCAAAATAAAAATACGATTATTCTGGGAGCATAAGTTGACGGTCATGAGTAGTTGGTAGGTTGCAGGACAGTCCAGCAGAAAGAATGAGCGATGACTTGATTGGTCAGTGATTGTTAGCAGGTCTGCTACTTCGACAGCGTACAGAAAGAACTCAATACTTGCGAAAACAATGAAGCTGCAAAAGACGAAGTACCAGGACTACTAGGACAAGGCGGTAACGATGGTAGAGCCGCTGTCAGCTATCGTGTGCTTCAAGTTCTGTCAACTACTCTCAGCGTTATTGCATTCTCCTAACTACACCGCTTTGTCGGCTGTCAGCGCCGGAGAGAACCCGAAAATTCCGCAGTTGCCCGGTAAAATTCAGGAGGTACGCGGTCATCGCCCTCTTCCCTGATACATTGTGATTGTTTAGCAGCCCTTCACCACAGCGTCACGACGATGTTCATGGTACTCGAGAATCGAATCGGAAGGACAATGAAACAACCGAAGTAGTTCGCTCCCACAGCTTGCCTGCGCAACGGTTGCCAGTGTGGCTTCCCAGGACATGGTACGATTTCTTATTGCAAAAATGTTCCTTTATACCCTCGTGATCACGCAATGCTATTTCGAAGTCATACTGCCATAAACGGTCGCCATGGTGAAGTCCCGTAGCGTGATACTGGGAAATAATACACGGTCCGCAGGGCTATTTATGTTTTATGAAAAGATGGCTCAGGCGTTGGTTACCACACGAAACGACCTCCAAGGCGAAGGGTAATGGTAAAGAGAATTTTTTTAAAAAGTTGCTAAAGCAAGCTTTTAGCAAGTTTTGTCTTTACCGTGATGAATTACCAGTTAAATAGCTTTTCTAATATTAACTGTCGTCGACTTTTGCAGAAAAATGTACGGTGCAATCAAGCGAGAGCAGGATTTATTCTCGACAGCAACAGTAAGGTAGCGTACGTGCACGATTCCAGAGAAATGGGCGGTGCCTCGGCAAGTCGCAAGTGCTTGGCCGACCTCTCGAACGGCTCGATGAGAGGATGCTCACTTACGGTCATCACGCCAAGATACTCACTTCCCGAGTCTAATGAAAGGGAAGTGGGCGTGAAACTCACCGCGCCCATTCATCGATAAAATGTTCGATACTCTCTCAAACAACCAACACTCCTTCACTGCAGACAGTGTGACAGAAGTCAACCTCCCATTTTGTCCAAAAGGACACTTCAGAATTTTTATAAGGCAAATAGCAGCATTGAAATAGGAAAGATATTTCTTCGCAACGAAGGAGTGTTGAAGCATGTTTCCAAAGAAACGCTACTTTTAGTACAGTATGGATGTTTATAATTTGTGAATGAAAGAAGAACAGACGCATAAATTAACAAGCCACGACGGATCCTAATATTCGTGTAAATGGACGACACTTAACCAATGTAATAATAACCAATTACAGAAAACGTAGTGCGTTGTATCTTTAAATCAACTTGTTTCAATCGCAACGCATCCGAGATCATCTATCATTCAACCCATCAATCTGTCGCACCAAGCAACAGAAGTCCGCAGACAATATAACCCTGAGAACCTCCTCAAATGGGAAAGCACCTTGGTAGATGTTCAGCCTTCCCTACACACTTTTTAGACTAAAGCAGCGCTGTGTCCCGGGCGTATGCCAGTCGCCCCGTTGATCGGCCATTAGTATGATGCTTCGGCTCACCGCGGCGGGGAGTGGGAGGAGGGCAAAGATGGAGGGAGGCGGGGAAGAGGGAAGGAGTACGAGGGAAAGTGGCATGGCGACAAGAAGATGGGAGTCATGGACGCTGGGGAAGAGGGCCACGGCAAGGATGAAGTATAAGCACGGGGCGTGCTGGAAGACGGGGGGCGGGGCTGGAAGACAGGAGCCGGGCTGGGAGACGGGGGGGGGGCTGGAAGACGGGGGCGGGGCTGGAAGACGGGGGCGGGGCTGGAAGACGGGGGCGGGGCTGGAAGCGGGGCGGGAAGGCTGAAGCAGCGCTGGAAGAAGGGAACGGGGCCGGTGGTCGAAGACGGGGCGGGGCTGGAAGATGGGGACGGGGCTGGAAGACGGGGAGCGGGGCTGGAGGGTCGGGGGGGAAGACGGGGGGGGGCGGGGGCGGAGCGCCTATCGACCGCTAAGGCAGAGGAGCAGCCGCTATCCTATCCGCAAAGGCGCTCGCCCACGATGGCTGCGATAGCCTCCGCACGCCACATGCATGCCTATGAGATGACTCAGTTGCGGGGCGACGCTCACGTTCTGTCGTTGCTGTTCTTTCTGTTCGGGGACGACAGCCACACAAATGCGCTTGCTTTTAATGCGTTGTACGACTCGATGGAAGTAGGCAGCCACGTATCCTTGGCTTTCCTAGGTAACAATATTCGTAAGTGATAAATGGGGAGATTTGATGAAATGCGTTGCCCCGTCGCCGCCTTTCCTTTTCAAGTTAAGACACCAACACTCTTCCCATATTCGGAACACTTACCTATTTCTCTTGGATTAGCGATTTTAGACGATATTTGAACACACTATAGATTTCAGCCATCTTAAAATAATGAATACAGTATTTGACATAGTCTACGGAATAATAAATATGAGGTTTTTGGATCCGGGAGCAAACGCAATAATTCCTATTAACCAGAAGCCGCTGAGATCCAACTACGGTAATCTCAGAAGTAATCCTTTCCGCTAGCGTACATCCTACGAGCGGAGGTTCATGCTGTCAACGTGCCAAGATCATAACACGTCTTGTCCGACACGAAAAAACCTGGGGCACTTAGCGGAGCGACGAGGCAGCGGTGCGGATCTTCTCCAAAAGCGGGAAGCAGCACGAGCGGCTGTACAACCTGCCTGGCGCCAGGGGCAGCGGCAGTGGTGGTGACGGCTGCGGCTTGGTGGTGGAAAAGAGGCTGCCAGGCAGAAGCAATGAGCTGGAGAAGCCCTAACCAAGTTCGGGACAGAAAATTGGAGGGAGGAAGGGAGAGAGGGGGGGTAATAGACGAAGAGGGAGAAAGAAAGCGACCAAGAAGAGGAGAGAGAGAGAGAGAGAGAGAGAGAGAGAGAGAGCAATAGGTAGCCAGAAAGAGAAGAAAAGATCACAGTAAATGAAAGGTGGTGAGCTAATTGCACGTGAAGTAAGAATATGGCGAAGTAGAAACGTTGGGTGTCAGGGGAGAGGGAGTATCGTAAATGGACTAGTGGGAGAAGGTCATGAGGGCGCATTAGCCTGTTATAGAAAGCAGCGGAAGAAGAAGGAAGAGAGCGTAGAGGAGAGAAAAGGGTAAGGAAGGGAAGGATAGAGGAGTGTTGTGAGGTGCAGGAGAGTAACAGAGAACAGAGCACGGTGGCTAATGAAGCACTTTGGAGGCTCTGGCGATACGAGGAAGACTGTTCAGCCTCTCCTGCAGGCCCCCGCTGTTACCTAGAACTCGGGTTCCCAGGCCTCTTAACTCTTACGGGAACGTTCAGCGATAAAGTGGTTTTCTCGGAAATCTTCCAATACAAACAAGACGCATTCTCTCGTATAAGGACTCTTCATGCGCAAAAACAAAGGTATCATGATTTCACGGCGGGGATAGGGTTGGGCATGGAGCGCTGTAGTGCCAATGATATTTCCCTGTATTGTGCTTGTTTAAATGCTCTCTAACCCTTCTCAGAGAGCAGAATAATTTGCATCAACGTGCTCTTGATAACTCATTCAAATGATTATATATCAAGCAACGCTATAATTATTGTCATAATAGTATCATCAATTTCTGATATTGAGCGTCACTTTAGCATTTTCTCGCTGTTTAGCCACTATAGCGCAGAAACTCGAATATTATATAGTATTCCAACGCGGAAGGAAAGTTCACGTATTATCACAGGAAAAAACTATTTCTTCACTATTGGCACATTCTTTGTAGTCACAGAGCTGGATAAAAAGTTGTCCATTCAATGTGCAACACAATCTCCTTTGAGATAGGACAAGGATTGTCATTGTCGGACGTCATTTGGGCCCTGTCAATGGGAAGGCGACACGACTCACGTCATCGGCGCAGAATTATCAAATGCAAATAATTCACTAACGGAATGGGAAAGAAAAGGAAGAGAAGGGAAAAAAGAAGAGAGGAGGGGGAGACAAAAGAGAGAGAGGGAGAAAAGAGAGGAGAAAAAAAAAAAAAAACAGAACAAGAGATAAACAGAGGAGAAGTAGAAAGGAAGGTAGACACCTCACAATCCATTTCTGGAGAGGATAAAAGAAGAAGGAGAAGTGAGAACGGAGAGGCAGAAGTTAGCGAGAAAGGGCAAGTCGAGGAAAAGTCTTCAGAGCAGAGGGGGCAACATGATGGAGTGAGCAAGTGAAGGACGAAGGCGCCGCGGGCGGAGTGGAAGTAGGTGATGCCCCGGCGGACGGGGGGGAAGGGGGCGGCGGCGGCTGGGCCGAAGAATGCGCCTCGTCACCTGGCGGCGGCAACGGCGTGCGCAGCGTCGCTTCCCCTCCTCTTCTCCCCCTCCCTGGCCCGCATTTCCCCCTCTTCTCCTCCGCCTCGTCCCCGCCGCCTCCGCCGCCGCCGCGGGCGCACGCACGATAATTAATCACGCCAGTTAGCGCGCGGGCGGTCACGCGAGCGGGCGGCGGAGCGGTGGCCGGGGGGGGGGCGTCCACAGCGAGCGCGCAGCGTATGCGAGCCATGTGGGGCTTCCGACCGTGCGGAGAACGCCCGCAGCCAGCGGGTTTACGTTGGAGCTTGTTACGGCGTGACTATTGGCTAACCTTTACATTTTGATCAGTATATGTTCCGCTCGTGTTATAACAAACAAACGAAAATTTTAACTTTAGGAGTATCACAAGGACACCTTTCGAGAAACACAAAAAACTGGTGATAACTTGAGAAATTTTACAATTGTTCATTATTAATGTATAATGACGTCATTTTATAATAAACGAACGTTTTTGTGGCCATATTAAAAGTGAGTATTCACGTGTCAATTTTGTTGTTTTAATGTCTGCTTCCCTTCTAAATTCTCGTAAGCAATCAAATGTGTTGGCTGCATTGCCCTCAAGATAAGTGCGATGTTTTATACGAAAGTTTTGACGAGGTCGTCCTCGAAACGTCAGTTCTAGGAAGAAGATGAAGGAGGTGCCTCGAATCTTTGATCTCGGACGTGAACACTGTCAAGGAGATAAGTCTCATCACAAGAGAGGAACCAAAGTCATAAAAACTATCACATGCTCCTTGGATCAAACAATCTTCTGTCAATGAAGCCCAGCGTATTGTTCTTGTTCCTAATAACGAGATAAAAATACGATCGCGATGTTATGAAAATAATCATTTATGTATAGATACAGTTGTAATGTGATAAACCAAGGGGTAGTTTCTCGTAACGAGTGCAAAAACAATGGCGGCCCAAAAGTTATTAGCACGTAAAAAAAGTATAACAATATAATTAACTGAAATTATTTTAAATTTATAAACAAATATTATACTAAAATTACTTAATGAAGGATATATCTCTAAAATTATTCTGCGCATTGACACAAGAAACCACAGAACACTACCGACCAGAGTCGCCGACCGCCAGATTTCTCCTCCAGACAGCGGCTGAATTCGACCTAGCTATATTGATCCTGTCGAAAATCCGCCAACGTCGGGACGCGAATACTAGGACATCCCGGTCAAAGTAAGGAATGTAGCTTCCATTATGATGACATAAGTGGCAGCTAAGGAGCAGGGGGCCGTGCTGACGGGGACTACAACCCCGAGCGCCGGGGCGGGCAGCGTACCCCACGGTGACACCAACGATCGACGCCTAACGGGAAAGCAGCGGTATATCGACAGTTGAACGACGACGGTGGCGGCGGCGGAGTGCTGTGGCGCCGCCCAGGCGCGGTGCCACGCAGCGACGCCAGTGACGAAGGGCAGACGCCACGGCTTCCGCGAGACCCGCGCGCTGCCGGAAAGGCACGTTCGATTGTTTGATTGACCAGTGATTCCTTGCGCCCAACTGTTAAGGTCATTGGTCCGGTAAATGTAGTGCATGCTATTTTCCCGGGTGCGATGATCTTCCCTCACGGGATGGCGAAATCCGGCGCCGACCTACCCGTTGGCTTGCGGTTTTTTTCAACCAGGTATCTCCTACCGGCGGGGCACCGCCCCAGCCAGCACAAGCTCTAACCTCCCGGCGTGTGTAGTAGAATATTCCATGTACGTGTGTGTGTGTGTGTGTGTGTGTGTAAGTAATAGATGAGGATAGGACATGGAAGGAGAAAGAAAGATCTCGCACGTTCAGTGTCCCGAATGTTCGAGTTCTGCTCCAGCATTCGCCTGGTACTGATCGGAGAAATCACGGAAAACTACCGATCAGAGCAGCCGGCCTATCGAAGAAGAGCGACCTAGTTAGTGTCGAAAATCTTGCCACCGTCGGGACTCAAAACCGAGGACACCTCGATCAGACACACTGCAGCCACATCAATTGAAGGAACGTCTGAGTGATGGGGCTTTCTGAGCTGGACTTGAGCACTCGCCTCTGTAAATGGTTGCGTGTTTCGATGAAGCCGATGTTATAAGAAATGCGACGATGAGAGGTGGTAATTTCATAATTTATTTGATAATAGCAGTCATGTCAACGTAAAACATCTCTGGAATAAATATGTGATGAACTGTGATAAATCTGTCATGAAGTGTTACAAATAGATAAGATTGGATAGAGGGTAAGACATGTAGCACAGAATTACAGGAAGATCTACAGAAAGCTAATACGCATCATTTAGTCGTAATTTGTGTTTCCATTTGCAACAGAGAGCGATGAATTAAATTACAAGGTACGGTATGTTTCCGACCCGGACCGCAGTAACTTTCGATCTGGATAAGTAATAATTATTGTGATACCTACTTTGTTTCGACCAAACTCCATTGAATTTAGGAGCCATTCTATGACCAAACACATGAATTAAAAGTTCCAAAACAGAATGGACTTCCTTGAATTATAGCTTGCCATTAGAACTCGGAAGGGAAGATGCACCAAATCTCTTCAATGGGCACACTCCCATTTGGAAGACATAAATTTCGTCATGACAATCAGAAAAAAACAAATGAAACAAATTTTGACTAACAACGATTTTCTAAAGTAGCAATTAAGTTAAAAGGGGAAATTAATACGATATTCAATGTGGACTGCAGCAGCTTGTTACCAAAAATAGGAGATGTAGAGGGGATAGAATCCTCAATTGTGAGCGAATTTGACAAACCGTTAGATAATCAGAACAGCAGTTAAATGTATCACTAAAATCATTCATGTAATTGAAAAGCATCAGATAGTGGCATGGATGATCCAATGGCGCCATTGGGGTCAGGCAAAAGGTGAAAAGAACAACGGTGGAGAAAAGATGAAGAAAGAGGAGTGGATCAGGGCGGACGCGATCTCAGTTTGATCTGAGGGTGAGGTAGAAGTACGGCCTTGAGGCAGTAGAGCGGAGTTGGACCGCAGTCGTACTCCAGGCGCACAGGTTAAGCGGCAAGGAAGCTGGTCCGGAGCGGGGCCGAGTCGATTCGCAGAAGCGAGGGACAATACTCGGGCGCCGCCTCCCCCAACTGAGCCGCAAGGCCGCCCGCGCGCCTCTGGCAGTCGGGGAGCCAGGCCCTCGCGCTCATCTTCCCTAGCCGTTCCACACTCAACGCAGGCTGCGGCTGGGGGCTAGGGCTTCGCCGGTGCCGCTGTCCTTGACGCAAGATGAGCGCTGTGGGCCAAAGTTGTAGAGTTGATTTCATCAAGGCTAGCCTTTTGAACGATTGTCGTCTTTCTCAAGAAAAATGGTGTTTGAGGTCGTCTATTTACACCGCTCTATAAAACACTACTAATAATCATTTTTTCGCTGAAATATTTTGCGAAAATTTCAATTTAAATGAATTTAAATTAATAGCAGTCTTAAAAGATATAACCAATAAGTATTAAATGACAGTTTAGTCATGTTCATTACTCACATTTTCGTAGTGTTTTAACCAATGACAATAAAACATTTTAAAAACAGAAAATATCTTACGTGTACAAAAGTAGCTCCAAAATGTAATTAATTACTATTCATTCAAATAATGTAATGAGATCTTGTGAATCGTGTGTGAGTAATTTTAATGCAATGAAAAACATTTTGATCGTTCTTATTTCTTGACCTAAAACAAAAAGCGTTGTAATTTCCGTTGAGGAGCAGTACAATTTGCTTTTCTGATACTTCAAACATTGATTCATTTCCTTCATTTTCTGCATGCTGTTCTTTGACAATCTTGTTCTTGAAACAGTAATTATTTTCGCTTTCTCACAAAAAATTTGCAATCCAGGGAAAAAGCAAAGAAAAAATTTCCATACAGAAATTGCATTACCTAAAAATTTCAATATGAATTAAACATCTACTGAAGAAAATGCTCTAAGAAATGAAGTTTTATTTAAATGAAACGTGTACAAAAATTCAAACTCCTCCCGCGAACGATGCAAAGGATCGTTTTCAAGGGTCGAAATTATTTTCTTTGAAAGGTTCCAAGGTTCACGATCTGCGTTCGACACACAATTGAACAAAGAGTTTTAACAGGGAACGAAGACGCTAAAAAAGAAAAGAGATGGACATAAAATCTCCTTGTGAAACTTCAGACTCTTCCTTGTTAACGTTGTATTCGTGTAGTGTATCTCTTTGCATTCATTGTAACGAACATAAATTGTCAGAGGGTTACTTTCACCCTAGCAACATCATTTTCTGAGTCCATGAAAACGTAACGAGAAGAATTCGCCGAAGAATATAATGTTGAGACCCTTTTCCTCCGAACAATTTCCTTTAGGAAACCGAACCGGAAAAGACACTCTACCCCGGCGAACCCAATACTATAGCTTTTCCTCCTAATTGACGGTTTCTGGAAAGATGCACGATTAGTTTCGTTTAGTTATGGCGCCGGAGTGACCTTCTCCCGACCTGGGCTCGCAGCAACTCATTTCCCCGGGGAGGAAAATTACACCCCTGGCGCCCGAGAATTAAAAGGTGTGCGCGGCTGGCGCGAGCCGCAGTGAAGCAACGGCAAGCCCGCCCAACCCGCGACCTCGCATTTCAACAGATCACGCGCCGCCCGCCCGAAAAAGAACCACGCTGGGAACCCCTTGATTTGCTTCTGGACGTAAATGTAGCTTCACTATGCGCACGTTTTGTTGAACTTTCCTTTTGCTTGTAGTGGTAGTAGAGCTTAGGGTGAGTTTCTATTTCGTTAACAATGCAGAAAAATCAAATGTTTGTTCCTTTACCGTTAAAAATAAGTTTTCTATAATTTGGCAACGAAAATACATAATATTTGAAATGTTAATCCCTCGCTTTTTTAAATTTGTTATTATTATTATTATTATTATTATTATTATTATTATTATTATTAGTATTATTATTCATCTTTAAACTATTGATAGTTAAATTGTTGGGAAGGGATTCTGAAACTCAAGAAAGCGTGCGCAGATGATTTTCTCCCCCATACGGCACATACAGTTTTTGACTAAATAAATAAATTTAAAAAAACGTTTCCATGTTATTTCAAACCCTCCATCTCGACTCCATTTACTTTCGAGCTGATAGCCATATCCACACTATCTCATCCCCATAGGAGTAAGGTTCACAACTGCGTTGAAGAAAAAGTTGATGTCACAAAACCAAAATAGACGAAAAGGTCAGAACGGGAACGGAAAGTTAATAATTGGAAATACATTTATTCCGAATTCACCCTGAAATTATGAGTAACCAAAGCTTGTCGTTTTGAACAGTAATGTACTATTCGACTCTGACACCTGATATCACAATTAAGCCAACAGGCAGACTGACAGCCGTGCCACCAGTTAGTTTGCACTTTCGCACAACACGTGTTGTACATTCACACCAAATGCCACAGCTGTGTTCTGATGTCTCATTACAAACGATAATTTTAATTTTAAATAAGTATATCCTTCTCGCATGATTTACATATTACTGACTAAATTATGTATGTTTTTCAAATGAAAACAATTAAAAATATATTGCCAACGTTGTATATTAGCTGTAAAAATGAAGTTATTGGAGGATTGAAGTATTTATTACAGTGAATAATATAAATGTTTATAGAACTTCTTACGACAATAATGTGATAATTTTCGCACATGAACAGTAAGGTAGAATGACGTTTTAGATTATTTAGCAACAAGACGTTACGCAACACAGACCTTTCCAAATTCCGCAAGGCAGGTAAATACTCTGTATCTGGCGTGTAGGCTTCCTAGGAGAGATAGGGCCCTCCTACCTTGGGAGAACAGACCTCGACCGCATACCGCTCTCTGCACCTCTCCCCCCTTCCCCACCCTCTTCCGACGAGGCGATTGGACGTAATGACCAAATGTTTGAGCGGTCACGTCACAATCGGAATGCAGATAGCGCGCGTGTACCCGCACGGCGGCCGAGAGATAGCCCTATTTGCTCGCAGGCATCGATCCCTCTCCTGGGCTGGAGGTGTCGTCAGGAAAATAAATAGGACGCGAACGGCCGTTTCCCATTCAACATTTCCATCCAAAAAACACCTTCCACATACACACACGCGCGCGCGCGCGCGTTCGCACGGACGGACGCGCGCTGCTCGCGAGCGTTTATTTCCAAGCATCGGGAGCCCTCTGAAAAAGAGGGACACACTAAAATTTATCTTGGTAAGCCTGAATAAATGTTTAGACGCAGATGCTTTGCGCTGCCGTCGCAACGCTTGGATTCCGCCATTACACGGGCCTCCGCGGAGAAGCGATTCGCACCGCGGGGAAAAATAAAAGCGCTTATTCGTGCGGCGCGGCGGAGTGGCCGGGCTGCGCCCGCACATATCGTCGGTGCGCAAGAAAATTGACACATCCCGAATATTTTCAGTTTGCAGGATAAGGATTTTATTACGCACGAAACCGTTGTTCACGGCCGTAGACAAACTGTTTTGCGAAATACTATTGGATTTTCATTCATTTTCTTTTAAAAATAGTCAAAATTATATCTGACGTGCGAAGGAGACTATCCAGTAGCAACAGCGATTTTGGATCCAGCGAGCGAAGATGGTTTGGTTGGCTTCCGTTTTGTAAGAGGGTTCGATGAAATATTTTGTCGCGACTTATGTCACCTTTTTTATGATATGAAGGGGAAGATGGTTACGAAAGAGACACATACGTCAAAAACGTTTCGTTATAGAACGGTTTCAAATAACGCGTTTACGTACCATTTAAATACCAAAATAGTGTTACAAGAGACGCAAGGAAGCATATTATTTTGAACATTTCTTTCGGTGTGCCAAAAAATTACGTGATATAAACTATATTCGCCACATTAAGACGGCTCAAATACACAACATCTCATTGCAATATGTCTATATTATTTTCTTTATGTTCCTTTTCAAAGAATGCACGCAATAAATAAATAAATAAATAAATAAAAACCAACAGAAAATTGCGGATATGTTGAGTCAAATGTCACAACTAATCTCCTCACAAACATTTGTCTTTACTGTGCTCCCCGATTTGTTTCAAATAAACTATGTCCAACAGAGAGAAAAAACAACTTTTCAATACTGATGAATTTTCGACATATTGTCGTATCGCACATTTTTCGAAGTTAAAAGTCTCACCTCGAAAACGTAATTGGCTGTTGATGTTTTCACAGCCGAAAACGCTATTGCTGAAGCATTTCAGTCGCCACTGCAAGGTCGCGCGTAAGATTCTCGGCTTTCCACATTGTTTGGTCGTCTTTCCTCGAGGCCTGAGCGCGTCGAAGGCCCACGGCTCTTAATTGCGCTGCTCTAATTATGAAGCGGAGTTTCGTTGCGAACTAAATAAAGCGGAACTTGCAATGCTTGTTAAAGGCAGATCTTCCTTCTGGGGTTCCCAAGCGAAAATGGTCCACCGCCTTCGAACGCACTGGGCAAGTCCGTACACAGCCCGTGTCAACAACAGAAACGCCCAAGTCATGCAATAACCTCAATGTTAAATGACGGTAGAAATTATTAAACGCACCACTAATGTATTTTTCAAGAGCTCTGAGAAGTAGAACGTAGATGAATTCACATATTTTTTGCAATGGAACATACTTAGGATGTATCGTATCATCACGAAAACGCAACATCAAGGAGGAGAATGCGCTATCTCTCCCAAGATGTTTCCAGTGTACTAAAATGTGGTGATATAGTAAGCTTCTGATTTCAAGGAATCTTCAGTTACAAGCAATACTGTTATCTAAATGAGGGATGCGATGTAGGTGACGCGAGAAATAACGACAAAATCCCACGTCTCAAACGTCGAACTCGAAATCGTCAGCGGAGAACGCGACAGGGAAGCCAAAACCCCTGGCACAGGTATTAAATAGCACAAAATGCAAGATCAATACTTCGTACTGCGTCACGAACGATAAAACCCGCCTTAAAACACGGCATTTACAATGTTTAAAGCACGCCCGTAAACCTGTCCTCAGTAATCCCACGGAGAGAATTATAATGCAGAAACATAGGGATCGTATTTTTCGCCCATATGCTGGATACCTAATGCAAAGACATGAAGATGAATAGCGCAATGTTTCAAGCGTAGGATCCTAACGACACGGGACTGTCACGGAGGAAGCAGACGAATTTGATTTGTGGACGTTTGCCGCCTATCGCCTGCTTCGACGCCAATGCGACGACAAAAACAAGAGAGACGGAGCCTGCGACGGACGCAGGAAAGGGAAAAGAATGAGATCGAGCATCGGGACAGCCGTTGCCCACGAAATAACCAGCCGCCAGCACGCGTACGCGGCGACGAAAAGGCAAACATACTACTACGCCAAAACAACATCACTAAGTAAAACCAACAGCGTATCGGAAATTGCAAACATGGGTATTGTGTTTTTAATGACAAAATATTGTCATTTCTGGTTTACGCCAAGTTGCTATTGTGTGGTTAGCTGCGCCCGGTCACGCCGCACGGCCTTCCATTCCCACATCGCGCCAACACGGTTCCAGCGCCAAAAATACAGGACGCTTGTTCTTTTTTAATTGTTGCGTCTTATTCGCAACACGTCTCTTAGTCCATCTCGGACATTGAGAGTATTAATCTCTGGAAGAATCCTCCTTTTTTTGTTTCGTCACGTCGCCCTCAGACAATACCTTTTATCCCTTCGGCCATGGGTTCTGCGCCGTCAGTAACCACGGTTTCCAGACGGTCACCCAGCCTGGAGTCCGTGGTGCCTCGAGTTCATTAACTTCCGTGACTTTAACGAGCGTAGTTAAGAAATTCAGCTAACGACGCCGGCTAATGCCATCTTGCAAGACGCCACTGCCACGCCTAGAAGTCCAAGCAGATGGAAATCATTCGCAGTATCTAATATCAATAAAAATTATGAAATAAATTTTTATAATTTATTAATACTTCAGTTCCATAAAAGGTTTCAGAAATACATTTAAAATATCGATTTACAGTACTTGTATATCTGTGAAACATTATTCAGAAATAAAATATTAAAATAAACACTATTTCCTATGGCCTTCAAGCTTTTTAACTTAAGAACCAACTGGAGATCTAAGGGAATTTTAACCGGGTGTTCATAATATTACATGCTCGCTACAGAACCTTGTAGATAATTTCTTCCCTCCTTCAAAAAAAGGCCTAATTACCACACTTTTTTCGAATTACACACATTAATTATTCTTCAGATGAAAAAAAGGGTAATATAATTAATGCAAAACGAAAGGCTATAATTTGCATATATTAATTTGAAGACAAAATATGGAGATATAATTTAAAAAGTAAAGGTTTAGGAGAAGCATCACAGCACCGACACACCCTACAATTCGTCCCACCTCCCTCGCTAACCGAAACTGTCGACTCCAGGGCACGTCGAGGTCGGGAAAAACGAGCGCGCGTTTAAACCGGATCGATCGTGCTGATGCAAAGTTAATAAAATCTGCATTAATTTTCGCGTGACCCGCACCCATGCATCCGGAACCCTTCATAACGCATGCGCGGAATAATCGGAACCGGAAAAGCTGCCGCATTTGGCGAGCAAATAACGCACTATTTGCGAGCTGCGATGGCGCCGCCCCCGCCGCCGAATAGGGTTTGCTTGCGAAGTTTTCGAATTAATTGGGAGGTTAAGTAAACAGTCAATTAATGCTGTAGGCCCTGGGGCGTCTTTTGCGGCCCACTTTCATTTTGCGGTATAGCTCGAAATTGTCCCACGAGTTTATTAGGACTACTTCTGAAGTCCGCATACTAGCATGGTATTGCTATCGGGTAAGGTCAAATACATTCAGATGACGATTCGTAGTGTGTAAGATTAAGTGTCTAATGTTATGTTGTACATAAAACGTTAAAGGGAGAAAAAAATCAATACGAAAATATTAACTACTTTAAAGTATACGGCGAAATACGGAGAAATACAAAGAAAGGAGAGAAGAATTAACTTGGAACTCTCCGTGTTCCGTGCAAGATACAATACTTCATAGTCTGAAAACCTCAAACAATAATTGATTCTAACTCTCTCTAAAAGAAGATTTCTTTTCTTTCGAGATGCTATGAAATATCAAAAATATTGTGGTGGTTTCAAAATACAGATTACGTTTCTTTTTCGTGTATCTATTCGAAATTTTAATATTCACCTCTATCGTCCTTCACTCAAATACTAGTCAGCGTCTAACGTCAGTCGTGTGTTTAAAACCTAAACTTCGCTCCGCTGTCCTAGAAATGGGCGTTTTCAACTCGATCACCACTTTGCGGTCCGGGTTCCAGCATGGACGAAGGAGGATGGGGTGTGGGCGCGGGAAGGGAGTTCGGGCCTGAGGATGAGGCGAAGGGAAGAGGTGCAATGGAGTGCACGAGGATTGGGTTTACGGGACGCGTAAAAGTTTATGAACCGTGCGAAACATTTGTGCGCATTCTCGACTCTGCAGTGAGAAAGAGGCACGCGAAAAGCCGCACCGTTGTAGGATATATGCGACGAAACTAGGCGAGTTTTCCACTCATTTTAATAACACTTTCGGTACAAAAAAGCAACCAATTTTCTTGCTGCAAATGTAATTATATTTAAAAAAGATTAAATATTTAGTTCAATGTACAGCAATTGTTCTGTTTCTTCGAACCCTGAGAAATTTAGTTAATACGATTAGAAAAAAAATAACAAAGTGTATCGTTAAACCACGTCATTAGATTATTTCAACAACAATCCATTAATTTATGCTTTTTATGCAAATGATTTAATGTTTGCGCTTGGACATTTAACTCTCCAAATTCGAATAGTTCAAAAGATACAACTTTTTTTTCTTAGTGATAGTTAATACGTTTCTTGTCTGACCCTCCGGCACAAAAACTAAAGTCCTGGTAAAATAAAATCCAGCGTATGTCCCTTCGTCGTTGTGTATGATTTTGCCTCCACCAGCTTGATTTGGAACAAAACCCATCTCCGATGACCCGAAGAGACAAAAGGACAAGAGGACACCATAAATGACAGCAAGCGAGGTATCAGATATGAAATGCAAACGTTCATGTATCACAAAATAATGACATACAGAAATCATATACCTAACATACAGGTTATTTTTTGTTATTATAATTACTTCATAAAAACGAGAATGCTACATTTTGTAAATTCATAGTAATTAGTATAAATTGAATTTAATCATATTGATATTTATAATATCGCAGTACAAAACCGATGACAGTAACAGACACTGGATGCATACATTTGTTCAATACTATTTCTACATAATACCAATAAATGCGAAATGATTCTGTAGTCTCTCTATAACATCATGTCCTGAAAAACTATATGGAGAGGACATCTCATTTCTACCCACACTTCATTTTAAACTAGTAATATATATTAAAAGAGCGGGACTGCAGAATGCAGGAGGAGAAGAGAGATGAAAGAGAGATAACACGAAAAATTAAAATAAAATTTCATAATAAGCTCATTCTTGTTCAACAAAGGAAAAAAAAAAAAAAAAAAAAAACACAACCTATGAAGAAAAATTGCTAACAGAGTCACAATATACTTTAACAGGTTATAAAATAATTTCCCCCAGTGTTCACGTTTTCAAAGGAATCTCTCTTTCAACTGGCATTCTTAATATGTGTTCAAGAGGTTTTGTCCCACATGCAATACTTTTGCAGTGCAATACATATCGCACACTTCGCGGTACCAAGATTTACACGCCAACCAAACAGTCCCCCTGCCCAAATTAACAATACGATGTGGGATAATA
The DNA here is from genome assembly GCA_964035755.1 of Teleogryllus oceanicus. NCBI lineage: Eukaryota > Metazoa > Arthropoda > Insecta > Orthoptera > Gryllidae > Teleogryllus > Teleogryllus oceanicus. The sequence continues at coordinate 126,391,865 of CAXIVR010000003.1, read as the reverse complement.
GCACAAACCTGTAGCACTTTTCTTTTGGAAATAGTTTTGATTACACGGAAACCAATATTTTATTGTCAATTTTTTCGAAAGCGCTCGTTTCCACCTGTATTCATAATTCCACTTACATTTCGGTTAGAGAAGAGATCCCAGAATACACTTCTCCCCGTAGTACGTCACGCACAATTTTTAAATATTTTTTTTACGTATAAATAAATAAAAAATAAATTCGTCTCCCAAGCCACGAGAATGCTCGTTCCCAGCCCGATTCAGAGGCACGGAGCAGGCGGCAGGCGCGGAGCCTTCGCGGCGGCGTGGCGCGGCGCATGCAGGCGGCACGCGCAAAAACGAAACGAGGTCTCAAGCGCCGCCCGCCCCCGCCCCCGCCCCCGCCCCCGCCCCGCACGGCCAGACGCTGCCGACGCGGCGCCCGCACGTGGCGGCGGCGGCGGCGGCGGCGGCAGAGGCGCCACGCCGCAGCAGAGGGACCAAATAACACACCATAAACACCCCTACAAGGGCCAGCTCAAACACCAGAACAACGTATTTCCATGAGAAAACATTTACCTGGGGACATTTCAGGAGGTTTGAATGTTTTTGGTTATGTTATTTTTTAATGTTGCTTTTAACAACTTGGCCTTATAGCGACCACTGATTGTTTTAACTGTAGGGGGAACTGTAGTAAGCACCCGTAAGGACAACACAAACATCGAAGCTCGAGGCGAGATTCGAACCCGCAACCCTTCGAGTCGAGGAACCTACGGCTCTCCAGCCTTAGCGACCTCGGCTTTCCGCGCCGGCGGCTATGTTATTTATTCTTTTGATAAATGGAAAATATTGCTTTAAAGACTTTCCGGCTATCCCTCACAAGAACAATTCGACGCCCGTTGAAATGCTTACTTGAAAATCACAGCAGAAATGCATAATGGAATCTCGATGGGTCTAATTACAACACATCTTGATTTTTTTTCATTCGCTTCATCTCCATTGACGCTTTTGGATTTTCTCTCACTTTTTCCAAACTACTCCAACCCTCAGATAAACACTGTTATTGCTAAATATAAACATGGGAAGTTTTCCTTTTCTCTTTCAGATTTTACATACTGCACTTCTAACAAGGAGCAACCGCGGAATGTACAGGCCGAATTGTTTCAAAATTTTACAACCTTACACAATGTTCAAAATGTGAAAAACAACGTGAAAATTTCGATTTCGGAATATTTGATCTTCTACAACGGACCAGAAGGCACAGGAAAGTAGAAGAACGCCTTGTTTAGAAATGAAATAAAAATAGAAATGCCATATACATTTTGTTTTGTATAGAATTTCAAATTATAAAACAATCCTTTGCCTCTATTACACACTCCCAAGACTTGTATTTCCGAAAGGTTAAAATTCTCAGGCAACAAAACTTTCCCCCTTATTTAAATAAGTCAATTCAAAACATTAATATATTAATTTTGCTAAGCGCGACTTGCGGCACATTTTGGAGCAGTGCGCGTGCCGCCAGATGGCATTCGGTCGCTGACCCTGTCGCAGGATTGGGCGCCAGTGGGCGCTGCCGTTGCACGCACGCATGCACCCACGCACGCAAGTTCAAGGCCCACTGGGAAGGCCGGAGACCAGGAGGAAGAGGCTGGGAAGGTGACTGCGACACGCACGCTGCCACGCAAAGCTACAGTCAGCATCGCACAGCTCTTTGGGCGTCTGCGCACCACTATGTGTGGTTAAGGCGAAGATTGCAGACGGTATAACAGAAGAGAGAAGGAAGGAAGGAAGGAAACATGTTCTGTAGAAATTAAGAAATGGGAAAAGGCTTCCTTGACAGCTGTTATGTTGCTCTCTTGAAGCAGCAATTGGTTATTTAATAATTACAGCTGGCATAAGAAACTCTCTCCCATTTTCTTTATACGAGTCATTATCATATTACCATATTCCAATATAGGGTAAAATTTCCTTAAAAAGAATCGTGCCTAATATTACTGAAAACGTACACAAGAGATCTTCTTATAGATGAAACATTGCTTAAATAAATGTCATTCACGAATGACAGAAAACTCGTTTCAATTTAATTTAAAAACCAAAAAAAAAAAAAAACGTTTGGTTTTATTTACGATAAATCTCTCAATTAAACAAAACTTACGTTTTGCAGACAGCATGTGCAGAAATATTGAATCAATCAATCAATCAATCAATCAAGAAGCAAAGTGCGCGTAAGTTACAAAAAGTCATTGATACTCTATTTTATATTGCTGAGACTATAACTTCAATTCAGAGCTAAAATGTAACATTTTATTTTATATCTCAAGAATGACACAAGATACTTCGAATGAAATTTCAATACGATATTTGCTATCTGACATATGAGGTCGACAAATCTTGTTACATGTAGAATATACACAAAGAAACTGCGTTTCGGCTTACTTGAATGCTTGTAGAATAAATGGGTTTCACATTACGAAGAACTTTAAGTAATTCACAACACTATCGTATCACATATTCACGGAAATCAAGTAATAGAGGTTCGTGCAACATGTAGTCGACTACAAGATTAAGCCTTATGATAAGACTGAAGAGGTGATCGCCCATGTACGATGAAAGTCATCGCAATATACCACATGCTGTATTGCATATACCAGGAAAAAGACGTCAGAGATAATACTATGAGAGCTACATATTAAATGCTGTTACACAAGGGAAGAGTATCTATCATGTATACGGCTTAACTTTTACAACGCACTCAATAAAAAGCAAACACAATAAGAATTTATTTAATTAAAAATGATTTTTTAGAAAACAATTTTTCATTAGTTTACACTGAAGTTAAGAGATGGCATGCCTTTGGCTCTAGTAACATTTTCGTTCCTGAAATCTAAGGAAGGCTTCTGTAGATGAAATCAGAGAGAACATTCTACACCAACCATTTTCTCCGAATAAAAGCTCCAGAAGGTTTTTCTTCGTAGGCACTAAATAACATTTGGGAGTAACCTCAATGTTTTATTAAGGAAAATACTAGTTATTTTCAACATACATATTAGTACATCCTTTTGAGAGGTCAATGTAGTCATAACAAAGCGCCTTATAAATCCGTATGGAAACAGTGGTCTTGCCCGGGTTTAAATGTTAAGGATGGCATCAGGAAACAAGATTTATTTAACAGAAACCGGCAGGGAATGAAAAAAAGCATAGAAACGTGAGGATATCTGGCTATCAATATTGAAATTACACAGCGAACACACATTACATCCAGAATTTCTGAATTTTCGAAATTTGTTGTAGTGTTTACTCGCAATTATGTAGAAAACAAACAACTGCGAAGTACATAATTTGAGTGAAGTATTTTTTTATACAACATGTCTCCGTGCTGTTGCAGACCATGCCGAGACAGCAAATCTCGGCAATGTCGGACATCAACCATCAATTCCAGTTCATTCAAGGACTAGAACTGCCCACAAGTACTGAACAACAGCTCTCCCTCACCGAGACAGGTGCGCTGTCTTGCAGTGGACGACCGTCTACGGTTGGTATTGTACTGCAAGATTTACAGACACCATTCTATGCGCTGCGGACACGCTTGTCGGGCCATTTCCTGCCTTTATCTCCGTCAAATCCAACAAACCCGCACACAATGCCCAACGGGGAGTAAAAACGCTCGCGAGGAGAAGAAATTGTTAGAGCAAACGCTAGCAAAAAGTGAGCGCACAGGAAGTCGCACAGTCACCCGCTGTAAGGGCAGGCAGCAACACTGGAGAACGCACCCAGGGAACAAATGGAAAACTAAGAGAACTCCATGATCAGACATCGGATTCCATAAAGTTTTAAGCGCCAACGTTTTGGAGTAATTTTCTCAAACAATTAAACAGAGTAGTTTTGAGTTTAACACCATTGAAAACGAGTCTCTCTAAGCTTTCCGAAGGTTTTCTTAAGTGCATTAAACGTCATTTAAGTAATTTAATGGCACAAGTCTACAATTCGTGATAACATATCTTCAGAAAATTCGGCAGCTTCCAAGCTAAACTAAGTCGGAAGATTATAAGGGAAGGGGAAAAAAATAGTCGTCCAGCCCAAGTCCAGAACGTCTTCACACGCACTTATAAAAAACAATACAAGCACACGCACTCCAAGACACGCACTCCAAGACACTAAGTACATACGACACAGTCCATCCATTGTGTGGTTTCGTACGCACGTTAAAACGCTATGTTTCGCACGCCACGTTACCCGGATACTCGTGTATACACGCTTGTTCCGTCCACTCCACCAACAGTTGCGAATAAACAAGACGAACAAACAAGGAAGGAAAGCTGTGTCCTTGGCTTGTAAGGGAGTGAATTGCAGCACGATTGGATAATCGCGCATAGGAGCGCGACTCACAGACGTAAAAGCGCGCCTTATGAAACTAAAGATGGACGAAAACACAGCCACGCCACATGTGTGCGCCTTAATGATGAATGACGCATCTTCACATGATCATCATCTCCTCGGCGGAGCCCTACCATTAGGATGCCCAAGATTAACAGAGCGATACAGTCGCAGCAGAATGTAGAAAAACGTTACTGGCTTTAATCCGATGCCGCTGAGCCAGGACTTGAAAAACAGGCGCTTTTAGGAGGGGAAGAGCCGGAAAAGCGCAAGACTGAATACAGAAACGCGTGATGAGAGAGTAATTGACTCGGGTGGTCATTGACAAAAAAGAACTGATCAAAAATATTGTAAACACTTGCACTGGGAAATCAGTAATTTGTAAGACAGTTTTTTTTACGATTTTTTTGCGATTGTCAAGGTGACACCGGATCGTACAGATCTGGATATTCATTGAAAGTGATTGCTGTAAACTTAAATGTGCCGATCTGTAAAGGTATTACCGTCATCGGCAAACTTTCTTCATCCAAGGACTTCTGGCGCGCCCTACGTGATTTGCAACATTCTTCTGACAACGTGTGCGTACATTAACGCGCCGTTCACAGTGCCCAGGCAAAATTACGCTTTGAAAGGCCGTATTGCCTGGATTCTAGTGACTAGAATGCGCTCAAGGCTTTCGGCAGTAGTGGAATGGACAAAAGTCCTCAAGCTTTCAGAACTCAGTTGCCTATCATTTATGGTAGTTACTGGGAAGAGAATGTATAACATTGTCCGTGTTCATACCATAAACTTGAACAAGGGGAAATCCGCCGAAGCAGAAACAAACTCAAATTCCATCAAAACTCAATTAAGAAAAGAATTCCTTCTTGAGCGTGTGAGAAATATGTGAAAGTCCTCTTCTGAAACATACTCGCTTATTTGGGATCACACTGCCAACGAATATTCAGAACGCAGACTCGCATCACAAGTTTCCGTTACGTGTTTTTGTAAACGATAACTTGTTACAACAAACCATTACAGCTGCGTATTAAAATTTCCCTATATACCACCATCGCATTTCAATGTAATTTCATGAACAGCAGGAAAATTAAGATTTTTACCGTACAAAAAACGTGATTCGAAACAAAACGTTCTACAAATTTCGGATCAATTACGCCCAAATGATAAAGGGCAATTTTTGCCGTGTGGGGAAAATTAAAGTTATGCATCCCTCCGGTATTTTTTTCATTCAGGTAATTATACCAATGCAGGGGTAATAGAGACAATTATGCAATATGATCGTTGCCGTCAGCTCTCCAAGCATTCCTCTTTTGGCTGCAGTAGCTGCAAATGTGCATCTAAAACCACGACGCTTTCGCTTGGGTAGGACAGTAGGGGAGCTAACAATCTCTATGCATACCAGCGGCGCCAGTCTACTGAAGGATCTTCCGGGCAGCTGCTCAAGGAATTGGGGAACTGAATCTGGGACGCAGATGGCATACAATAAAGGTGAAAACTAATTCTCTGTTAAGCAACTGATCCTCTGATCACCTTACAAACTGTTATGTCAACTTAGTCCTACAATTTCTTTTTTTCTAGCAGCAATACTTATTACATAGTATACTGAAGCGACACCAGGTATCTACGTTTTTTATTAGTATAACTAGAAATAGTAGAGCCAATGGTAAAATACGACAACCATTAACAGTATATCTTAAAGTTATCACCTAACTGTAATTCTGCGTATATAAAGAACGCCGTACTCAACTACCTACATCATGAACCGACTGACCAAACGAAACAGTATATCATGTCCATCTCTAGATGCAAATGAAAATCTAAGACCTACTATTCTGTTTCATACGTTATCAGTCTCACCAATTTATTCGAGACAGCCGCTCACTCCATCTTCAACAATAATTGTTTCGAAAGAGACTTGTGTACTACAGTTGTTGCACCAGACGACAACTCTCAGACCCCCCACCCCCACCATCTCAACCTAGCTTCCGCTGTTATCTCGACTGTCTTCATAAACAACGCGCTCGGGTCGTTGGCATAACCGCAAAGTGAGCGCAGTCTCATGCTCTCGAGCAGACACCGCCTTCCGCGTGGCCGCACTGAGTGGACGAGAAGGCAGTTTGGACAGTGAGATGCCCGCATGGCCCAGCGGCGAACAGCCCCGTTGCCCGGCCACGCTCCTCCATGCGGGCGGCGGCGGTGACGGTGGCGGCGGTGACGGTGGCGGCGGTGACGGTGGCGGCGGTGCGGTGGCGGCGGTGACGGTGACGGCGGTCTCGGTGGCGGCGGTCGCGGTGGCGGGGTGACGGTGGCGGCGGTGACGGTGGCGGCGGTGACGGTGGCGGCGGTGACGGTGGCGGCGGGCTCGGTGACGGCGGTCTCCGTGACGGCGGTCTCGGTGACGGCGGTCTCGGTGACGGCGGTCTCGGTGACGGCGGTCTCGGTGACGGCGGTCGGTGGGCGGGGCGGGTGGCAGCGGTGACGGTGGCGGCGGTGACGGTGGCGGCGCGGGGTGACGGTGGCGGCAGCGGTGCGGTGACGGTGGCGGCGGCGGCGGGGGGATAGCAGTGGATAGGCAGCAACGAGGTGCTTCGTGAAACTGAATGTGCATCTGCGGTAGGTTCGCCATACGGGAGCACTGTGCCTCCGGGCCCTGACGGCCGGCCACGATTCCCCGGGCAGATATGCTTCAGCACGGGCAATGCATCTCCCGCCAAAGGGACTCCAGGCTGAATCTCTACACGCGATGACAGAGCGAATTTTCTCTGAGTGGAAACACTGCGTAGTATATTCAAACAAATATTATGAACATTCGAGATCGGAAATGAGTTGTCTTATTCCCTATATTACTTGCTAACCAACTTCCTGGTTAGGACCAGAAAGGCAAACAACCATTATATGTGCAATATCTGGGATTTAGTTCTATAAGTCTAGAAAATTGAAGAGTGAAATTTTAAACTTTACTAGAAATTAAATTATAAGTGAACGATGTGTAATGTGTGGAATTCAGACCAACGATCACAACCAGAAAACCGAGAGGGTCCCTGGTTGTGATTGACCAAATTCTCGGAATTCGCGACAAGCGAGGTCACCGCCCGCCATTCCGCGAGTCGCCGTCCACGCCGAGCGTCGGTCCTTGAGGTACGCCCGCTCCGCGAGATGCGGACGCGAATGGCATGCGCGATAGTGGCGCACACGCCATTCACGCAGCGGTGACCGCGCGCACGTCTAGGGCCCTCGATGGCCGGGAAGCACGCGTGCAGACGCGCTCTCGGCCGCCGGAGATGATGATCGCCTACGCCGTCGCCACTTGCGTTCAAGGGGCGGCTGTTAACAGGGGAATCCGCTCTCCAGCTTCCCTCCCGGTTGCGCAAGCTACGGACGTCAGTGTTTGATCATCGATTGGCCTCGACATGTTGATTCGCGGAAACGGTGGCAATATCTATCAATTACATCTCAGCTGCTCCCTTGAGTCTATTGAGCAGACCTGGTATTGTGTGGGTTCCAAGCTTAGTAGCTAAATCCGTCGCGACGAACGTTTGGACTCGCAATATACATTTGTTTAAAATTCATACTTATCATAAGTACAATACACTTACATGTATGTATACGTACGCATGAATACAGTTTATTCATTTGCCCTGGGTATACGTGCACCAAAACTGACAAAACACTAACGAATCGTCAGTTTTTACTGACACACAATAACAATAAATAATTCACAACAGTCGGTTTCACGATGTTCTTTGGAAGAGTCACGTTGCTACATGTTCATTTTCTGCGTACTGTTGACTGAAGTTGAGCAGCGAGTGAAGAGCATTTAACACGGGGAAAAGTTACGACCGAGTCGTAGGTCGTCGTGGAAGCTCTAAACGACGCCACACGAGCTCCTTCCACGCTCGAGGCAGTGACCGGCGCACACAGGTAACGAGCGTCGAGGACAAGGTCATGAACACGTCGAAACAAATGCCGCGCTGCCGGCGCGAGTGCACGGTGGCCCAGTTAGAATATGCGCGTTCGGTGACGCTCATTTTATGACAATATAAAAAACACTATTAATAAGTAAAAAAGGTAAATAAGTACTAGCACGTGTTTGAAGAACACAAGAGCCTTTTCGCCAGACTCTGCTATTAGATAATAAAGTCTTGATTTCATGGGGGTAGTCAGGTGTAGGGTTGTTGCACTCTTTCAATTGCCAACTGAATAAAATTTACTTTAAGGAATTACTTTCAATAATCGCTTTTAAGATTTCTTGTGAAAAATATCTAGGATAATTCAGTAATAATTCTGCCAGTACGATACGAGTCGGATTCCGAAAGATTTGAAAGTTTATGAAGGGAATATTTCCATCAAAGGACTCTCTTCACGAAGTAAGTCACTGTCTTAGAATGTTTTCGAAATGTCATCTACGACACGCACCGCGGCCTCATGCCGCATGGCCGACATATATCCACATTCTTTAGATCCCAGAGCGATAAGCAATGCTCCTGGCTGGCGCGGCCAGCACCGTTACCGCGCACGCAACCAAACGCGAACAAAACGACCGCGCGGGGAAGGAGGAGGCGTTTTAGCGAGCCCTAAGAGGAATAGAGGCGCAGGAGGAAATCGCAGCCGAAGCGGGCCTAATGGAGGGGCCCGATTTATGCGACACCCCGTACCCAGTAGTACGCAACCACCGGCGGGCGGGCCGCGTTCTTCCGGGACCACCCGATCCGGAGAACCGGTATTTTAACATCAACAGCCCGCGGCGGGACTGGCAGCCCACATACGGCGGAGGAGGGGTGGAGGGTGACGGATGGCGAGCGATGAACGGGAGGCTGTGCGCCGCGCCCGGGAAGAAACGAGAGGACAAGGGCACTCGGAAGGTCGGGGAGATGGAGCGTACAGGAGGAAGAGTAGTTAACAGGACGAGTAACCCAGCTGACCGTACCCCGCAGGTGAGAATGACTTTTACCTAGGGGAGGGTAAGTAAGGAAAGATGCTCCCGAGTTATCTACCAAGCAGAGACGCTACGCATTTGATGCGAGAAAGTCGTAGAGCGAGCATCTGGAGAGTTCAGGTGAGCTGTTTCAGTTAGGGTGGTGCTTAGGATTGAGCTAAAGATTGATCTCACCACTGAGCTGATAATGGAGCTGAGCATTGAAATGAGGGTTGAGCAGAGGAATGAGCCAAGAATTCCGCTAAGTGTTGGATGGACTACTGAACGTGCGAACTGACGAGAAGACTGGTGGAATGCCTTCATTATTCCCGACCTTTGCCCAAAGCTCGCGGCGTGGCGCGGCGTGGCGCGGCGTGGCGCGGCGTGGCGCGGCGTGGCGCGGCGTGGCGCGCGGCGCGGCGTGGCGCGGCGTGGCGCGGCGTGGCGTGGCGCGGCGTGGCGCGGCGTGGCGTGGCGCGGCGTGGCGCAGCCGGATGCGGGGCCAACGCCCCACGAAGGGTGCTGCGCCTACTGGACAACGCGAGCGCAGACGGCTGCTCGTGCTTCGGCAAGGCGGCGCAGGGAGAGGAGATTGTGGCGGCGGCGTGGTAATTGGCGGAGCGAACCGGCCTGCCTTGCTCAGGAAGGTCAGAGCCGTCGTTCGCGCCCGCCGCCGCCGCCCGTCCGCTCGGGTAACATATGAGGCTGCCGTCGCCGCGTCCAAGGTGTTGTTGCTGCGAGCTTGTGGTGGAGGAGGGAGCGGTCATGATGGCTGCGGAGGTGGTGAATGTGGAGTTGGCCGAGATGTTTGAGACTTGTGAAGTGGATCATACAGTAACGCTGTTGAAGGAGAGAGACGATGTTAAGTCCTTGTTGGAAAGTGGCGTTGGATATACGTTTCGCGCTGATAGCACGGCAGAAATAATGGAGTTGCGGGTGTTGAAATGTAATTCATTATAGAGCGATGAGAGCAGCAAAAGCAGTAGTGGTGAGGATAAACTCTTAGGTCTAAGTAATCTTTCTCGAACAATTCCGCATGAGTCTTGATTTTCAGACCTAACGAAATAGAAATAAATTTAAACATAACTCTTAAATTAATTAAAAGTACCGCAAGCTTTCATAATGAATAAAAGAATTCATAATGTTTCCAGGAAAATTAGGATCGAAATACAGTTTTGTATATTCTTTCATATAACAACCTCTAAAAATATTTTCTCCTCTATAATAATCCTGAAAATCACACCGCGTGTGGACTAGTAAAATATGTACTTACGTTCAAAACGTGAACTAAAGTACTTTCCTGTCAACAGTTCTATTTCTTTCTAAGATTCAATAGAAGATTTATGGGTCAGAAACGAATCAACCGGTACCATTCAGAGTGCTGTAACGAATACTTCGTTCAAAGCACGACGGTATAGAAACTGGACTAAACTCAACCCTCCAATACAACCCCCGCAGGTACCGTAACAATTCTTTCTCTAGAATGTGTAAAAGCTTCGCACTAAATTTTGTTCAAAGCACATTACGAAATCCGGAGACAACGTCCCCGTAGAAACCTTTGTAACCGTAAGCTTTTGTAAACGTGCCAATAGGTATCATATATTTTCTTGTACTCTGATAGATACTGTGCTGGTAGCAATGAAGATAAAATTTAAGTTGTAAATATAAAAGTGCGTACTACCACTATATATGTATCATTCTCACATGTCGGAGGTTTTGAACCGACTGAGCGAAGGATGGAGGGCTGATTTTCACCTGGGATAATGGATTCGGTTGGCCTGTTGATTTCTTTGCCCTTCATTTTTCTCGCTTTCATATCTCTTGAATAAATCAACGGATTTTAATGATCGAAGAATCAAAATATTTTCAGTGTTCTCACACTGAAATTAATATTGGTGTGATAAGTCCACATGAACACAACATTGCGGACGATACTAAGGTAATGTGTTTAAGGATTCGCCAACAGCGTTCAAACTTGTTCAGAAACGAAAACTTCCTACAAATCACTTAGGTTCTTAGTTATTCAATTGATCAATAATCTTGTTGACGTTCACTTTCTTCTACGAACAATTTCGCTTATCAAAGGTCATTTCTTGTAACTGAACTCTGACATTTAATGAAACACATTGAAAGCATTCCAACGAGCAGAGGAGCTGAAGATTTCTGAACGCGACCCGCGCCCTCTACATTCACACACACCAGAACGAGCAGCGCCCCCGGGAGCGCAGGCCGTCCGAAAAACCGGAGCAGCTGAAGAACGCGAGGCGAAGGCGGGTTTACTGCGCGGCTGCGCATTCTCCTCGGCCGCGACACGGCACAGAACCACCCCCATTGAGCGTCGCGCGCAGGGTGCATTCCTCCGAAAAGCGAAGCCCCGCCCCCTCGCGCTAAGGGCCGTTGGAGCGCGGGGGCGGGGCGGGGGGCGGAGAGGAACACCTGCGCGGCGCAGTCGGCAGACGCGCCCCCCAAGGGCGGCGCCGGCCTTTTTCCCCGGGGTCCTTGGGCCCCAAAGGGGCGTGGGCTGTGGAGGCGCGGCCGGCCCAAGTCCGCTGCCCGCTGTCCGGCGCTGTGCCGCGCCCCTGCGAAAGAGCCTCGGCGCAGACTCGTTCTCGTGCGGTGGCAGAGTCGCAGGCTGTGGTGGTGCACGACCAAGCGACATTTTTCGGATACAGATGCAGTTTTACATTCTTAATTACGACCCTTTAGACAATGTAAAAACGCAGGTTGACACCGAATGTTGTGGTCGGGTTCGTTATCAGCCGACATTAAATATAGCGGATGATCCACATCAAGTCTTATAATCTTCCTAACCCACTGTAATATCTTTTAACTTTTCGTTTCAAATGGTAGGTAATAGCGTATTCTTTCAAAATTCGAAAGATTCACAATTAGTCGACTCATGTGATATCTGACCTGTAACGAAACAGTTTAAAATAGAAGGACGAAATTCATCTTTAAACGCGCAAGAAGTAAGTGTCTCCCTTCCAAGAGAGAAATCTTACGTGTATGGTGAAATAAAGCATCCAACGCTGCGTCGACAATCCCGAGCTCCGGTGGTGCATAGGGCCACCGCCCACATCTTGTACCCTCCCCCCCCCAGGACCCGCGTTCCCCCCTTCGCCGTCCAATTCCAAATAACCCCTCCCCTCCCGCGCACCGAAGTTGCATTTGCGGCCGTCCGACAGAACTATGTTTACACATGTCCTGCGATTAATTTGCGGGACATATGTTTACGTTAATTTCATTTTATTGTCATTACAGCCGATTAGTCGAGTTCTGAACGTGTTTATGGCCATACAGCAAGCTAATAGCTCTCTGCTGCGAGCTCTACAAACGGTCGAACGCTGCGAAAATATTTACGGTGCGGGGAGCCCCCATTAACCTTTTTATCGACTTATCAAAAAAGGAACTCGCCATCCCACTCCACGCCACTCGCCGTGGCCTTTTTCTTGCTGCGCTGCAGAAAGGTCGGGCTGTCCGTATGAAGCAGACCTTTCTCCAAAACAGAAAAAGCGTTAAGGACGATAGTACACCGAGAACGTATGAAAAAATACCAAAAAGTTCGACCGAAAATCTTGCTTCTTTTCTCACTATATATCATCTGAATATACTCTACTTTACTGTAATACACTGCATATTTTCCAACGTTGATTGTACTTCTTCATTCACTAAAAAAGCTTTAATGAATATTAAAATTAGAAACACGAAGGTACTTATCGTGAATTTTGTTGTTTGGAGAGGAAAACGATTAAAAAATGAATTTTATTCAATGTGATGATAATGATGGATCGTGTTGTAAAATTCTAAACGAAGAAAATATGCCACACAGGGAATCTTTTAGAAATTTAGGAGGAGGATCTATGTCAAAGCGGGTGAAATCTAGTACCCAACTCCCAACGCCCTCACCAACATGGTCCACTTCCTACTTCCAGCCACCGCCGGATCGGCCAGAAAGGGTTTCCGAGCCTCGCCATCGGAAGCTGTGGGGTCCCAGCCTACCCCACATTCGCTGCTCTCCGCCTGTCCGACAGTCGCGCGGGCGGGCGAGCGAGCGGGCAGGCGGACGTCCGGCCAGGGCGCGACGCGGAAGCCAAGGGGACGGCGGCGGCGCCGCGACGCCAGGCGGCGCCGAGGGGAGAAAAAGAACGCGTCGCCGGCCGCCAGCCAATCGCGGCCCACGGCGGGGGCAGCAGCTCCACAGCGGCGGCGGCGGCAGCAGCCAAATTATGCGCAAAAACTGACGCGATCGATAGGAAATCGCGAACGAGAGGGCGCCCCGCCTCCGCCCGCCCGCTGCGTCCGCCCCGGGGCCAGTGGCGGCGGCGGCGGCGGCGGAGAGCGCGCGCGGGGGCAAGGCGACGGCAGTGGCGGCGTATCGAGCTGCCGCCGCCGCCGCCTTCGCCGCGCGCGCAAAAAAAAAAATATTACATCGATCGCAGCATAACTCAATAATGTAGACCTAAACGAAAGATAATTCTCCGAGAGGCGCAAGACGCCCGCCTTTTGTCTCTCCCCTCCCCGGCAGCCGCTCCGACGGAGCTCGCCGACTCCCTCTCTTTAAGTTCCTGACGGTACACGGCGGGAAATATTAAATTTACAGCTCCCGAATATTTCGAAACGGACAGGAAGTATTTTTCAGCTGACAACAGAGATTTCGTTAACGACTCTGTTTTACGCGGTGAACAAAGTGTTTTTCATAAAGAAAAAAGTACAAAAAAAACGAGACTTCTGTTACGGCAGTAATTGCCCAGGGAATGAGGGAGGCGATAATTCGAAAGGGAGGGCAGATTCGAGAGCGGCGGTGCTGGATGTAATGGTGGTGGAGTTGGAGGTGGTGTTGGAGGTGATTATGATGATGACGACGACGACGCCGCCTGCGACGGCGACGACGGTGGTGATGGTGGTGGATGTGTTGGAGATGGTGGTGGTGGTGGTGGTGGTGGTGCGGGTGGTGGTGGTGGTGCGGGTGGTGGTGGTGGTGCGGGTGGTGGTGGTGGTGCGGGTGGTGGTGGTGGTGGTGGAGGAAGAGGAGGTGGTGGAGGAGGAAGAGGAGGAGGAGGAGGAGGAGGGGAGGGGGGAGGAGGAGGAGGGGAGGAGGAGGAGGGAGGAGGGGGGAGGAGGGGAGGGGTGGAGGAGGAGGGGGGGGGGGTAGATGCTGGAGATTGTGAAGATGGAAGTGTTGGAGGCTGTTGTGGAAATAGTGCGGTAATGGTGCGCAAGGAAATGGTGCAATAGGTGGCTGCAGAAGGAACAGAAGGCGGCTGGAGGAGGGAGGTGGGAGTGGTGATGGCCTGGGGCAATGGGAGGGAAGGGTGAAGGGGGCATTGCCGCCTGATGCCTCCGCTTCAACGACCGCTCGCGGCTTCGACGTAACAGGGCCGCCCCTTCGGCCTCCTCCTCCTCCTCCAACAAACAAGCGCCATACCCCGTATACGTACCGTATCCGATGTTACCTTATCCTACACCTCATCCCTGATGGGGTATTGAAATGATCACACTGTTGGTGATAAAACTACAGAACCGCGATCAGATAAACTAGATTAACAAGGTTCCACAAATTATCCTTTTCTCGATTTTTGACAACCACTGTTTTTAAAATAAAACCTTTTTTTTTATGAATTGAACAAATATTAGTAGTTTTTCCTCGTAACTGAAAAAAAATTCTTGTTAATTAAAGAAATACAAATTCATTTTTGATAAACTTGAATTTTTGAGAAGAAAGTGTTGAAATTCTTCAAAAGTTTAGTAACACGTCTTCTGCACTTTCAACCTCGTATTGATACCATTCAATATTGTACACATCGACTGCATCCAGAGATCCAATCAGAGTGATCGGTTTGAATTCATATAACTAACTACTGTCAGATGTAGTTGCTTTAATAATTTTCTTTCCTCTTGTACTCGTTATTGTAAAAAAGCTTTAGCACATATTATTCAGAAACAATTTTAATTCGGAATTCTACATTACCATAATTTTTAGTCTCTTATTTTAGTTTCGAAGATACCACTCTCTCCATCTTAGCTGCGAAGTTCGTCGAAGCATCATGTTAACATTTTAAGCTAATTCATCACATTGGCTTTCATGAAATACTTCGCAACTCGCACGTTTTCCATACTCTTCAGCATCTAATTTCCCATGGGTCACGTTAACAATTTGCAAGTGCAATTCGTGTCACGGCGGGACATTCCCTCTGACCATACGTTCAAAGACCTTCAACAAACAGGATGCCACTCGAATGAAACACGTTACCGATATGTGTACCTACGTACATGCGCGATGAAACATTCGTACTTCTACAATAACACGGCAACTTCAAAGCTGCAAAGCGTACGCGTGGAACTGCCCATTTGCAAATGACTGTTGTACTAGCGCGGTACTCACCGTCAAATGCAGCGCTCGTAAACAGTAATGCAACACGTAGATACTCACCTGCAACAAAAAGACAACACAAATGTTAGACCCAATAGCAAAATTATACTTGCGGCTGGACACATTAAATATAAACAGCTTTCATCAAAACATGTCTAAATGAAGTGGATATAAACACAACGGAAAACTAACCTCATTACATGGCAAATATCAGTTCCCATGAAGACCTTTGTGTTCCTATTTATTCCCAATCATCGAAACGGTAACAAAGGGTGTGTATCCATTAGCTAAAACCGTAATTTTTAGGCAATGCAATTTGAGGCAGGTGCATGTTTAAATCACATTACAAAGTCTTTCATCACATTGCAATAATGGAACAAACGAATCAAACAATACGAGATAAAGTGAAATTAACAAAAATGTAAATAAAATTGTGTTCAATCGACTGGAAATATTGACCATTTTGCAAATTTACATCAAGTACTTAACTTCGTTATTTTGTTAAGTATTTTAGCAATATCATTTCATTTAAATTTAGTCTCTAATATTATATACAATTCAGGAAGAGGCACTTGATCGATTTTCGATGACTTAAAAATTTGTCACAATCGCAACTTCCTAAACATATTATTCTTAAACTGAAAACTGCCCAAACAAACTCTTTCTCTCTTTTTCAGCTCTCGAGCATGAAGTTCCCCCGCAACCAAATCTCGTTTTCTGCACCCGTGCCTTGGACCCGTTCACTCGCGACGGAGTCGGCTCATCCCTCCGCACCAAGTCCTCTTGGAGGCGGACGTCGTCCTCGCACGGGATTTTCTTCGCCGCCATCCCCGTCGACCCTTTCTTTTCCATCGAAATGACGTCAAACTGTCGGGATTTTCTCCAACTTCTATCCCAAGCTCAAAAAGAAAAGGACGCGCTTCGCAGAGCTCAAAAACAGCCGGAGTTCGGATGTTATCCTGGATGTTTCTGCCCCCTCTCCGCATATTTCTCGTCCGCTACGTACGGCTTGTCTCAGACCTCGGCAATACTTTCGCGTCTGATTCTTTTTATGTGCAGACCTCTTTCTTGAAAGTTTGCAGGGGAGGATATAAAAGGAATCGGATACGTCAAGACGCAGAGAAATTCTGTGGTTGAAGTTTCAGATCACAAAGATATTCAACTCCTTGGGTATCCTCATAAAAATCCGAAATTCATTGATTCAAAGCTGTTTTCTAACCATATTAGTTAATTAGACGCAATAAAAGTTATTAAAATACATGTACCATTCCAAAACAGTACTATCCTTTCAATGCAGCAGCAACTGATGTACGATTTAATGTGACGGTACAATAGAGGTAAATTTAATTTAACTTTCATGGCTTCTCGTCAATTTTTTCTTCAGGACTCAGATTCATAAATGAAGCAATTACAAGTTATTATGTGCATTGAATACCGTCAATTACAGAGTCTGTTTACTGCATCGCCAATTTTTTCGTTGCAGCAATCAACAAAACTCGTTTGTGCGCTTCTAGAATTTACAATTCGAATGCAGCAAACAAAATTCAAAGCCAAGAAATTCTCACAAGCTCTACAGTGACCACAGTCCATTAAAAAACAGAACATATTTCATAGGGTGCATGAGTTTCTATTTGTATATAACCAACATTCAACACAGCCCTTTTGATTTTTTTTCGCACGTTCACAAGAAACTATCGCAACTATTTCAAAACTTCACTGGTTCTCTCTTTACCAAATAATGTCAGTTTGCCAACTAAATAAAAAACAGGTTAAACTATTGTATAAAATTTAATTAACATTAAATCTAAAATTATTTCATTAGTGTTACTTATTTTCAAGGATATATGAACAAGAATGAACATGCAAAAACGAACATTATATTTTAAAACTAATTTAATTTTTACTCAAAAATATTGAGTGAAATAATAGAAAAGATCATCGAAATGTCCTTCACATTCTAGTTCTCGCATAAGTATTTAAGACATTCTACCATTTTCTCTTCGTTTTTGTTCCATCTACCACCTACTAGAATCAAACATGAAGATAGAATGAAGACCTTGGGCCAACCACATGCCCCATTGTATCTTCTGAGCATGGCGAGCTGTGTTCGCAAGACACGCTCGCACCAGTGGCGAATCTGTCGCAACTCACGCTGTCCCCCCAATAATAATAAAATTGTCTTTATTAGTGGCGAGGCTCAGGCCATTAGGCCTGCTCTGATCACATGAAATATTTACATTATTTCTTATACTACGAAGAAGATCGAGGAGGGCAAGAACATTAGATTTACTTCTGGGAGAGCAAACTAAGGACCATCCCGGCACACGCCTTAAGCGAGTGAGTAAACCCAGAAAACCTCAATCAGGAGGGCGGCTGAAGGCCGAGGGCATTGACAATAAAATCATGGAGCACGTCTTCGAAACAACCCGACAGGGAAATATTCACAACCGGCAGAATCCATGCTCGCGGGGAACGCTTGCCGCTGTATGGACCGCTTTACAGTCAGCTCCGTCGCCAGCGCCGCCATCTTCATTATCTCGCTGAGCGCCGCCACCGCAACTGCCACACCTCCGCGCGCGGGAGCTTTCGAAAGGCGCCTAAGCCGCGGGCGGGTTGGGCAACGGGGGCGGCGCGGCGTGGGCAGAGGTGGCGCTCCGTTACGCCACGACGGCGGCGGCGCGGCGCATGCGAAGGAAGGCGCGATGATGAATTATTTAATTAGCCCGTCCGCGCCGAAACGCGCGCCGGGAAGTCGTTTACGCGCGCGCCGCGCCGCGCCGCGCCGCCGCCGCCGCCGCCGCCGCCGCGCGGCTGCGCGCGCCGCGTAATGAAGGGGTCCCACCGCCGGGGGACGCGCGATTCACGCGCTCGCGCGCCGCTAGAGGGCGCGGCAAACGGGGTGGAGGATGAGGCAGGAGAGAAAGAAGGGATGACGAGGAGGGAAAACGGAAAGGCTAAGGAGAAAAGCACGAGGAAAGGGAAGGGAGAGGTGAAAAGTAGCAGGTGGTCGTGGAAGAACAGGTGGGGGCGGGGGGAGGTAAGCGGCGCGAGAAGACGGCAGTGATTGCACGCGGTGTGGGAGAGCGTGATGGAGAGAGAATAAACTGAACGCAGAAGGAAGCAGGCGGTAGCGAGCGCAAAAACGTTGAGGAAAAGACGGCCCGAGCAGATGAAGTACGTTGCAGGTATGTGAGAATGCGGCAGTGAAACGAGAGGAGCTGGGCCGAAAATTGAACGCATAAAATGATTACTAGTCACGCACTTTTTTTGATACCGTTTCCCACAGCATAACGTGTTCAGAAAGCCATGTTAAATCAATAGGTACGGCGTTCAGCAATTCTACGAATCTGAGGATAAAATTACAAGTAAACGATTAGCTAGTTCTGTTGGAAATATGACAAAATGAGCAGACCAAAAATTAATTATTTCAACAAGGTAAAACGCAAAGATATTCAAAATATGCGCCATACAAGAGGCAACGAGTCAAACGTACTCCACTGCGACACGAAACGTACCCTCACGAACCGGTGTGCGGTTTCTGCGGGTTCGCGGGGTCCGAGCAGTGCTCGGCCCTTGAGCAGACGTCTGCTACGCGCGGAGATAAGCAGCCGCTGTGCAGAACCAGTTCCTCTGGCCCCGTGTGGGACTAGAGCCCTCCGGCCGCCACGAGCGAAAGAGAATGCGGGCACCGGATGGCGGACGCAAGCACCGATGCTTCGTTGAGTCAGAGATAGGAGAGGAAACGCTCTGGATAAGAGCGCAGCAAGTAAACAATAGCTTAGAAAGCAAAGGGGGGGTGATGGAACAGATAGTACGAATAACGGTCATTTCCATTTCCATTGAAGCTTTTTGTTAAAGTGGTAAGTCTGGCTTTTGTTTCTCTCTCAGTTATTTACTTTAAATTGGGCAATGAAAATGCCCCATTAAGTACAGTTATTTGAGGGTAAGATGCCGAAATGAAAGTTTCTTCTTGACTTGTAAAACGTAAGACACCGTCTCTTCGAAAACGCACATCTTTTTACGAAACTACTACAATATGTCATCCCGAACTACGAAACAAACGGTAGATATCCGGGGTGCCGACCCCGGTTAGGCTAACGCGCGTCGCGAACAAATTGGAAAAATCGCGCGAGCAGACAGGAGGTGGCGAACGTCACCGGAAGATGGGCGACGCCGCTGGGGGAAGGGGGTGGGTCTCCGCAGGCAGGACGAGCAAGTCCAAGCGACAGATGTCAGGGACTCTACCAGGCGGCACGTCCATGCGGGAGCGGTCGCGACGCCTAATGGCCTGCCGTTTCCTGTATCTGACGCGGAGTATCACCGCGCAGTGGCCCCAGGAGAGACATTCACGAGGGGGTCCGGCGAATGTCTCACCCGGGTCAGAAGACTAAATTGGAAGAAGAGGGAATAGTCGTACAGTTGCAAGTATTGTAGTTCATTGGAAACTTATTACGACGATTTTTTTTCTTTTTCGAAAATTAAAGAAAACAGATGCATAAATGAAGAATGAGGAGTTACCCAAAATCATCTACATGCGAGTACCACTACATCAGCAATCGTGAGACACACTGTTCTATAGAGTTAATTAATAAGTAACATCAACGCCTGGAGCGTGTGTCATGCCACCGCGTTCTTCGTAATCAGTGTTCGACGCGCGTGCACGAGCGTCTGACCCACTGCCGAGCAGCACCTCGACGCCCGGCAATTAGCGGCGGGCAGACGAGCCGTCGCCTCCCACCCCTCCCCGTCCCCCGCGCCATCGGCGCTCTCTCAGCGCCACGACCGCTGGCGCGCGGGTTGCCGCTGCTGCGGCGCCGGGGGCAGCGGCGGCCCAAGCGCGCGGCGCGGCGCGGCGCGGCGGAGGAGGAGGCTTTTTGCAGGCGGCAGCGGCGGCGCACCGCGGGGCAGGGCGGCGGCCGAGGCGGCGGCGGCGGCGGTGGCGGTGGCGACGGGGCGGGCGGCGCCCGCGTCGGTCCAGATCAATGTCGGCACACTCGCGCCGCCCCTCGCGCCCAGGCGGCGGCGGCGGGCCCTCCTCGCGCCGCCCCGCGCGCCCCTCCCGCCCGGCGCCCGCACGGGGCCGGGGAGGAGAGCGGCGCCGCCCCCACCGCAGGGCGAGGAGGCAGCGCGGCGCCGCCGCCGCCGCCCCGCAACTGTTGAGCCAGCGCGCAGCGGCGCCGCGGCGCCCGGCGTCGATACGGGGCGCGCGCGCACCACCGCCGCCGCCGCCACCGCCCCTCCGCGACTGCCGCCTCCGCGCCGGAGACGCTGCACCTGACACCGATTACACTACTTCCCCGCCTGGAAAGCGGAGCGGAGCGGCGCGGGGCGGACGCAGAGGGCGGGGCACTATGGGGTGGGGAGAGCGGCGCCCGGGCCCCAGATCAATGCGGGCGCGGCGGCGGGGGCGGCGGGAGGGCGCGGGGCGCCACCCCGGCACTACGAACTGTTTGCCCTAGTCACCCGCCGCCCGTCACCACCGCACCGCACCACACCGCACCGCACCGCACCGCACCGCACCGCACCGCACCGCGGCCGAGGAGCACAGCCAGCAGCAGCTCGCGAGCAGGCGCAGCACAGCACAGCGCATGCCCCCGCGCCGCAGAGGCCGCCACCGCCGCCAGGCCTCTGCTGCCGCCGCCGCCCGCCCGCCCGCCACCACCGGGGCCAGCGGCACATGCGGGCGGAGGACGTATCGATTTCTTATTGGCTATGCAGAAGGGGAGCGCGGCCCTCGCGGAACGGCGCGGCGCGGCGCGGCGCGGCACGGAGCGGGCATCGGGGCCGGGGCCGAGGCCGGGGGCGAACGAGGGCGGGCGGTGGCGAGCGGCCGCCGGGTTAATACGAGACGAGCCGTGTCGGGGATTACACATGCAGTAGGCGGCGGCGGCCTAGCGGGCGGGAGGCCGGACGGAGCGGGCCTGCAGCCAGGTCGATACCGGGCGGCGGCGGCGCGGGCGTCGCGGGCGGACGGCGGCGCGCGCCCAACACGTGCCGCGCCGTCCCCACCGCCATGAGAGCCCTGCCCTGGCCTGGCGGTCCGGCCCGGCCTCTCCCACCGCGCCGCCTAGATTTTATAGCCGTCTGAGCTACGGAGGGCGCCGCCGCTGGCATACAGAGCGCCTCCTTACGCCCCCGCTGCCTGGGCGGTGGCTTGCGCGCGCCGCAGAGGGGTTTGCGGGCTCAGGCGCTGGCGACGCCCTCGGTGGCCCGCGTGCGCCGGGGGCGTTGGGTTGCTTGCTCCGTGCCGCATGGGGAAAGGGCACAATTATAAGAAGGCATTTCAGACGACGGCTAAATTAGAACGAAAGGAATCTGGGAAAATATGTCATGAAAATAGCAAAAGGCTTATTGCAACGAGGAAATAAAAGCAGAAGGAATAATAGAGTATACGAAAAAGGAACGATTATTTTAGAAACTCAATGCCAAGAAAAATTGAACTTGAATTGTTCTGAATTTATACAGTTTTCAAAAAAAAAAATTAGATCTTACAAAAATATTTTTTTCCTGCTGTGTCTTATTTCAAATGATCTGCTGAATTGAATATGAATATTATATTGGTTCGGTTATTTCACTTGTACTAGGTTCACTGACTGCCACCTGATCAATTCGATAAACGTTTCCATACTCGTTAGGTTATATGAAAATCAAAACAATATGCGTTATATTTGCGATTAGCGCCATTAACCGCACTCATATAAATTTACCATCATTACGCAATTTGAATGATTATACAGATACATTCAATGTAAAACAGATCGTCAGTGCGATTCGCAAAATTCTACCAATCTAATTCAGCGAGAGCTTCATTTCGTTCGGCAAAATAGTATTGGACTAGAACATTGGAGTTGGTATATTTCAAAATAGGAATATATTCAATATCTGCGGGAGCTGAAGCAGTACGTAATGTATGATTTGCGAGTCATCAATATAAGCGGAATACGAAACAAGCGGAGATGATGAAATAAATCGGGAAAAATTAAAAGATCGGTATAACACACTAATGAATAACAAAATCATACATACAGAAAAGTCGTTTTATATAAGAAAATTATTGGTGAAAATATATTTCTTAATGCAAAGAGTAATATCACAATATTACTCCTTGTTCAAATAATAGCATATCTACCAGAGATAATGCATATAGAATAAAAAATGAACGGGAAAATAATCAAAGAGAACGGAGCTTACAATAGGGAGTAATCACTCCACTTCCAAAATGGAAAACAAATGCTTAAGGCTACACCAAGAATTGCTTCAAGATGAAGGAAAAGGTCTTGTGGCGTATTTGCTCCTACCATAACATTGTTTATTTCAATCTGGTATCCAGATCATCCAACAACTGTTGATCCAACCACTTTCTCAATCCTCCAGTAGTTTTATGATTGTGAGATGACAGACATTTTCTAGAATATTTTGGTAGAGCAAAATGAATTATATAATCATGTTGAGATATTGATCTGGTATCTGGTTCGGTAACACGAAAGTCTTAACGGATCATAGCACGGATCATGTGCAAAAGATATAGATTAATCTTCCAAAATATGCGAAGATTACAGTTCATTTCTGATTAATCTATTTTATAAATCCATGAATATAATTTAATGTTGAACTACGATATTTTGAAGTAGGAAGACGGTCATTTATGGCTTCAACAATACACATACCTTCGTTCAACAGAACTACCTCGAATTTCAAAAGAAGTGGACGCATTGGGAGTCAGATTTCTGACTTAAAATGCTGGCTTAACTGAATTTTGATGTATAATGTACTTGGTGTTCAGATTCATCGTCAAATTGAGAAATTAGTCCCGAAGATTGGGGCATTGGGAATATCTGGACTCTGGGGCTTTCAAAACATATTTTTAAAACAAGTAAATCGTTAATATTATTAAAATAAATAATACGATTTAAAATATTATTAAAATGGAACCCGTCATTTTGAAGAATGAGGAGTTCACAACCAAAATATTCTTAAGTCCCTTTGGCATAACTTTGAGAATTTTTTAACAGACAATCTATTCTGGTGAAGTTCTAAAATAAAAACAAACGCTCCCTGTAAATAAGAGAATTAAGAACTTGGTTCATTAAAATAGAGAACAGTTCATGGTGTCCTCTAACATATATAATCATATTAGTACAATTTTCTTAAAAAGTGGACTGTGTCTGTTATGGTTGTAAACATTTATTCCAAATGTTTAAACGCATTTTCCAAATAAGCCCTAAGCCGCCCTTATCTACCAAGCAACGCGGCCGTGTTCCGCAGCAGCGTGGCGCGGGCGGGCGCCGAGAGGCGGGAGCGAGGGAACGAGCGCTATCGACGGGCGGCAGTGCGGCTCTGGCGCGCACCCAGCACTGCCGCCGCCCTCGCCGCCCCCGCGCAGCCGCAGCGCTCCTCGCTCCGCCCCTCCCCTCCCCTCCCCTCCCCACCACTCCCTGCCCCGCCCCGCCGAGGCCCTCGCCCGACCACTCAGTCGAGCACCGGCGCGTGCCCCATGCGGTCCTCGGGAAACGCCGTTTCGGCAGGCGGGGCGGGGCTCGTCACAACACCGCTCGCGCCGCGATGCCCAACACGCACAACGTACTATACCTATACTTGGTTTTTTGTAATGTGCTCAATGGCATTAGGTCATTTTTACATCTCCTGCCTTATAAAACGAATCTTTTTCATTAATTCGTGAACGCCCTTCTCAACGGGGCTCATGGCCTCAGACATGTGCTTATCATTGCTAAAAGGATTCATTTTATAAGACAGGAGGTGTAAAAATGACCTAATATCATCAGCCATGTTAGAAAATCCCAAATATAAATCACCTCTCGCAACTAGTAAAGTAAGAGGCGCTGGTAGTACACATGCAAGCTGATTGAGAACTTCCTTTTTCGTTGTTACGCCGCAGTAATGAGCGTCTTCCAAGACCTACTTCATTAGCAAAACTCCACTTGCTGCTAATACGCAAGGTAATAACTAACACTCGTAGACGAAAGCTAAGCCTTCTTTCCGGAACGCATAGCGAAATCTTGATGAAAATGATGTGTGACCTATGAAACGTTACGTGTCTTCAAACTAAAATAAACGATCATAGTATGTTGAAAGGTAACGATGAAAATACACATCCGCAACATACTACATAACGGTCGAAATAAGAACATCCTCCTTGTTTGATGTTCTTGCATTATCAAGCGTACCGTAAATCAGAAAATTAAATTGCTAATACTAAAACAGGATTAGACCCATTTTTCCAAAATAATTACACATTGTTTAATTATAAACTGTATCTACGCTTTATTTTGAAAATAAACTAGGATAAAACTTTATGCCAATTCAGATACAAATGAAAGCAATAATTTCCACCTTTAGAAGCAATTCTCCTTGATGATATATATATTTTTTTTTTTTGCACTGGTTGTGGTTAGGTTGTTATAGATCAGATAACAATAAATACAGATAAACGTTTTCGCTCATTGGTCCTTTGGATAATTCTGAATATTAAATGTGGAATTGTAATATTCAAACAAGAATATTAAATCATTTTCTACTAACAAAGTTTTGCACTAGTTTAGTACAATTCTAGAAGTTCAAGAAAAAGCCTGTCGGGAGATCACCTTTCTGGCAGACATTTTTTGTTCCGCGCGTCCAAACCAAGACAGCCCGCCGGAGTTCAAATGAGCCTATAAAATGGTTTTGTGGCAATAAAGCAGACGGACGTGGTCTCCGAGGCCGCTTTCTAGCTTTGTTCTGTGAATAAAACCTGAGAGACGCATATGGTTCGAGAGTTAAATCTCGAGCAGAATCAGCAATTGGCCGGTTCTTGTGGAGAAGTTCAGTGGCAGAGGGAAGCAGAAACAGAAATTACGCGTTGTCCCCTCACCGCAAGCGGTTTACACGCTCCTGGAATTTATAGGTGAAGATGTAATGAGACACATTATGCCTAAATAACACACATATACGATCCAAGCTCCTCTACTGGTTCGTACGGAAAGAAGTAAACCGAGAGTTCATAAAATTATATATATAACGAGAGACCTGACAGTACACCGCATGAAACTAATTAGACTAATAAATATGTATGTGAGAAGTAACTGAATGTGCAATTACAGGTGTATACATGTGTACCATCCTGTGTCTGCAATCTTAAACTTCATTACTTAATCTTCTTGTGTCTGTAGTATTCCCCAAAATTCAATACAATGTTTTTGAAAATTGAACTATTACTGACGTCAAGTGATAGATTAATAGTAAGCTATTTATTTCCCTGGCATGTTCATTTTCGTATACTGTACGGGATATATCAACAGAAATATATTAAAATACTTCCCACAATAGAGGCCCTTAATTCATTAAGAGATACTCCATTCATAAACATGAAGTTCTGTAACAACAATAATCATGAAGTCTTTTGTTACTACACAAATTTCATCTCTCAACTCAATCATTAAGTTAGAAGAACAAAAGAGCATTAGTTCTTTTCGCCACGTCCTGAAAACATAATATCGTTCCCTGATTGTCAATGCATTTACAAATTGTGCCTGATAACGTGTTTCTCGGTTCTTGATATCGTTTTTTGGTACGTGGAGCTAACAAATTCATTATAAGTAACATATCCATTCATTTTCTTACGCAAGTACAATCTCATTTTCTATTCGCAAGCCCGATCGACGGACCGGCCCTCTGTCCGTCCAACCGACCATACAGACGTGGGGGCGACGAGGACGACGAGGACGACGACGACGACGACGACGACGGTGGCGGCGGCGGAATGCCGGGAATTTTAATGCAAGCCCTCTCCGCCCACAACGCGCGTGCGCCGGCGAAGCCTCAGAGCAAACACCAGCCACGCGCTTTTTTATGCACCTTCCATGTCCAGAGTCTGTCCACTCCATGAGGAGTGCCTACTATGTCCACTCGGAGAGGTAGTAACCGCGCGACAACGAAATATACCTGAAGAAAAACGAAGTTTAGTGATACACCTCTTATGAAACTATTTTTTTAAATCTACTATTGACTAATTATCTAATATTCTGTTAACCCGAAAATATGTGATATCAATTTGTATATCAAACACCACATTTGATCATAGAATAGCACTGACGCGAAAATAAATGAAAACCTCGAAGAAGACGTCTGAATTTACGTTAATTAATATATGGGTTTTTCAAACTGTCAATCTTACACCGAACTCATTCAGAACAAAATAAAAATAAAGATGTAAAGCTGTAGAAGAAAGGATCCACGGTGCACGTTGGCTTTGGCAAATGAAGTACCAGAGAGAGCAGCGTGAAAAGTCTACAGTTGCACGGCAGGCACCTCGTGACTTCGCGGGTCAAGCAGTACAAGAAACGGTTTTGTACACAGGTTTTCAGTCAAGTACGGAATAAACACCGGCCACTTTAGCGTGTTCCCCGGCTTCTTCTGCGGGTCACACTTGCTTCAACGCAGACGCCAGGTATTCCGCCGCACAGATAATGGAAACCCTCTCTTTCCACGTGCCCGGGCGAAGCGGGGTCCAGCACGACGGGTCGCCGCGTTTTGGGTCAAGGATAATGGATCTACCCGGCGCGGTGTCGTTGACACTCCCCGCTACGTGACGGAAAGGGAAGGAGGAAAAAAAGACGTTCAGGTAAATAATCGGGATGCACGATCTCTCGCACTGCAGGCACGACTCCCCGTTGCCTCCTTTAAGGCTGTGTTCCCTCCCGTCTCCGCTCCATGGTGCCTTCCTGCAGAGGAAGAGATGGTGATGGTGTTGGCAGAGCTGATGGTGTTAGTTGGTTGATTAATTGATTAATGATTCCGTACGCGTCAACTGTTAGATCATTAAGTCCTGTGGTGTACTGTGTATTTTATCGCGGGAGGTGGCGGTGATCTTCTCCGCTGGATGGCGAGATCCAGCGCCGACCTGCTCGTCAGCTAGTGGGTTTTCCTCTACCAGGTGCCTCCCACCAGTGAGACACCGCCCCAGTCGGGATAAGATCTAGGTTCTTGATTGGTCTCCCTGCTTCTATGGAGTGTAATATATATAATGTGTCGTGTAATGAAGTGTAAGTGCGTGTAAGGAATGAGGATAGGAAAAGGAAGAGGAAGGAAGATCACGCGCGGTCCGTGGCCCGTTTGTTAGGATACTGCTCCGGCATTCGCCTGGTATTGATCGGAGATACCACGGAAAACAACCAATCAGAGTAACCTGCAGTTAGGATTCTCCTCCAGACAGGAACTGAATTCGATCTGTCTAGATAGTGTCCAAAACCCTGTCACCGTCGGGACACGAACCCTAGGAGTTTCCGGTCACAGGCACAGCAGTGTCATCGATTGATGCCCTGAGCCACCTAAATGGGTATGAATATGATGGTAGTGACGACGGTGAAGGAAGTTATGTTGGCGGCAGTGGCAGCAACGATGGCACCTATGGAGACGGTGTTGGAGGCGGCGGGGTGAGGTGGCAGGGCCCGGAAGTAACGGCACCGCGCGCGCCCACAGCCTGCTCAATGAACGCGCTCCGTGCGTCTATTGTTTTCGCGTGTACGCAGCATGGCGGGCACGCGTCGCCTTTCCTGTGTGAACGCACGGCGTTTAATGGATGCCCGATGTCGTCGAGGGATGTGGTCGCGACGATTGGGTTGATGCAATGGATTACTCAGATGTTTTCCATTTCGTTTTGAAACCGTTATGAAATATCAAGGTTCAAGATAACTCTCTCAGAAAAGACATGTTTCGAGGATTTGTCTCCATGCCGACGAGTTTGTAAGCTTAATAATGGAGCGTATTACAGATTACAACACACAAACATTAGTGAAATAAAACAGTGAAAATGAGTACATGAGCTTTTAGCAATAAATAGACACAAAATCAGCTCTGCCATGCCACCAGTTCATAATTAGTTCCCACTCTGTTCAAAATGTATCATATTTTAAGTTTCAAGAGAGATTACATGTCGACGGCTAGACACCGATCTTCGGTCTCGCGATTAACATAAAAATCCTTGAATTCAGTAAAACCAAAATCTCCAACGCATTTTACGCCAAACACAGAAGGCTTATCTTGATCTGTTTCCCTCGCGTCATTACAACCAAAGTATTTCTACTTAACTAAATCCGCGCATTCCACACATGCTCATTATATCCTTTTGCTTTGGCTGTTCGTCAAAAAAATGTTCGCGCACAGGACAGAATGCCGAGCGCGCGCGTGTGCGTCGGGGGGAGAATGGCGGAACGCGAGCGTCGAAACAGGAAATCGCGTCTCGAGGCAATTGCCTGTCTCTGGTGCGACTACGAGTTAGTGAACGCTCTTGCGCCCCGCCCAGACTTACATGAAGCTGCATTGGCGGACACGAAAACACGCGCAGGAAATGAGCAAGCGATAATGCCTAATGAATGTCCGTGTCAACGGTTCACGGAAGGGGGGGGGCAGGAAATTTCTCTCTATGTTTCTACAATTCTGGAATTTGTACAGTTACGTGTCCGTTTTAATTGTTATGAATGTAAAACTTTATAATGAATGCGTGTATCAAATTGTAATGGTCTTATACACAAAGACTACTACATAGTAGATAACGGCTAACAACAGTCTAAATAAAACATAGGTGTTCTTTTTACCACCACCAGCACAACGTCAATTTGGCTTTCATTGGCTTCAATCTCAACCCGATGCACAAAAATTCAAATGTCTCTTCAAATTTAAGTAAATGGCCATCAATATTATTCATTAGTCCACATCAAGTTACGGTATATATTTTATAATGTTTATTCAATCATACAATGAAATGTAAACAAATTAATAAGAAACTGCAATAAAAATAAATCGAAATAAAAAGCAGAACAGAAAGAAACTTATAATAACGCAAAATAAAAGCGAAATAAGGGGGAAATGATACATAATTTGGAAAATTTTTAAATAATTAAACCGATAAATTATTAATCATTAAATATAAAAAAGATAAAAACGTTAATAACGTCCGTCATTAAGATGGCTACATTGTTGGCTAATTTTTTTCCCCAAAAAAAATCTGTCCCGTGAAAATGGTAACAGACACCGCCCACGCACAAGCGAACCCAACTCCCCGAACACGAAACCGAAGAGTCGAACTCGCACGCGGGAACCGAACAACGCGCGAGAAAATCAATCCGGCTCATTAGCATTCTACACGGCGCGCAGAATGGAGGAGCGCATTAGTTGCCCGCTGACAAATTTACTAGTACGCGAGAGCGAAAACGTAAACGCACAATTGCACAGCGGGTGGGCACGCGCGATTCATTGTGCCCCATGTGCGGCCCGGCCATTGTGGTTGTGTCCGGGCGACACCCCGTCTTACAGTATGAAACGCTGCGCGCGGTCGCAAATACACGCGACAGCCTCCCGGGCCCGGGACAAGCGACCGACCGAAATTACGTACACAAGATTCGTTGTTTGTGAAATAAACCGCAACTGTGGACGAGTCCCAAATGTGAATCCCCATGTACAGTGGTTAGGTGATTGAGTTAGTGTACCGATTTTAGGAGATGATATTAACATAATACTGGGGACGACAAAACTGTATTATCGGGAACATCACATATGAAGAATATCTCGTATCTGCCGCAAACGTTGCTAAAAATATAAATCGCCTGATAGAAGAAGAAGGGCACATATCGGAATACCTGAATGAAATATTTGCAATTTAAACCCAATGTTTTCATGATTTGAATCTTGAGATAGGGAAAACAGAAATATCCAATCATAATAACGCCAAACTATTATTTTCCACAAGAATTTAACTGTCAGCCGGATCAACAATTTAGGTATTCATTTAATCTAACAAAAACACACGTAAATCCTCCATTTGCTCAAGGTCCAGCCACAATTTTCGCACTGAACGTCCTTCCCGAAACAAGCTTTCCATGAGCGCGCGTGAATCTCCACTGCGCCTCGTCCAAGCCCGAAAGCGCCTCTCCCACGCGGCTCGGCGGCGCGAGCGAAACCCGCCCGCCCAAGCAGCCACGGCCAGACAACCCACTCGCCGGGGGAAGAGCGAGCGCCGTGGACACTGCACCGCCCAGTGGCCCGAAACGGCACAGTTTATTTCCTGACGAAACCAAGACAGAATTTCAACGAATAGTGTTTCTAACGAACAAAATAATATTTCTAAAACTATATTTAACACGTTTTGATAGAAGATTGGTAATATGCAAGCATTAAACCTTTTTCAATCTGCTTCTTATAGATTCACGAAGAATTATATTTTCTATTTAAGAATTTAGAATAACATTTGTCTTTGGCTACTTCTTTTTTGCATTATAACACCACACATCTCCATTACGAAGTTCATTTTATTATTATTATTATTATTATTATTATTATTATTATTATTATTATTATTATTTATTATTACTTTTAATATAAAGGAAAAATAATTATATCGCATGCCATGTAAAAAATAAAACACGTGAAAACAACGTGAACTTAAACATGAAAGTTTAATAATGTAACTATTCCATAAACGTGTTCTTGAGTAATTTAATGTTAAAATAATGTCGACTTTTGAAGAATATGTATATTATTTTTCTACACCGTCCATTTGGCCCATTTTGACCTAGTGCGCGCCGTATTCATTCCGGAGGCGGCGCGAGGCAAGTTATCGCGCCCGTTTTTCAGTGTTACGCGCGGTCGCGCCAGGTCGGTGTGGGTCGCGCGGGGCGGAGCGGGGAGAGGGGGCGGGGCCGGGCGGGGCCGGGCGGGGCGGCCAGCACGCAGGTGGCGATGGCGGCGGCCGCCCCGCGGGTTGTTCGCGCAATTAAAAGGGCATCAGTTCCCGCGACACGCCCACCCGACAACGGCCGCGACGCCCGGCTATCTGACAATCGCAGCGCCGCATCGCGCCTACATTGCCATTGGCAGCGGCAGGAGGCGCAGGAAAAGCACACCGCCTGCGCGAGGCTGTTCCTGCCATGTCATAAAAAAACACGCCCGCGTTCGCCTTTCACTTGTTGTTGTTGCTGCTGCTGCATCTGCAGTCGCGTGTGCGGGTACGTGTTTCTCCCCGCCCGAAGATTACGAATCTCAGGCTGGCTCGCTCGAGATTTGTGGGCCTGCCCCTGTCGTACCAGCAAAAGTAGGGATTTCAAGACAACTGCTCTTCGATCAAGGCAAAGATTAAAAGACATCAGAAATTTACAAAATTCTCTGACTCAGGGAATACGTTGAAATCTCTGAGATTGCTTTGTGTATGAAGAAAGCGTTTAAAGTGATTTTGCGAAATTTGTATTTTAAGTAATAGATTTACTGCAACGCTTGCCACTACAATTCAGATTTTGCGAAATTCCTTTGACACAAACATTAAAAAATCTTCATTTTTCATGATTAGTTAGAATATAATACCGTCTGTTTTCGGTTTATACATAATTCTAGCGATATTTATTTTGACATAAAGTATACTAAGGAACACGCTTTCTCGAAAACCACTGAAAATCTTTCAGTGTTCAAAACCGATCGTCTTTTTAACAGATAATTGAAGGTTTGGAACGTAATATTTATCCTAACGAGCAGATTACACCGACAAACGCACAGTCGCCCACATGTTTCAAGGAGCCGCCGTGCGACACGACGCACGATCCTTGCGTGGGCCTTTAGCGTGCCGGCGCGTCGCGCAGAAATGAGGACTTTACTCACAAATTTACCCCGAGTTCCTGTATTATCTCGTTACGCTGCTTCTCTGCGACGAGATCTAGAGGCTTTGTGTAATGAAATTCCGCCGCCCGCCCGCCTGCCGCATGGCCCGCGCGTGTGCTTGCGCCGAGCGGAGAGGCAAGTTCGGAAAACTAATTGCGCGTAAGCCAACAACGCGACCTGCCGCGCCGCCGCCCCCGCGTCCCTGGCCGAGGACGCCGCTGCCACCGCCGTCGCTGTCGCCGCCGTCGCTGTAGCCGTCGTCGTCGTCGTTGGTTGCCGTCGTCGTCGTCGTTGTCGCCGCCGTCGTCGTCGTTGGTCGCCGCCGTCGTCGTCGTTGGTCGCCGCCGTCGTCGTCGGTCGCCGCCGTCGTCGTCGGTCGCCGCCGTCGTCGTCGGGCGCCGCCGTCGTCGTCGGTCGCCGCCGTCGTCGTCGGTCGCCGCCGTCGTCGTCGTTGGTCGCCGCCGTCGTCGTCGTTGGTCGCCGCCGTCGTCGTCGTTGGTCGCCGCCGTCGTCGTCGTTGGTCGCCGCCGTCGTCGTCGTTGGTCGCCGCCGTCGTCGTCGTTGTCGCTGTCGCCGCAACCGCTGACTTCAGGATGCGAGGAGAAGGTTGAAAAATAGCCAACCTACCAGCAGCGTAACCAGTAAGTACTCTCCCCGCAAGTAGGCGTGTCGTGTGCTAAAGTGGCGGTAATTTTGGGGATAAGCAAGAACATTGCTCTACTACCTCATTCCTACGGATTTAGGGTTCTTATTTTAAACACGAATTTCAGCGAAAAATTATTTCTTGTTCATGTGTGTGATAAATTATCCATCATTAAATATTTTCACCCGACCCATATTGTTACGTTCACGCCAATCCGGCATTTCAGGTACGTGAATGATGGTATTTCGCCTGGCGCAAACCTGGCGAAAATTCCCTGCATTACAACACCCTCTAGTCTTCGTATCGCAGCTGCTACCGTCTCCTCCAGCAACAGCGCATCCACCAGTCATCCCTCCCTCAAACACTGGCCGCCGTCGCTTCTACGCGCGGAGCGCTGCCACCTGCTGCCTTCATTTTGAGTTGGACACCGCTGCGGCGCGCCCGAGCACGATGTGAAAGGGTCAGGCCGGCGTTTGCGGTCACGCAGCGGGAGGTGAGCTATGCTGTTGTTCTTCGTGAATGGAATCCCTCTTTTCTTCAATGACTTTCTCGGAAATCTATACAAGACTGCTTTGTATGATTCCGAGAAGGTTCGCATATCTGTCAGAATTTTAGAGCTTCGAAGGAAGTGAAATAATTTATAAAACAGACGTATTAATGGTATTGGTTTTAAAAAAAAAATTATAATGTGCGTGATATCATTTATAATTCTGCAAAATCTTACAAGGCAGCGTTAAATCCTACATGGGAAATGATCCAAATGAAGTTTGACTCTTCCGAGTTGTTCTAAAAGCAAACGCGTCATAGAGAAGACGTAGCATATCTGATATAAATTTCCCACGACCATGTGCCAAACAGCTGAGAAAATACGTCCTAACAAAGGGCATTCAGCAGATCAGAGAATAACAGAGGCGTAGCTTTCATAGCTTTCAAAACATTTGCGTCGACGACGATCACAAGGGCGTTTGCACAACTGTCGCGGCGCGGCGCTGGCGAAGTCTAGTGTGTCACAAGTGCAGCGTCCAGCGAGGTCAACCCCCCCTCCCTCTCTGACGGAAAGGATGGTCGACGCTCTGGTCTCGGGCAGTGGTCGTTAGTGGTGGGAGTGACACGGTCGGTGATGGTGGTGGGCGAAGAGGGTGCTCCAGCCCCCGCCGTCTAGGGGTGGCGGGGTGAGGGCGTATCAGTTAAGCCAGGGGGTGAGGCTCGGCGAGGGTCGCTCGCACAGGGGTCCGGCGTCCGCGGGAGTCAGGAGGGTGCAGTAGGGGAGCGGGGCGATGGGGTGAGACGACCGGAGGGGAGGAGGGAAACCATTGGAACGGGGGTGCGGGGGCGAAGGAGGGGAAGTGGGGGGGGGTTGGGGAACCGGGGAGGCAACGGCAACAGTGGATGAGGCGGTGGCGCAGGGGGGGGGATGCGGGCGGACGAGGGGACGTGCAAGGGAGAGCGGAGCGCGTGCGACTGATTGTGCGGCCCCACGCGAAGGCACGGCGCATGCGCGTGGCAGGTGGCGACAGCTGTGCCGCCGCCGCCGCCGTGCCCTACGCCGACGCGGCGCCGTGGGGCTCCCGTTTTTGCCGCCACCCGACTCGAAATACCCTCGCAGATGGGCCATGCGCACGCGGAGGGCTGACCTAATTTTTACACGCCTCGTATAAAGGGAAAATAAACGGCAATAGGCCAAGGGATAACCAAAAATAGTGTTCATACATGTACGCAACTTCTTCGTTCTCTTCACAGACGACTATCTAGACGTAAACAAATCCAGTCGATGCATCATCTATGTTAACAGACGTAATTCTTAGAGTGAAAACAGTAAGGTTCAATAATGTTAAGGGCAATACAAGTACAAATTATTCTAGCTATTAAACTTTTATTACGTCTTATTCTGCTTATAAAGACAATATAAAATTAGAATATAAATTCCCAGAACAAACAAGATTTATTCTCGGGTTTCCTGCTTAGAAAATCATGGTTTTGAATGATCAAGCGTATTTCGTGAAATACTGAGGATCGTGGGAGAGAAAGTTTCCAAATTACAGCACGACGACTTCTGAACTCAGTCCCAACGGTGACTTCCAACGAAAGACACTTTCGTGACATACAGACAGGTGCCGTCTCAAGCAGTCTTTACTGAAAACCGCTTCTTCTCCAAAGAGAAAGTAAGACACCGGAATTGAACCTCAGGCAAAAAGTGGATTCGAGAATATTCGGATGGTCAGGATACAACCGCCTCAGAGTTAAAGAAAGATTACGAAGCGCATGCTCAGTCTGAGACGCTCCCGATCGCTTGTGTTTTCCTAGGGACCCAGAGCCCAACGTGGATAAATGAGAGCGGGATAATGGAGACACGAGGGAGGTGGATACAGAAGACCGTCTAATTTTGTTCGTGGAGGGCGACAGGCACAATCCCTGCCCCGTGCCACCGAGCCTAACAAACGACGCGGTGGCGGGCAATGGGGGCGTCGGTAGGGGTGGCAAAATAATCGATGTTTTCCACCAGAAACATCGACCTCGTATTAACATTGATATCATACCTTTGGTGTTTTCTTTACATCGATATTTTTTTTACAAAACCATCAATGTTTTTTTTTAT
Source organism: Teleogryllus oceanicus (assembly GCA_964035755.1). NCBI lineage: Eukaryota > Metazoa > Arthropoda > Insecta > Orthoptera > Gryllidae > Teleogryllus > Teleogryllus oceanicus. The sequence goes on along the minus strand of CAXIVR010000003.1, from coordinate 126,356,353 downwards.
TTATTTATTTTTTTTTTAATAAAGGCGTTTAAGCATATTGTAGAGTAGCAGCAATCCACAACAATTTCGTTGTTTTGCGTCATCCTCTTTATCACACTGCACATTTCGCCTGTGCAATCTGAGGAAGTTTGGAAGCTGCTTCTGTTATCAATGTATGATATCGCCGGGCGTATCAGTGAAACACGAAATCAATAGCAAAAACACAATGTTCCTTATTGTTAATTTTATTCTTTACATTCGATAATAATTTTTACATACTACTAACGTGATGGTAACCAAACGTTAAATATATTCCTTTTACTTACTATAATTAAAAATAGATAGTAAAATAGCATGTTTATTAGTCTATAATTTAAATATCGATGTTTTAAACATCGATGTTTTCATCGACATTGAAAATATTTTATCGATATATCGAAACATCGATGTGTCGATGTTTTGGTAAAATTTGCTTTGGACGTTTGAGAACTAGGTGTTGGACGTTTCAGAACGGGGAGGCGAGAGACGACGCTCGGCAAACGACCCCACCAGAAACAAGAGACGTTAGACATGAAGAAAAAATTGATTTTTTTTGTGTTGAATAAATAACTAAATACCTAAATTCAGTCCAAGATTAAGCACAACTAAAATGCATCCTCGAAGTGCGTTCAGGATAAATAAGTCAAATACTACCTTTGCATTTCGGTCGCTAATAAATATAGAAGTTGATGCGGCCTAAAATAAACATACTATCTATCCCGCATTTCATTCATGAACATACAAAAAATTACCTGCTCATATCTTTAAGTTCAATCCACGATAATTGGTATTTAGTAGTAAATTGGTTATTTTCGTGGAAATGCTTTTGTCGAAAGGTCAAATTCAAAGGGCACTATGGGATTAGATTTCGTTTCGTTGGGCACAAAATCCCACCAGATTCTTCAACGCCAAACTCCCCAGGAGGCCAGCGGGAGGTGGAAGGCGGAGAGCCGCCCCTGCAGCAGCTGTCAGGGTGAAAGTCGCCGCCTCAGCGCCCAGCCCCACCCCCGCATCGCACCTGCGCGCCGCCCCCACCACCGTCGCGCGAAGGATCGAAGCGGCCGCCCGGGCCGACTTCGCCACCGCCCACCCCCACCCCCCGCCGGGAGGCGCCCAAGAAGAGATGACGCGAACTGCTGACCGGGCGAGAGGGGCCAGGATCACACGGGCGGTCGGACACAAACTCGCTCTCGCAGGGAGACCTGCAAATATTATTGTGCTTTGAATGGCAGAATCATTTTTTTTAATTTCTGTAGACAAGCAATTTTGCTTTACAGGGATTGATGTCTGCTCACGACATACTATATTTCTCACCATACCGCCAAAGACGAACCCATTATCAGAAATACCACTTTCTCATAAACACCTAACTGTGTAAGAACACTTCAATGTCAGCTGCCGAAGCGATCATTATCTCTCATTAGCTATACAATACGAAGACATTTAAATAATAAAGAGAAAATTAAATTTGAAGATCGACCAAAGAAACATGAAGTACATATTCCGCGGAAGGCGAAATTAGAAGCGCAACATTTCGCTTCCTCGGAAACATTCTCTTGGGCATTTGATTCTTCATTTCATTCCCTTCGAGAAACACCAACGGATCGAATTCGACGCCGCGGAAAGCCAAGCACGGAACTGCCTATCGGAGAAGGAATCTGAGTGTGAGGAACAGAACACCGAGTCTCTATCGAACCCAGAAAGTGTCAGAATTCCCAACCGTCGGGCTCGCGAATAGGAATATTCAATTAACTTGGCGCAAGGAAGGCTCTCGCCAAGCACGCAGGCGAAGGTTGAAGAAGCGCAGCCACGAAGGCCCGCCGACGAAAATTCGCTCGGCACGGCACGGCAAGGCACGCTCGCTGGTGGGTAGAGGTGGAGCTCCGGCGCCGCACGCCACGAAACGCCACGCCACGGCCGATACACGTTGTCAGCCAGCGAGCCGTGCGCAGGGGCAAGCGACAACCCGCCAAACGCGCCTCGGCTCTATTGTCACGCTACTCAGCAGAACCGCGTCTACTTTATACATTTCTACATATGTTGTGGGTTTCTATAACGACAATTTATTCCAATATGCGTAATCTCAAATGTTGATGAGCCCTTACCGAAACCGAAGGTTTCCACTAACCAAGACCCTAACATCCACCCACTTGTGGTGGTAGAGCCCAGCGGTGGGTATCAATTACAGTGGATGCTCTTGGATTGCGCCACACACACACACACACACACACACACACACACACACACACACACACACATCAGTCTACTGATGACAATCGCATGACATTAGTTGACTGGCCAATTACGCCAATCGTCCCACCAACGCAATGACGAGCGGTCAGGGTGACAAAATAGTTGGTGAGGATGATTCCCAATTTCCGAGGAAAGGGAACTTTATTTTGCCGGTAAAAAGGATGTAACGAACCAAATACTTTCACTCAAATACTTTTTCCACAATATTACAAACGTAGGCAAAATCATGAACCGCGAAACTTATTTTCGTGGTGAAGAATAGTGATCTGTCCAATACGGTACGAACGGTCCAACGCAAATCGGATGAAGCGAGGCCGTCTGCATAGAGCAGGACGGGGGAGTTCCCAACGGCCCAACTCAAGCCGCGACGGCGCGGAGCAGGGAAGGCGGCCCGTGGATCGATGCCCGGCACGACCGACCGGCACGCGCCTGGCCGCGCTTTCCATGATTACACACGCGCACGGGAACGCCCCGCCACTGCCAACTCCAAAACCACCGCCATCGCAACCGTTATCACCACCGCTATCGGCTGTAGCCACCATCCAACCATCCACCAACCATCCATCGAACCTGTCATCGTCTCTGCCACTGCCACCGATGCCGCCCGTCCTCCCCTAAATTGATTGATTGATTTTTTCGTGTTTCCGGGCGCGTCAATTGCTTTGGTCATTAGTCCCGTTAGTATAGTGAGTAGTTTTTTTCGGGAGATGGCGGTGATTTTCCCCCGCTGGATGGCGAGATACGGCGCCGACCAACCGCTAGTGGGGTTTCCCCCTAACCAGGACTCTCCCACCAGCGGGGCACCGCCCCAGCCGGGACAAGCTCTGAGCTCCCGACCGGTCTCCCGGAATATGGGGTAGTGTAGTGCATGTTAGTGTAAGTGTGTGTGTGGTATGTGTGGACAAGGAAGAGGAAGGAAAGATCGCGCGCGGTCCGTGGCCCGTTTGGTAGGGTACTGCTCCGGCATTCGCCTGGTGTTGATCGGAGAAACCACGGAAAACTACCGATCAGAGCAGCCGGCCGCTAGAATTCTCCTCCAGACAGCGACTAAATTCGACCCAGCTGAAAAGCTAGTGTCAAAAATCCTGCCGCCGTGGGGTGTGGGAACCTAGGACCTCCCGGTCAGAGGCGCTGCAGTGACATCAGTTGATGCATTGAGCTACCGCTCCCGGTCCCTCCCCTAAAGCTGCTGCTACTCCGCGCGTGCCGCGATACCGCAGGACTGGTCGCCCCTGCCGAGTCCGTTCCCGAGGTCTAATGCACTGGATGGAATCGCGGCCCGGCCGCCGCCGCGGAGCACGCTCGCAGAGCTGGAGCAATCCGACGTTCTCTGGTCATAATGGAAGCGGTGCCAGGGTAAATGGCATATTGAGTACAGTGCCCGGATAAATGGCACGAAACATTTCTGCAGAGGTACAGGTAGGGAGTCCATTTTGGTTGGCGAGGTTGCTCTTTAAGTTTGGATGAAGAGTTTAAAATTAAGGAGAAGCTACTAGTGTCAACGTTTTAGATTTAACGTAAATGGAATGGGCGAATATAAGGACAGATTAACAAAGTCACAGAAAGTTAAATTGGCATTGTGATAGTCAAAAAATGTACACTCATACCAATTAATAAATAAAAATATCGGTATAAATACAATTTTCGCCATAAATACAAAATATTCATATTAGATTACGTATTCGAAATGCTCTCCCAAAATATAGGAAGAGGTACACGACAAAAACTGAAATTGTAGGTAAGTATAATTATGACATTCTGGAACACGGATTACCATGCCTCATTAGAATTCACGAATATCACATTTAGTAGAATATGTTTTAGTCAATAGCTAATGAGCTGTTGTTAGCTCGTACAAAGGTCATTATTTCAGTATAAAAGATCCCGGAACTACACAACCTTCCTCCCTCAAACTGATTCAGCTAAAAAGATTTCATAAGACGAGATATGTTCGGAAGCAAAAATATATTAATGTATATAGAAGTGTTGTAGCAATCGCACCGTCGATCTTCGCATCACGCGCAATTGGAGTTTCGCAACACTTTTGTGCATTTGCGCTGCGCAGAAAATCGAGATTGCAGTTGATTGCAGTCGCTATGCCGTGCGAAAACTCCCTAATCAAAGCAAGCGGACAGTATCGACTGAACCATTCTTGTAGCTCTCTTGCGCACCCACGTTCCGTCATTCCCTGCCAAAAGCGTCCACTTCTTGGAAGCGCGGCGAAGGCGCGGGTGGGCGAGCGCGCGTTGGCAGGCATCACACGTGTCCGTGGCGGCCGCACGTGACACGCGCGCGCGGGGGCGAGAGAGCGACGGACACGCCAGGTGGATGACGTCAGCCACGCGTGCGCACGCGCGTGCCGCCACGTGCCAGCGGCGGCGGCGGCGGCGACGGCGGGCGCGCGGTGTCCGGCGCCGCATCACGCAACGGACCCCGCTGCCGCACAGCGGGCACTCGACCAGGGGGCGGGGCAGCGCGGCCCACCGGCCGGCCGGCCGCTCGCTCGCTCGGTCGGTCGCGCGCCGCCCCGCCCCACCCCACCCCTCCCCCAACTCCCCGTCCTCGACGCTCATTAACAGGTGGCAGTCGATCGATGCGCGCCCGCCACGGGCCGCCGGCCGCCCGGTCGCTCGCCCGCTGGCTCGGTCGGTCGGTCGGCGCGGGACGGAGGGGGGGGGGCTGGCACAACGATTGAGCGAAGTGGGTCGGAGGCTGAAGCGACTGCGAAGACACAGAGTGCGCTGTAGGTTAAGACTGGAAAAGGGATTAAGAGACGGAGGGTGAACCAGGTCTAGATTCGACGCGAAAGAATAAAAAACGGTGTACGGAAGAGGGAGATGTTCATGATAAGGGAATAAAAATAGTAATGAAGATGGTGTTAGGATGTGTGAAAACATGATACTTGTCGCCAATATTGTGAAGCGAAAACAGTATCTACCGAGACTGGAAGGTACCCACGGATGAGTAGGAGACCGCACTCAACTGGAGCACTGACTGAAAAATGATTGCAAAACTGACTGACAAAAGTCAATGTTAAAGAAAAAACCATGTGCGAAAAGGGTAGATACCGAAAATGGAAGCGATAAAGAAGAGAAAGCGAAATGTCAAGTGCGCAGGTCGGGCAGCAAACACAGCTCCAAATCCAGGATGGGTTCGCACACGTCAAGCCTTGAAGCGGGCCGAGTGGGAGCGAGCCTTCAGCGCGGGCAGCGTCGAGTGGAAGCGGCAAGGCAGGCGCCCCGTCGCCGCCCCCGCGCCCCGCCCCGCGCCGCCCCGAGCGCCGATTATCCGAGCTAAGCCCCGGCGCCGCGCGGCGCGGAGCGGAGCCGCTCGGCTCGAGCCGCCCCCGCACCCCTCCCCGCCCTGCCCTGCCCCGCCCCCTCCCGCGCCGCCGCCACGGCCGAGGAGGAGCCGGCGCAGCCAGCGGGGGGCGGGCGAGCGCGCGCCGCGCGGCATGCATGCGTGCGTGCGGGACGGCGCCGCGCCCCCCCCCACCCTGCCACTCGCCGGACGCGCTTAATTGCTCGCGGAAGCAGACGAAAAACCCGGCGAACGCCGCCGCGTCCGCCAAAGAGGTGCAAACTGCACTTGCCGCAACGAGCGTGCTACACGATACGAGCTGTACGCCAGCACATTGGTAAAGCACTTACTTTTTTGTTTGTTTTTTAAGAAAAAAGCAAATGAATTGTTAAATACATAACTACTTCATCTGTTCATTGTGAGGCGGTAAGAGTGACTCCATGGCCCGGTCATGTAGTTCCGCATGTAGAGATCATGTAGATCTCATTTCTGCCATGAAGAAGGCTACCATACGAGACCAAAACTTAGGTAAGTAATTTCAAGCAATTCCAAAAATGTGGCAGTGTCCCCGTAAATAAGAGGAAACGCATCTTTAAGATATGTATGCTTTAGGGGATATAAAGAACGAAATTTAAGCAACATCATTTTATGTCAATAAAAATTGTGTGTTCTTTACCAGAAATCGATATCACTGTCTCATCAGTATTACAAATATGTTCATTTAATTCTGTAAAAAGAGGAATAATCTACTTTGCTATTATAGGGTTATTATGTTGAGGATTGTAACTCTAATAATAAATATTTTTTTATCAAATGAAAATCTTATTAAGACAAAATTTGTGTTACTGATTAAACATTCTGTATACTCTAATTTTTGCTATTGCTTCCGAATTTCACACTTTATTACATTCCCACGCAAAAATAGTTATAGCTCAAATGCATGGTGAATGTATAGTTTTACGATTCCAAGTGCCGTAGCCGTCAAGAGTTCAGTAACAAGAGGGGAAATATCCGCAACGCCTGTGAGAAAGTGCCCGGAAACGCAGCAATAAATGAGATATGGCAGACAGCGCAATCACGTTCTTACGGTTCCGCCGCAGCAATAACGTCATTCCGCCAGCAGCGCGACCCGGGGCGAGCGGGTCTTCCCACGGCGGGCGGAAGCTGCGGGGGCGGGGGAGCGCGGGGCAGGACGGGGCAGGGCGAGGAGGAGGCCGCCGATTGTGGGGCGGAGCGACGCGGGCGGCGAGCGGAGACGACACGCCTACGTTTCGATTCATTCAGAGCTGCATTTGACACGTCGTCAGCTGTTACGGCATCATCCAATCGGGAGCTTACACGTCACTACAGACTTCACTATGGTGACGTTCAACCTCCCGATTGGTTGACACCGTCATAGATGACTTCCGTTAAGGGCAGTTCTGCTTAAATCCGAGTATCCAAGTCACAGGATAGTATCCAAGTATCCAAGTCATAGTCATCAAGTCCATGCATCCACCTCCACCTGGAGACCAACGACCGCCCCGCAAGAGCGGTTGAGAGCGACGGGGGTGGAGGCGAGGCAGCATTCGCTAAGGACACATCACACTCACCACCCTTGCCTCTTTCCGCCCCAGTCGATGTCAGGCTGTGGTGAGTGAAACTTTAACGTGACTCTCCTCTTCCGGATATTGACTTCATACCTCACAAGATCAGAGAACCCCAACCTCTATGAATTATTGAAATACAAAAGTGGACAAGTATTTACTCACATACGGCCAGATACGGTTCACAACCTCCACTATCGCAAACTAACAACATACGAAGTAAAAATTGGCCTGCTTTAATCAGCATAATAAAAAATGCCACTACAACTCCCCACATTTCTCTTGTGATTATTCTTTATGGTAGTTCTCAGAATTAAGTAGTTACACTTTTGTGAAACAAAACAAAAATTGTAAAATACAGAAGGAAGGAATAACAATTCAGAAGTCAACATAAATTCTCGGAAATCTGAAAGCGTAGTTAATATCATGCAAAACTCAACGCATATTTCAAGCGAGAGAAAGTTACACTTTAGTAACTTTATTATACATAGAAGATTGGAAAGCTGACTCGCCCGGGGAAGTGTCAGAGGTAACTGCAAACGTAATGATGAAAGTAGGATAAGAGATAGTCGAATAGATAACAGCAAAAAAGGCAAATTTCTTGGACACGAATGGATTAGTAACGTTTGACCAAACGTACAGTCAGATCAGGTCAATAATATGATAATGATCGTCCGGAAGTCATTTCTAGATACGCAATATAAAGCCGTTTTCTTACTGAAAGGAACTAAAAAATTTCTTTACGTGTTACGCTTGTAAAACATCCATCTAGGGAGGGAAATGGATTATAAACTATGGCATTCGTTGCCCATTACTCATGTGAATGTTAGAAATTCATTTGCAGGCCATCCCCCGCCGTTGGCGTCCATAATTTGTAACAAAATAACATACTTTCCAACCACTCATTCTTCTTGAATTATTCTACTCACGCGAAGTGAGTTGTTATCTGTGAAATCCGTCTTTCCCTACACCGCGCCCACTATTTCTTGTATGGCAATCCGTGATTCACCCAGCAAGCGTAGCTGGAGACATTCCAGCTCGTTTCGCCAGCACACACTCGCAACCGAAAAGCGCAAGGTCCAGCGCCGCTAATGTGAATCCAGTGCGGCCTCGCGGTGCGTTGTGGCGTCACCCGCTCACGAGCATTCGTGGCAGTCGAGACGAATAACGTGAGGCCAGGCTAGAATTGAGAGGCCGAGATCTCTAAGGCAAAACTGTCGTAGCGATCTCGGACCGAAGGATCGTGGGTTTGAGACCCGCCTCGGTCATGGTTGTATTTGTGTTGGTGTTCTCACCCCTCATCATCAGTTCATCACCATATCATTTCATTCAGTATCCAGATAAACCTAATGGTAATTCAATAGTGGTCGGCAATGAATTCGCAGTTCATGTGGCCTTAAATATTTTTTTTAATTCAAAATTTTTTTAAAAAAATGGTACAATGGTGCAAGTTTGATGGCGGGTAGTCAAGAAACATTCATGGAACGCAAGAAGCATGTTGAGTAATATGGAATTTTGAGGCCGGAGAGAGTAATCGATTATCCCTAGATATTTACGTTCACGCACATCACTATAAATTGCTTAACTGTGGAAAATTATTCTTTAATACATGGGCAAAAATATTTCGTTATGAAACTGTTTTATTAACCCAATTGTTACTCTCGAAACTGTGCAAGTTTGTCTAAAGCCACCATTTTTTAATGTAACTGGTGTACGAGACCCTGCGCGCTCTAAGCAACTTCCCCGTAAGCACTAGTCCAACGTGAGAGCGGCGCCAAAAATTTGATACATAGAAGAATCTTACCATTATTAGAATATTCATGACATGAATAATAGGCTAAAAATCCTTAAGTTCTTTCGAACAAGCAAGAACAAATATACCCTAAATATCTGTGATATTTAAATAAGCTTCCATAAAAGTAACATAGGCAATCTAAAAAGGTCTGTGCTCAAGTCTCTGGATCACGTGACCTCGCGCACACCGGACTCTGGGACGTCACCCGCAGAGGTGCAGTATCGCCGTTTCCCACGATGCGCCGCGGAAGGTGGGTGACGTCATGCGGTTGGCGTTGCGCCTGGGCCGGAAGGCGGCGAGTATGCAACCGGAGCGGTCGTATGTGAGCGAATGTGAGTGAACTGCGAACAAGGTCACACAAGCACGTCTTGGTATGCCAGGCCTGAGGCGACACGCGCTGTTCTCGGACTCGAAAGAAACCGAGCAACGATGTCGGCAGTCTAAGGGTCAGACTATTTCTCCCTCTCCCTCCCTCTCCCCCTCCCTCCACCACACTCCTCTCTCTCTCTCTCTCTCTCACACACACACACACACACACACACACACACACACACACACACACACACACGAACAATATGAGGGAAGTGACAATATCTTGACTATCGGCCTGCATCACTTTTTTTGTTCTAAAAATTAGCCATATAATTTCTTTACAGAAACTTAATTTTACTCAATGGTTTTTTATAAGAAAATTGATACCAGTTGGAGAAAAACGTATTTGAGACAACGGTTTGCTTTTTAGTTCAAATTTGTTACCTTTTGAAATATCTTCCTGGAACTAATTTGCGGGAAAAGGAAAAAATAAAAAAAAAAGGTGATGCGCATGTGGTGTGCAGTTACATTTGGAGACTTTCATTGTATTTGCACTTTCATTTAGAGAGGATACGTCACAGGAAAGGAATTGAATACATGAAATGAAAAAGAAACACGAGACCCTATTGTAGCTAAAAGTTAGAACAGAATGGAAACTGAAAACAGGAAGATTGGAGTAAAAGATATGTGTCTGGAAAAGAATCTTACAGGAATCAAAGAATCAAATGAAGTTCAACATGGTCACGTAAGTAGAGAATGGGCGGAAGTAGCCCAGACGTAGCGTTGGGTTGTGGCGGAGACCGAAAGGCCAACAAGGCAGTTCCAACATTTGTGCTATCCTCCAACGTAACCTCAACGCAGCGTAGGGTGAAGGGCGGAGAAACCTCCCCAGAGTAGCATGGCATTATTATGGGTGTGTTCTACACGGAAGTTAGGTGCTTCCGCGCTGATACATTAACTATACACCGCCATTACGAACTTCCTCCAAGTTGCACGGTTGCCCTAGCACGCCGCCGACCAGACGCGAGACTGCTCCCGACTGTTCCATCGTTTGCCGCGCGCTGCGCTGTCATTTCGGTTTGACTGCCCAACCAGCGCTTGCCCAGACGCACCACGCTTGTGGTGAATACGAAGCACTTGACAATTTTTAAGGGTGCAGTTCCTTACATAAATTTGGTTTTTCAAATTCTATTTTTTAAATCGAAATACATACATTTGTTTATTCTCATTACTTTATACTTATTTTTTTTTTATTACGAAAAAATCGCCTTTTTTAAATCCTTCAAATATATTTGCGTATTTTCGCTCTACGTGAATTACAGCTCACCGCAATATGTGTACGACTCACGAGGTCTCGAATGCTTTACACGTAGGTTGAGCAGTGTAAAGCTGAATTGTTTGTTGTTTCTCGGGCGTTATAAAAGTCTGAAATATATTGCGTATTGTATGGTTAAACTGACAAATATATTTACATTTTATACACAATTACTTACATTACACTATATGACCAAGATAACAATATTCACCATCATCTTTCTTTAAAAATCACACGAAATTCCAATAAATCATATTTTACGTCTGAGGACAATCGATAATAAAACTTAATGCGAAATCTGAAATGAAAGTTTACTCTTCTCCCATATACTTTAACATATTTTTGTATTAAATTTAAGTATCTTATTAAAGTCTTAATAACTTTCCATGAGAATTTATTATGAAGACGACACAGTGAGTTTGAGATATTTTATAAAATTCAACATCAATAAAAATCATTTTATAAATGGCCTTTTCGAACATGTCTCTATCCTAATTGTCCTGTAGAGTAGCAGAAATTGTTGATAGTGTTAAAAGTTGTTTAAAGTCAAATTCCTTTTACATTATCAATAATGTTCTCAATTAATATAAAACCCGAGAACAATGGGACTTACGTGCTTTTTAAGCGAGGCTGACAACATGAACTATTTATTTCCCATGACATTTCTCTCCACATCACAGAAAATCATGTTCGTCCGGGCTTGCAGAGGGATGCATGCACCAAACAACTGCTTTCCCAAACGAACCGCTTTATCAATAAAAATAAATACGAATCTCCCTCCACGTGCATATTCATGGCATGCGCTTCTATAAATGCATGTACGGGTACATCCGACGTACGTTTGCATGCAAGTGACGTGCTTGACGATACAAGTTTTGCCTCTTGCGTCCTGCACAAACAATGCCGAAACATAAACAGCACTGTTTTGGTTTCGATTCGTGCTAACGAATTTTACAATCCAAAATAAATACAAACACGCCCGTATTTTTTTCGCGCATCCTTGTGGAAGAACAAGCGAACTCATTGCGCACATATCATTTTGAAACCATCAGAGGACCAGAACACAGCAGAGAAAGAATCGGCAGCGTTCTAGCTCCGTTCAATGTTATTTCATTTTCTTTCCCAAAAATAATAAATGGTTTAAGAAGAAATAGTACACAAAATACCATTCGCAATTTGTGTTATTAACAAAATCTTTCTCAACATCTCTATACATGTCTAAAACAAATTAAAATATTCATAATTTATAAAAATTTCTTTGCAATAAATGTAACACAGTCCATGTTTCAAAAATTCATCATTTCGAAGTTATTAAGGACAACGTTAAAACACGTCTACTGTATGTTCTCTAAAGATGAGACACTAACAGGTTAATGAGGTGCACTGGACTAACAATCCCGGACCCATCGTACGCAAGCGAGACCTATCCTCTCAAGGCGATCATACCCGAGCAATAGAACGCCAGCCACTTCAATCCCCGAGCGACTCCCACAGGGCGTCATCGTAGGCGAGGCCAGAACGCGACCGCACCAAGCCCAGCGGCCGCCGCCGCCACCCTGGGACGCCGCGCCGGTCACACGACGCCCATCTCCGACATGTTAATTACACGAGCGAGCTTCGGGCGGCGGCGGCAGGCGACACGACGCAAGGCCCGCTGGGAGGCAGCCCCGGGCGCCCGCACGCCCGCCGCCGCCGCCGCCGCCGCCGCCGCCGCCGCCGCACGCCGCGACCACCGCCCACCCTCCTCGAGCCCACGGCAAGCCCACGTTTAAGCGGCAGGAGCTCGGTGACATAGGCTACAACCCTCTTAATACTGATTAGCCAGCTGCTTTGGCACACGCACTCTGCGATCATCGTAGCTGAACGATTCACGATAAATAAAGTGTTTTTGCTTGGTTGCGAGAAACCGCACGTGCACGACAACAATAAAACTTTAGCAGTCTTCCAAGATGATGTATGATTGACAATATTTCTAGAAAAATAGTTTCAAAAATAGAAAATGCTCCGTCAGTTGTTATTTTCGTGGGTTTAGAAAATATTTGTCAATGATCTGCTCCTCCATTAAGAAATTTCTTCACGAAACTATTCGTTCACAGACATAGAAAAACGAGTTCTTACGGAAATGCCCTATCATCTATTCTCACTTTCCATTTTGTTTTGTTGCTTCTGTTTTATGCGATAACGCACCAAGTACGAGGACAATGCGCGTACCCGTGATGGATGCACCGACGACGTCAGGGGCTGCGGCAACGGTGGATGCGCTACTACGGATGCGGGCATGCAAATGCGGAGGCGCGGGCGGACAGGCAGACGGGCGACTGGCGCCGACGGTGGCGGCGGCGCCGGGGCGCCGCGTGCCGGAAGAAGGGGGTGGGGCGGAGGGGGGCTGGCGCGGGCACGGGCGCCCCCAGGCGCGATGCTAATGGGGGCCGTCTACGCGCACCTGCTGCTGCTGCTGCTGCTAGGCGCCCAAGCGGGTCGGGCGGCGATGTAGCTGGGGGAGGTGTAGGTGGCTGTGGCAGCGGAGGCGAATGGGTTGGCAATGGCTGGGGGCGGCGAATAGGGTGACGCGGGTGGCCAAGGACGTGGAGGAGTTGCAAAGGAGGCGTTGCCTTTACAGTCTGTGCAGGCGAAAGTCGAAGAGGCAGTGTTGTAGTTGGGGTGGTGTAGGCGACCGTAGCGGCGGAGGCGGATCATGCGGTAGTGGATAGAGACTACGAACGAGGAGACGCAGGGGTGGATTCAGAGGGAGGGGGTGACGAAGGAGGTGGCGATGTCGAAGGACGCACTGCCGGAGATCACCGACTGTACAGGCGTAGGTTGCAAAGGCGGCGACGGCGGAGACTGTAGTCGCACGGAGATGCTGGTAACAATGTCCGTTGCCAGTTGCTGAATAAATGGCGCAAGTGACCATGGCTGCGGGAGAGGCGATTGTGGGTCTGGTGGCAACGGTGACTAAGGTATTCGCGGTGGTGGCAGTTGCGGCTACTACGCTGGAAAAGGCAGCGGAAGGACGACGGTGACTAAAAAGGAAGGTGGCGGCAAGAGGGGCTTGGTGCGGAGCGGAGGAGACGTTTCGGGGAGAATATTGCCTGCCGCACAATGTGCGTTGCGCCCTTCTCCCTCCTCTAAATCGGCAATTTCCTCCGCCCGCGGTCACACCCGCCGCCCGTCATTTGTTCTCGCGTTTCTTTTACAAACACGGTCGCCCCTCCGCCGCCACCGCCGCCGCGCGGTTTCCGCTCCTTAGGAAGCGGAACCGGCCGCGTCACGTGTCCGCTCCTCTAGGCGGAAAGGTCGGCTCGATTTCCGAGGAGCGCTCTCGAACGCGAGTTCAGTTCTAAGACAAAGAACCCGGGATTTCCCGACCCGAGATTCTGATACCGTTTACGCCTTGTCGGAAATCTGCATTCGTTCACTTAAGTGAATCCCTGGAATATTTTTCGACAGCCAAATAAAGCCACTGATAACAGTTGAAAAGTCACCAAAAAAAGAGACGAGCAGAATCCATAGTGGCATATTATTTTGTCGTTGTCCGAAGGTCAAATTAAGAACTTAGATGAAAGTCTAATTTCTGGCCTGCGCCACTTCAAAATTAAGATAATTACCAACTTGGAATGACTGCAAAATGTCACCGCTTAAACTAGGGAAGCGTTCCTACAGGTAACAAAAATTATATATCTCGCCAGAACTTTGTTAACTTCGTTCGCAGCCACGTAAAAGTATTCGTCTGGAAAGGATCGCGCCGCTGTAAACAATGTGTTAAATTAACGAGCGCCTCGTCAGCAGGCGCTTCTTCAAGACCGACGCGGGCATTCACGGCGTAATTAATCCTATTGAATAGCGCGCGCTCTAACGAGAAGAGACAGCGCTACCGCCCCCCTCCCTCCCATTCCGCGCTGGTCCAGCGCGCGTCGCCACCCCCTTTCCATCGCGCGGGGCGTTTTTGATCGGGCGTCACGGGACAATCGCCTTCTGGGCTTATCGTAACCGCGTTACACTTCCTTTCTACAAACACGCGCGCCCCCTCCCTCCCTGGCGTCGGCGCCGCCGTCGCCGCACAATCGCGTTACCCGCGCGCGTCCAGCCCCAACAATGGCCGCCGCCACGCCTCTGGCTCCCTTTAGAGGCCGCATACACACACCGAGAGATTTACATGAAAAAGCAATTTCATGTTATGTATGCCGCTGCAGTGTCTGGGCGCCATTACTTGGGCTTACGCTGCCGTAAATTCATTACAGTTTAATCCATCGGAGGCCGGTCCGAACGCGCGCGCGCCGCGCCGCGCCGCCCAGCCCCGCCGAGGGGACGCGACGCTGACTCACAGCGCGGCCAGACGCGCGCGTCTGCGCAGCCCGACACACGGGGGTTGCGGCGGGCCGCCATGTTGGCCTCGCGAGCGCGCGATGAGGCTCCAGGGAACGGAGCCGCGCGTTCCCAACTTAAATTATGTACAATTTCCCGGAGTTTTTCTCCGGGGGAATTTTCTTAATCTCGCTACCGACCTGCGCGACTCTCCGCGAGCGCGAGCGGGCGGCCGGGAGAACAAAAAGAAACGAGCTGGCGGGGGAAAGAAACAAGCGAGCGACGACAAGCGCGCGACGACGCTAATGGACGCCATCCGACGCCATTTGCATTCGCGAGTGCTCGCGCGCGCGCATGCGCGCCGAAGGCCGGTTCTCGGTGCGAGCAGACGTGTTATGTGACAATGGGAGATGTTTACTGCAAATACTGCACGTTTGGGAGCAATTACTCGCAAAGTTGAAAGCGTCATCGTAACTCTATAACGCGTGTGCATCGCCAACTGGGCGCGGGCGCGCGTGTATGCGGGGGGTGTTGCGTTGCGGCGCGCAACAGGAGAGCCGCGCGCCGCGACACCGGAGCCGCCGGCGCCGAACGCGCGCGCCGCACGCGTTTTAATTAGCGGCAACGGCGCGCGCAAAAATACACGCCCGCGTTCGGGACGCGGCACCCGCCGCTGTCATAACGGCGCACCAGAGAACGAGTTGTCCATGCGACACGTCGAGACACGACGACACGACACGACGCGTCGCGCCGCCAGGGATATACGCCACGCCGCCACCGAATATACGCCTAGCTCAACATCGGAGGTAATTATGGCGAAAACATGAAGCCGAATACTAACACTCCAAAGTGATGTTACTGATGACCGCAAACTATGAAAGTAACTTGCATGTCCACGAAAATACTATCAATACTAACCCTTATCTTACAATTTCCAGTTTTTGATTACAAATATTACGCGCAGGTATGTTTTACTATTTCACTAGAAAGAATATTAAGTTTTGTCCATAGGATCTGAAAAGTAAAGAAAATCATATTCGTTTAATTTTATATAATTTTATATTAACATAAATATTTCTCCATCTCGAGCACTGTATGCTCGTGAGTATTTCTGCACTATTCGAGTTGCAGTGTCACAAATGGTCGAAGTAAATCAACAATTCTTAAGAGAAAAACGAATCCTTTGGGAAAACACACTACAACTAACGTAAATGCAATTACATACAGCAGGAGCGTGATGTGATGGCTCCAACCTGGCTTCCAAGAAGGGCCTCCTCAACACGGGGAACCGAATATAATCTCGACGCAACCCGAACGCGCGGGGCTGAACCACTAAACCGCGAGCTGATCCCGCAGTCACGCCCGGCGAGCAGGCGCCGTCACGAGGCTCTTGCATCCTGTCGTATTTCACAGCGATCGCCGAAAGTCCTTCCTTCATCCATCTCCTCAGGGCGGAGAGCTCGGTGCGAAACGTCAGAAAGCGCGACAGGGAAAGGGGAAGAGAAAACTTGCGTAGCGCCACGAGCAAGAAATAAAAAAATAAAATAAAACGAGCAACACCGAATCCGGCAATAAAATAAAACACCAAGACGCCTATAACAAACGAAACAATTAAAATGTGGAAATAAGACAATAAAAATGAAAAAACGGGAAAAGGAATGCCGCTGTTTTCTTACTTCGCAACGCCCCCCGCCGGAGTCTGTGTTATTCTGGTTGAGAGGCCGCCCGTCTTCGCCGCCTGCACGCACCTCGTTGCTATTGTGGGAGGACACCGTGATTTTCTTTTGGGAAACTGTTCTTAAAGAAACACTGCAACCCTGAAGGCTTTTCACGGCGAGGTATTGTAAACGCAAGAGGTCGAGAGGCCGCCTTCCGGACGAGATGCACACCGAAAAGTCTTTCCTTTCCTTTCTTACTTCCTGTCTTTCCCGAGTTTCCTAACGGAACGATGTTAGTTAGCATTGGTAGATATTTTGACACTTCAATGCGAAGCATTCATTGGCATGTCATTCATCGGAGGCAGAATATATTTAACGGCATTAGAAAGTATTTCACGATTTGTCACAATAATAGAATTTTTTTGCTTAACATGTACGAATGTATCTTAAGGTCAAATACTTCCCATTAACCAAAAATGCGTTTCGCAACAATACGAATTTGCATATAAGTATACATGCGTAATACATTCATTCATTTGCAAGATCTAGAAAAAGGATTTCAAAGAAATACGTTTGTCTTACGCCTCAGATCGAAGTAATTTCCGCGTAGGGGAAAAGTTACTACAGAAGCAGGATTCATCTGTCCCTGTCCTCAGCTCGCAAGCCGTAATTTTAAAGTGTCCAGGATCAAATAAGGCTTGTTCATCTTAGTCACACGAATCTATTACGGGGTTACGTATGTTAAACTTATCTGCTGGGAATCCTAGTCTCCTACGTTGTAAGTGACCTTCACGGAAATTTTTTAATGATTTTGTGCAGTTGGATAACAGGGAAGACTTTGATTGTTAATATTTGAGAACATAAATACAATCAGCAATTTTACAAAAAATTCTTGAACACACACTTCAGTAAGATTAAGTAGGAGTAAGTTATCACTTACATTATTACATTTATCTTACGTCAGTGCCCGATCATCAGACAATAGTTACGTACGATTACGAAAGCAATGTTTCTGTCATTACCGAATGAACTCCACATAAAATTTTTCCGTCTTATCACGATAAGATCTCTGGAATCTCACGCTATATATCCCCGTACACAAACAATTCTTGTAGAAGGAATTACAACAGGAAGAAAGAACGAAAGTGGTGTTTTCAGTCGTTTCTGAGTTAACGATGCCAACGTGAGAGCTGGCAAGTCGCATCGTTTGCAGTGGCAACGGCGAATGTGATATTGGCGACGGCGGCGACGATGGTAACGGCGACGGTCACATTCGCGCCGCACCGTCACATTCGCACACAAACAACTGTTGAAGGACGAATTCAGAGTTCAGGAATTTCAGTCGTTTCTGAGTCAACGATGACACCAACGAGTGTGCTAGAAAGTGAAGTCGTTTGCAGCGGGCACGGCGAATGTGACATCGGCGACGACGGTAACGGCTACGGTGGAGGTGCCGCACCGTCACATTCGCACACAAACAACTGTTGAAGGACGAATTCAGAGTGCGGGGATTTCAGTCGTTTCTGAGTTAACGATGACACCAGCGAGAGTGCTGGAAAGTGAAGTCGTTTGCAGCGGGTACGGCGAATGTGACGGCGGCGTGCGTGGCTGACGTCGGTCGGTGCCCGCGGCGAGTGCCGCGCCCGTGCCGCCACCGCAGCGCCGCGCCCGCCGACCGCCGCAGCACGCCGCCGCCGCCAACGCCGTTTTCCTTCCGCGTTTCTCAGTAAGCCGACCCGGTGACCGCTGTTCCCGCCATTGCCGCGCGGACACTTCCCTTTCGACGCCACTACATTTCTGACGGTCCCTGGGTATCAAAGGGGGCGTGGAATGGCACGCTATAATAGTTCATTTTCTAGTCTGCATATTTTTTCTCCTTGTGTTTGATTTCTCCTCTTTGGTTCTTGTTCTTCTCCTCATCCTTGCGATACGTGAATGTCTGCAAGTTCCAGTAATACGACATGAACGGTTTCACTACGCGATTGTCATCCCAGCCATGATAATCAGTCATCTGTCTCCATTCACCCTCAATATCATCCTTACAGTGGGAGGCAAAGGCCGTGGTATCCGTGGTGTTCATCTTTCCAGAGAAGGGGAAGACAAATTCATCAGCCTCCTTCGACGTCTACGTTCAGAAATTAATAAGGAACTCATCACACAAAAGGAAAATAGTAAATTGCAATAATGTAGTTCCTTGATATCTTGTGCTTTCCTTCGTGAAACGAGAAAATTGTGCGTGTTTTCAATTAATTCAATTAATTAAACTACATTAAGATCTTCAGGAATATTTTTATCAGACTTTTGAAGAAATTAGAAGTTTCTTCATTACAAATTCTGTAATGTTCACACCTTGGTCTCTTCAAAACAAAATAGCTTTCTTAGTAATTATACGAAATACATGTTCAAGCATATATGCTTTATGCTTAATTGTCGTGGAAAGAAAATGATGTTTTGTGAAAAATATTTTATACCTGTGTGTAGAACCCTACACAACAAACCGATCAAGAAAAAAGTTCGTGCTTAACACACTTTTTGTAGAGAATGAACAGGCTCAAATTCTTTTATATAATAATTACTTTCAAATTTATCTGTAAGACATTCTATAAAGAGAGTAATGTAGAAGAAACTGCAGTCTAGCAAAGTAATTGTACAAACTTTTTATTACAAACCAGCATTTTCAGAAAGAGTAACGGAACATGCTCGCAAACTAATTATGAAACGTAGTTTTTTGTACAAAGAAAGTTGTAGTAGTAAGTAGTAGATAAGGCAGCATAAAACTCTGGCAGTTATGCATTTTTATTACGGTTCGAATGCTCATCGGAGCCCGTAATCAGAAACAACTGACTCCAAACTCTAGCTTCCTGCAAGAAATTAACTCAACACTTCGTCGAAGTCTTTCCATAACAAATAGCGCAGGTAATTTGGAAGCCACTCTCCGTTCCGTTTTACCCGATTAAAAGCAAGCCTCTCCCGTTGCCCTATACTTTGCCGTTATTCTTCCACTTTCAGAGTATTCTCTTCGAAGAAGATTACAACGCTCTAGTGCCCAGAGACCCATTCGACATAATATAATGCGAAGACCATCAACCAAATTTGGCTGAAATAGATAGTCGGTCGTCACAGGCCGTCTAGCTGCCTGTCTTACAGGTATAATTCAGTGAAGTTTTGTTTCCATAGGAAACGAAGGTAGGAGAGAAGTAAAAAAAATAAATTTTATACACGAGCTCTTTAATAATCGTATGCAAAAGCCCAGTACTTTATCATTCAAACAAACTTTCAGAGGCGGCCACGGAGCTGTTTCAAGAAAGGAGCCCGAAGTTCGTTGGAGCAGGTTTTATTTAGCATACATCAGCGACTGAGAAATGTGTTAACATTCTAATAACTCACCACCGCTCTCGGCGCGAGAAAGAGAGGGCGACTGTTCTTTTCTGCGTCTGCCATCTTGAAAGAGAAATGCATAATGCAATTATATAACTTTCATTTTGATTGAAGCCACTTCCAAATGAATAAAACATCTGGGACCGCGGCCACAGGGCCCATGCTAATGTGAGAGGCTCGCCGACGGGTTGGTGCCCCAGACAGACGGGGTGGAGCGGTGGGGGGAGGGGAATGGTGGGGCGTGGCGGGGTGGTAAAACGTCGTCAGTAAGTGAAGAGATGACTGCTTCTAGATAATGATACAAATAAGAAACAATGCTGATGATACTTCTAGAAGTGCTCCAAGGACGACTGAAAAAAAGATCGTAACAATAAACGAGCAGGAGGCAACCTCTATTTAAGTGCCAATTGACTATACTGACGACAGTGTGTTGTGATTTAAAAACTTTAGATAACGGTGAATTCGAGTTTTATTTTTGAAATTCAGGTAATGTCATATGTTTTATACAGACTAACATGCATTCACTTGAAAGAGTTTAAGAACTTTAACGAAATACTACCTCTACTTCAAGAACAGCTTTTACACAGTTCAAAAATATGGACTCATTGTCCAATTATATGACAGCTGATATTACTTCATAAGACAGTAATAGATTTCGAAACGTTGCATACAGTATTGTTCTCCATTCAAAGCATAAAACATAATTAGCGAAAAAACTATGTGCGCAAATGACTTACAGCCTTATCCGGTGAAGGGACCCGACAGTACGGGTGTAAACGCTACGCTAGGGAAAATTTGGAGATGAGTTGCGCAGTTAAAACGGGACGGTTGTATGCATCATACAAAACATTCTCACTGACTGCATCTTTTCGATTGAAAATAGAAAACAATAAGGACAACCCTTCATGAAATCAAGGAATGACGTATGACAGTTGATTTAGGAAAGAAATCTTCTCCTCAAAGTCACAATATTCACAATGTCTGCGACGAGCAGACGGGGAGTAGGGAGGGAGGAGTTAGACGCGGAGCGGTGGAAGCCGTCGAGATTACAACTCGTAAAATTGGTAGTGACGATAGTGCGGGATAATCGTGACGATTCTTCTACGATACTGCTAATCCTACTGATGGTGGCGATACATCGAAGTGATCGAACACCATTGGCAATGCGAGTCCTTTAGAGTTCTCTCCTGTCGCCATCATCCCCGAGTTCTTTCCTATCGACTCACCTCCCCTTTCGGGAAAAAGGAGACGGCGGGGGCGCAAACCCGGAGAGCCCCGGTGACACGAGCACCGGCTTCGCCCTCACACGAGCGCGGGGGCGGGGGCGGGGGCGGGGCAGAGCGGACCCACCCACGTTCTTCTCGGGCGCCCGGAGCCCGCTGCAGGCGCTGGAGGAATGCGGCCCAGGCAAGATGTCGGCAGAGCGGGCGAGCGGCCGGGATGGTGTGGTGTGGCGCGGCGCGGCGCGGCGTGGCGGAGGCGGGAGGGCTCGCCCGCTCCTTGCCCGAGGTCGGAGGGCATCAACATGGCGGCGCTGCGAGCCGCGATCGAACGGCCGCCGTGCCGACCGCCCACTCCCCGCGCCGCCGCCACCGCCTGCCGGCCCAAGACGCGCCCACGCGCACAGTGGGCGACGCCAGGCGGCCGTATCAGTCGAACTCAACCGTCGGAACGTCAAGAGAGCTCTTCAACATCCCTAAGGTCTTTTTTCTTTTCCCAAAAAGAAAACGGGCAACGTTCATGTTGACAAATAGTGAATGAAGGCAACGTTACGTTATTCATTCAGTAATTTGAAATAATGAACCAATTTTATAATTTGATTGCTCTCATATAAACTTTATTTCTTTGTTTGAAACTTTATTATTCATCAACAACAGAAATAAAATTTGCTTTACTTCACACATCATTTACGAATAAATTACTGGTAACTCAAAAATTACATTATACTTTTTAGAAAGTATAGTGATTTCCTCCAAGAGGCATTTAACACGAATTGCTACGGAAAATGTGCTTTCGCCCTCACCAGTGCACACCAACCCTCTGTTTGGTGCCCCAGCTGCCGCCACTCCCGGGCCTCCACCGTGCTCGCTCCCGCTGGCCTCCATCCCCCGGCCGGCCCCCCGCGCCAGGCCTCTGCTCGCCCCCCGATCCCTCACGGCCGGACGAGCAGGCTTCGGCCTTCGGCACGAGAGCGGGGCGTGCTCTCGCGAGCGGACAGGACGGCCGTGGTGGCGACGGTAATGGGCACTCGCATTTAGGGATGGGCGGGAGCAGACGAATGGAGACGGTTGGGAAGATGATAGGACTGGCGGATAATAGGGGAATGGCGGGGAATGATGGGACAAGCGGGGGAACGGGGGAAAAGGAAAGGGAAGGAGGGGGGTGTGGTGCGGCTGGCACTAGCAGAAGATGTGCAAGGGCGAGGCGGGGCGGGGAAAGAGGGGCGGGGCGGTTTAGGTGGGAGAGAGAACGGCTGGCTTAGGCCTCCGAGGGCGGAATACGAGAGAAGCCCTGGGCTCCAGGGCGATGCTTGAGCAGGAGAGGCCGAAGCACTAGAAGCAGCCACTATCGAATCCGCTGTATCTTTGCGCTTGGAACAGCTTGCAGTGTATGAAAGTAGACTTTATTGAGACTGATGTATTCAGCTGTCCTTCGTAAATTAAAGCACGTAAGTTCGTTACGCTATATTGACTTATTTCTGAGAGTGCATCGTTTCCTAATGATTGGAAATTTGGGCATGGAATGAATATGTGTTCTTTTTCATCGGGGATGTCAAACAATAAACTTTTACTACAAGTAAATATTATTGAAAGACATACTCTTATGAGATGAAATCTCCTACATTTTTTTGCAGGCCACGTTTTTCGTTTTTAGACCGGCGGTGTATCGAGAAAAAAAATTATATTAACATTTCTCAAGAAAAGTTTCTGATTAAAACGAAATACGGAGAATTCACACGTATATTCAGAAATTCAATTATACTTCTTTTTGAAAAAAAAACAAAAAACATATGAACCTTCAGATTCGAGGTAGAAACCACAACATTGACTTGTGGTTTACAGAACATTTCCCCGGTTCTGCAATCTGCGTAATGTAGCATGAGAGGCACTTTCAACACGAAATTACTGAAACACAGCAGGAATGCGCGTACGGCTCTATCCAATAAAAATCGCATTTGCCGAGAGAAATTGAGGAATTATTAAAAACGGATACCGAGCGCAAACATCGTCAAAAAGTAATCGGAAGCGGCCGCACGCACGCGTCTGCGGGCGGAACCGGAAAACGCAGCCCTGGACTTCCCTTCCAGGCTCGCAGCGCGCGCGTGGTTACAGCTGGCGGTGGGCGCTGCCGCCAAATGGTTCGCACTCGACGCCTCCCGTTAACTCTGCTGACGGCTGGGCTTTACACCCTTCAATGCAGAATTTGTCTCCTCGAAGCACGTTCCCAACGGGTTGGTGGCGACCTACAGGGCGACTAGTACAGGGAACTATTAGGGGTCCTTTTTTTTTTTACAATTATTGAACGACGAAAATATGGGAGACGCGGCGGACTGCCTAACGCCATAGACACGCAGTTCAAGCAACCGTGCCTAATGTAGGATGCGACCCAACATTACAATGCAAGGGAGTTGTAACAATTGTAGAATTACACAAATTTAGTAAGAATCCAGTGCCAAATTCTTTACGGTGCGTTAAAGCTGAAGGGCGGAAGAAAATTTGACACTTTACATACAAGAGTCTACTTGACGTTTGCAGTTTCGAGGGAATCTGAGGTTGGGATGAAAATCTGCTCAGTAATTAGTTCATCAAATTGAGTTCTTGAATTTTTGAATTCCTTAGTCGTTCATGGATTAGGGTAATTGTCGTAAACAATGGACGTACAGATGGAGTAGAGAAAAGTGACCTAAATCTGAAATTTAAAAAAATCAAGATTCATTATCAAATCACCAGTCCGAATCAGAATTGGTGATCAATTTCACTCACTTGAAGCAGCAGAAAACACGGCGAGGAAGAGAAAGAAGGAGAAGCAAGTGGAGGAGGACGAAAAAGAGGAGAAGTAAGACAAGGATGAAAAAGGAGAAAGCGCAACGCGTTGGCAGCATGTCAATTCCCCTGCAAAACTCACAGATCGCCATCGCTACGACACGCCCACGCACTGCATGCGACTCTTTGGCGTCACCAACATCACTAACCTTCAGCTCTGCCACCACCTCTCGCAGCGGGATACGCACAACGCGCGTGTGCCTTGCGCAAACGGAGGGAATCTCGACATTCCCGCGTCGGCGACCGTTTGTTTCTCAAGCGACGGTCGCCATCAGGGACGAGGCCTTGCGCCCGTGCGCTGGCGATTTCATGGCGCAACGCGCAACACCTGCGCTTATGGGGTCACTTCGCCATAGCGGGCTCCCTCCCAAGGACGTGCTCTGCACGTGTCGCGAGCCGCACGCCTGGCCTTTCCGATGTTTCACGCGGAAGAATAAAAGTTTCATTTTACGCCTGAAAAACATGTATTAATAATATTACTGAGAACGTGAACAATCACGAGTTTTGCCAAGGGAATGATATTGTTGTATGAACTTCCCAGCGTAGAAGTGTTTTGTTTCTTATCTTTTTGAAATGGAATCTGAGACGTTGACGGAATTCGAGGTTATGATGTCAATTGATAACTAAATAACTAATACAAGTAAATGTATACTTGTTACGGAAGAAACAAGCAGTGTATCATGTTAAATGAGAAAGCAGTCGATGTAATACTTCCACTGAATCATCGTTCTTTTGTGCAAGTTAATACCTAAAAGCTCGATGCGCACAAAGGAAACATGAGTTTTAACAATGCTATTTGATTTCATTTCGTTCCAGAAAATTCCTACTTGCGTTTTATTTTACGTTTTCTAAGTGTAAACATTTATCAGAAGGAAATGCAATAGAAAGCGGAAGTCAGAGAATACGCCAATCCAACAATATCTGAACAATACTTTCCTGTCATTGTGAGGCGCATCAAAAGAACAAACGTAGCGAAGGGTTCTAAAAGAGGTATGTCGAATGGCCATTAGATCCTGCGCTGAAACAAAGTCCGCCCGCTTGCCACCAACGTCACCGCAACACAGTGGAGCGAAACGGAAAAATTTGCGATCAAAAGAAAAAAACCTGAAAGTAAAAGAAAATGAAATTACTACAACAGACAAAAGGCACGTTCATAAGACAGGGAATTCTGTCGTTGAGTCGTTGATTCTGTCGTTGTTATTTATTCAAAATAGTCATGAGTAAAATCTGAATTCTTGACGAATAAAATGAAGACCAAGCTTCGCCTGCCAGGTTATCCACGAAAGAGTTTCACTACTAAATTAAAAGCAGGTTTAAAGGTCTTAGACGTCATTGGGCTCTTAAAAGAGTTAGAGAAAGATAAAAATCCTTAGCCCTGCATACTAGATTTAAATTCATTATTCATAACCTAGATTTTCATTCTAAATGCTGTGGTTCACATACTTGAAATGTATTTTTAAAAATTTACAGTGAAGTCATTCTTCCAATTTCAGTTTGAAAGGCATTCTTAACATATTTTAAACGTTCTGAACATCAAATATACGCCGAATCAAAGATTATGAATTCATTTCAACAACGGACAAAACACACACGGGCTAGATTTCTTGTCATAGATTTTAAAATTATGGCATATTCTCAAGATATTTCCCATTAATGCTGAAAATATAATTATGAAATCAGAAAATGTAAGTTCCCTTGACATCGCTACTTCCAAAGGAAACATTTTTTGTGTTTTCTATTATTACATAGTCAGAAATGTCGCAAGTGGTGGCAAAGTAGTGGAGGCCGGCACAGGACCTCGAGCAACGTGTGTTTTGTTCGGAAGTTAATCCGTTCGGACGCCACCCCGCGCACTGTGCGCTGGCGTCGAGGCCGCGGGCCAAGGGCGCGAGCGAGCACCTGTCGCCAGAGCGCGCTTTGTTGCGGCCCTGCGGGAAGAACGACCGCAATAATGAACGATAAGCACATATCTCGTCTCATTACGCGCTAGATAAGCGGACACTAACGTCCGGGCTTCCCGGAGCATTAGCCCGAGATAGCATCCCGCACCGACGGGCCACCAATACAAAAGACGGCCCGTGCGGACCTTCCATGCGGTAGAGTTATCGGAGCCATGTTGACCACAAACGTAAGTCATACAGATGACAAATACTTCAGGTGAATGTTAAACGAGAATGCAGGAAACGCGAGCATCCATTTTTTGTTCGAATATGTACAATGCAACGTACGTATGTATTATGTTAAGGACCACAACACGCTGTGATATTCAACCTGAATACAAGGAATTATTTCAGAAAGATAGCAATGTATCCCTAAGGAATTCAAACATCCTGACTCAACACTAATGACTTTGTGACTGTCAAGGAAGGTCACGAAAGAATACATTGGCATTCTTTACATTCCTCTCATTCTATGGACTCAGATCAGGCACCACATTCAATGAATACCGACGTGTCCGAACCGCCACTGTCAGTTACGACACAATTCCAGGAACTCAATAGCGCGGAAATACAATCATGTCTCAATCTAAATTTTCTATCACATCCTCGAAATCGTATATTTACGAACAAATGCTCTGTACATTTATTTCCAGCATACAGCCCGGAATATGCGATATCCCTATGTACAAAAACACTGAATAATGGATGAACTATGCACAAAGATGTAGTGTAAGTTACTGCAAATTTGCTGAGTTAACAAGATAAAAAAGGAAACGAAAATAACATAAGGTCCCAACACGAGCCGTGGGAATCGACTCTTCGGCGCGCCAAGGCAGAAAGGGCTCCCCACTAGCGCTAATGCCTCCGGAAGGGCTTAGCGCACGCAGGGCACACACGAAGCCGCCGAGGCCAGGGGAGCCGATGCCAGAGCGGGAATCGCCCGACTGCATCCCGCGGCCAGTTTTTCCGCACCCCCGTTTCCCAGCTAATTCCCTTTCACTTTTCGTTGCCTGAGAAGGAATAACCCGACTCCAACCCGTTTACTTCATCGGGTGTTTCGCAAAGGGTTAACATGTTTGTTAAGTTTCTATTCATAAGTAGCGCATGTAGATGTTCTCACACCAGTCCAGAGAAAACCTCGAAAACAAGTGAACTTAACAGAATAATTTCATGTTTTGTTTCCACAAACTTTTGAGCGGGGGTATCGACGGTGACAATGCTCTAAATAGACATGCAAATATTTTTTGGAAATAGAGAGAAGTAGATAAATTATAATCAATCAACGTGATTCTAAGCAGACCACGGGAAACGTAGAAATCTATCACTAATACCAAGGAGGAAACCAGAACGGGATGAAGCTGGGCTATGCCTTTTCGGGAAGGCAGACAAACGACTTGGGAAAAGTTGACCGCGGGATTCAGTTGGTATACGCGCGCCTGCAGCAGCCCGGCCTCCCAGCAGCCTCGTGCACGGCGCGTCGCAATCGACAGACACGACGACGTCGCGACGGGCGCCGGTGAGTCACCCACGTCGTTCCTTTGTCTGGGTGCCTCTCCAACGTTAAGTACTCGCGAGTTCTCTGCATCGAGTGCGTGTTAGAAAACAACGGTGCTAGAATTTGTTGCACAAATAATTGCGCAAGAACCAGACAGCTGTTTCTGTTACAAATCCAGCGATTCGAAATGCGTGTGTTCTTTTGTTCTGTCGCCTCGTCACGACGATTCCGCTCGCCAAGTAGGAAAACATTCGTTCCAGAAAGACTTCCCCAACATCGATCGATATTTCACTAGTGCTTCCTTTATTTAAGATACATAACAAACACCATTTCATGTTTACAAATCCTTGTTATGATATTGATTTTCTTCTCTTTCAAATGCGTTTCATTCTCCTTTTTCCTTGTAGTATTTCAGGTAAGGTTTTGAAATTCACAGCGGAATGCACCTGATCATAGATTCCGGTATTGCGTAGGCATCCCTTCCTCCCCTCCGCCAATCCACCCCCACGCAAAACTAAAAATCGCACAAGCACGCATGCATCACATAATGGCGGCCGCTCCATCAAGGCGTTCTTCCGCGCTCTTGCGAGCTTTGAGCGCATTCCGGGCTGCCATCGATGAGCGCCGATGCCTCGGCGTGAGGTATGCGCGTAGGCGCACGGCAGAGGGGAAGAGGGGGGCGGGGCGCGGGGCGCGGGCGGGGCGGGGCGCGGGGCGGGGCGGGGGCGGGGGGCGGGGCGGGGCGCGGGGCGGGGCGCGGGGCGGGGCGCGAGGCGGGGCGCGGGGCGCGGGGCGCGGGGCGCGGGGCGGGGCGCGGGGCGCGGGGCGGGGCGCGGGGCGCGGGGCGCGGGGCGGGCGTGGGCGGCGGTGCGGAAGCGCCCGCGGCGCGCGCGATAGCCGGGCGCGGCGGCGCGCCGCGCCGATCGCGTAGGAATGGCGCGCCGGGCGGCCCAAGAGCACGTGCCAGCCCCGCGCCGCGCCTCGCCGCGCGCAAGGAAACGAGAGGCTTCGCGGGTGTCCGACTCGCCCAGAGACAGCGCAGGGAGACATCTGAAGCACACGGAGAGGTCTAGGGACGGAACGTTTCAGCTCCGATGCGACACATGTCCTGTACAGGATCACTCGTTCCGATTGGCTTCACGTTGTTTTTGTGAGCGTAAATACTCATTTCGTAGGTGGACGATAACATTTACATGTTTTCATCATACTGCTCGTGGTCTTCTGTATACTTTTCAGATAAACATTAAAAATCTTTAGCTGAATATATATACCGATATTTAGATCGCCGAATCTTCGGATACCACGAATAAGAATATTATTCAATGGCATACACTGATTAAAAATTAAGAGAAGAGCTGCTTGACAGCTTGGGTCTTATATTGTCAAACACCAAACACCACGTCCTTTAAATTTCTTTTGAGATACGAAAATATAGCTCTTTCCCATAGTGACATATTCCGCTTAAAATATCAAAACATGATTTATTTTCATTAAAAGTACATTTCTCCGTTCTCGAGA
Source organism: Teleogryllus oceanicus (assembly GCA_964035755.1). Taxonomy (NCBI): domain Eukaryota; kingdom Metazoa; phylum Arthropoda; class Insecta; order Orthoptera; family Gryllidae; genus Teleogryllus; species Teleogryllus oceanicus. The sequence goes on along the minus strand of CAXIVR010000003.1, from coordinate 126,327,437 downwards.
TGTATCTCTTGGTGCCTATTCCGGCCAAGTGTGTGACCTGTTGGCAAGTGAAATATAAGAATTTGGGCGTGGGAAGTGTGGGAATGTGAATGGAAAATGGCACCGGCGGGCGAATAAGTGCACATCGCGAGACTGTCGCCGCCCCCGACGGCCTGAGCAGCCTTCATTAGGCGCACGCGAGGGCCTTTGCAGCCGCCGCCGCCGCCGCCGCCGCCGCCGCCCGCGAGGGACGACGACGACGAGGGCGGCGGCGGCGGAGGCGGCGGCGTCGACATGCAAACCACCCCGGTGACACCCGCGACAACCTTGCCTGCAAGGCAGCGGTCGTTATCGCCGTTCTTTAAGAACAGCCGCCCACAGGAATACCAACAAGTTTACAACCCAGTTTCGCATGAAATATGAGAAGGAGGAGGAAAGAGACGTTTTAATTACATTACGCTCTGCAGAACTTTCTTCCACGGCAGATGATTATGTCCACAGAGAGTGACAATATGTTTCACCTTTTTTTCTTTCTTCAGTAATATAGCTATTAGAATGTAAGAGAGACAAGTTGGTGCATGCTTTCCTCCTCCCTGTCATTTCAGTGCTACGAGGTAATTGACGTGGTCATTGGAAAATATTGACTTAAAGTCCATGTTATTGATTCATTAACTGAACTAATGTCATTCGCGATGTATCAACAAAAATTAATTTGCCAATCGCCACTACGATTAACGAAAAACACAACTTGGCAAAAACCTTCACAAAGGGTAGGGTAATGGAGTTTCAGTTTTGAACGTTTTCAGCATCACGTCAACAGACCGTACGATAAAGCCAGCGTAAATCTACAAGAAATTTTATTGTACTGTAAAGGATTTCCGCGTAAACAACCTCATCACGACTTGGATTTGCCTGGAGATCTAGACGCTTCTCAATTAAGAGTCAACGGTATTCCATTGAGATGTTGATGTCAATCAAGCGCTTCGTGACCCGGGCGAACCGGTAGGAATCAGACTCCCCGATCCACGAAGCGCTTTCTTCCACGTAAAAAAGAATAAGAGAAAACAAACCGAGAATCTCCAACAATCACGAGCAGAGTGTTCATAATTGATTCGCAAAGACCGCCCAGTGCGAAATAGCAGCGGCAAAACGCGGGTAAAAGTGATCGGTTGAGTCAAAAAAAAAAGGATCGCAGGAGCCCGTGCTAGGTCAAACGGACGGGCGCGCTCGACACCGCCACCACTGCCGCCTCCCCCGCCGCCCCTGGAAATCGATGCGGGTTGATGTCGGGAACCTGCTTCCGACCCACCAACTCCCACTCTGAAATGATTCCCCCCCCCGCCCTCGTCCCTGTCCCCTCCACGTCCTCGCCCCACCTCAATTCCCCCCGCGCTTATGTCCGCATCCTCTCTTCATCCCCTTGGCTCTCTCGCCGCCATACAGCGTCCGCCAGCTCCGCCGAAAGATGGATGTTGATCTGCGGGGAACGGTTATGCACATTTTTAACCAGCGCGGCGGCCAATAAAGTAACGCGTACGTGAAATGAATGCCCCTCTCCCCGCTGCAGGCCACGTGTGACATGCGCCCGCAACACGGTGATTAAATATGTCTTTGAACTCAATATATTCAATAAACCGATAAGCCTGCGTGCTACCCCTCTGGGAGCGCGATAACACGAGAGTTGGCGGTACGGTGCCGACCCCACCTCCCGTCACCGGTAGCGCTGCCTGTGTCGCCACACGCAACCCAACACCAACTCACCCTCACCGACCCGTCACGGTAAATGGCTCTGGATGTTGTGATGCCTGCCGTCTCTTCCGCAATTACTATCCCAGAGTTTGCAACGCTGAACGATAAGAAGCTACATATTTGGTCTCAAGTATTAAATTCTCCCAAAAGTCGTAGTCTGGGGTGCATCACTCCCCACTCGCGCTCGCTTTACTTTAGATCCATTCCGTCACATCTACTGATTAGATGATCTCTAAAGGGAAACAGTTCTTATATTTAATCATGCAGTACTTATGACTAACACTGTAATAATATTGAAAACAGAAGCCCATTCTAGTTCAATTATTTATTTCTTTATTTCTTCATTTTTTCACCAATGTACGGTATTACGTCGCCTGGTTATATCACTCGTTTTCTGCTTATTCATTTCATTTACTTGTTTTATACATTGATTTCAAAGGGCGGCACGCCAGGGGACGGCCACAGACCGCTCGAGTGGCCCCCTCTACAGCACTCGTTCGAGCAGTTCAGTACGTCCGTTGCCGCCGCAGCCGACTGCGATACGCACTGGGAGCGGCACGCCAGCATCGCGCTCCCGACTGACGTCGCTTATCAGACGCGCCGCGCCGCGCCGTCAAGAGCGTCGCAGGTGCGTCGCGGGACGCCGCGCCGCGCCGCCGAGACTGACGCCCCCGGGAGAAACTTTTAACTTCCGCTCGTCTCTAATTTCGTTGAAATCCACTGAGAAATTTGAAAGAATCATGATTCATTCTGACGCGACAAAAAATCTGAAATGTTACCTAATAACGGGAGAAAACTCGATCCAATTTGTTCTGAAGCCGTCACATAATTCGAAGTTGTGCCACTAAAGGAGGAAAAATGTTTCCATTGGACGTAAAAACCATATTTACGGGACGGTCCTCGTAAAACTTTTCTAGTATTACATCGCAGACAAAAATGGGATCAAAAGCATAGATCGTGCCCCGTGGCTGTCTCCTAAAGCTACAGGCAATATTGAACGTCCTCTATACATTCATTTGCCTTAAAATCAATTTCCCTTTAATGCTACAGGAGGTGGAGTGATATTTCTGTCCCGAAAGCCACACGTGTTGCAATCTCTTCTGTCACCGAACGTCGTTCACATTTCATAGTCGCCCACACAAGATTACAATCTTTGTTTGAACATGACTTCTAACTGGTCATAATCGATATTAATCACGTCACATGCAGCACATGATTTATGAAGCTCTCACGAACCAGTGGCCGTTGTGATGTGAAATTAGCCGATTGTAAATCGTTTTATGTCCTAGCACAAGTAGAACACTCCCAAATCTTTTTCGAATCAAACTAACCTTGATTCTTTAGACTTCTGGAAATAATCCTTGTAGTAAAGAGAAGTAGATAAGACAGAATAATCAGGAACTGACGAGAGAAAAATAGATGAACATCTAATTTGCAGAGAGATTTGAACAGGTAACTGTTAAACCTTCCTTTATGAACTGTAATAAATACATTTTTTGGGAAACAACGCCACACATTAAAATCCCCATCCCTGCTATTACATCCGTCTGTTACTCGCTCTGGACATTCTACGCTCTGCGTCAGAGGGAGTGGAGCAGGCGTGGCACTGAGTGCGCCTGGGTCCCTCGCTGTCCCCGCCCCCTCCCCCATTAGCGGCTTCCTCGTTACGGGCGAGCGCCGAACAAATCAAGGCGCTTTGCTAATAACGCAAGTTTTCCTCGCCGCCGCGACAGGGCGACGGGCGGCTCTCCGAAGGGCGGGGACGCACGCGATGCCGCACCGGAAGGGCGAAGCATACGGCAAAAGGGCGAAGGACAGGAGAGGGACGTGATAACGTGATAAGGAACGGGGAAATGATATAACTGTCGAGAAAATACCCACGAAGGGGCAGAACGTTGTAATTATGTTTCAGAGGCAACTTTAAGTATAGAATTCAATCACTAAGATTCAATTTCAACAGTTTAAATGATATTAGATACGGAAAGAAATATATTATTAATTAAATGCAATAGGGAGAAGAAAAGGTGTAAACTAATAAAGTTGGAAGAATAGTGTTCAAACAACCCTCAGGTTGAAATCAGAATCAACAAGAATTGTAGATACAATGAAACAACCGATAAAACAAATTCAGATTGAAATGCGAAGAAAAGAAGAACAATGAAACATAAAATTAAAAATTCAACGATAAGATATGAGGCGAAATAGAAATAAAATTAAGTCATGATCAACAGCCGGTGCCACAAAACCCACTTCAACAAATTGGAACTTGCATATTTTAAAAACTTCAACACTTACATTTATCAGATAACACGTGTGTTTAACGGATATTCAAGACAATAAATCACGAGCAAGCAATTCTAAACGAAAGCGAAAGAAAGGTGAAGGAACGAAGCAGCAAGCAACAGCATGCAGAGTGGAGGCGCGGGGTCGGGCGCGGGGGCAGGGGCAGGCGCGGAAGGGCAGGCGGGAATGGGGGGTCGGCGCGGGGGGCCGGGCTGCGGGGCGGCGCGGGGCGGGCGCGGGGCCGGGCGGGCGGGGGCGGGCGCGCGGGGCGGGCGCGGGGGCGGGCGCGGGGGGCGGGCGCGGGCGCGGGGCGCGCGGGGCGGGCGCGGGGCGGGCGCGGGGCGGGCGCGCGGCGGGGCGGGCGCGGGGGCGGGCGCGGGGGCGGGCGCGGGGCCTGGCGCGGGGGCGGGCGAAGGCAGGGGCCGCCCGGGGCGAGCAAGGAGAGCGCGGGTGCGGCGAGGGCCACTGGGCTGATTAGATGACAGCGAGACAAATTGAAAGATGATTCACCACTTCACGTGCCAAATTGGGGGGACAGGACGAGGCGTACGAGCGGCATTAGCCAGTGAATTGATGCAGCGCTATTTGTCCATATTCACAATGCGCTGGACGTTGGATAAACACGTGCCCCCGCCCGGCGGGGGACAGAATGCCACGTCGCATAGGGCTTGGCTGTGTCTCGCTTTTGTCACCAAACGATGTCTTCAAGAGATTCGTATTCCCGATGGAAAATCACAATAGGACAATTTTACGGTAAATTCCTGGCATTATTCATGTACAATATATACAGTTATAAGTACATGAAACAATTTCCAAGCCGATCCGACCTCTGAGTTGTGTGATGAAGCAGTAGCATTGCATGGGAGAAAAAGAAACTGAGATTAAACCATGGACTTTACATTCTACACGTATAATTTTGGACGTTAACGGCAAATCGACGCTGTGTCTTGATTCTTTTAACAGAACAGAAACAAAGCGATGTTCAACATATGTTGAAGGCCCGAACAAATTGATATAATTTTCATAATAAAATATGTAAAGCGTTTAAATTTAAGAATATTTGTAACATGGGGAAACAACTAAACCTGACAATTGCCCTAATCGGAGTACATGTTCGAACAGCGATCTACCTTAATAGAATTTTCTCATCAACGCATGGAATGTACATCAAAATACATGATCCTCGCCACGAAATCTGCCTCGATGCGGTGGATTCTCGCGAGGCAATTGAACTATTGCGCGTGGACACGGTCGATACACGTCGCAATATGGAGACCTCGTCATAAAGCGCAGAGCCCAAACTGCTCAAATTGCTCTAAAATTGAATTGTGCCCATCTTTTTTACGAGGGGGCCTCCAATATAGCGCTCGCTGGCGCGCGCACGTAGTCGTTGGGGGTCGATGGAGAGAGGAGTGGCCCGGCCTCACAGCCCGCCCTCATAAAAAGATCACGATTTTACATAACACATATGCTCGCCCTACATCGCGTATCGACCATAACTCGACTATCGATGAGCATACATCCTCCTCCGCTGCGGCGGCAGATTGCGTATCGGCTGCGGCCAGATAGCTCGCCGCCGCGCAGCCAAGCCCTGGCAACGCGCCTTCGCGGCCGAACGCTGAAGGGCTCGCGGAGGCAACTGGGTGAACTGCGGGAATACATTACGTACGTTTTACGTTTAAAAAAAGGTTTTCTGGATTTAGGCGATCGTCGAAAGCGCCTAATCAATATAGCAGAGAAAGATTTGCATGGAAAAGTTCACCTCCAATCCCGTAACGCCTACGCGTTCAAGGTTGCCGGCATGCAGTTGAAGCTCAGGGACTCTTTCTATCATGTCAGTACTCTATGTCACATGATAAAAGTAAAACTCGGCAAATATTTCACGAATACGCGCATGACGCGTCAAAGACAGATAGTACCTTTAAGAGACCACAAGCAGAGTAAGAGATTAAACTTTAATGTCCCAATAAAGCTCTCAATGGTACAGTTATTTTAAATATGTTTACCTAAGAATTTTCATTATTGCTGATGAGCCACAATGCTCCGTCATTAATGTCACAATCTCCGAACTGGTTAACTGAAACGATTTCGCCCGCCTCCATCCGCCGTTTTAGTCATGTAACCCATGATGAATACGATCCCACAGCAGGGCGGGCGAAAACTTGCCTATCGTATTAGAACCCCTCTCCAATCTTTCCATCATGCCCAGCCGTCAGTCGCAACCAACTGGTCGAAACGTTGCAGCAGTTGTGCCCCCGCCCGGGCGGCGCGCCGCAAGCAAGTGCCTATCGCGTGGAACAAAGGAAGGGCGCGGGGAGGCGGGGAGTCCGCATCCGTGACGACCGCCCGCCGAGGAAAACCGCCGAAAGGGTCGAACCGCCGAATCCGGCTCCGGCCACACGCCCCGCCGAATAACGCAACACCCAACGAACGTCCTCTGCGAGCCGGGTGCACTCAATTGATTTGAATGTGCCTCTACAACTGGTACGATCATGAGCGCCCGGAGGGGGGGCGGAATGGGAAGGAAAGATCGCGCGCGGTCCGTGGCCCGTTGTATCGGGTGCTGTCCGGTCTACTCCTGAAAGCGATCACGGAAACCACGGGAACCAATGGTTGAAGCAGTCTGGTCACTAAGATGGAAATTTAATGTGTTTAACGTCACTGAGATTGGGCACCTTCCGAATTCGAACTCGCGACTTCCCATTGACCGGTATACCGGACCGTAAGGCGTTGCTTTTACGCTCTCGCTATCGAGCACACATAACTTTCCCAGGGCAGCCGCCTCGTCCAGGAAAATCAATCTTCGATAAGTGGAACGTTATTTATTCGCATATTAATGAAAGAAAGTCAGGTGGGGTGATTATTATGAGGATGTAATTGTGGCTGCAGTGAAAATATTAATATATGATTGAGTTTTAAATAGTCTTGTCAGGAGGCCCCTTTTTATATTTACCATGCACGTTCATAGTGTTTTGCCTTAAACAGACTAGAAGAAAATACGATCAATAGATTGGAACATTTATTCCATTAATACCAGCGACAGTACCAACAATTATATCAGTATGTTGAATAACTTGCGTCAAAATACTTATATTTAAATAAATATTTTATTAAAATACTTAATAAACATCATCTTTCGAATAATAAACTTTTAAAACATTACGTTTCCTTAGTGTTTTCTAATAGAGTGAAATTATTTTTGTATACATCCTCCTATTACTCGTCTTGTGTGGTTTTTACGATATATTAAGCACGTTACTAAACGAATACCCCGCTGGCGTCCATCCTGTTGAGTCATTCCTAGGCTCTGTACCATGAAATTCTCTGTACTTCCCCCGCCTGTCTCAGCAGCGTCGGTCGCCTGAAAATACACCGCAGCTATCTCTTGGAACCACAAGCTCCGCCACCACGTCGCCTCCAGTCACCAACGCCTTCAGTCTCGTGACCGCCGGCCATCTTTCAGTCGTCCCTCTCTTCCCCGGCGCTTGAAGCCTCCGGCGGCCGTCTCATCCCTCCCACGCAGGTACGAACAGACGAGACCCAGAGCAGCAGCAGCAGCAGCAGGAGATAAAAGTCACCCTCCAGCCTTCCCAGAGCATCTGCCGAGGCGGACCGAGTTAACCACAGGCAAAAATAACAAGTTAATTTAGATAAAGAGAGAAGAAGCAAATAGAAAGCGCAGGGTGTCTACTTTTACAGCTTGGAAGAACACAAGGATCGAGAAGGAAGAGTCCCACGTTTTTTTACGTACAAAAATGTTGTGTTTTTTTGTAAACCTAAACATTTCGAAACATTTCGTTCCATTTTGTTGCTCGCGCAGTCGTCCAGAAGAGTGAGTGGCTCGTCCAAGCCCTCTCGGAGTCCTTGCAAGTCCGCGGCGGCGGCGGCTTCTTGCCTTTCCACTCCGTCATCCTCCCGGTCTCTCCCCTTCTTCCTCTCCAACACATAGTCTCTCTCTGTGTGAACGACGACGCCGGACATAAAAAACAAACTGCCTCAGCCCGATAAACTAAATTATAGCTACAGCTTATTACCCGTTTGATCCCACAGGAGACGGGGGCGCAGGGGTGGCGGAGTGGGGGTGGAGTGGGGGTGGCGCGGGGGAGGGGCGGGGGTGTGAGAGGCTTCGGGGCGGAGGAGGGTGGTTCTTGAGCGCCTCGGGGCACCGCGCATGCGCACAAACGCCCGCGCAGTTAGCGTTGCGCAGAGAGCACGCGCCCGCCCGCAGCCACGCATGCGCGCCGCCCTCGCCCCCACCCCCATCCCCGCCCGGTCCTCAGGAATCACGCCGTCGCGGGCGCGGGTGAAGAGGCGAGGGAGGAGGGAAACGACGCTATTTTGGAAGATCTCGATTATTTCTCTAACATGCACGCGGACGTGGCAGACTGGCTGTAAAGTTCCCGCGGTACCTCGGGGAGGGGGGGAGCAGGGTTCGTCGGAGTGGATTGGAAGAGAGAGGAGGGGATGAAAGGAAAGGCGGGGGAGCGCTAAGTACTCGTCTCAGCGCCCACGGAACGTCACTCAACGCGCGCGGACGAGGACGAACACAACGACGGGGGCGAAGAGAGCGATAAGAGGCGCCAGCGGCGAGAACGAAGAGAGCGGCGAGAACGAAGAGAGCGGCGAGAACGAAGAGAGCGGCGAGAACGAAGAGACGGCGAGAACGAAGAGGCGCGAAACAAGAGAGCGGCGAGAACGAGAGCGACGAAAACTAAGAGAGCGGCGAGAACGACGCGACGCGCGTGGCGCCAGAGATGGCGTCGCGGCGCGGTGCGGCGACCAGCTGCCCCGTTCCCAGAGCCGCCGCCACTACGGACGGCGCAGTGCCCTTGGAGCGTCCTGAGGTCGCAGGGGCGCAGTCTCTACGAGGAGCCTCTCATCCCGGGCTGTGGGAACGGCTGAAGAGCCGACCCGGGCGCAGCCTCTACAGAAGAGGCTCTACCAGATGCACAGGTTTGGAGCGGTGATTCGAGATGGAATGGGTCTCACAAGACCATTTCCAGCGCGAAGGGGGGGCGTAGAAGCCAAACTGCAAGGTTCATGAGAAGTAAAGACAAGAGAGAGGCAAAAACGTCGGAAGGATAAGTCTCGATGAGTTGGAAGTGTAAAATCTCTTGATTAAACAAAACGAAAGCATTTATTCAATGTTGTCGAAAAATAGAATGTTCCTGAATAATCCTTTCGACACTAAAGTAATCCTCCTTTTCAGATTTCATTAAATATAATTCACTAGAAATGTCATTTCTAATTACTTGCAATTCAATGTTTTCTTTTGGATATGAAATTAATATGGGGCATTTCTTATGAGGAAGTCTAATGGCACCGACCACGAGGCAAGTGGAGCGAAACGCCAGAGGCGAAGAAACGTGGGCTGTGAGGAGTGGGGAAACACAGTGGGCAGCACATCGCAGGAAGATGACGGAAGAGCCGAAAGTGTCTCGCGTGGACCGGAGTCACACGATGCCAAGCGGAGGAGGGCCGAGATGGAGAATCGAGGTGAGTGGGCTAAAGATGAACAACGGGGCATTTTACGGCGTTATAAATTTAGGATGAGCTACCCAGGTATATAGGTAGTTCTTACATATAACAACATGTAGATACAAATACTTAGATCAAACAATGACAATAGATACACCCGAGAGAATTGACTCCAAATGGACTTTCAAATAGGACAGACATGAAACATTCTCGTCACTCATTTGAAGAAAATATTCCACATTTATATCATAAGCACAAACTGGACCCTCCTGAATTACTGAACATGAACATGACCGCGTCTGAGAGCACCAAGTCACGGTGGACGGCAGGCGGGCGTGTCGGCCACCGCGGGCAAACGGTGCGGGTGTTGAAGCCTGCGGTCGCCTAGCAGTCACGGAGAGAGGCGGTTCCGCTTGGCTTCGCGAAATAAGTCGCACTGTGGCCATCCCGCCACTTTCTCCGGGCCATTTCCACGCTTATCTGCTCAAGAAGCTATCCCTTCCGATTTTAAGGCCATTCGGATGAAGCAATTTTGCCAATCCTTCGGTTTTACGTAATTCCACGCCGCAATGCCTGGTCGGAAATCAGGTATCGACACGAAACATTCTCCACCCAAACCTGCGAGTCTACAGTTTGTATCCTCAAGTCAATCATCTTTAAAACCGTTTACAATATAATACAATAAAAAAGAAGCTTTGTTAAGAAGCTTGTTGAAAAATACAATAAAGAAGAAGAAACGTCTTCGATGATTTTTAACTTTGATCTGATGTTTCTTAATATCGATACATAGGCTATGATGGTTTGTTTGCCTAAAATCCCTGGGTTTACCTTCGGATTTTCAAAATGTGTATGTAACCTCACACTAGTACAGAAACTGATGAGAACCTCACAAATGAGATCGAAACTCCTTTAAAATATATACTTCTAAAACCTGACTGAAATCGTCGATTTTTATTTGAAAGAACAAGTTTCGTTTTTTTTATTTATTTATTTATTTTATTTATTTATTTTACGTCAAAAAACAGTTAAAAACTGCGTATGACGTGCTATGGGGAAAAGTGAATTGTGTGCACATTTTCAAAATTCTGTGATCCCTACACTAAGTCATATACTACTTAAATTTTGAATTTTGAATCGTTGAGATAAAAAAGAAACGGTTGAAGTTATCCCCACTTCTTGCATGCTGAAAATTACCAATCTGAAATCCTCAACACTGAACAAATTGGTCCAAGACGACGCAAACCGTTAGTGCACGCAAATGTTTCAGGACTGTACATTTTGTTGAAGACTTTACGATCTCGGAGACCGGGAGGCCCCGGGCGGGAGCGGGAGGAGAACGCGCAGCCGCCGCACGCCAGCTGTACGCGGAACGTGCGTACGGATTCCGGGAAGAGCACAACTATTCCGTGCGCCCCACGCACAGCATACGCGGAGGTCGCCGGCCTCCTCTTTCCTTTTTCTGCCGGATAAAAGCCACTGAACCCAATTCAGGGTCGCGTGACTTAACTCTTTCCGAACTTGTGGCTGAGCCGCTAGGAGTAAAAATATTTTACGTTTTGTTTATGTTAATAATTGAAATGATTTTATATTTTTTATTTTAATATAATGTACTCACTTTAAATCCTACGTCGTACACAAAACTACTAATCATAATCACAACTGTGAAATATTGGTCATGATTTTTGTCAAATATGCTGCCTAAAAAGAACAGTTTGAATAATTGTATTTTGTGTTGTTAAGTTACCTTGTCTTCTCTCAAGATGTGTACGAATACACAATGTTAGTATCTTCGCTTGTTTTAGATCTTTGGAGAGGTTTATCCCGAGTTGCAGCGTTTGAACCACGGGCGACCGCGTTCATCAAGATCTTTCATCCTGATTCTCAGAACCTCCAAGCGTCTTTGGTGAAATTGTGGTCTTAAAGGCACCCAACAGAAACATTTCCTCCCCGCCCTGATATCTCGGGCACATCTTTTTCTCGTAGCCGCCGAGGGTGATTGGGGCGGGGGGTTGCAGCCGCCGGCGCCAGCCCACCTGCCGCGCCCTGGGCGCAGCCGCCGCGCCAGATATCGGCGCCGACACGCCACCCCCATTACGCCCGGGCAATAATAAGGCGTAATTGTTTCCGTGAACGTTGACTCATTACTAGCCCATAAACTGCTTTGAATAGCCGTCCATCTAATTCGTAATTACAGTAATCGCGGGCCCGCGGGAGGCGGTTTCATCAGTCATGGGAAAAAGCGCGGAGCGGCGCGAAGGCGCTGCCGGTGGCCGCGGGCGTTGCGGCGGCTTGGGCCTTCGACGCCCTCTGAAGGCGAGGTCGGCCCAGGGCAGGGGGCTTCTGAATTCTGTTGATCCTTCCCTCACAAAAAAGCCATCGTGAATGGCCCATTCTTTCATTTATAATGTGTAAGATGCTGTTTTTAAGAACACTGTTTATAAAATTAGTGTTGACAGTACCAAAAATCCAGAGCCTCCGTTTCAATGCCCTCTCCACCCTATTTATTGCAAAGTGGGAACGGGTCCATAGAATTCGTTTGCAAAGGGAGTTCAGACGCAGTATGGTAAGAGTTGCCTTCGTTCTCTCATCGTAACAAATTGAGCTATTTCAATTACCATATCGGTGATTAGAGAAATACTAATTTATTTTTGTATTAAAAGGTAGAAAACAAGAACACGTCCATTTGAGGAATTTAAAATCTGATCCAAATCTCAGGGGAAAAAAAGGAAATAAATTGTCCGAAGACGAGGGGAACCATGGGTTTTCGTACTGGCGCAACATCTTTCATTTCGTTTACATCCATTTCCCATAACTGTATTAGCTTTCCTTCTTTTTCTTCATCCGCTCATTCCTGATAGACACTCGCACTCGTAATTCTAGTCCGCACAGATGCTGCTGCGATTCATCTTGGATTAGCCGCCCCGCCAACCCCACCCCGACCCCATCCCTCCCAATTTGCAATCCCTGCGTGTCCCCACCGGGGCCGGGCGGCGCTGGGGGTGGGGGTGGCGGCGGGCCCTCGAGGGGGCGGCGGTGGCGCCGCACCCTCCGGCCCGGGCGGGGCCAGCGCGCCGCCATCCCCACATAGGTACGCTTCGCCCTGCCGTCGCACGCCGTGTTGCGATCCGCAGTACGATTTGTGTCCAGAAGAAAACGTTCTCTGCTCGTTGGCGCACACAAAAATAGACTTTTCGTTCGCGGGTAAAAAGATCAGGTGTTGGGATTAATAAGTTTGATGTTTTCACCTGGTATTGATATGCATCATTCTTGTATTCACACTTCTCCCATATGCTGGTAAATACTGTACTGTAAGATACACTACGTTGGAAGGTACACCGCTCTGCAATTCTGGAGAGTACATTAACTCAAAATTCGTATTTTTTGAGTAGTGACACTATTGCAGCCAACGAGCGTTACATCCAAGATCGTCATTTTGCAGGATAAACGTTTTTAATTAGAACGTAGCCGTTTATTTCGCACCGTAGCCAAAATACGTACCACCAAAAATAACCGTTCCTCGGTTTCCTTATATTACATTAGATTTAAAGTCATATCTTCGTGTATTATGGTTTTGGCAATGGTATCAAATTGAAATTTCACCCAGATTACAATGGGAAACACGTCCTCAGGCGCTAGCTACGTACGTTCACTCTTAAATTATGTTTTGCGACTCAAATATTTTTTTGTTTCTTCTCAATAACGTACACTATGTATTTGTATAAGCCTATTTAGTGGTTCCAGGATTTGTATTAATAATGGTTATCTTCCAAGGTGGTCTGCAGACAAGCAGTGTTTTTTCTACACGCAACCATTATCAAAAAATACATTCCTTCCAAACACAAAACTATTTAGTCAAAGATTTCTTCCGGGCTGAAGGGCCGTGGTCCATTGGAAAACATATTTCCAGACGTTTCGTCAACTCCGGCCGTGAAAGCCTACATTGTTTTACAAAACTATTTGTCACCGAGTTTTTGAACTCTTGCACGGCGTTACTTATACAGGAGACAACTTCCAATCAAGATGCCAATGGAATAATGTGAAGCGGCGATGGTGTAGCGGTTAGCGTATCGGACTGCTATACCAAAGTTGGCAGCCGTGGATTTTTAAGGACGAAAAAATCCTTCGTACGCCTTCCTTCAGAGGGGAAGTAAAGCCGGCTGTCCCATGTTAGCACATTTACTTGCTTGTAAAAGATCCTCAAGCCTAAATGATGCTAGATTCAGATCGCCTGTTTCGTCGCCCAAGTAATACCTTCTTTCTTCCATGATTGGTGAAAGGAGTGTAACGAAATTTGCGTGGCCTGAGTCTCGCCACGTAAAATAAGGCAAATTCAATTCAATTCAAGCGGCGTATCCAAAGCCGACTTGACCCGCGGGGCCGTTGGCCTCGGCCTCCTGCAGCACGTGCGCCGCAGGGCCGCCCGGATGCCGCCACAAGGCTTCAATGAAGGAGTACTTGGGCCGCAATCACCGGCGATGAGGCGGACAATGGCCCCGGTGGCACCACTGCCGGCGATAACATAGGTCGGCCCCGGACAAAAGCGGAAGGCGGAGTGGTGTCCACGCGCGATTGGAGAACGCGAATATGAAAGGCGGGCGGAGTGGCCACGTGAAATTATACGATTTGCGCCTAAGAGAATAAGTTCAAAGAGCTTGGCGTAAGAAAAAGAAAAAACAAAAACAGGTTGTGTATCACGTCCGAATAAATGTGGCTTGCTGGGTTATTCGTCACCGCTTTGGTATTTCGGCCTTCAAAGTAGAATTTGGTTGGGACAATGCAAGAATAGATTCTAGTCCTACGTCTCAGTTAGTAACTACATTCATATCAGAACTCACATCAATCATTATTTTCGTAATCACGTGCATCAAATGAGTACAACAATGCTGTCAGATTGCAGTACTGAAGCTCTTCAGTCCACAGACTATTTTTTTCATAGTGGTAGAACCTTAAAAAGCAAAAAAGGAGTGATCGAAAAAAGAGAAATAAAAGAAAGAACAAAAGAAAGAAAGAGATGTATTCGCCGACGTTCTGTGCACGATATTTTCAACCACAAATGAACGAAACTGCAGCGCGGGCTACCGAGCTCATTGCACGAACTCCGGTTTCCGCGGGTGAATTTACATAAAAGATGCCCCGGCCGGGTCCCACACCACACTTTCCGGCGCCAAAGGTATACTTTCATAACACCCAACAGACTCCATGCACGTTCGCGGCAAAGGCATCCGGAGAGAAGCCAACAGAAGTAAAGCTATCATCGTAAAACCGACGGACTCACGCCACAATTTCCCACACGACGAAAAGTTAGCTGCGCCAGCGGATATTACCCTCGCGAGCAACCGGGTTGCCGAGGGAACGATCGCGAAAGGAAGGAACCGACCGAAAGCGAGAACCGTGCTTAACAGTCAGGCTACCGGCCTGTTCCTCCCTACTATCTGTTCCCACTAGATACGTAGAACTGCTCCAAGCCACATTCACCGCGTTTAGAATATGGAGAGAACATCCAGAAAGCCTTCTATACTCGCGCCAATGTCTATGGATGTGAGCGCCACTCGCGGTCCTCCCCCCCTCTTAAGGCGTAAGGTTTTGCTTTTGAAGCGCATCATACAAGTCCGATTCTGACGGTCGCATTCCCTCTGCGACGACTCGCTATGACGTCCTTTCTGCACACATGAACATCAGTTCGATCACACCATTCCATTGCCTAAGCTTTCTCTGCCCCATCATCGGTGCCGTATTTCACTTGGTTCCAATTCTGCCTTGCCTCTATCCCACCCACGTACCCTATCATCACCCCCTACCCGTCCCACCACCACCACTACCAGCCACCAACAATAGCCACCAACGCCGATGTAATTCTAACGCGCAGCCATAATAGAAAGGGGAACCCCCTCCCTCACCAGCACCTAGTAGGTGGAAACCGGACTTCCCCTCCACGCCGCTCCACTCCACTCCGCGCACATCGCGCTGCTCACCGCATTGGAACAACACGATAGCGGCCATAATTCCGTGTTTATCTTATTATTTCTGTTCTAAATAGACCGCGCGCGGGGCCCTGCCGTGTTTACCCGGCCGCTTCTCGTGGAGCGGAGCAGCTGTCGGTTTCTGCGCTTGTTTAACTTCCGACTGTTCCTTTGTTGGCCATTATTTTGAAAAGAAAAACGGGAATAATACCTTTTCCGCCCCCTCGGCGATCTGCAGAGGACGGCGGGGGCAGTAGCAGTAGCAGCAGCAGCGGCGGCGGTATGTGGAAAAACCATGCAGGTCCCCTGATGTTTCTGTCTCTTGTATTTAGCTTTTCCGAAAACAAAAGATCCGCGAATACGTAATTGGGTTCGGCCGCTATTGATCCCGTCGCGGCTTGACATCGGTCTAATGACGGAGCCCTGCGGGACACCCGGACTTTCTCTGAGGGGCAGGAAGAACATCGAGCGCGCTGTTCCGATTCGCTTTCCGGCTCGTTGCAAAGGAGCTAATCACTCTGGAAAAATACGCCACTATTCGTTACGAAGTAATAAAACCTCCGAGCAAAATTCTGAATCTCAAAGAAATACAGAAGAGCGCGTAAATGCAAAAAGAAGTAAAAGTTAAATGCTTACAGAACAAAGCACGGGTTGACTGAAAGAACGAAATCGACAGGAATTAAGAGATTCTTTTTACCAATTGATGTTTTTGTCGGGTATTTGAAACCTTGGAACCATCGTTCAATAAAAATGATTTTTTTTTAAATTTGATTAATTCAATAGGATACGACCAACTATTGAAAATAGAACTAATTATTTCTATGTCCAAACAAACTAGATGCTTGGTGGGTTTCAAGAGTGATATCTCTAGCCTTGTAACTTCAGCGCTCGTGGGGCCGCGATTCATTACAAGCCAGCTCGCACGCCGTTCCCCTTGTTGTGTCAAGAAATTGCTCACCGCCGGCGCGTCAGCCTTGTTCCAGCCCCTCCATCGCGCAAAACAAACGAGTACGTCGGCAAAGGGCGTCCATATGGCCTCGAGCTCCTCCTCAGCCGTTACCACCACCATCGCCGCCCTGCCTCCGACCCTAACGCCGTCTGGAGTTCTTACTTCCCCTTCTTTTCCCTAGCACACCGAGCGAGCAAACCGGCGCCACATGACCGTCACCATTACCGTTGCCGCAACCGCCGCACGGCGCGCGCTCCCGACCTAACCTCTTCCCCTCCCGCGTCCAACAACGCATCGCCGCCCCCCACCACCACTCCCTCCGCCGCCCCCGCCTCCCGAGATCCGGGCGATGCCTCACTTCCGTTCCGGTAAGCTCGTTATACGGCTCGCGCCAGCAGGTGCGACCCGGCCCCCTTGCCTCTCTCCCCCTAGACAACAGCCGCCGCGGGGGGAGGGGGGCGGCAACGCGCCCGGCACGTGGCGACGGCCCCGCACACCATGTGCCGCGGCGGCGCGCGGGGAAGGAGGAGAAAAAAATCACGAAATATATGTTCCCGAGAACGGTTATAACTCTAGGGAGGAGAACAACGTCGTTCTCACATCGCTGACGCCGACTCAACAGCTACGCTGACTAATTTCCAAGAACGACTGCTCGGCTGCACTAGTTCAACGCAGCACGCCAGCTGCTACAGAACCTTGCACACTTCAAGCACTGACATTACAAGGCTACGCACTTCACAAAGTGTAATTTAATAAATTAGTTGAGCAATAAAGAACGGACACGGTTTCGAATGCACGCAGTGCCTCATCAAAAGGAAACAAAGCTCACTTATGTTTGTCGCACCGAATACTAATGTAAATTCATAACGTATACAAACCGATAAGACAGGGAAATAACCTTTCCTGCAACGTCATGCAGCTGTATGTATCAATCCCGTATATCGAATGCATCAATACAGAGAAAAGGTTACTCGGTTGGTGAGTCAGAAAGCGACCTTAACCGCAACACACCTTACGTCACCATCATGTCAACACTGCTATCATACACCATATGTACGAAATCACAAACACAAATAGTGTTATTTTTCACGACGGAAAAAACAGAACCCGATATACGCTGCCAAGATAATAGTAAATAAAGATCCTGATAACGGAAGGTAAATCGTTAACAGCGATTCGCCAAGGAGCCGCGCCAGACATCTTTCTGGAATTACTATTACCAAGTAAGTGAAACCTCCGAGCAGAGACGGTAGTGTTCGAGCACCGTATTTACGAAACATTACAGGCGGGAAGGCGAACTGGACTTTTACGCCCTAGGGGCCAAGCGGTTTCCCCACCCACGCGGTGAAAGCCCGGTAATAACCGGTCCCCGGCCGCCGTGTATCGCCTATTCAGCACGCGGCGGGTAATCAGGAAGGATCAATGGGTGCCAGGACGCGCGCGGCACGGGCTCGCGTTACGCGCGAAGAACATCGGCACTGCCAGCCGAAAACGGGATGAATCGAAGCTCCCGGGAAATAGCTCCCAAAAATTAAGGCTGGTGGGAAAATGTTGGACGAATGAAATTATCTTTCATTAATTTATTTCGGGGAATTGTGAAAATGACCGGAAATGAATGTGCCTTGGCGATAAAAAAATATCCATTCATCGTTACTGCAGTATACTCGTATTAGAGCAAAATAAGTTTGCTCTTTGTATTGTAGAAAATGTATAGATCGGTATGGACAACAATTTTTTTCTTCTTCTCAAGATGATCCAGAAGGTGAAATACTACAGTAAACTCAGTGGTCATGACTGGAGATATTACGTAAAATTTGACTTGTTATAATATTATGCAAGACTGACAGTGAAAAAACTTCAGAAAACTAAATCGAATATTCAATTTATACTGCTGAAGATAACTAATATTACTGTACCATTGATTGTATTTTATAGAATTCATTTTGGTAACCAGTATTTTTTTTAACTTTTTATAATCGAAGTATTCGACGTGAAAATACAGATAGTGATTCGATAAATAGTTGAGAGAATACTCAGAAACCAATGTGACATTGCTGGTGATAAGAGCAAAGCATCCATAGATAGAATGCATCACAGGCTACACCGCTACACAGTTACCATTCTGTGGTCAGAGGCTTGAAGACAACGTGTAAACAGACTCCATGTTAGTTTTGCACTTCATATAAAATTCATGCATTAGTTAATGGCGAAAACAATGGGTTCTTTCTCACAGGAAACAATAACAGCGCATAAAAACCTTATCGTGACGTTATGGATCTAACAGAATACTAAAAGATGAAAGATCTGTGGGTAAAAACAAGAAATTACAGGCAGTCTTATGCTGATTTTAAATTTAAAGTTGCTTTACATGATACGAGGATTCTATTTTCGCCTCTCCGGTCAGTTATCAGATCTTGCAATACTGAATTCACACAGTCTTTTAAATAATGTGAATTAATATAAAGATCAAGAAAGAAAGGTTCACTTAAAACTCAGTTCATAATGAGATGATCCTCCGACAGCCTTCGGTATTATTTCCGGTATTATATTGACAGAAACATCAGCAGTTACATGTTAATATTCTCCTACACCAGTCTTCGGTATCATTGCGTATCGATATAGATTTCACCATCATCGAAATATTATCAGTTACAGGTTAATATTCTGGTGAACGAGACACTACGTACGCTTTCTATATCATGACTTTTAATTCAAGGCATCGTTGGAATATCAATAAAGAAGGAATGGACTTGTGCTATCGTTTAACCAAAAACAACAGGATACAACAGTAAGTACTAGAGAAGACCTAAATTGGAACAGTGGTAAACCAGACAACGGGGCGAAAACAGAGCACCCAAATGAACACGCGTGAACAAAATGGGCGGCACGACAGCGGAAGCGAGGGCGGTCGCGACGACAGCGGCGGGCGGGAGGCGCTAAGCCGGCGGCGCCTCCGCCGCGGCGCGCCGCCTTCTCGCTCTCGCTCCCACTCCCGCTCTCGCTCTCGCTCGCCGTAATCTGCTAATGACTGCGTTATTTATGCGCGCCTTTGAAGATTAAATTCCCGGCCACGAAGGTCTACTATTAATATCGTCCAGTGCCGTGCAACGACCGACCTCCGCGCAAAAAGACCTTGCCCCCCTCCTCCCCTTTCCTCTCCCGGCGTTGCAGCCGGCGCGCCAGCCGCCACGCCGCGCCGCGGAGCGCTCGCTAAATAAACACCCGCGAGCACGTTCGCACGCCGCCACCGCCGCCGCCGTCGCCGCTTCGTGCTCCACGGCGGAAGCGGAGTCGGTGACGGCAAGGGCTCCGGTGACGAGCGGCCGACAGAGCGAGCCGACACGCCGGAAGGCGACGGGGCTGGAGGGGCAGATGGAGGAACCCAAAACGACGGCAAGAGGAATAACGACGTGGACCTGGACGAAATGCAACAGGACGAAGAGGGAAAAAAAATTGCTGTGCTCGGGAAACGCGGAAAAAGTTGATTATAAAAATCGCACAAGATGGACAAGGGAATCTATGGAAAATCAATACGAAAGGAGTCAAATAACAGATATCGTTGACAAAGCTCGGAGATATGAGAAAGCAAAGCATACAGATAGAGAGCTGACAAAAATCCGTGGGAAAGTCAACAGTAAACGATCTCGGCGACGAAAAGGAATAAAGAGGAAAGCAACGAAACGTGGCGAGAAACAAACAACAACAAACCGACGACGCGGAGGAGCCTGTGGGAGTGGCACATGCGACGTACAACCATGGCGATGCCGTGGTGTGCAATTACGAATTAGCACGCACGGTTCGCCTCCTTACGATATTCAGCGGCTCTAACGCGAAGGAAACGAGCGCGTCAGGGAGGGACGAGCAGAAGAGGAGCGGGAGGGTGGGGGAAGCCGGGAAGAAAGACAAGCGACGCGCGCGAGCTCACAGCAGAAGGAGACGGAGGTGGATCTTGCGTGGCGCGCGCCGTCGCCTTCGCGGCAGCTGCTACCGTCGGCGCCGCGTCGCACCGCCCCGCCCCCTCCCTCGGACGCGCCGGCGCAAAACAGATGTCTCCGGACGAGGCTGCTTGTTCTTGCCGAGGTCCGCACGTAATTTCGTTTTTCCTGCGGTGGCGGCGGCGGCGGCGGCGGCGGCGCGGCGGAACGATTCGCGTGACAGAGACGGGGAGGAGGAGGGCAGCTCGAGGAAAAGGAGAGCGAGAGGGAAAGACCGACAGCCAGAGAAGAGGAGGCACGGGACAGGCGGCTCGGAGAGATAGCGCATCTCGCTTGATGGAGCCGAGAGATAGCCGGCAGAGCGACGGGGCTGCCCGAGGTCCGCGCAGGGGCTCCGAGCAGGGACGGAAGTCCCGCGGCCCGCGCCATCGTTTCCGCTCGTTGCCTTCACCCGCGCATCGCCCCGCCCCGCTCCCTCCCGCCACGCCACGCCACGCCGCGCGGCGGAACAGTTAGCTTGTCACATAAGCTCCCGGCCCCACGCGACGACGTACCAGACGCGGGACGACGAGCTTAAGTAAACATGTTTCGGCGCGGGCAGCCGCGGCGGTGGCGGCTACGCCCAAACATTTTTAGACGAGCGACAGCCCGGTGAAGAAAGACTCCCTTTCCCAGCGTCCGCCTCCAGCCCCCCCACCGCCACACCCCCGATCGCGGGCGCCATTGTGTTTCGCCGAGCACAAAATAAAAATTTCCTCCAAGGATTCATTTGTTTCGCGCCGTCGGAGGAGGCCCTGACGGATGGAGGCGCGGGCGATTCCCTTTCAATATCCCTCCCCAAAAAATCGCGCTGAATAGATAGAGCCATTTCTCACATGCGGACTGAAAGGCGGGTCCTACAAGGAAAAAATTCTCCTGAAATAACGACGGCGGACGAGAAGGAGGAGGAAGAAGGGCGGCCAAAGAATTAACGCAAGAAACTGCGATACGTCACGGAAAAGCGCAGCGGCGACGACGGACCCGAGCACAATTCACGGAGTTGTCTCAATTCGAGAACAAAATCGACCGCATCACCATCGAATTCAAATTCATTATGACCTAATGTAATTCTTTTCGTATAGATAGCTTCAGACAGAAACTAAATTCACTCTTTCTGAAAAATATGAAAAATAATTTCGACAAGAAAGCTACGCAAACTTGAAAGAAATTATGCACACGAGAAAGAGAAGGAACTAAAGATTTTTCACGATTCTCTACTTTGTCTCTTTCTATAACATCCTGAATGAGTATTTAAAGAGAATACAAAGAACACGCAGATGGCTTCTAATCGTCCCAGTCCAGTCCACCATCGGCGGCTATTGCCATCGCAGCCAGCCAGCAACGCACAGCGGAGCGGCAGCGCTCGCCTGTTGGGGTTGCGGGCGCCCGGTCGCGTGCCCCGCCCCTGCCCCATCCCGCCGCGCGGGGGCGGAGCGGACGTCGTGGGGCGCCGCCCGCCCCCCCGGCCGGGGGAGAGGGCGATCCACCACCACCACCGCCGCTTCTTCGATCGCGTGCCGCCGCCGTCGCCCCCGCCCTCCCGCACGCGCTCTCGGCCCACGCACCTCCGCCGCGACGCCTCGATCCCCGCCTCCGCCCCGCCCTCGCCCCGCCCTCGCTCTGCCACCGCCACGCCCCCGGCGCCGGAGGGAACTTTAACGTCCCGGGCGCGCTGCCGGCCCGACGAAACACGCGGCTCGCGTGTCGCCGCATGTCGTTTCGTGTACGAGACGAAACGCAGGAATTTCCTCTTGAGGGGGCTGTGTTGAGCGACGCCAGGATACTATGCCGCGCGGAATAAAGACCGTGCTGTTAAAATGCCAGCCGATAGACACGAACAACACATTTGTTAACTCTAGAAAACGCACACATTCTTAGAAGTCCGGAAACATTTACAGTCAATCCATGTTGTTGTATAATCTTTATTTTTATTTAATTGATTAGCGGGTTTATCTGATTTCGCACTTATCGTATCCGCCTACTGGACGGTAGACGACTTTTGGATATTAATCACAGTTTTCACTTGTAAGTTCATAAAAAAACAACCACATCCCAGCAGATCAATATGCAGAAAAATTATCATCCCTTTGTATTCCAGGATTTTGCTCTTAATACTTTTGGAACTATGTGCAATATATTCCTTGCAGACTTATATCTGTACATACATACTTCTAGTAATTTTTAATTTAGAAGTTTCTTAACTAGAATTTTACTTTCCTGAAAGTTTTCTAGAGTGCCTAAGAGATATCTGCAACATATTGCAACACCTCAGGAATGCAAATTGAAGAGATGCGAAAGTTCGGGCCGTCGGCAGAACGACCTCACAAGCGCAAAGGCGTAAGTATTACGAAAGTGAAAAGAGAGAACGGAGATGGAGATAACCATTGTGCCAGCCGAGTAAGGTACCACAAAGCGGATCCCGGCGGTCGAGAAGAAAGGGAGAGTCCAGCATTGACCTACTGTATTCCTCTCGTCTGGCTCCTTAGCTCGTCAAATTCCCTTGCATTCTGAAGCAGCCCATTCAATGCGGCGCTGCCAACTAAGCTAACGTAATTGCCAGCGGACGCAGTGGGGCGGTGAAACACGTCCGAGCGGCAGCCGGTCGGCGGGGCACAGACGGCGGCGGTGGAGGTGGCAGATGAGGCTGTCTAGGCCAGCGGAAAAGTGACGCTTCCAGGTAAAAGTTGCTGTGGTAGAGAGAAATAGTGTGGTGAGGCGACGCCGGCTTGCGCCCTTCACCGCCCGCCCTCCGCTCGGACCGCGCTGGTCTGGCGACCAGATGTCCAGGCCGACCGTTCGCCACCCCCCCCCGCACCCCTGTAGGTGCCCACCAACAAAGGCAACGCCACCCCCGCTGACGCCGGGGATGGACTGGCCCGGCGGTATATAAGACCGGGCCCGGCCTAAGAAGTGGTCGCTCGTTTCCCGCTCTTCGTGAGTGCGGTAGTGATCGCCGGCGTCCCGCTCTACGGTTGCCTTCGGGTTTGACCGAGTCGGGAATCGACGCCGTGCCGAACCGAGCGACCCATCGCCAGCGGTCGCTCGTTTCCCGCCTTCGTGAGTGCGGTAGTGATCGCCGGCGTCCCGCTCTACGGTTGCCTTCGGGTTTGACCGAGTCGGGAATCGACGCCGTGCCGAACCGAGCGACCCATCACCAGCCTATCTGCCTTCGCCGCCGCCTACGCCGTCACCTTGTGGCCGCAGCCTTCTCCGTAGCATACGCCGCCGCCGCCTTGAGGCCGCTGGATTTGCCGCCGCTACCTGCCACCCTTCCCTCACCCTCCTCATGGCAACGACCGACTGAGTGCTGGGCTGCGTAGCCTCTGTTAGGTAAACGTACTTGCATAGGAACGTACAATAAACCATTTTGTATATAACCAACATCGAGTGCATCTTTCTCCCGCTACTCACTCCCTCCCATCATGTCTTCACGACATATTGGTGTCAGGTGTGGGGTTGTAATCGCAACCCGTAGAGGAGGGAGCGTGGGATGGTAATCTGGGCCCCGAAAGGGAGCACGGGTTCGAACCCCACCATGAGCATGCATTCTGTAGCAAAGCGAGAGAAAGCGAACTCGGGTAATGTAACGGCCAACCAAAATTAATTTTTTTTTCTTACCATCTGGATTCAAAATTTTTCGCTTGGGATTGATTAAGCAGCAGCATGTCGCACCGAGGCAATCAGCAGGTTTCCTTGCCCTGGGAATGTGGGCATAGCCCAGATCTCATGGATTTTATATCCCCGGTATTTACAATTGAAGGCAACAGCAACCCCTCTTCACAAAATTTTCCGGCACAAGCCAATGTATCAGCTGGGCAGATCTGTCTCGTTCCGATGTTCAGTGGCGAGGACGGTACCCGCATCGAAACCTTTCTAGAACGTCTCCGAATAGTTAGTAATTTTAGTAATTGGAGTGAGGCCGTAACACTAGGTGTAGCTCGCTTACGGCTGGCCGGGATTGCATCGGAATTCGCGGAAAACAATGCATATGTAGTGGCATCCTACTCAGATTTCTGTAAATATATGAAAGATAGGTTCTCTCCAAAATTATCACGGCCCACCTTAGAGAAAATGTTTAATGATTGTAGTCAAAAGCACTTGGAGTCGATTAGCGACTTCTCCAGCAGGCTCGCGTCGCTAGAACGTCAGCTACGTAGCTGCTATAGTAACCCCGACGCAGCTGCAACCAAGACAATGTTTGAGGAAAGATTGCTAGCACAATTTATAGCAGGTTTGAGAGAGGAAATAGGTCGGTTCGTGGCAGTTCGCAATCCAAAAACAATGCTAGAAGCAGTAACGTTTGCAAACCAAGAAGAAGCAATAGCTAGGAGCTATGCGTCTGCGACCCGAAGCGTCAGTTCACTGAACTGTCTTAGCGGCGGCCCCCCGCAAGGGTACGCACAGTGGGCAACAATGCCGCAGACGGCGGCACAAAACTTTTGGGTATACGCAACGGGCAACACCACCGCACCCGTATGTGCCGGTGCAGGATTCCGCTTTCCCACCTTACGAGAATAGAAATGAGGACCACCGAGCTAACTCATCAACCTTGCCGTTCGGTGCAGGTTCGGAGTTCTATGCCATTCAGCAACCTCCCCGAGGTCGGAACCTGGGATCCGCGCCGCAAACATTGCCACCTCCTAGACAGTCATTTGAAGCTAGAGTATGCTATCATTGTGGGAAAGCAGGCCATTTTTCGCGAGTGTGTCCGGAGAAGAAACAAAAATGTTTTAATTGCGGGCAAGCAGACCACCACATAAGGAAATGCCCATTAATAATGTGTAGTAAATGTAAAAAATCCGGTCACTGTACGGTAGACTGTCAAAAACGGGATGTGAATTCGGAAACTAATAAACCCCGACCACCAGGTCGGGGATGAAGTATTAGCCGTTATTTCGTTACGGAACAAGACCATGCAGGTTTGCGAGGGGCACGTGACGACTCTCGCTCCTCGGACAGAACCGAAGAAAATTAGAAAACAGATGTGTGGTGATCTTATTTCTTTTGCAGACGAGCCGAGTGAAAATCAAGGCACAGTTATGGTAGTAGAAGCAGACGCGGGACGCCGCATCACGGATTGTTTGGATCTGCTAGGGCCGCTGACAGAGAGCGAAATAGGCGAGATGATCAAGAGCGAGATTAATGCGGGCGGGACAGCGGGAATCGGCGCTTGTACGTCCGAAGAGGAAACCGAAGTTTTGCGAGCTAGCGAGATTAATGCGGGCGGGACAGCGGGAATCGGCGCTTGTACGTCCGAAGAGGAACCGAAGTTTTTCGAGCTAGCGAGATTAATGTTTTCGAACTAGCGAGATTAATGCGGGCGGGACAGCGGGAATCGGCGCTTGTACGTCCGAAGAGGTAACCGAAGTTTTTCGAACTAGCGAGATTAATGCGGGCGGGACAGCGGGAATGGCGCTTGTACGTCCGAAGAGGAAACCGAAGTTTTCGCTACGAGATTAATGCGGCGGGACAGCGGGAAAAGAGGAATCCGAAGTTTTTCGAGCTAACGAGATTAATGCGGGCGGGACAGCGGGAATTGGCGCTTGTACGTCCGAAGAGGAACCGAATTTTTCGAACTAGCGAGACTAATGCGGGCGGGACAGCGGGAATTGGCGCTTGTACGTCCGGAGTGGCGGCTTCCGTTTTGCATAAGTGTGAGATTGATGCGAACATACTACTCCCCTTAGAAGTCGGGCAACTCGTGCTGCTGCGTAATCTGTCCTTGCAGCCTGGGCAAAACAAAAAATTAGCGCCCCGCTGGATAGGCCCCTATCAAGTTTTGAAGGTAAGGAGCCCGGTCTCGTTCGATATTCAAGCCCTATCAAACGGAAAGATTCTGACCGCACACCATCGGAATCTCTTGCCTCTGCCACCTGAACCAGAAATCCAACCACCTCGTATCGTAACTGAGCCTAGCGTTACGGGCCCCAACAGCGGAAACCCGGTCACCAGTTACTCAGAGAACAGGCCACGTCCGCCACCACCGCCACCCCCAACCATGAAAGCCGCCCGGGCCGTCACCGCCGGCCACTCCTACCCCCCCCCGCGGTCCAACTCACCCCACGTGCGGCCTCAGCACCCGCGGCAGGTGACGGAGCTTAAGCTCTTCAGCCCTACGTCCGGGACCCTAGAAAGGCACAACCAGCTGGCCCCAGGCAAGTAATTAACCTGAGGGCCCTAGGGTCCTACCGGACGGGAGAGGCTGGGCTCGATCCCGACACCGCCAAGCTGGAGTCAGCGGCGCCAAGCCGGAGTCGCAAGAAGAACGGCGGCCGCCCCCGGCTGCGCCAGAGGCGGAGACTGCGCGCCGGCCGCCTTCGCGCGCATCGGCGGAGGCGGGGAGGAAACTCTACCGCAGAGCGCGCCTTTCGGCTCCCACGTCGGCACTGCTTGCGGGAAATGCGAGCACTGATGACGGGCGGCAAGGAAGCGCAGGCGGGCGAGATCCCGTGCGCCGTCGACGCACGGGCCCAACCTGCACCCCCACCTGGACACACGCGTGTGTGATAAGGGCGGATGGCGCCCGACCAGCTGCCACACACCATCTAAGCTGAGGACACTGCCTGAAGCCGCCTACCTGTGTGTGTTCGTGTGGGTGTGTGTGAACGTAAAATGGGAGATGTGCTAAGTGCTAAATGTAAAGGACCCTGAAGAACCGTGAATCAAAGTGTAAAAAAAAAAAACCTGAACTAGCCTGTAAATAAGTCCAGTCTTATGTCTCATGCCATTTTTTAATGTAGATTGTGTTTTGTGTCTCTTGTTGTAAATATCTAATATGCGTTAGTATAGTATTTGTATAGAATTTGTATAGTGTGTATTTTGTGTAGTAGTATAGTATGTGTATTTGTATTGTATTGTAGTAGTTGTGTTGTATTGTGTATTTGTATTTGTGTTGTACTGTGTAGTAGTATAGTATTTGTATATAATAGCAGCACGGTACTCAGTCGCATTTCCAAAATGACCCCCCCCCCCTGCGGCTGTTTACGGGCGGGGTGATGTGGTGAGGCGACGCCGGCTTGCGCCCTTCACCGCCCGCCCTCCGCTCGGACCGCGCTGGTCTGGCGACCAGATGTCCAGGCCGACCGTTCGCCACCCCCCCCTCGCCAGCGGTCGCTCGTTTCCCGCTCTTCGTGAGTGCGGTAGTGATCGCCGGCGCCGCGTGCCGGCCGGACCCAGCCCCGCTCGTTCCGACCGAGTCGGGAATCGACGCCGTGCCGAACCGAGCGACCCATCACCAGCCTATCTGCCTTCGCCGCCGCCTACGCCGTCACCTTGTGGCCGCAGCCTTCTCCGTAGCATACGCCGCCGCCGCCTTGAGGCCGCTGGATTTGCCGCCGCTACCTGCCACCCTTCCCTCACCCTCCTCATGGCAACGACCGACTGAGTGCTGGGCTGCGTAGCCTCTGTTAGGTAAACGTACTTGCATAGGAACGTACAATAAACCATTTTGTATATAACCAACATCGAGTGCATCTTTCTCCCGCTACTCACTCCCTCCCATCATGTCTTCACGACAATAGTAGACGTAGAAGAATAGTAGCGGTGACAGTTATAGCAGTGGTGATTGTACTGATGTTAATTATTGTGATGGCTGCATGCGTTGTGTTGATAGTAGTGGTGATGCGTTGGTGGTGATTGTGATAGTCTCCAGAGTGCTTGTACAGACGATGGTGGTAAAGGTAGAGGTTGTTGAGGCACAGATACAGGTAGGGTTAATAATGATTACGATTGCGGTGGTGACGGTTTAATGCTAGTGGAAGTAGATACTTCATGCTGGGCGTCTGAAACCTGCTAGGAAAAAAGACTCCTTGAGACATACTCCGTGCTGAATGTCAGAAGATATTGATAGTGTGTAAGAACATCATATCGATGATTGAAGACATTAAGTCGTGTGTTGCCAACGGTGATTCCGCGGCAGCGGGCAAAGCACATACGGCGCCATTCCCATCAGCTTCCCCCGTGCACCCTAACTCCTCACTCGCTTTTACACCCCCCGCCCGGGGCAATCCACTCGGAAGAATGTTCGCGGAAAGCGCAAACTCGACGGAGTGGGATAAATATAGCGGACTGATTACGACGCAGTGCGGCCGGGGCAGGCGGCGGCGCGAGAGGAAAGAAAAATGTTGCAATTCTCGCTGTTCACAGGCGCGCACACGACGGCACTCCGCAGGGCTACTTTGTCCTCGCCCTCTGCCGTCCTCGCCCTCACCGCCGCCACCCTCGCCCTCACCACCGCTCTCACCGCCACCCTCGTCCCTCACCCTCACCGCCACCGTCACCACCGCCCTCAGCCTCACCGCCTCCCTCGCCCTCACCACCGCCACCCTCGCCCTCACCACCGCCACCCTCGCCCTCACCACGCCACCATCGCTCTCACCGCCACCCTCGTCCTCACCCTCACCGCCACCGTCACCACCGCCCTCAGCCTCACCGCCGCCCTCGCCCTCACCGTCAGTAACGCTAACACCGGCGAGGTAGCAGCGAACGAGAAAGAATGGGATACACAGAAGGGAAGAAAACATCTCGGCAGTGTTCTTACGCGGCGGAAAGAAAGCAAGAAAAGTGTTCGGAAAACTTTAGCCGTAGCCGCCGACTCCGCGCCAGACCCAGACAGAAACGCTACAATAACTGTGCTTTCGCGCAGCCGCCGGGTTTTCTTCTGCGGACTTTCCGGGCGGTAAAGAAGCTGCGATCCCCTCGATTAAGCAGCTGCCAAGTTTTGTGCCGTGTGTTCGCCTCCGTTTGAAAAAAACAAAAACACAAAAACTCTGCGGCGAATCGGTATAACTCGAAAATTGAGCCCGATTCGTCGCGGCACGGATAATCGATCGAGCAGTTATGACTCGATCTCATGATTGACAATACTCGAGAAAGAGCAAAAAGTTTAGGGTTCGCTAACAAACGAGCGGGCTAGGTAGAGCGCTGTCTGACGTACTACGATAATAATAAACATCCCGGAAGCTATGAGCAAAACTTCTCTCAACGGTTCGCGGGCCTTTTCGAAGAATTGTAAGGAAAATTTTTTGGGTACACGCCAATACGCTACCTGAAAACAATGTCGGCAGGAAGTACGTTCAGTACGCGAAGTAAACACAAGAGAATAATGAACTGAACGCTAAAACTACGCACTTAGACACGCAAGCTCCAGAGAGCACTCTACCTTTTGCCATAACCGGGTGAAGCCATGCGTCAGTATATTTCATGCAACGAAAATATTGATTCACACAATGCCAAAGAGATGCGTATAAGAAAAACTGTACTACATATAATAATAAGCAACAGTTTTTAGTGCCCTTTCATTTCACTGACATTGTGTAGAATACATACTGGACACTTATCAGGAGATGCAACTTTTCAGACTTTTTTTCGCAATAATTAATAATAATAATAATAATAATAATAATAATAATAATAATGTAAGAATTAATAATAATATCATAACAAAAATAAATGATTACTAAATTATTTTTATTACCATTGCCCCAACTCGGTAGATGTTACAAACTCCAAAACATGCGAAAACACAATGAAAGTCACTTGAACAAGATTGAAAATCGAAGGAGAGCTTCAACCGATCGCCTCCCACCGGAAACGCCGACTTGCCCGATCGCGTCCGCAGGGCAACCGGGGCGGGCGGAGACCGCGGCGGCAAGACGCAGGGGCGCGGCCCGGCACTAGCGGCGGCGGCGCAAACACGCGTCGGCCGCAGCGGAGGCGCGGGCTTGGACGGGGCCGGAGGGGGGGGGCTGCTGGAGGGGCGAGGGCGGGGTCCACCGCGCCCCGCCACGGGATAAATCAAAGCTGGTTAGCCCGGGGCCCGAACACATCTGCTCGCCATTAAACAGCGCCCGGCGCAGCACCGCCGGCGCCGCCGCGGGACCACCGCACGCCGCCGCCGCCCCCGCCGCCCCCGCCTCCGCCTCCGCCGCCGCCGCCGCCGCCGCCGCCGCCACGGCCTGCTGCGCGAGGACCGCGCGCGCGGCCGACGCACGGTGGGCCCAACAGGGTCACAAATGTTGAGCAAATTGGGTTGGCTGATTAGCGATTCCGTGCGCGTCAACTGCTAAGGTCGTTAGTGACGTAAGTGTAGTGCATGTTTTATCGAGGAAGGTGGCAGTGATCACCCCCACTGGATAGTGAGATCCGGCGTCGACCTACTACCAGTTAAGCAAATCGGGTGATCTTCCTATGTTACAGAGCAGTTACTCCAAGAAGGAACCAGTTGCAATGGTTAGGAAACAAATGAACGCCATGTTGGACGATGGAATTGCAAGAGGAAGGATTGAGGCTATTTACACGGGAGCAGACTGGAATGAACGCATTGACGAATTGAGCGAACGGACCTGCAGTTATCTTACTGTCAGTTACCAAGCCGTAGCTCTCAAAGCCATCCCTTCTTGAAATAATCTCTTCAATATAAAACTGTCATTTTGTTAAGGAATGGCTCGTTAAATTTATGACTTAATGTGTTAAAAATGACTTGATAAAAGGGTGCAACAGTAAAACACCAATTGCTCTGCCCTGGGAATGAAAGTTGGCAATAAACTCGTAAAATAAAAAGTGTGATTGTAAGTGAAATTACGAAAAAGAGGACGTGACATGAAAATGATGTTAAATAATTCAATTTCTCTTCAATCTGTTGAAGTGGAACACATTTTTACAAGATACTCATATTCTTCGTCATCAAAATAATCATTTAAAGAGACAAGAAATCTTGACAAATAAATACTGTAAAAAGTGAAAGTATTGTTTGCCTTAATTTTCTCTTACACACTCAATACCTTTTTACTTATTTATTTATTTACTTATTTATTTCGGAGAGAAAGTCTAGCTTCATACTCCCAGAAAATACGATATTCCTTTGCTCTACGCCATTTCGGCCCACTGCACGCCGCCGGCATCGGCACAGCCACCACCACCATACCGTCAGCGGCAGCGGCGCGGGATTTATACTAATGCGCAATAATGTCCGCTCGCCGCCAGCGCCTGCTGCCGAGCCCGCCGGCGGCCCGCCTCCGCCTGGCGCAGCTGCAGGCGAGGTTTGGCCAGGCCGCGACCGCGCGGGCGCCTGCAGAGGTGCCGGATAAAACGGAGGCGCATTATGGAACTCTGTGCGAAACGCTGGGAGGGGATCGATCCAATCGTTCGCTTGTCACTGGACCTGGATGCGCTCCGTAATACTCTTAGGAGGTTCGAGAAATCAGCCTACTGTCGGCGGAAGTAACTCTTACATCACGAACTGAAAGAAATTAAATAAAAATAGTGTTCAATGTAAGTTAATATAAAAATTAAACATTGCAGAGTTATACTCTGGAGCACAATCCATCTATCTACTGAATATCTGGAAAATAATATATCCATCTGATGATATCCAACGATACCATCATACAATTAAACTTCTAGATGGCGTCTTACACCGATATCAGTACCATATTTCATTTTTTTTTAACATTGATCTCTACTCCACATTACAATTACTAATATAAATATTTTTCATTCCGAATAAAGTAGCTGATCGCAAGGACCGTTCACTTCTGGCGTTATTTCGTGTGTCCACGAACCCCAACACCAACGATAAGCAGACAGAAAAGAAAGCACCCTGCGTTCCCAGAGCGCTAGTTCACAATTAAGCGCCCGCTTGGCCAACGCCTCCGCCGCCTGAGGCGCGGGCGTGCCTGCTTTGCCCTGCCCGCCCTCCGTCACCGCCCCGCCCCGCCCCCCTGGCGCGACACGCCACGCCCGCGCACTGCTCACTGGCGAATGAAATTAGCTCAAAGAAAGCGGCCGACCCGCTCGCCGCCCAGAGGGCTTCTGTTGCAGCTGCGCCCGCTCCGCCGCCCCCGCCCCGGCCGCCCGCCCGCCCGCCCCCGGGCGCCGTCCGTTTGAGCGGCAGACGCCGCCCGGGGCGGAGGCATCCCACGGAGTCGGCACTGCGGGCGGAGTGGAACAAGACGGGGAGGCCGGGCAGGTATGGCGAGGCCATGAGGGACCGGGCGGAGCGATGGGGAAAGTGGATGATGCAGACCGAAGCGGAGAGGAGAAGTCAGTAATATGACCCGAGAAGTACTGCAGGGCAAAGTGAGGGACAGTGTATGCCTCCATTGGAAGTGGGGAAAATATAAATACAGATGATGCGAAACGGTACTGGAATGAAACGAAGGTAGTACGGTACCGAAGTGTTTGTCAATACAGAAGAACTGTGCAGACATGATGCACTGCGTGAACATGACGCGATCGGCAGACGGGGGATTACTGATTTTGTCAGTTTTGTTGCCAGCAGCACTGATGTTGTCAGTGGCATTGATGTCGCCTGTAGCATTGATATTGCCAGTAGCATTGATATTGCCAGTAGCTTTAATGTTGCCAGTAGCGTTAATGTTGCCAATAGCATTAATGTTGCCAAGAGCATTAATGTTGCCAATAGCATTAATGTTCCCGTTAATGTTGCCAGTAGCGTTAATGTTGCCAATAGCATTAATGTTGCCAGTAACATCAATGTTGCCACTTGCCGATGTTGCCCGTCGCCAGTGTTGCCAGTGCATTACGCCATGTTGAAGGTACGGCATGTCGCTTGTTCCATCATCCCACCCGGCGTGCATAGCGCGTCCCGGGCAGCCCAGCTCGGAGGGGGCGTGGCGAGGGCTGGGGCGGATGATCCACGGGGCGCCCAAGGCGTCGCCGGAAGGCGCCCGCTGGCCGGGGCTGCGCGCGCAGACGCCGCCGCCGCCGGCGGTGGTCTGCCCCCCGGCCCTGTGCCCTCCGTTACAGCTGACGGCGCCGCCCGGAGGTGCAAACGCACGGCCGCTACTCAAAAATAACGCGCTCCTCTGCTACACTGTACGGCTCGCGTACAGAGGTCGGGAAGACGCGAAGAAAACATGTGCGAGGAAGTTGGTGGATTCTAGCCAACGTTGGAGCTTTACTTGTTTGATCACCGGCAGAGAAAACGAGAGATTATTTCACCCCATGATATGTATATTTCTGAGTTATACTGAAATACGACGTCAGCCGTTAATAAAACAACTATTAATACCGCAATTGCGCTTAGAAATTGAATCACTACTTAGCTTTATTTTATTGATTATGTCTTATAATAAAACTATATATCTACAACAAGTGAGAATGAACAGAGTTTCTTGTTCTTGTAAAACGAAGCGAGTAAGTCCTTGGTCTCAATAGTTACACATACATACATACATACATACATACATACACAAACACACACACACATACAATTTATGTCAGAGAATGTATGCTGTATAGAATAGAACGTAAGTTTTGAATAGCTTCTTGTGTGATGTAGGACATTATAGTTACGTAAACATCATCTTCTTAAAAAAGCAAAAAAAAAAACGTTTCAGGGCACTAGCACAGGCAACTTTCGGATACAAAACCAACGTTCCACGGATTATGACTCATGAGGCTCAACTGTGACAGCGTCCGCAGACGACGCAATCCCAGCACCTCGACCGCTCGCAAAATCGCAACCCCGTTGATTTCTAGAGGCAGTGAGCATCGCGAGATTACGACAACATTTTGGGGAGAAAGCGGAGTGCGGCGGCGGCGGCGGCGACAAAAATGTTCCAGCGACCGCCCAAGCATGAGGCGTCCTCCTCCTCCTCCTCGCCCCGCCCTCCCGACCCGGCCGCGCCCCGCCCCGCCCTCCGGGAACAGAGGAGCCGATTTCCCAGCCATCGCAAAAGAAACGGGGAGATTACTCTCTGTCGTGTCCGCCGCCGCGTCAAAGACTCGGCCCTCACGCACACGGCTCGACAAAGCCTGCGTTTCGCCCATTGGCAGAGGCCGACATCAACACACCTAAGCCCTACCACACGGTGGGTGAGATGTAAGGTTCGTTCACACACGAGAAAAGGAAATTCTGTATACTGAAACTCTTGGAGCCCGGATTATATTATTACATGATGTCCTTCTCTACCGGTTTAGTTCTAAACAAGCGTTCTACAAATACGTCAATAAAGTTAAGGATACAATACGGTAAGGATGTGAGGTTTTAGAAATAGCCTACAACACAGAATTAGAAAACTGGAAATTTTTGATGAGAAGTTTATTTTGCGAGTGTTGTTAATCGCTTCATATTTTATACAAATATTATACGACACATAAAATTATTGAGATATAATTATTGAAGTGAAATTCACTGTTCACATTCAAAGCTTTCTACATACATAGGGAGACGGGCCGCGCACCCCCCCTCCTCTTGGATTCGCGACTAATATTACGTGTTTATCAATTCGCTATATTCACTCGTTTGGAATAATTCGTGGCGGAGATACAAAACGAGCAACACGAATCATGCAGTATCTTTTTACACTCGTGTCTAAAGGACTCTCAGATGAAATTATAAGCCCGAAAACTCAACGTTATCCCGGTAAAAGTTCCAAACATTGTCCACAGCACTATTTCAACACTCTTCTAACTCCGTGACATCAAACAATGTTCACAAGCGCTTCGAGTTTATACAAAAACTCCCGTTTCGCGTTTTGGTTTTACAAAAGTAACCTCAACCCTCCTTCCCCCCCTCTTCACATCAACCAAGCGCCAACAGCACCGCCATTATGCAGCGGCGCGTTATGAAACCGCTCCTAGAGCAACAAATAACGTTGGCTCTCCGATACAATTCAAATTTGCGGCGCTGTGGTTGTTTGGGAAACACGTAGGTAGCGAATTGTCGAACTGACATGAATTAAGCAGATGGGAAGGGTGTTGAGGGTGCCTTACGTAAGCGGCAATCGCGTCCCAAGTGATAAAACGGTGACACCGGCTCCCGCGCCCTACTACTTTTCCGAGCGTCAAAATACACACGCACACACACACACATACACACACACACACACGATAAGCCACGCCGACCGCTCGTCCGCTGGCAATTCCGTTCTGAAAACATCGGCTACCGGCACCTCTGCCCAGTTGACTAGTAGCATCAGCTTAGAGAAGCACGTCCGAAACTATTGCACGCTTCTTACAATCAAATATTACGCTTCCTATGTGACTGTCTTGCTCTACTGCCCATATTTGTCGAGGAGAAAAGAAGAATTAAAGGGAATGGGTAGTTTGTTTGTGAAATTACCATTATTACTACTACTACTATTACTACTACTACCACTATTATTACTACTATTATTATTACTACTATTATTATTACTATTATTGTTATTGCTCTTCTTATCAACCTCCTAGTGTCATGTCTTTAACGAATGGTCGACTATCAAGTATGCAGACATGGGTTCTCTCTCCTAGACACTTGTAATGTCTTCACTGACCATTTCGATTATGTCGGGAAAAGGCGCGAGTCATATTCTTGGTGAACGCATTCAATCCTTTCCCGAGATTTGAATCCACAATCCTAGACCAGAGTAGTTGTCACCGCAGCCGCCTCCCCTATTAAGCTCGGCATCAACTGTATTTAATTCATAATTTGATTTGACAGATCAAACGTCGGTAGACGTGTCGAGGAAAGTATCTAACTCCATTTCCCTTCAAAAACTTCACAAATTGGACATGACTAAAAATTACCAATTCAAAAATAGAAGTTGTTTATTTGAGATAAAATGAGTAAATAAAACTTTCGTGATTAAAATGTGAAACGTGCGTATTACGTATAGATACGTTTTCCAGCAACGTCGATTATCAGTGTACCTTAACGAGAAAAGTGCAGGAAAAGAAAATTATCAAATGACTAAAAAACGTACTTGCTACCAAAATGTGCTCGGGAAAGATAACAACCACACGGGTCTGTCACCAGCCGAAAAGCATGTTTGAAGCCCTTTTCAGCACAACAACGGCCCTTCTACCAACTCATTCAACAGTAAACCAACATAGACTTTCATACAAACACAACGGGTCGACAACAAAGCACATCCACAAGCGCCCAACGGTTCATGCTTCGCCATAATAACGTCGTGCTTTCTGCAAATCGCCCCTTGTTTCTCGCGATGACAAGTAACAGAGAAATGTTAGTAACCACGAAACAAAATAAAAGTTTCGGCGTTGGAGAGGTACTCGAAAGAACGTTGGCATCAGCAAATATCTAAAACATAAAACGTCGAGATTGTAGCCTTGTGAGAATGAGTTGTTCTCCTCCAGCATGCGTCTGAGCATTTTCGTGCCAAAGTTACAGAAAAAAATACACGTGAGATGGGAACTCGTGCAACATGTCCAGATAGTAAAAAATACATTATTTTCCCGTAACAATAATGAATATAATGAAAGGGGGGAAATACACCCGAAAGACATCATTTCATCTAAACGAAACGTCATTTAAAAGAAAACTCCTCTTGAATTCAGCACCATAATGATTCGCGTAAAAATATCCGCCAATGAGGTCCGGAAACGGCCTCCTTTCACAAACGAGGCTGCTGTGTGAGGAACCTACCCTATTAAGTAGTATTCCAAGTTCAATAGAACCTACACGAATAGCTCACAAGTCGTTAGGAAAAAACGACAGAAAGAAATGTTGCCGACTTCGACGTTTCTTCGAAATCGTTAAGCGCGGCGAAACCAACAGAAGGCTCTTCAGCGCAATGTACACAGGCCGCTGGGGAGACTTGAGGCTCACAACAAGGAATCAAGGCGCTATTGAGGGCGGCGGAGTTGGGCACGGAACGGGCTGGCGGGCGAGCGGGAGGGCGAGTGAGAAGGAACGTGCGAACGTGCAGCGCAGGCCGCGATAAAACGTGGAAGAAGGCATGCGGGGCGGTCAGTGAAATATCGTGCAACAGCGCAGAGTAGACGCGCGATAGGACGGATGGGGGCGTACACGCGTGGTGAGCCGAGCAAAGAGTGTTCGAGCGAGTGGGAGGGCGAGTGGGACGGCAAGTGGAAGGGCGAGAGGGGGGCGACAGGAAGGGGGGGAGAGCGGGGCGGGGGGGGGGGGGCGAGGGCGAGGGCGAGGGCGAGGGAGGGCGAGAGCGAGGGCGAGAGCGAGGGCGAGGGCGAGAGCGAGGGCGAGAGCGAGGGCGTCCGAGAGGAAAAGTGCACGGACAGACGAGCGTCAAAAGGAACGTTCCGAGCCATGAAGGCAGCCGAGCGAGCGAACGAGGGGGCGAGAGGGAGGGAGGCGAGCTGAGGGAGGGAGGGAGGGAGGGACGGACGGACGGGCGTGCCGCCACCAGGCGCGTGCGCACTGGGCACGACAGAGCGCTGAAATAAAGTCAGGTCCTTCGACCAATGCGGTGCACGGGATTACGATCTAAAGGATATAGCGGGAATTGAAATTCAAATACAGCCTGTCCCTCCACCTGGCTCAGCCGGATGAATGTAATTTCGTCATCACCATAAAACGAAGGGCACTTGGTCACTAGCCTTACAAAGCAGACGTTGAGGACACGCCGAGGTGAGTTTACCAAATGTGTTCTACAGTGGCGTTCACATTTTCGCTTAGCAGAAAGAGTTAAGCACACGACGTAAATGGTTCTAACTACAGTGGATGCTAAAACGAAGGAATTTCCAAGAGACGAAGAACGACAAATTTGGTTTCCTTACTAACACGAAAAACATACCCCATACGTAACGTTAAAATTCACTAGCGCGGAATGAGTTCCAAGTGACGAACAGCACACGCATCGAACAAAGCATGACACTTTCACCAGCATGTCTTCAACACGTCGCGAGGCAGCTATACTTAGCGGAGCCCGGGAAGTCTACGGACCCCGACGCCAAGTGAATGGAGGAAAAGGGTCACCTGAGATTACAATCGACTCAATTTAGAAGTTCCGAATACCTCTTGGCGTCTAAATGGCGGGAATGTAATGACATATATTCCAGACATCGGTACAGAGGGATTTCTTTCCGTAATATGACATTTTAAATTCAAAACTTAAAGACGGAAAAACTCCAAAAACCTACACAGAAGAGGCAATGTTTCAAAGAAATGACAAACTTTATTGTGACAAATGCGAAGAAATCAACAAACATAAATAATAAAATTTAAAAATTTTACAATAAATTATCGTCTTTAAATCACTGAAAGAAATGTCATTAAACCTCTTACTGACGGTAATTTAAACGAATATTTTTCGTGCATATTTAAGCGTAATATTTTCTCAAAACTGAAAGCAATACGAATAGATCAAATATTGGAAACTTTTAAAAAAGCATTTCATGTAAATAAAATAATAAAACGGCTAAAATTTCTCACTGAAAGTTAGCATTCCACAGAGCGTGCCTCTCGCATCGTCGTGCCCACGTGCAAAAGACCACAATTTCCTCCTCGCCATCGAGAGGTCGACACCGCGGTCACTCATCTGGCGTGGGGGCGGGGGGGGGGTGCGAAGGAGGGCGCGCCATCGCGCATCTGCTGGGGGCGGCGGATCACGCCGCTTTACGACCGCCCCGAAGCCACCTCCGCCGGTTTACGGGCCGACGAAGAACTGGGCGCAGGCGCGGGGCGGCGCGGCGCGGCGCGGCGACGCGATCTCAGGCGAACAAGGCCCGGCCGACGTTAAAGAATCTGTTCTCGAAACCAAATGTGGTTGGTGATGTTGCAATATTTTATTCGATGAGGTGAATTAAATCTGTTTCAACAGCGGCTAAAAATTCCTTTACTTAAACGATATGTCAGAAACTGACGGTCAGTATTAATTATACTGATACATGTGATTTAAAATACAGGTAATGCAATTAAAATGACAACCAAGGATGATTTTTAACCATCATTGGCAGTGATATCCTACAAATAGCACACACAATTTTCTAAAATATGATAAAATATATATTAAAACGCAAACCATGATTCTTTTATAGTAGTACCCAGGAAAGATAATAATAATAAAATAATAATAATAATAATAATAATAATAATAATAATAATAATTTGTGTTACTTGGTTGGCAACGTCATATTAAAAATATGACAAAAAAGATCACTCAAGCCTTTAGGGTGATATATCAAGTCTCGTAAGTCTCTTGCATTTATTAGAGGTTACGTCATAGACGAAGAATATTGATACGTATGTTGAACGTATGTATTCCAATGTTTAGGAAGAGTGAAGCAAAGTCAAAGAGCTTTCGCACCAAATTATGTCTTGTAACGTTATTTCAAACTTCAAGGCGAAAATCAACGCAAGTTTGCCGCATCCATTAAAAGAGGACTCGTGAACACTGTTCATGTGGCTGTTACTTATTTCAATGTCACCCCAGTCGTTATCTTCAACGAGAAAAAATAAAGTGAAGGAACATGGCAAACTACCGATTTCTCTTAAGGTGTAAATTTGCCTCGCCACCCACGCAAGCTTGGCCAAATCTTTACCTGGCAATTTTACCTTCACACACGTCCTGTCAACTATTACCGCTGCGTGGTCGTGTAAGGAAGATTAGGAAAAGCACTTACAGCGAAATGAGTAGGAACGAATCACGTGCGAATACCACAAACCGTGAGGTCACTTCTGCATCCGACGAAGCAGGCATTCTGCCGCAAAATTGTACACGGACGACTGCCGCCGTTTGCAAGGAACCGCCATCAGCTGCGCTGCCTTCTTCGCAAAATGAGCGAATCGTTTGACAATAGCGCGATCAACAGTGGCAGCCAGCGCATGACGTAGCAGCTGTGCGGGTGGGATGCTTCGCTGGCGGAAGAACAAGCTTCGCCGGAGAAGCCAACCACAAGATCTCCGCCAACGGCGGCCGCTCCGTGCTCGAGCAACTTCGCGAACATGGGATTAAACAATGAGGAAAAGATGTTCTCTTCCTAATACAATCTACTTTTTATCATTTTAAAAATATTTTCCTTATACACACTTCTTTATTATAAACCCACTGCCCAAATTTATGGCCATACCTAGAATGATTCAGTAACAACATGGGTAATTATGATGTATTAATAGAACATTGGTGGAATGTGGAGATCTATAGACGACGCTCAAGACGCGAATGTCTATTCACCGTTGATTACTTAGTCACGAATCCAACTTTCAAGGCAGTTGGTCCGTCGATAATACAAGCTTATAACACTAAAGATTTTTTTCTAATTGTTGACATTCGACAGCCTTCAGCAGCCCAACGGTGGCAAATACATTAACAGTTGATCACAGAGAATTGAACAGTGGCACTATCACTACGCCCAGATCTACGGTCCCCCATTACTCACAAAGGCCTTTCCGTAAAATTCTTCCTCGCCACTGCCGTTATAAGACTACTTCCTTGGGAATGCGACCGCCCATAAATACGAGAACGCGAAACATTACAAAGGATGCTCGGTCCTCCAACAGACGGAAAACATAAAAATTCTAGGCGCGCCGCCCCCGCGAGCAGTGCCACCCTCGGTGCAAACGCACAAAAACTTTCGGTCGGGAAAGAAAGCCGAGGCTTCGAGGGCTCGCGGTGCTCAGGCCATCGAGGCCACAAAAGGGCGCTATTTCAGGCGGAGCACGCCGCGGCTGAACCCTGCTACGGCGGGGCGGCGAGATGGCGGGGTGGCGGGAATGGCGGTGACGACAGTAAAGAAGGTAATGAAGGGGTGGCGGCAAGGGCGGAGACGACGGTAAGGGAGGTATTGATTGATTGATTATTAGTGATTCCGGACGCGTCAACGACACATTTCATTAGTCCCGTAAATGTAGTGTTTGATTTTTCAACGGGAGGTGGCTGTGATCTTCCCCTATTAGAAGGCGAGATCCCGCGCTGACCTACCGTCAACTAGCGGGGTTTTCCCCAAACAAGTATCTCCCACCAGCGGGGAACCGCCCCAGACGGGACAAGTTCTAAGACCCCGACCGGTCTCCCGGCATGTGTGTTTGTGTATTGCACGTTAGTGTAAGTGTGTGTGTAAGAGGTGAGGATAAGACAAGGAAGAGGTAGAAAAGATCGCGCGCGATAGAGAGAGCGAGTGAATTCGACCTAGCTGAAAAGCTTGGTGTCGAAAATTCTGCCGCCGTCGGGACTCTAACCTAGGACCTCCTGGTCAGAGGTAAGGGAGGTGACGACGGAATGGAGGTGTTGGCGGGGTGAGCGTAAGGGCGGTGACGACGGTAAGGGAGGTGATGCCGGGGTGGCGGTAAGGGCGGTGACGGCAGAGGAAGTGACGGCGGGGTCTGTTGCGAGCACGAGCGGCTGCAGTATTCGAGAGGGGTGCAGGGCTTTTTTTTCCTTAAATCAAGAAAATCAGTCTCCTTCAATTATGAATGCATGCATTTATCACGTCCGTAAATTTAAAGAATCTTTTTTTAGTATTTTCTATAATGGTTGACACAACATAATTACAGATTAATTTATGGCGATTTGCACTGGAAAGAAATAGCTCAAAATTATGGTTTCTAGATTCCTCCTTATGTTATAAGAAAATGGAAGTTCAAGTTTTAAAAAAATCCGTCAAAATATTTATATAAATAAAAAACCAACACGACCCGCTTATAATACACATTAAATAGTACGAAAATAAACTTCTTGTTGTTATGAAAGGTGAAATTGGGAAATGGAATTGTCTAATTAAAGGAGGGAAGGTAAAACTCAAACCTAACAGTCATCGTCACAACCAATATTTTGAAAGTATGAATACCCTTCTCAGTCACGCGAAAGTATCTCAGAAGAAGCCTACACATTTATATCCTTCCCAACCTGACTTGCGTATATCAGTAGACGTTCATGATCGATAATGTATGACGTAGGAATACATGTAACCTTCAAGCACTTTGTGCAAATCATCATTTCCTGAGAGTACATCACAAGATATACGCGTTTACAGAGATATACATGGGCTGGATCCGTCATTCGCGCAAGATTTCCTGGAGTCATCCCAGAAGGAAATGAGATAAGAGGAACTCATCTTACCAGGAGGTTGACACAGGCAACGACATTCCCAAGTATGTGCATTACTACTCACTATGAAAATACCATCACGCAAACAGGAAGCAAAGCAAAACAACACCGGTTGGGCGTAAAGAAGCTAATAATAGATTAACGACTCATTGGATGCCCCATTCATGACGACGATCTAAAGAAAGTTTACCAACACGTAGTCAAAACATCTCGACTTTATACTAACGACTAATACTTTAAATTTAAATTTCCATTCATAACAACAACAAC
Organism: Teleogryllus oceanicus; assembly: GCA_964035755.1. NCBI lineage: Eukaryota > Metazoa > Arthropoda > Insecta > Orthoptera > Gryllidae > Teleogryllus > Teleogryllus oceanicus. The sequence continues at coordinate 126,285,025 of CAXIVR010000003.1, read as the reverse complement.
AACAACAACAACAACAACAATAATAATAATAATAATAATAATAATAATAATAATAAAGGTACGTTTGGGAGAGAGAGAAAACTTATTTTTCTTCCTATCAGAACTTAAGGTCAATCTCAAAATTCCATTTACTCAAACCCCCGTTAAAAATCGACGAGGATCATGAAACCCTTTCATCATTTTTAGCTCTGTATTTTGACCAGCAGTTTAAGTTTCTTTCAACGAGTAAGTACGGAGAACCAACAATATACACGGGTAGAGCGGAATTTTGCAACCTGGTAGTCTAGACAACGACTACCTTCCTGAACACAACCATTTTAATATTGGAATGCATAAACAGATGATGCACTTACATCTCTTAATCAGAATTATTCGCATACACGATCCTGTGTCGCGTGGGCACGTCCGCTTCCTTGAGCGCGGTTGTGCGGAGCACCAACGATAACTTGCGGTTTTCGAAGGCAGCGGGGCGGGTGGCCGATGGATGGGCGGACGCGACCCGGCGCGCGCGCATCCTGCACTTACCGCCCGCGCTGCCACAACAGCGAGCGGCGGCCGCACGCGGCGTGGGCGGCGGCGGGGACGGCGGCAGCGAGAACGGCACGAGCGAGGGGGGTGGCGGCAATGGTGAGGACGGTGAGGGTAGTGACGGTGGGGTGGGGGCGGCGGCAGGTGATGGCGCGGGCGAGGGGGACAGGGCGGCGGCGAGAGTGGTGGTGGGAGCGGCGACAGGGGCGGGGGCGGCGGCGGGAGTGGCGGGGCGACAGGGGCGGGACGGCGGTGGAGCCGAGGGGCGAAGGGGCGGGGGGGGGGGTGTGCGACGCCGGTGCGCGCAACAAAGGCGCCACGCGTTATCGCCGCGCGCCGCCCGCCCGGCCGCCCATTCACGGAAATATCGAGCACAAAGCGCGGCTTGTCTTTCATTGTGAGAGAGTATCGGCCGACGCGCCGTGAGCCGCGCTCTGAGCGGTAGCGGGACGCTTGCACTGCTGCCCTGCCGTGCTCCTACTGTACCGCCCAGCCCTGCCCAGCCCACGCCGCCCCGCCCCGCCCCGTCCCTCTTCGCCCAACCCTGCTCCTCCCGCCTTCATCCTACTCACCCCCCTCCCAACATGTGCCCGACTCCCGTTCCGCTGAAGCAACGCTTCATTTCCCCTGCATCCTCAACCAACGTCCTCATATTTACCTCGACAGTCACCTTGACACACATCCATTCGTCCGGCATCGCCTATCGACGTCCCTATCCGCTGTGCATCCTTACTTGGGACCTCATGCAGTTCTCCGATGTCCTATAACATGTGTCCGCCGTTCTCGTCTTCTATCTCCACAACTCCTTTCACCCACTATCCATTCGACCTACTGCCCCAAAACACTATCGCTTGGCCACACCCTCCGTTCGCCACCCATCATTACTGCCTCACATCTATTGCACTGCTTTTCTACTATCATTCCTCAATTCCATTTGCAAACACCGACCTTATCACTTCTCCTCCTCCGCAGTCCAATTACCGTCCTATCTCCGACGTTGTTTCGACACGTCACCGCTTCTACGGAAATTAATACGAATAAAGGTCGGTGTTATTGATATATTCAAAAGGCTCTCCCGTACTCGACAAAACGTACACATAAAAGGCAGCACACAAAGCTGGAGGTCGCTACGTATTTTTCACAATCACCTATTACGTCAACGTAAAAAACGAGCGAAAAAAAGGAAGTTGAAGGTAGAAACCGAACGTTGTTTGAGTTCGATTAACAGTACGGAACGTCAACAATAACTCACAAGAGGAAACAATGAATGAGCCAATAAATCAACATGACGCTCTTTCGCCGCTGCCGCTAAGTACTAAACTTCAAGGAACGAATACGTCGAACGCTTTCAGCACAATTTGGGGCTGCGCCGCTACACAAATAACTCGCCGTCTAGTGCAAACAGCGCGAAATGCATATCTTGAACATGTATAGGGAAGTGCCTGGAATCAATTCATTGGGAAATAACACCATTCATTAGTAAATTAGAGAATGTAGAAAAGATTTTCAAGAAATTATGTGAGATTTCTGTAGAAATCAGAGATTCCAAGATTCAGTTTCCGTAAAAATATATTTTGATTAAAAATGTCCAAAAAACGGACACTAAAACTTGTGAACTCCAGAAAAATTTACGGTAGTCCACACAAGTGAAAATTAAAAAAACAACAAAAAAACATCGATTTGAGAAATTTACAATGACAATTGTTACTTCACAGTGGAAATGGGGAGATTGTTCGATCTATTTCTTTATTTTATTTCATTGATATTACTACAAATAAGCTTTTACTTTATGCATATAAATATTAATTAATAGTAGGAAAACTATTAAAACGGAATTAATTAAGAAATATTCTACGCACAATCCTCTTTAGTAGCCCTAATATAGACTTCGCTAACCAAATGTGAAATTTATCCATAAGCTAGCTACGTAAAATACCGCTTCAAACGTAAATTTCCCCCATCTTTTTAAGATATTTATTTTTCACGTCTTTCTAGTGATTGGGTTTCATGAATCCCTCAGTCCGAACCATTAATAATATAAAGAAATTTCACGGATTATTTTCTCGCTCACGTGGTGACCATCATTCCCAGAATTCTCCGCAGAGCGTGCGTACTGAAACGAAGCGCTGCACCGCGCATTTGAGCGCGACGCTTCGCTCAGATCGCTGTTCCACTTCACAGCCGCTCGCAGCTGCCGGGGAACGAACAGGGGCCTCCCTCTCCTCCCACTCCCTCCCCCTTCTCACCGTAGTCGTAGCCGCCGCTGCCGGGAACACGTGAAACATTGCTTCTGCTTCGCGTTTCGCTGAGTAAAATCCGTTTGTCCCGGGGCGAAGGGCCGGAAAGGAGACGCACCTCGCGCGCGCAGAATAGGTGTAAACAGTGCGAACAATGCGATGACGCATCCCCCCTCGCCGCCGGGGAGGGGGCCGGCGTGCGACGTGTGTCGGCCCCTCCCCTTCACCCCCGCGGCGCCGTGCGTCGCGCCGCGCCCCGCAGGTAGATGAGCGAGTGGGTTGCGACTCCCAGTCGCTTCCTTTTCTTTCCTTCCCACTCCCCGTGGCCGACGCGTCTCCTCGCGTATGCGATGTCATCGCCCGACTGCATCCCGCTGTCTGTTTTCCCTTTTACATTGCATCCCATCTAATACCCTTTCACTCTTTTCTTTTTTTTTTTTTTCACACCAGATATTTACTTTATGTGGTTATACCACCTAGATCTCTCGTGCAGTTAATCCTGCACTACAACTAATACACCTTTACTTTTATTGTAATATGGACTGTAATGTTAATTTCATAAAATAGGCTACAATTGGCAAATTGGATAGCATCCATAACAATAGTTTAAGAGATTCCATCCATCTGACGGATGTTGATTTCAAGTCTTATCCCATATTATTTGGTCTGCTACACTGAAATTGTACCTGAAGAAGACTCCAAACAGTAGGTTCGAAACGTTGTAAATAGCTTTAGTATTATTTAATGTAATAATTAAAAGTAATTCAGTATCTGTTATTTTGGCCTTTTAGTTATTACAATACATCACAGACAAATATCTTGCTATATAATTCCCTTTCACTTTTCGTTACCTGAGAAGGTATATCTCGACTCATCCCCTTTCGTACTATCCAGTGTTTCGGAAGGAGTAAACATTTTAGTTAGGATTGCATTCATAAGCAGCACATACAGATGTTCTCGGACCAGTGCAGAGGAAACCTCGAACACAGGTGAACATGATCTTCGGAATTTTTTCTGTTTAGTCACCGAGGTAAGATGTTCATGAAGTGATTTCATATTTTGTTTCCACAAAGTTTTAAGCGGCGGCAGTGCTCTAAAAGAACATGAAAATGTTTCTTGGAAATCGACAGAAGAGGATAAGTTATAATCGATCAATGTGATTCTAAGCACACCACGAGAAATATAGAAATCAATCCTTATACTAAGGAGGAAAACAGAGCGGGATGGAGTTGGGCTGTGCCTTTTTGGGGAGATAGCTACACGGGTTACGAAACGTTGGCCGCGGGATGCAGTCGGTATAGTGCAGTGCTACGGGTGCAACTCGGGGAGTCGCTTCCTTTTCTCTGCTTCCTCGCGGCTGTTGCTTCTCCTCGCAAGCGGAGATGTTACCCACCCAGAGTTGCTTTTCCCCCAGGAAGCCTATGCCCGGCGAGGCTCGCAGGTAGGCAGATGAGTAGATTCACCCGTTTGCAGCGAGGCCGACTCTTATTTTTCTGAACTTTGTTCGTCTGTTGCCCTCCAGGAAAGACGAAGAATGTTGTCTTCGAGATCTCTCCCCGAGGCAGCGTCCTTTCAAAGATGATTCTCGACAGGCATTCTTTGCAGAATGTGAATGGAAGATTAGAACGTGTTGTGTGTGTTTAAGGTATTGTATTATTCTTGAAAGGAAATATTGGTACGTAGCTGACTGCGTTTTTCAAAATATTTGGACGGGGAGATACTGATCTCGGTTGCTCAGAAATCTGAATCTACAAATTCTGCACATTCTTGTACAATATTTCTTATATTTTTGTGAATTCGACTACTAATGGTCGATTTTGATAAACTATTCTGACATCCTAAGAATGGTAAGTGCATAATTCATGCCAGTATAAAAATTCAAGAACAAGAACAACATCATATGTTTAAAAATTCAAAATCATAAAAAACTCAATTGAGATAATGAACGTTTAAATTCTCATGTTAAACAGGAGATGAAAGTGAAGGGCATCGTCTGAATACGTACGATTCAGTTTCATTAATTCCATGACATTAGTTTTTCCCAGCAAGAATTCTTTAGCGTGTACTGAATATATTGCCGTAGGTATGCATTCATATCTGAAAGTCGTTAGTCCATTTGTCATCACCCCAAAATATGTCAAGCCACAAAAAAATGCTGTGGGCGGATCGTAAAAAAAGAGCCTTGGCAGTGAAACACAACAACTCGCTCGCGGAGGCTTCGCAAAAGCGCGCGGAACCGGTGGGGTTGCGTAGGAACCTGCTTGTTCCACCGTCTGCTTCCAGCGGCGAGAAGGGCGGCAGTTCATGAATTGTTGAGACAAGCTAGCCGCCATCTTGGAAAGTCGTCGCCCTGAAGGACCACGAGACAACGAGAGGGCGGAGCTGGGATAATGCAATCTCCCGCACAAATTCTATAATATTTTAGTTATACAAAACAGAGAAAGTTGTTGTTGTTATTATTATTATTATTATTATTATTATTATTATTATTATTATTATTATTATTATTATTATTTGAAATCTTTTCCGGTAATCAAAATGTCGTTTAGCTAAGAACATCATCACGAAATGAGTATTCTATCGCTTCAAGTCATATAACTGAACGACTGTAACTGAAATGCTGAATTTTGTGTCCTTTCATTCTTAAATATAAAATTAAATTGGGAAATTACCGTCTTTCGAACACATGTGTTGTAGTAAATTCGAAAGAAACTTTCGAAATACTTCGTAAGGTAGAATAAAATATATGCATAACGTATGTGTTTTATTCATGACTAGAGTAACTTTACACAAAAGTCATTTTGTTGATGGCCACTAAATTTTGCGGATCGATTCACAACATAATCACATTTTCATAGATTTTAGTTTATCACAATTCGTAAATTCCTTAATTAACTGCAGTGTCCAGTGCATTGAACAAAACCAATTGCGGCAAAACATGTTTTCACGAAACATCAATGCTAATCACACCTTTTCTGGTAATAACAAATTATGCAGATAATCATTCAAAGGCTTTATTCATTGGATGCTCAGAACAAAAACGCCTGACAAAATTGAAAGCAGTCAAATACACACATGGCAACCAAAATTCCATCCTCAACACAATTCTCATGCAGTTTATTGGTGTCAACAAATATTACGAAGTACTTTTGGTTCGAAAGAGCAAATGTGATGCAGTACAAATATATTTGAAATATTATTGGTTCCAAATAATCAGGGAATACGGATTTACAGAGGATTGTTAGACATAAAATCTTTGGATAATGAGAGTCTTATATTTCAGCTGAACCATTTCGTGAAGTCCAAAAACAGCAAATATTCTTAAACAGAAAAACGGACAGCATGTTGACCAAATAAATAAGCAACTTACACGCGTCATATTTTGGCCCGAAAGAATAAATATATCTGAAATGTTCATATGCTTAAAGCGAAGGTAATAAATGTCTAAACAACTACGGGGATTTCAGAATCTTCCGAGTTGTTTAAGTATTTATCAGCAAGCTGTGGCGAGAACGCCAAGAGTATATCGTGTCACGACAAGCATTTCGCGGAAGTCCAAAAAACAGCACGATTCTTGTGCTTAAAAACCGACGACATGTAATAAATAAGCCTCCTTACATGCGTCTTAGCGCCCGAATGGAACCCGCTGACTAACGTTCCCGCGGAAAAGTCACGTCGTTGCCACAATCTCCACATGACACAAAGCGCGGTGTGTCCCGCACAAAGTCCACCTTTCGCCGGAGCCCCCTCGCAGCGAATCTCCGTAAGAAAATGTTAATCCCGCGGACGCTCGTCCAGACATTCACTCTGGACACGTCAGCTCTCAGAAGCAGCTCCAAGGGCACGAGGAGGCAGGCCATCGGCATTACTGCCGCGCCCATCGCTCATGGGCCATCATTCATAACTTATGAGCTTCGCCTATCGTGTAATAGAAAGAAAAGGATGTTTTCAAAATAGAATATTATAGAACTAGAAAGTCAAATTAGGCGGAAAACGTTATCAATGAACAAGGCAGAATTTCAGTAAAGTTGTTTTCGTGTGATCTAAATATTAGTATTTTGAGACTCCCAAATTCTGTTATTGTAACTTCAATGTTTTGTGGATTTTTTTTTTGTTCTTCACGTAAGCGTTTAAAAAATACAAGAGTTAAAAATAAACAAAAAAAATAGTTGTTCAAATCAACTATTAATGCACGCTTGTGCTCTTTGATTTAAGACACAACGATTTTAAAATAAAATCCCATTCTTTCCATCGGCGTTGTCAACTACTCATTAGCTCCAACAGTTATTTCCTATTTCCCGGTGCCACCCACCGTGCTTCAGAAACACGCCTCCTCTCCCACAACCACCACCCCCGCAGCATCTGCTCCGGCCGCCGCCACGCAGAGCTCTGCCCGTCCACCACACCCACATCCACTCTGCGCCGTCGCGTCGCTGCGTCCCCCGTATTTACACGGGCTCCCCCGCCCCGCCCCGTCGCCTGCATCTCACAAACGCATGCACCCTCGCGGCTCGTCCGCAGACATAACAGAAGCCCCCGGTCGCACTCCCATCCCCCCCACCCCACCCGTCCAAGGCCCGCGGTGGCAGCGCCCCCCCCGCCCCCCCCCCCCCGGGCCCGGCCAAAGCCGCCACCGCCAAGCCCCACAGCTGCGCGTCATCGACCGACCCCTTCGCCTGGCGGCCGCGGGAGGGCTGCGCTGCGAGGCAACAGGGAGCTGCTGGCTGCGCGCGTGGCTGCAGAGGCGGACCGAGAGCCCGCCTCCACAGCACCACTCCAAAACACCAACAACGCGCAGAAGTAGCAGTTGCGATTAAAGTTCCATGGACGGTTTGGAAACTATGGTGCAGATAGGTACCGGGGAAAAACAGCTGTATACACGATGACGAACGCAACTTGTCCAAAGGTCATCGATTAGGATAGGTGTCATGTGACCAGGTTCTCTGAGTAAATCAGGATCAAAACTATTCATACGTTGTTTTTCTACTGATTCTCATGTTTCATTCATTCATTGAACCATTATTCACATTGTTATTTTACTGCCAAGTGCAACCGTCCACCATTAGCAACGTATGCCCCCTGAGCACCAGCGCTGTGCGGGCCTCCAGCCTAGCCACCAAGGCGACCCTCCGCGCATTGTGCACTTCCCTAATTAGGGGCCTACACAAGTGGATCTGCCGCTCGGTGTGGGGGCAAGGGTAACGAGAGGAAGCCAGAAGTTGTTTCCGTGCGGTATTGTACACGTGCACGAGCTACAACGGGTCGCGTGTGACAGAAATGGGGTGGGTCTACAGAGGGCAGCGTTTGGGAGGATTTCTCACTTATTAACTCCAGCTCGGCACGAAATGGGTAAAACATTATAAAAAGGGAATTCTCGTTTAGAAAGATTTTGTTAAAAGCTTCCTCTATCCGCCATACTGGAATAATTACTACAGTCATATTCCAACAAAGGAAGTCGATTTATGAAATGGGCAGCAGTGGAAATTGTGAACGACTAAGGTAATTAAATTAATAAACCATTATATAATGGAAAATATAAAGAAACCTATGAAACATTTCAAAATGTTTCTTTCGAACAAAGAAAACAATGTTATCGTTTATTATGCCAATACTTTTTCTCAACTTTCGAGAAAATCGCAAATAAAAAGGTGGGTTAATTTAAACGTTTTATGATATACAATAATTTTTTAAATAAATGAAATAATTTATTACTAATTGAATTACTTTTACGAACGTCGAGTAATATTTTCAAAATGAGCTGCCCGACCTAAGACCGTAACCCTAACACGAACAACAGATTCTAATATCACACGCGCACTGGGCGAACAAGCGGACACGTCACGCGCGTACTTTCTCGTACACTATAGAATCTCCGGAGCAAAATATCGATTTTTCCCCGACAAAGGACGGCGCAGCAGTACGCCTTGCGCACGACCCTCCGTCGCTGACAAAGTGCATTAATGGCACATCACACACTCGCCCGCTCCCCTTCGGGGCATGCAAATGCGCCAACGCGACGACTCTCGCGAGAGCCGAGAAGAGGGCGTACGCCCACTCGGAGCAATCACACGGCGCACTCGCCGCATAGAACACGCGTGAATCACGAGAGGCCTATCTGATCGACGGAACCGCGGACGTGTCCGTCGTGCAGAACATTTCACACAAATCTAATTGTAAGGACGAGCCACGAGTAAGTAAATAGTCTTGAGGCAAACAATTGCGTTGAAGCAGAAAAGAATTCCACTATCCGTCAAGCAGGAGATGCTTCTTAATACTCATAAAACCGCAGTAAACTTTGCCAGAAATTTAACATCGTAAATAAAGCTCAAGAGATTTTAATTTTGCACAGGTTCGGCACGAAGGTATTAGTGCTCACCAATCAAGTCGTGTATCTTAGGATCTTTTACTATACATCATGGTCTTCATGGATAAGATACTAAAACTGTTCTGAAGAGATCTTACGGGCTTTGTGTTATCAATTAATTTCGTCACTCTTTCTTCGTAGAACCAGATATTGTATGAGCAGCGAAAGGCCTATCGCTAAAATTCACAACGAAAGTATTAGTGGTGAAGAATCTTAGTCCTGAATTTGAGCAGGACAGTGCTATTCAAAGTTTTCTGAGCCTAAGGTCTTACGCATCGAAGTGTACAGGTAAGACATGGTTCGGACAGCTTCACTTCCCATGCCTATGAATGAAATTAATAATTATTCAAAACAAACGTGAAAATACATTATAGAAATATGATAGATTCCGTTTTATCTCAGAAGCAGTAAAGCAGAAAATATAAATGAATGTTGCTTGCTTCAATATGTGAGTAAAAAGTCTCCACCGCCCAGTCGTCGTCTTTATTAGCCAAGGTCATCGATGTGCACCTACGCCACCTCACCCCCCGACCAACGCCCGCGATTGGTCGCGGCCTTTGTACCGCACTCGCTCTGATTGAGCGATCTCTCCCCACCCGCGCTTTAAGCGTTGCGCGAGCCGAGTGGGCGTGGCTCTCACCTGCATCGCGGCGCTTCCATACGCCGAATTTTTCACTCTCCTCGCCGCCGCCGGCGGGGTTGCTGGGGGGTGGATGGCCGCGGGTAAACATAAATAGCAAGGGATAGTGTTTTATTCGCGGACGCAAATAGCAGAGGGCCGGCCAAGGGCGGCGGGCGACGCGAACGCCCACCGCCGGCTCGCTTGCCGTCGCCGCCCGCCCCCACGCTCACCCCAACGCCGCCGCCTCCGGCGCGCTGGACACACGCTTAAAGCGACGCAGGGCTTAAAGGCGAGCGCCCCAAGCGACCGCCGCCGCCGCCACCGCCCCGAGGGGAGAGCACCCCCGCACGCGCAGGGGCGGCGCCCGCCCAACGGGTTGCCAAGGGGCCCGCGGATGGGATTAATAGGGGGACGCTAGATCGATCCTTCCAAATTTATTTTGGAGTGTTTGAGCACAATGGGATTGTTAACTCGATTTTTCGATATTTGTGGGTGGTTCCGCTTGTGCATGAAGGGCTTTAATTTTCTGAAGGGTTGGAAAAGGGGTGAGTCATTCTACGTGAAGAACTCTTAGGTTTGGTAGGAACTGGTCACAGCATGGCCAAATCTACGAGAGGCCCCACATCTTCGATGAGAAAAATTTTAAATGAAACTTTCAATATTTACATATTTACAAAAAATTGTAAATATTAAATTCGATAGATCAAGGAAAGAATTTCATCCATTAATATTGATTTCCCTTTCAAAGAAGCATGAGGATATTTTGACCACAAATATTTAAAAAGCAAGTAATGAATGCTGAATACTAATATTTATTTATTTATTTATTTATTTTACGTCAAAAAAAACAGTTAAAAACTGCGTATGACGTATGGTTTTCAACCGACCTCCTTACTAGGAATTACGAACTTAAAAACACACGGCAGATTAATTAGTATGTACTCTAAGAAGAGTACGCAGTATATGAGTACTCTAATAAAAAGAGTCACAGAGACATCAAATAAACATCAAATAAACTTGAAATGAAAATCATAGGAAGAAAATATTAGATTTCAATTATTCGACGACACCTACAATGCTGATGAATTAGTACTATATTCCAATTGTACAAACCCAATAGTATTCAACTGTAGAAGAAATAATGCATCACCTAGAACAAGAGCATGGCACACCAAATAATACACAATACACGAGAACCTGCTCACCAGAAACTCCCCGAGACCACCAACATCGCCTCACTTTCCAACGGCCTTTCATTCCCCCTGCCTCGTACTCAAACCACAGATTCTGTGATTCTTCCCATCCAACCCTCAGCCTCCATCTCGACTCCTACTCTAACTCGTTAATTTTACTGACGTCTTCCTCAAGAGATGGACAAACCGTTCTTTATTTAATAGCGACGCGGGGACATTTCTTGTCAAGGAGCCAAATGAAGGCTAATGCAAGATAAATTAAATATTGACACAACTCAATTTTACGAGTAAGTGGAGACAGGCGAGGTCAACACACATTGATCGCTCCACGCGGCGCGACTGCGATCGAGAGGGAGGCGGAGACAAAGAGTCGATTCTGCCTGGAGAAGACGCGCCGAGGAAGCCGAGTCGTTTTACGCGTCCACTCAGCCGCCGACGCGCGCTCGCCGCCGGCCCCTACATCCACTCTCAGATGCGCGCCCCTACATTTACGTAGGCCCAGTGCCTGACTGACTTACGTGCGCCCTAAGCTGGCAATTGCTTTAGCGCCCTTTGAAATTGCTATTTTTTTTACATTAAAGTATTAAATGAATATTAAATTAATTAAGAATATTAAAATTTTACATTATAATATTCAGATTATATAAAAATGGTTGTAGGATATTTGAAACCGACGCAAATATTGTGTACGTATAAGAAATTTATTATATGTATACGTATAAATAATTCTCACCACGATATTGATTTAATAAATATACGATATTTTTGTGTTCCTTTTGATCTGTATATACCAATGGATATATATTTTATTAATTAACACTTTCTTTTGTTACGGATATGGAAAGAAATGTTTCCATAAAAATAAAGTTTGCCTTACGAAATTTTTAATCCGCTCAAATTCGTTCGCCCCCAAAAATTGCGCGCCCCAGGCTGCAGTCTACTCAGCCTGTTCGGTAATCATACTCTGCGTAGACCGTTACCGAACTGGATCAAACTGGATCAACCACGGGCGTGGAGGATGAACGAATTCCATCGCGTATTTCATTACTTCTTTTAAATAAAGATCATTCATGCTCTATTAATTGCTCAGGAAAGCAAAGTTTTAAGGTGAAATATTTCGTCTGTATTGTGTCACTAGATCGACGTGAATGGTCATGCAATATTGTCACCTCTACGCGCTCCACTTTCCTCCTGATCGAATTATCTAATCAACACTTTTGAAAATGCCCATTCTTATTTATTATTTACGTACTTATGTTCACATACATGTTTATAAAAATATATGTGGCATCACGCTGCTTTTCTGACATTTTTTCCACCGCAAATTAGAAACGTCAAAAAGACTGAACTTCCGCAATTTTGATTTCAATGACAACTTAGTTTTCTTGTGAAACTTAAAATATTTAATGCTACTGATAGGACTCTGAGTTTTAACTCTCCACTTTCTTTCCGACAACGCTTTCTACAACCGAAAAGTCGTACCACAACGCACTTTAGACCCAATTACTATTCCTTAATTTCAGACCATTCAGTAGAACTAATATAATAAGACCTATCGCTTTCCTTTCAACCGCATATAGACGCAACTTTACGACGTTCGTAAACGTTAGTAGACCACCGCGCACCGAATCAAAAGACGCAGGCAACCGTTCCTCCGTTACAAGTACAATCGATTGAGCGAGCGAGCGCTGCAACCATGATCGCCGCCGCCGCCTGCGGCCGCCAGAGCGAGCGCACAGCGAGCGACGCCGATCGCTTCGTTCCGCGCAATCGAGTCGACGCGGCGAAACGCACACAACGCCACCGCCGCCGGGATGTGAACCCGAGCCTCCTACTTCGAGAAGGAGGACTTACTTCATTAGAAAAAATACGATTTGTAAAGGAAATTATTGCAGCATTTCCCTCTCCCTAACTAACCTTCGCGAATAAAGTCTATTCCATTTCATTTTCTGGACAAATGAATTAGATATACAATAACAACTTATTCTGGGTTTCTTTATCGAAAAAGTAGACTCAAACTTTTAAAAAGGAAGGAATATGTAAATTACCGTATTCGTGTTTTGTGTCCGTCAACCAAATGGTTTAATGTCGATGTTCTGCACAGTCCAATTCAGCCGGTCGATGTAAATTTGTATTATTGACTGATTAAAAAATGGGAAATTATTACAGAAACATCATTTACACATTATTAACGGTAAGATTTATCCCGAAATCTATAAGATAAAGAGGAGATCAAAAGCAGAACATGTGCTTTCCAACAAAGAGTGTGACTCATGCTACGTAATATAACTTCTTTAGCAGCATCCACCGGGAGGAAAGTGACTCATCTCCGTAAAGTGAGGAGGTACCCTGATTATGATCGCACGAGCATCTGCCACCCTCCCGACCGTCCCAGGCGCGCAACCACAGCGCGGTAATCCACGGACCCGCACGTACGCGCGCATTTCACCACGGATGAATTAGTGATGCGCTCCGATCCCCCGCCAGCGCCGCCTCCCTCGCTGCCATCTCCGTCACCCGCCGCCGCCGCCGCCGCCGCCGCCGCCGCGCACACCTCCACAGTCGCCGCTGTGGGCGTCTCAACCACTCGACCCGCCACCGCCCTCCACCCTCGCCGTCACAGACCCCAGTCACCACCTCCGCCGTCCTCGCCCTGCGCCTCCGCTTAAGTGGCTCAGGGCATCAATTGATGTCACTGCAGAGCTTCTGACCGATAAGGAGTACCGCAAGGGTTCGTGTTCGGACGATGTCAGGATTTTCCATTCTAGCTAGAAAGCGAAGTCGATTTCAGCCGCTGTCTCGAGAAGGCTTTTAGCGGTCAGTTGCTCTGATGGATATTTTTCTGTGGTTTCGCAGATCAACACCAGGCGAATGCCGGAGCAGAATCCTGTAAAAGGGCTACGGACCGAGCATGATCTCTCCTTTTTCATCCTTCTCCTATCCCTAACGCACACGTACACTTACAAGCACTACACTACAACACATGCTGGGACACCAGTCTGGGGCTTCACATTGTTCCCGGCTGGGGCGATACTCTGTAGCGGGAGATACCTGGTTAGGGAAAACCCCGTAAGTCAACGGGTAGGTTGGTATCGGATCTCACCATCTAGCAGGGGAAGATCACCGCCACCTTCGGAGACAAAAAATGAACTACATTTACGGGATTAATGTCATTAACAGACTACGCGCCTGGAGTCCATAATCAGTCAAAAAATCCCCGCCCCCCCCCCCCCCCCCCCCCCCGCCACCCCCCGCCATCACCTCCCCGCCCGCCTCCCCGACCTGAGACCCGCGTCAACGCGGCTTCTTTACGCAGCCGCACCAGACCCCGTGCCTCGCGCCCGGCCCCAAGTAATACGAGCGGCTCCATTTTTTATGGAATGGGAAATTCGAATTTAAGCGCTCCGCCAAACATAAATATGCAGCGCGTTTTAGGGAACGCCGCCGCGACGGCACAGAAAGTACAAAGTGGCAAAAGGGAAGTCGATAGGTAGGACTTGCAACCACAAAGGATATTCGCTTTTCTGAAGCATCAACCATTCCATTTAATATGAAATTCCCTTTAAGGGAAAAGGAAACTTCTCTAACTCCACCATACGAGTTTAGTTGCCAAAACCTCAGGTTTTTACGCACTAACACAAGAATATCACAGTAACTGGAATGTACATGGGTTCTGCAAATACCAACCAATTACAAGTGTAAATGTTCCTCTCGTACGACTTTCCATTCTGTCTCTTTCTACCAGATTACCTCATCTTATGAACTTTTAAGTAACTCTAGACTAAGAAAATTTTGAGAACGAGAATGAAATACGCCTACTCTCTTTTAAAAAATATGAAGTCGAAGAAAGAATTTATAATTTGTATGGGAAGTGCATTATTGCACCATTAGAACACACAGGCCATTGTGGAAGAGCTGTTCTGTAACATTCAATAAATGAATACGTCCAGAATCCACCCTTCGCTGGACTTCACCTTCCTGGAAGCAATCCAGCAACGAGCTCGATTCCCGGGAAAGGGCTCGAAACTGAATCCCGCATTTGAATAAGCGCGTCTCCGCCGGAGGAAGGGCACGTCAATTACTCAGCCGAGGGCCCTGGCTCGCCTGTCGCGCTCTCCTCAAAAACAGATCGCGCGCTTTGAAGCCCGAGAGGCCGGGGCGCGCGTCGCGCGACGCCCTTCAAAGGGCAGGGCGGCGGCCATCGGCACGAGCCTCGAGGGCCAGGGCGAGGGCCGGGCCGAAGGGCGGGCGGCGTTGCCGCGCAACCCGAGCCGAGAACGAGAAGCCCGCCCCACAGCCACCCGCGCGTAGGGCGGCCCAGCGGCCGAGTCAGTGTCGGTCACCCGATGTCCGACGCCGACGCACAGGCGCCTCTCTGCGAAAGCGCGTCCGCCGCGCCCACGCGCCTGCGCGGAGAGCGCACCCGACGCCCAAAGACGACACGCACCCAGCCACCCGGTCGGGGCGACGGGCGCGCAGAGAAGCATTGCCACACTCCAGTACCTATTGGCACGTTAGTAGCAAAAGCATTGCGACTCTCTAGTCCCTATCGGAACGTTAGTAGCAAAAGAAGCATTGCGACACTCCAGTGCCTATGGCCGTTATAGCAAAAGCATTGCGACACTTCAGTACTATGGACGTTAGAGCAAAAGAAACATAGCGACACTTCAGTACCTGGTAACGGCACGTTAGTAGCAAAAGAAACAAGCGACACTTCAGTACCTATTGGCACGTCAGTAGCAAAAGCATTGCGACTCTAGTCCCTATCGGCACGATAAGCGAAGATCCTCCGCCCAACTTCGAATCCTGCTTGTGCACCGGTCGTAATAACATAAAAAGCGAACGTGGCGATACTTTAAGAATCGAGCACGGGACATCGTTCCTCCACCCACCTCGGGAGGGAGGTGCTAGGAGGGAGGGACTAGCAGGGAGGACGACTTTAGAGATATGCGATAGCGAGGGGACGAAGCTGCGACACTCCATTTCTCAAAACATCTAGAATTTTCGATATTAGCAGTGTTGTATCTATTCTCATCAATCAACAAGCTTTTAAACTTGCAATATATGCAGACTATTGAGGAAAGTAGTCTGACCGACCAAGAATAAGGCGATTCTTTTTATTATGATTTCACTTTATGCTAGTTCTTTCTTCGTTTTTAGCTAATTTCTCACGAATTCTATCTTAAAAGCGGCAAAGAGTATAAATCTCTTCATGGTTTCCCTGCTAATATCGGGAGGTGGGAGGAACGTTGCTACACGCTCGATTCTGAAAGAACCACCACTTTCATTTTTTATGTTATTAGGACTGGTGACACACGGAATTCGAAGAGACTATAAAGAGTACAAATCTTGTATCTGAATATTCAATAGTAAACAAATATTTTTCTGTGATGGTACAACGCACCTTTCGGTACTTTGAATTTGCAGGAATAACTGATACTTAATATGTACAAATGTTGTGTGTTGATGGATTTGCGTTACCAAATATCGTTTCGAATGAAATGTAACGTGCATAGCAGAGCGTTACATCCTTTGCTAGTTAGTCATTGTTGATTTATGTCAGCAAGAATTGAAACCGAAGAAGCGTTTTGTCAATCGCATGATGAACGTTTAAGTGTGATTCACAGAGATGTCGTCATGCTTTTGGTTCGTAATTGTGTATGGTAATCGAATTTCTAATGACTGCTTTTTCATCAGAATATATCAGTTAAGGTAGAAATACGTTGGAATATAATACTAGCAACTTCAGTAAATGTTATTTATAACATTCATCCAATATCCATCTTTCAAGCTAGAAGATTATAATAAGAATGAATTTCACCCCCAGTGTATTCATTACACTATTCGTCAGCTCTAATTCTTAAAAGTTCACGTTTTCATGACGCATTTTATGTTTAAATGTAGGGATCGATAACCTTTGGCAATCTGCCAAAACGTTAGAAAAAAATAATAACCTTGAAAACTACTTTATGCCAGTCTACACTCTGTGCTTCACGAATTCTGATTCACTTCCCTGCATTCCAAAAAAGATTATTGAAACAATTGAACTGATAGGTCAAGTTTATTTGCTAGGTAAAAACAAAATAATCTTATGCATTCCATTTTTTAATATTTTAGGAGTGATAGTTCAAGCACAAACATTTACTATCTTAAAGAATGTTAATTTGCAACGAAACGCAAGAATTTTATGAGGAAACCAAGGAAAAAGATACACCGTGGACAAACGAATGCCTGGCAGCAAGAAACCGGCCAGGCGACAACGGCGGAAACCTGTTGACTGAATCTAATTCACAGGGTTGCAAACTGGCCTGGCTGATGGCGCGAACGGCCACGACCACTTCCTGGATCAATTCGTCCACAATATAACGCCAGAATCCTTAAAATACTTCCCGAAAAAGCGGCTCTCTTGATTCCGAGCCAGTTTAATTTTACGAAAGCCCAAGAATAAATAAGAGGGCCTAAATCCGTACCGTGTATTGGCGCCCACGGCTCCGCCGGGTTCCTCGGGCGTCGCCGCCCGCTGCTTGTCATACTTGGCACAGCCACACGGCGCTATGTGGTGGGTGGGGTGGCGGCGAGAGAGGAGAAGGGATAATCGTCTGGAAACGGAAAAGGATCCAATGCCTCACATCTAGCAGTGGGGCTACCGGTGTAGATGTATTTGTGCAGTCGGGGGGCGGGAGGGCGAGAAGCGGGGAACATTAGGGAGGGTGGAGCGGACAGGGGTGAGAGAGAAGGGAAGGACAGAGCGGAGGAGAGTAGAGCGAGACGAATGCACAGGGAGGGAAGGCGAGCTTTTCAAGGGTGGATCAGAGAGAGGAGTGGACAAGAAGGACGGGTGTCGGCTCAGGAGAACATACTTGGGTGATACACAGTAGCGCTGCCAACTGCCACTGCCGCCGTTGCTAGGCATCGCGACGGCTCGTAACAGCTGTGGGGAGCTCAAAATCTAAATAACTGTTCCGGAGAAGGCCCCGTTTAAGGAGAAATTTTCATCAAATTACATGGGGGCGCCGGGGACATGGGCGGGGCGCCGGCGGGGGTCACGCACACGGCTCGCTGCCCCGCCCCGCCCCGCTTCACTCTCCGACACACCGTGCCGCCCGCCAGGTGTCAGCGCCCGACTGACCACCCGCTGCCCCAAGCACCCCCACCAAGGACAAAGACCCCGGACCAGATGAGCCCAGCTGAGGCCCAGCGCTTAATGTGTTCCGTCTTTTAGAAATAGACCGGCTTCCTTCCGTCGTTTTAGAATGAAAGGCTACGAGTGGTGATATGGATAGTATTTCAAATCATTGGTGTAATAATCTTTATTCGATATTTCGTGTTCATTTTATGCTTAAAATTCTATTTTTATATACTAATACTATGTATCCTTCATTTCGGTAGGCGGCACTTTAAAAAAAGTAAATTTCCTTGGCAAGTAATGACCCCAATCATAACTAAACATAAACCATGCATCGCACGGTCTTGCAATTTCCATGTCGATAAAGACGCCATTATTATTCGCGGCGATCGCACAAAAGTTAGGGGTACCAACAATTGCGGTTCGCGAGAAATCGCTGGCAGATACCCTGATCGATACATCCCAATTCATTTGCATGGCTACCAGGAAATTCCTTTGCTCGGCCCTGCTTCGCGTCGCGCCAGGCTCGTCAATTCAAAAGGATTAATTTCATGAAATCCTACGGGCTTGTACTACGCAGAAAACGAAACAGTTCCTGGAACACGAAAATTACGAACATGGGAGACTGTGGAGTGGAATTAGTGAAATTGTGAGTTCGCTAACTAGTCCACACATATGCACTGTTGCGCGAAGGACGCTGTAAGCAATGGGTGGAACATTGAAAATTAATCCACAGCTCTGGAATGGAGCGTCTCACGATGACAAACGTACTCCAGAGGGTGGAAATTCTCAATGTTAATATTTTCATTAATAGAAGAGAACAGGTACCATTTAAGAAGAACAGAATCGAGCTTTCAGACTAGCTGGAGATAGTATACAAGCCAATTCCTTCTTCATTCGCAGAAAAGAAAAAGATTATCTGCAAGAACATTGCTTATTACATGATCATCACACATAATAATAATAATAATAATAATAATAATAATAATAATAATAACAACGAATGTTATTATTATATTTATCATTATTATATTCATTATTAATTTTTGTCGATATTATTTTATTCGATATGGGGGATATGCAAGTAAAACGCAAGATCGAGCAGGTCACGCGGGGCAGCTATCACCCGAAACACCTGCAGGCCTTCCGCCTCATTTCCACGCCCAGCAGTTGGCAGCCGTGGCAGTGGAAGCTGCCGCGGGGGCGGTCCGCTCCCGCTTCCCCAACAACCGCGTCAATAGTTGGCTGCGCAGGAAAAGGTTTGTGCTACCTAGAAAGTGGGCTATTTTTCACGGGAGCCACAAAACCCAGGGCCGGACCCGCTGGGATCCCGCGGGCAGAAACGGGCGGGGCAAAGAAGAAAGCACGGAGGCCGAGCGTAAGACTGCCTCTGCGAGAGCGTCGGGGCGATGCGTATAGAGATCTAAACTAGGAGATCGTTACGAGCGAGAAGGGATGTTGGGTAAGGTAGAAACCACTGACTCGACATGTTATGTTATCCAATATTTTCGACTGAATCGATGCGGAAAGTAGAACTTCAAGTATCAGTTTGTGAATATATTCGACTCTATTTTCGGCAAATATTTTTAGCAGATAGTATTTTTGACAAATTAAATTATTTAACCTTCTTAGAGTTATTATTCACACTATGTTCCATAAAATTATCAATCTACTTTACTCACATCAGTACCAAGATACTATTTCCAGAGAACATTTCCAGTATGAATGATAGTGACACAGAAAGACCGTGCAACGTCAACAAAGATGGCAAGCTGGCGTTCTTGTCACGTAAGAATGGAATACACTGGAAGCGGTAGCTCAGTGCACCAACTGATGCCACTGCAGCGCATCTGACTAGGAGGTCCTAGGTTCGAGTCCTGACGGCGACAGGATTTTCGACACTAGCTTTTCAGCTAGGTCGAATTCAGTCGCTGTCTGGAGGAGAATTCTTGCGACCGGCTGCTCTGATCGGTAGTTTTCCGTGGTTTCTCCGAGCAACACCAGGCGAATGCCGGAGCAGTACCCTACCAAACGGGCCACGGACCGCGCGCGATCTGTCCTTCCTCTTCCTTGTCCTATCCTCTCCCCTTACACACACACTTACACTAACATGCACTACACTACCACATATTCCGGGAGACCGGTCGGGAGCTTAGAGCTTGTCCCGGCTGGGGCGGTACCCTACTGGTGGGAGAGTCCTGGTTAGGGGGAAACCCCACTAGCCGACGGTAGGTCGGCGCCGGATCTCGCCATCCAGCGGGGGAAGATCACCACCATCTCCCGAGAAAAAAACATGCACTACACTAACGGGACTAATTACCAAAGACGTCGACGCGCCCGGAAACACGAAAAAATCAATCAATCAATAAGAACGGAATAGAATCCGTGTATTGTTATATGCTTATATGATAATTTAGCATATTATTATAAGCTAATATAATAATAGAAATATTAGAATTATCGAGAATAGAATGCATCTTTCCAACTCTTCTTTAGTGTTAGTGAACATGAGACGCAGTGCCAAACGAATCCTCCCAACTGCCTGTCCCCTCGCGACCGGCGCTCTCTCCCCCACCCACGCGAGCGCTGCGAGCGGCTGCAGCGACCGCGATACGTTTGTGCGGCCGTGCCCTCTTCCGGTATCACTAATTAAACCCTGATGAATAAATAAAATGATAAACGCTGCAAAACAAATAGAATTCGGGACAGCAAATAGATTTATCTCTGTTAATTGCAAAAATGGATCCCTGAACTCCACACAACAGAGCTGATTGCTAGAATACCCGCGTTCAACTTTCGCGCAAATGTGAAGGAAATTTGACGATCGCGGAATATGTTGTGAATGTTTAATTTGTCAGGTTGTATGAAAAAGTGTGCATGAAATATTGTGTAAAAAGTGTGCATTTAAGTATATGATATGGGAAAACGTTTAACTCATTCTATATAACGAGCGCGTGGCAAATGGATTTAACCAAGACATTTAACACAATCCGTTATTAATGCCATATTTTTAAACTCTATGGTTAAAAACCATTTGGCAATTAAGTATACCTACTATCAATATTTCCAATGCTACTATTCGAGAATTGTAAAAGTTTAAATTTCAAAGATCTTTGAAGACCAGAAAAGTAATATCTTTATTACCCGTCACCATTATCCACCTTTAATTATTTGTTATGTTTATTTAAGAACTAGTGGGTTCGGCAATGCTCAGCAATTGCAGTGTATTAAATAGAATTCAAGATCAAAATCAATTTATTGTAGGAAGATCAACCACGAATTAACTTCACTACTACTGTACACTACAATTTCCAAAGCAAATATTCTAACAATGTTGTGCACCGCCAGAATTTGGTTCAAATTTCCTGCTTTCTAAACCACAGGTTTGATGTTATTTGATATTAAGAGTAGAAGCGAGGCGTGCAGTTCAAAAAGATATCCATAGATCGCACGCCAAGCAAGATCCTCTCTGGACGTGAAGACCCCACCTTGTCAATTAACTTTGCAAAAACAACGCTCCCACATATCCTATATAATTCAAACCACTCTTTAAATACTCTCGATACTAATACGAACAACGTGAAAAAAGTAAAGCATAAAGGGTCGAGTAGTTTTTCCGTCTATATGCGACAGACATACGCACATTTCCTTAGATAGAGTCCCTAGAAGGAGGATCAGGGAACATGGCGTCGTCCCGCACGCGCCGCGGAGGTCCGATGCCCAGGCGATACCATCACGCGCCCTCGCGCGCGGAGCGCTGCCTCAACCGCCAATATGGTAACGACGGCGATAGCATCGGCGGCGCTTCCGCCGCGCGCCAAATTACGTTCCGGGCGGCCGCCGCGGCGCGCGGGAGGCGACGCGATGCACGCCGGCCCCCGAGGTGTGCACGCCTCTGACCTCACCGACTGCGGTTTGCACTTCAATGCCACGCGGGTGCAGGAGCAGTACCCTAAAAACGGGTCACGGGCCGCGCGCGATCTTTCCTTCCTCGTCCCTTCATCTCGGCCGAAACATGCACACCAACACGCGCACACGCTGTCACACTTGTCGGAAGACCAATAGGGAAGCTAGGGCTTGCACCGGCTAGCGAAGTGCCCTCCTGGGGGAGGTTCCTGGGAGAGAAACACCTCCAAGGTGAAGTGTAGGTCGGCATCGGATATCATGTTCCTGCGGGGAGGATCAACATTACCACCCGTGTAACAAGCACTACACTTTCGGGATTAATGACGTCAGTAGCTGTCGCGCCCTATATGTTTGCAGTTAAAAAAAGAACTCTATCATTTGTGAAGTTTTTAGATTCCAACTCTAATACTTTTTCTCGAATTGTATCTTAAGACAGTCTTCAAAGATGACTAGGGAATTTCACAGTGAGTTTACCAAAAAGATGAGTAGACGGACAACCGGGAAAGAAGATAGCACGTTTCCACAATCTACCTCACGCGATTCCCAGGGTTCCTACGCGAATGAGGAAACCCGACCAGAATGCTTCACGCATAAGCAACAGAAGTTCAGCGACACCAAGCTCACCAAGATTACTGGCGGTTCGAGACCTTCTGAAGCCCAAACAGGAATGTATACCAAGCGATGAGGGTGCATATAAATTGAAATCCTTTATACGATACATACTTACCGGTACTCTACGTAGCATTTGAATGCGCCAACATGCCTCCGTCTACCCAACTACCTGCGGTGGTATAGAGGACGGGATGCAAGGATGAAATATTCCTATTCGGAGTCTGGTTTCTAAGCTCCACCATGACTTAAAGCATTAATTATGTATGCACTTTTTCAAAATAGAATACTAAATGACCTGATGACAACACAGAAGAGACAAGTTGAAAGGTAGGTCCCGTCGCAAAGAACGAGGATTCGACATTATCTGCATAGAGCAGCTCGAAAAGATTCTTCTTCCCCTTACCCTAATGACATACTCGGACTTTTCTCATCGCTTCAACGGAAGTCTTCGGTTTTCCATTTAAAAACATCGTCCGGCGCGTCTACTGGACACCATTAAGTTTCAATGTCCAGAACAATTATGCTCGGGCGGGCAGATCGCTTTGGGCAATTTGTAGGAGCAAAGAACGCGACCCGCAGAAATGGGCAATTTCTATAACCGCAAAGGGCGGCATCGGCCGCGCGCGGCGCCGCGAGGAGGCCCCAACCGGTTTCCAGGGGCCGAAGCGGCGCGTGGAGCGCGGGCCTGCGCGGGGGGCTTTGTGCGCGGGGGCCGACGTGGGCGAGACGGTTAGTAGCGCCGGGCAGCAAGTGCGCGGGCGGGACTGGGCAGGGGCGGGGCGGGGCGGGCGGCTCCTGCCAGAAAAGCGACGGGGGCCCGCAGCGCGGGGTGCGCACCCGCGCCCGCGCGCGCACCACAAAAACCAATTTCAGGGCTTTTCTTCCTCTCCTGCTCTGCTCCCCTCCTCCAGAGGTTCGGCCGCGCACGCCGCCCGTTCCGTCCCCGGGTCGCCGCCGGAGACCCCCTACCCCCCTCGCGTCCAGCGTCGCCTTGGCGAAGACGCTCCGCGATTTACACGGGGCCGCTTCATGTTAACGATCCAGCTGAATCATTCATTACGCCGCTAAATAGAAGACGAGGCGAAATTGCAGGTTGGCGGCTGTAAAAATGTCTCTTAAGGGGACGGGGAACGATCTCTACCGTTTTTTTCCCTCGCGACGGAAATCGCCCTCCCGCGAGGCGCCGCGTTCCGCGAACCGGTTCGTCTCCCAGCCGCCGCCGCCGTGGCCGGGATGGTTTAATGTATAAGTAATTCGGGGCGCAGCGAAGCGGCGACGGCGGCGAGGGGAAGGCGAGGCGGGGGGGCACGATCGGCAATTTCGGAGCGAGAGGGCGACGGCGCGTCGACGCGGCGCAGAGAGAGAAAGAGGGGTTCCGCATCGAGACCACCGCGAACGGACGGACGTGAGCCGCGGAGGGAATGGCCGAATAAGAAGGGGGCAGGCCTGCGTCGCGTCGCGGGCGGGGCGAAGGCGAGTCCGCTGCGGTGGCGCCCCCGCCCACACCGCCCCGCGAGCGAGCCCGCTAGGGGCGCGAGTGGGTGGGTGGGGCGGGCCGACGAAATCGATGAAGGAGCGCGCGATACGCCCTAAAGATTCCGGCGCGCGCGCGCGACCTGATTGGGCGGCGGCTGCAGCGCCCCCGCAACCCCCGCCCGGCGCGGCGCGGCGCGGCGCGGCGGGCGCTCTCGGAGACGCCCCGCCGACCCCCGTCCCCCGCCGCTCACGGGTCTCATAGCGGCCTCGGAAGCGGTTAGTATTTTAATCAGGGTCTCTGACATGCAGCTTCTAGGGTTCGAGTCCCGATGATGGCACGACTGGTCGAATACAGTCTGTGTCGGGAGGAGAATTCTACACTTGATAAACATTCTATAAAATGCTCGATAAAAATTCTAATGATTGATTCAATGATTAGGGATCCTGAGTGCGTCAAGTGACGGCATTGCCTTAAGTGTAGTGTATGTTTTTCTCCGCCTATTCCGATGATTAAAACACGCACTTTCGAGACTAATAACCTTAGCAGTTGACACGCCCGGAACCACTAATCAATTAATAATTTGTTTTTTTGTCATTTGGGCATATTTACAGAAACCAGTTTGTATATTTTAAACCCATTTAAAAAGCCGTTACAAGTATGGGGAAACAAAAAAATGTATTAAAACAAGGAAATTGGCCATGTCCAAAGAGGAAAGCAAAATGAAAAAGCATATGCCATTCTTTGTCTTCTACATATTCACTGGAAGGCTAGAGTTCTGCACTAACAAATATTACTGCAGTTCAGTTTCTCGATGGCAACGTTTCCAAATTGAAAAATGTGTCATTGCGCCATCCAGTAATAATAATTGATATCTGTAGCATAAAGAAATGTTTTCTTCAGACGCCGATTTTCAGTTATTCAAATCGAGGAAATAATGAAATGCTTCCTTTTTCTGTACATTAAATATAACCGAAAAACTAATTTGTTAATTTGGTGTTACTACCTGCACACGCTGTTTCGCCTACAGCTTGTATTCTGGCATCCTAAACGTCATTGTTAGACCTTTATCTATCACCAAACCATACCCTTTACTAATTTTGTTCATGTAATGTGATCAGATACATTGAACACTGAATCATCTAACAAATACTAATATGAAATTGAAATATCTCGAAAGATTGGACATTGTAACGAATGTTCTGATAGGCTGTGATTGAATAATCAGTTAGGCTATGAATGATAATGGAAATACAACGCAGGTACGCTCTGGAATCTGATACATTTTCTGATGTTCATCAACGTATTGTGAAGATTTTAACACACGCGAATCCACTGCAAAAATATGTAATGGACGCGCCAACATTACGAGAACATTACTTCGTAGAACAAAGGGATCTCCGAGTTTATATGATACAAATTTGAGTGCCTCAGTAAGCAGCTGACGAAATATTTAGGAATAAGAGGCTGTTCTTTTCTCAATGCCTATTTTTGCCTTAAAATCAAGCATCGCGTTAAATAGTCGTTTTCGTTTACAATCGTTCATTACAGGATACTGCAAAGCTTGCTGATGTCTCGTGTATATTCTTTAGGAATAGTTGTAGCGGATTTTCTACTTGTTCGTAACACAAGAATGAAAATCTCTACTACCAAAATTGTATGCATTATTCCGCCTTGAAAAAATGTTTCAGAAATATGGTGTATCTTGCTGGACATGCATCATATATTTCTAAACAATACGAATGTTTTGAATTGTCTTGTTCATGCTAATGAATGGGCGAACTGTCATTTCGTTGCTTGCGGCATGGTCTTCCACAAAGAACTTCCATCCTCCTCCTTCATCAACTGAACCACATCTCAGGAACGACTATGGATTCCTATCGCGAACCCAGTCTACTCTCCCAGACGGCCACATCGCCGTGCTTCCCCTTCACAATCGCTCCTTCCAGCAACCCCAGACTGGAGAACCGCCGGCCACAATAGACCTCCACAGCCACTCCACAGCGCGGTGCTTCCACACGCACCTCTTGGCGACGCTCGACCTCTCCACAAACCCTCGTGTCCCCCTCCTCCGCACTCCACGCCGCGGGAATTAAATTTCGAAACAGTAACGAATCGAAAGTCGCAGAACTCAAAAGCCCCAAGATCTCGCCGCCGCAGCGACAACGCTTATTGCTTCGCCCTATTTCCAGTCGAGTCGGAGGGGTTGTAAGAGCACCATAAGAGCCTCCAGACCATCTCTAAAGAACAATCTCGTTATTGTTGATGAGTAACGCAGAACAAAAGTTTTTTTGCTGGGTACAACCGAAAGGTTTTGATCTACGAGATGGAAAAGTGTAGTAACGGTTCGTGATTCAAGTACCATTGCTTGCGGACGCCGTGTCTATTGTGTTATATAAGTTACTGGGAGCAGTGTAGTGACTTGGCTCAGAATTTCAGCCCTGTTTTGGAGAAAATATTCTCACAAATATTAAATTACTAAGTGCTTTAGAGGAATTTCTGAAAATAATTACTCTTCAAAACGGTTAGCAACAACATTCCAGGATTACCGACATTATTTTGACCATTATCAGAACATAACAAATGCATTATCGATGCTCATAGAACTAAAAATTGTCCCAAATAAAACGAATCTCCCCAGACCGAAGAATGTTATAGCTCTTAGTCCACATGCTAAGGCTGCCGGAAAAATCTTCCTGCATCACAGGCACAAATATGACGAGCGCAACATTGTACACAGCTGATCCCTAATCCACACCTCACCCAACAGAAAATAAACAAAGTCGTTGTCTGATCCACGAATCGTATTCCTAACCGTAAGCACCAGAAAGCTGGCTAAGAGTGTTCTGCCAACATATAGAAGACAAACCTGTTATGATTACGGTACCAAATCAACCAAAGCCAAAATTCTGTTGTGCTAAATAAATGAAGTTAGTGAAACACGTTACTTCATAGTCAATTTTTTGTATCAAATATTTTGACGTCCAAAATATCTTTCTTTAACGCCATGAGCATTACAACGCACGTATCCTCAAATGCATCATGTTGGAGAAGTGGCGTATCTTCAGTTTTGATGGGCTCTTCCCTCCAAAGCCCCAGAGTCTCAGCGGTGGAAAATGCGGGTACAACGCTTCGTACTTTCCATTCCGTACGCCGCGAGTAAACAATGCAAAAGCCACACCGGAACGTAAATGTCGAAAACAAACGAAGCGCCGGAAATTCCTTCGTCAGAAAACCCACATCACAAAGCAAATAGAAACGGCTTACCTCTATGAAATGCGCAAAGGTATGTGTTGTGGCCGAAGCTTCAACATCGCTATGAACACCGGAGTACACAACTGCCAGCGTGTCTAAACGTAAGCCACTCAAAGCAATTAAAGACGAATTTTCTCTCTCGTAGGACCCACACAACCCACTTCGCTGGCGCAGGATGTCCGTAGAACTGCTTCCTTCCCATTCCTGGCAAACTTTCTGCTGCGGAAACAATTTTACCAATGCAATTAGAGAGGAAGAGAGCCATGTTTGAGAGCGGAGTGAATAGGAATCTGGACTCTCCCTTACTCATAAACTCCTTATGCGAAATTCAACTGATGATCGAATGATTCATCAAAATTGCAAAACCTAAGTAATACCGTCAGAGTCTGAATACACGGTTCGCGTTATTTCCCTTACAAAGGGCCTTCTTAGACGGAAATACATCGAAAACAAATTTCACGATAGAATACAATATTAAAATCATTTATCTGACTTAAAGAACAATCTACAAGGGTGTATATATGAAAATCAGGTTCAACGGAGGCAGTACTCTCATTTTCGGGAGAAAAGAATCGATCATTTCCCATAACTAGCAAATTTTGCACAATGAAGCCCCTAGTTATTCACGTTTTAAGAAAAAACTGAGCTCATCGTACCTCACCTTCATTTTCGAAACTATAACTGTCGCTACACAGAGCTTAAATATATCGACCATTACAATAATATCGATCGCTTACTTAAAATCGATCTTCCAAAGAATCTCTGGCTTATTAATCGGATATCGAAATATTTTTATCAGTTACGAAAAACAATTTTCACAAAAATTCAAAAAACTGATTTCTTTCTTTTAAGATTCATATTTGTTTATATCGTGTGTATACTGTACAAAATAAACAATTTACTAACATTGTCTAAGCTTGTTTATTTATACCCAAGACGATTTCTACCCACGTAGTCCATTGTAGTAGACATATCCTCCATTGTAAGCTCACCCTTCGTGTGTACGGGAGCTTCCGATACGTAAACGGTAGGCATTTGGGTCGCGCTCCCTTTCCAGTTTTACTTTCGTCTCGTCCTCGAATTTCTTGCGCGATTCGCGGCCCCGGTCCGGTCGGCGCCGCCTGTGAAACCGCGAGGGAAGTGAAGCGGATTCCGTGTCCGCCCTGTGACGCTACGACCGCTTCTTCCGGCGCGGCTTCCGATGCGCGCCCCCCCCCCCCTGCGAGACGTTTTTGGAGAACCGCCCACGGACCACAACCCACAAAACCTCGCAACGCAAACATTTCTCAAAATAGCGAAACAGGCAATAATAACTGACTTTTGGAAAAATATATTTTTTAACACACGGTCTACAAATTAAAGATCAGATATTGAATTTAAAGTTAATCGAGAATAAACTCTGAAGAGAAATTTTAGTTTACACATACGAATTTGTGTTGCAAATATTTGAGGATACCATTGGTTCGATCTAGAGTATTCATCACGAGGATACCAGAGTCAGTTCTTATAGAGCTCTGGAGGAAACGAACTTACATAAAATCTATTCACGAGAACACAAAAAAAACTACACTTGCATGCGAATATGATTCACAGTCTACGAGTTAAGGGTTGCGATGACAAAACCCCAGAGAAAATAAGTAGCATTAGACTGCATAATAAACGTCCCACGCAAATACCAATCTAAGATTATACGGAATCCGGAATCCTATTATGAAAATGATTCTCGGTTTGGAAATGATGCTTCCAGGGCGGAGGGCCGGGCTTCGCACCCCGGCGGCGGCGGCGGCGCGCCCAGCTGCTGGCGCGGCGCCTGCTCTCCGCCTGCGCTCCGCCGCGTCCTCGAGGAAGCTCTGCCGCCCTCCGCCTATTTGTACGGCCGGAGATAAAAGAAGGGACGGAGCAAAATAAAAAGCAGAATAGCCGGTAATGACAGAGCGCGCCCGAGCAAAAACCGGCCGGCGGCGCACGTGCCCCCCGGTGGGGCCCGTCCGACGGCCCCCAAATTAAGTTTCTTTCCATACCGAGCCCGCCGCGCCGGCTCGCTCGCCGGGCTATTGAGTGGAGGCCCCGGCTGGCTCGCCGGCCCGGCTGACTGCCAGGCAGGCGGGCGGACGGGCGGGCGGGCAGGCAGCTCGCTGGCTTGTTCGCTCACTCACGCTGCTCGGGCGGCCGGTCGGGCGGGCGGGCCGGTCGGGCGGGCGGCCGGCCGGCCAGGCGGCCAAGCCGGCAGGCAGGCAGCCCAGCCAGCCAGGCGTTTCTCACGAAAAAGCCCACGGTTCAATCACCCGCCGCTAGAGTCGCTGTGTGCACTAAAATGACAGGGCCACGATACAAAGAAACGAATGGAACGTGTGTCCCGGAGCTATTGCTAGGAAGTACAGACCGCGCTGAAAACATCGGTCCCTTCACAGACGCTCCGAGGCGCCTGATCGAAACACGAAAAAGCGACAAAAATAAAAGAACGAAAGAAGCGACGAATTGTCGAACACAAACAAAAACTGCTCCGCGTTCTTCGTGCGTGGAGAGGAGCGTGAGAACGAAGCCGGCACGGGAGCGGCTACTCGTCGCCCCCACGGGACTTTTAAATCCGGATTTAAAGGCATTCCGCACTGCGCTCACTACTCGATGGAGAGCGTCGGAGCGCTCATCACACTTCAGGCACGATCACTGATCACTAGAACACGGTCAACAACAGGAAACGCCTTCGGGTACTTACCGACTTGGAGAACGTTATCCACACATCCGGTTTCCAGCAGCTTTAATCCTTTGTAAAACGATAGGTTTTGATGTTCACCACTCGCGTTCACTGGAGGCACTCGCGAAAGGGACGAATACATGCAGATGTCGCGCTCGTCTCTAGGAAACGACCAGTAGATGATGCGTCTTTGCACTGGCTCGGGGATGCGGTCGTAGCGTTCCTCGATGCGCTGGAAGGGGATGTTCTCGGCGACGATCTTGGCCGTGATGTCGAGCAGCGAGTCGACGCAGCGGCCCCCGCCGCCCAGCCGCAGCTCCGACGCCAGCAGGAAGGGCGCGGACGGCACCCCGCAGCCGCCCAGGGCGCCCAGGCCGCCCAGCGCGCCCACGGGCGCCAGCGGCACGGGCCCCACGGGCAGGGGCACGGGGCCGGGCCCGCGGCGCCACGGGCCCCGGCGCGGGCCCCGGGTGCGGGTGCGGCGGCGGCGCGGGCTGCGGCGGCCGCCTCCGCACAGCAAAGCCTCTTCACCCCAGACATCGCCACTCGCGTTTGACGGCCGGGGCCGCGCCGCGCCCGCCGCCGCCGACGCGGGCGCAGCACAGCCTCTTCACCCCAGACATCGCCACTCGCGTTTGACGGCCGGGGCCGCGCCGCGCTCGCCGACCCCTCGCACGCTCCCCTCACCCCTCCCTGGAGGCCCGCGCAAGGGGTGGGGGGCCGCCGTTTTACGACACTGAGCATGCGTCGTGCGACCGCCCCACTCCGCGGCCCCCCTCCGCGCCGCGGGGAGGGGGCGGCGCCGGCGCGCTCGCTCCGGGGCCGCGTTGAACGACCGCGCGGCCCCGCCAGCGCCTGTCTCGTTTGTTTATATTCTCCACATGGTATGCGAGCGGCAAGGTGCGGGCGCCGACAAAGGGCCCGCGCGGAGGGGCGGTGGGAACCTGGGGGCAAGGTGGCGGGAGGGGGCGACCGGGGAGCGGAGGGGGGCGGCGGGGAAGCGCGGAGGGGAAGAGAGGAGAAAGAAGGCGCAACGCCCGTAAATTTTCCCCTTGTCGGGTACGCCCGGGCACCACGGGCGGAGGGCCGGGCGGCGGCGGCCGCGCGTCGCTGCCAAAGTTACGCAAACAAACGCACGGAAAATTCGTAACGTTGGGTAATTTCAGGACCGCGCGCGCGGAGCAGGCCCCCGGGTTCGATACGGCCCCGAAATTCCGTGGGCGGCGCGGGCGGTGCGAGCGGGCGGCAGCGGTGGTGGTGGCGGGGGGGCGCCCCGCCAGCGTCGGAGGGCCCGAGCGGGGGCGGGGGCGACGGGCAGGGGCGCCATCCACTTGGCTGCATGAAATGACATTAGAACGACTCGGGGCCGCGCCGAACGGGATCAATAGTCCTGCCGCACTTGCCTGCGCCCCGCTGCCGCCGGCGACGCCTCCTCGCGGCGCGGCCCGCCGACTTTTTCATGGGCAGCGCGCGCGGCCGCGCCCCTACGCGCGGCTATTAGCCGGCGCGCCGCGCCACGCCGCCCTGCGTTGGTGCTGCGAGGGGGGGAGGTCGAGGAACTCTGCTGGGTGGGCCCCCTCACCATTTGGAACCCCAAGCACCACCTGTTTTTTCTCCTTTCGTTTACTGGCCCTTCTCTTCTTTTCAGAAATTTTTTTTAGTGCAGTTTTTCTCTAAATTTTAAAGAAATATTTTACATTAGGTATGGGAGATCGATTGTGATAAATATAATTTTAAGAACATTTATTTCATTGATATGAAACTTATCAAGCCTGCGACCTTTAAAACTGTTAATTCTATCTATGAAGCCAGGATAGGTCACTAGATAATATTTCATTGAATTTATATACAGAATATAATGATTGCGTATGAACCACACCATATCTTACAATTTGAACACCGATTTTTTACGCACTTTTTTGAGCTATAAGACAATATTAGAAATCTAATTCGAAAAAAAAAAATCCTCCTGTATATAATTTGCTAAAGAAAGATTGTGGAATTTTCTCGTTTTATTGGAAGCCAAGAACACAAAACCGTATAAGTACGTTACAGCTGGAGATGGATTTTTTAGTGGTGAATCAAGGAAATTTAAGACCAAAAACTCCTGAGTTTTTGGTCTTAAAGCAGATTAAGTTCATTTGGATTTTCAGGCACACATGCAACCCGCAAAACATTTCACCATCGTGCATTACTTGGAAACAAATTCGTCGTAGGGCATTAAAACTAGAGTTTGTGTTCCTAAGAGGGAAGCCTTATAATATTTTCTATTTGAAATTTTTTGGGCGTTCTATTACTTTTTATGGTTCTGTCACTCCGTACCACGGATTGCCATAACTCTGAAAGTTGGATTCCAGTGTGAAGTGGTTTTCACTTTTAAAACAATGATTTAAAAAGTTATATCGTTGCAATTCTTTGCAAAAAATCTTTGGTGGTTTTCTTATTACGTTTCTGGTCGTTTCGCTCTTCTTGGTACTCAAGCTATTCAAAATTTCCCGCTTCATCCGGCAGAGAAGCACTGCATCATATTCCGCCTTAACATGTATACAAATAATTCGTAATAAAAAACTTAAATTTATTTATTTTTTAATTTCCAGTTTAATTTCTAGATTAACAGGTATTGGGACGTGCAGTGATCATCTAAGAAAAAATGTATGGAACATTTGGAAGAACATTTAATATTCAGGGGAATATTCAGGAGACATTTGTTGGAACATACGGTAACCTATGATGGACTTGCGAGAAAGCATGTTGGGGATCATAGGGAGAACGTGCGGAGATATATGCGGGGTACATGCGAGAGAACGTGTGGTGAACATGCCAGGGAAGATACCAAGAGCTTGCGAAAGAAATGCACACGTTTATACTGAGAAGCCAGCAGGGAAACATATAGGGGACCGGGAGCGGTAGCTCAGTGCATCAAAGAAGCCAACAGCAAATGCAACATCCTCATCCCGTTTTCCCCAGAACGCTTCAATGGTGAACTGTTTTCCCATCACAGCGACTTGATTTTAAAAATAATTCAACAGAAGGATGTATAATAATATTTTTTAATTTGTATTTATCCTCTTAGGAAAAATATTGGAACAATACGATCTCAAATAGTCGGTCGAAAAATCAATATTTAAGATTCTTATGAGCTGCAACTCTGCACACGCGTCATAACTAAGGTCAATTAGCATGTTCCAAGATGGTTAGGACTGGTGCAGGTGGAGAGGAGAAGCACGCAATTTTGTACCCTAAATTTATGAAGTCTGCATGCGTGTATGAATGTGTCAAGCATAACTCTGTAAGAAATACTTAAAGCTGAAACATGGTAAACACGTTACGATTGAGATCTATTTGTGACGTTTCGAAGATCATTAAGATATTTCAATTTTGGGGAGTACGTTACAAGAAGCCCTTGTGACACCTTCATTTTTTTTCCTACCTGGGTGTTTTTTTTCTCGGACATATGAAAGAGTATTTATTTGTAGGTATGGTATATTTCCGATTCTCATTAAAACCTCTGACATTTAGAAAATTGCAAAAATCTTTATATTTAAGACACGAAGGGTTTTCGTTTAGAAAGAACTTTGAGCTTTCTACTCAAATAAATTTCGTGATTTGTGCTTAAAATGTTTTATCGCTTGCTAATATTAATCTGTTTTATAGTGTAATCACTAATGTTTTTAATATAATGATTAGCAATAAAGGCTAATATGACGTTATTTGTTCATTATTTCATTGTGAGAGTTGTAATCGATGTATTGAACACATTCGATATTTTCTCTTCGTGAATAGATGTAGGTGAGGTAATTGTTAACGTAGCGAAAAGACGTGATTGTGAATTTTCTTAAGATCGACGAGAGTTTTAAAAAACAAGGTTTGGTGAGTGTAATGAAACGCGATGTCCGTTAATTGTCTGACACATACTTTACAGTACTTTCACAGACCAAATTCAGTGATTATAATTATACGCAGGGAAGGCATTTCCGTGTAAATTACATAGTATTTTATTGTACTAAATAAGCTAATATCGATACTAAACAATTTAAAAATATACTTATGTTTCACAATGTGTGGAGTTAGAAAATTATATTTTTACTTTCCATATTTTTCTATGTTTTCTATGTTTTGGAGTTTGGTAACATTTGAATAAATGCGTATATATTTTCCATATTTCATATAAAATCACTCCATATAGCATATTAAACTTAACAGTGAAATTTCTTTAAATATTCAAAATGCTTAACAACAATAAGAGTTTTAAAATTTTCAGTAGTTTCTTAAACATACGATTTTTTAAATAGGGGAGAATTATTGTCAATGGGAAAGCAAATTAAGAAACTGTTGGTTTTTAATTTATGTGTAGAATAAATAGATCTACTCTCTGATCCTGAGGCCTTATCTGAGGGGCCTGAGTGCCCCGGGACGTAAAGGGGAGCCCGAAGAGTCGATGGACTATTGGAATTGTTTTAAAACTGAGCTTGAGACCTCGATGGGAAACGCACCTTTTTTCAGAATTCACACTCCTCCCTCCTTCCCTCTGAGTCTGACACTCGGAAATAGCATGACGTCACAGAGACTGAGGCATCAGAACTTAACTTATACAGCTCCTCATTGTGAGTTATAATCCAGTCAGAACACCACGTGTTGGTTCAGTGCTATTAATTTCCTTATTAAGTCAGTGTATATGCCAAAAGTAGCCCGTACATTACGTTTTTAAGTTAAGGTGAACAGCAGGATTTCTTTGTGATTGTTCCCTACAACATTCATTTTCAACATTCATTTACAACAGATCTTGGTAAAAATAAAACATATAAATTATATTTTCGGAAACAAACTCGGAATTCATCGTAAATAGTGGTTTTATTGTTTCAAATTTTGTAAATCTCCCTCATTTAATTAGTCTTCGCGACTATTTAACGACATGAAACAATATTTTGGAGGTTTTCTTATGGTAAATATTTAGAACATTTATAACTTTTCTACAAACACATCCCACACATATCTAGTTTTTGGTGCGCATCCTTGCTGCTCGAAATTCACGTTCTAACTACCACTAAACACACGTCCTAACTATCCAAGCCATTTTTCAACTGTAATGGTTCGTATGGCCTGGATGTTTTCTGTATAAAATTATTTAATTGTAGTTCGTTAAATGTTATCTATTTATCGTTAAAAACTCTGCAATCGCTCGAATGATCAGGGGAACTGGACGAAAAACCTGACCGAGATCAGGATCATGGAATTTCCTCAAACGTCTGAGTAATTGTTGGGTAATGACATTAAGAAGAGGAAAATATTTAGTACCCGTATGTATTAGTTCTCGCTCGATGGAGTTCCGTGAACTTTCGCTAAACAAAGGCCCTCCCACGCAAACGATCTACACCCCCAAAGCACATGAGATAAGAACAATTCATATCTTCGGTTCACGTCTTTCTGTATACTGTTATGAACACTTAAATTCCTAATTCAAATTTTCTGAATACCAAAAGGTATCAATCTTTTCTCATTTTGCTTAGAGAGTGGCAATGTTCAACATTCTTTCACAAATTTAGATAAAGTGTTTACAGAAAAGTCCAGCATATTGTTCACATGATTTCTTCAACAGATCACAAGGCGTGTTAAATATATGAAATGCTCCAAATTACCAGTAATAAATATTAAATACCATAAACAAAATATTATTTATTTCTAAATGTATTTTTATGAAGGTTTCTAACTTATTTGTAAAGGTGTTCTAACTTCTCACTTCTCCAAATAACTGTGTGCAAAGAACAAACACTACATCGTCATGACATCTTAGATCATAATAGTCGTATACATCACAACGTGGTACCGACAATTTTTTGTCCTAATAGACAATATAATTTCGAATTATGTATTGGACTCAACTAGTCAGTGTTATGAAACGAAACACTGACTTATACTGTTTTATAATTGTGACTGACACTGTTTTATAACATTGAACAGAATAGAACGAATTACATATTATTATATCAATTCATTGCAGAATTTATTCAGGTTAGGCGATCACACAGTTATTTCCAACATACATTCCAGATCTAAACACTACAAGGAAAGGTATCCTAGCTGTAGAGGAAAGTTCAAATTCAAATAAGACAGCAGAATCAGAGAATCGGGTAAAAATATTTGGATTACAATGGAGGAAGAAAACTTCTCATTCATTTCCTGGGGTTAAAATTAGAATGGAACAAGTTATTAAAAAAATTCTAACCACGGGCTATTTTCTCCA
Source organism: Teleogryllus oceanicus (assembly GCA_964035755.1). NCBI lineage: Eukaryota > Metazoa > Arthropoda > Insecta > Orthoptera > Gryllidae > Teleogryllus > Teleogryllus oceanicus. The sequence goes on along the minus strand of CAXIVR010000003.1, from coordinate 126,248,772 downwards.
GACATTCAGGTTAATTTTATGCTCCGATTTACTCTTACACTTCCATTTCATACCTGATATAAAGTTATGAAACCGTGATCAATCTATTCAGTTTGATCTAAACCCACTTTTTGGAGGATCCTATTAAAGAATTAGTGTTTTCACTTCAAGGATGTCTTTCTGCGAGTTCGGTAAGCGATACTCAGCTCCCAAAATGTCCATTGATTTCTTTTCCAAAAGAGATATTATTCTGTTTAATTGCTTCAACATAAGACTGTTTTGAAATTTTGGAATTTCAAAACTTCTCAAAATCTGTTCCAAATGTGTCTTTAATTTTTTGATTGAAAAATTGGGCACTGGAGATTATAATCAATGTCTATTATCAATAAAACTGCTCATCGATTTACCTGGGAAATCTGAAATTGCAGAAATCAAATTATTAAAATGATTGAAAAACGTGCACATGAAATTTCATTATGATAGGATTGTAGATTGCAACATCATTGCACAACATTAGTCTAGATAATCTCTATTTCAGAGGCCATTTTATTGCGACATTCTTCTTTTAATATCACGAGATGAAGAATTTAAAATACTTTTTTTTTTTTTTTACAATCACACGAAAATGCACTCTCGTTGGGAAGCTCACTTCCAACATTGCACAACATTTCAATTTCAGATTATCACTGGTCTCATGATCAATGGTAATGGGTAGTGGTCAATGGCAATGATAATTGCGACGTTTTATTACGGAAATACGGAAATTAGAGATTAAAAAGATAATATTAAAAATATTTATAAACATGAGAATATGCAAATTCATCATCATCTAAAGACACGATCTTGCATCAACATTGCACAACGTTGCACTTTAGGCATGACTGCTCCAAAAATAAAGATATTCTAAGCTTAAATTAAAGCTATTATCTTTCTCTCTACTGCATAAGCGGTAGCGAGAGAGTAAACATGGGAAAATTAATTTCCACAGACGAAATCATGTAAATTATTTAGAAACATGAGAAATGGCACCACTAACATCTCTATGATAGGATGACATTATTCAACAACATTTCATAACATTCAACTTTAAATCATCATTCCTCCAACGGGTAAAGCGAAAATAAGTTTGATTACGGAGTTTTATTACAACAAAAAAGGGGCATGGGGATTACATAAATTAAATTATTAAAAATTATTTTAACACATATTAAAGTCAAAAACAGTTATCAAATTTGATTAACGTTGTTGTAGGTACTTTCTTAAGTTGCTATTGTTGTTCCTGTGGCAGAGCTCCGGGAAAGGACAGAGAAGACGAAACGGATCCACTGATCCACACCCGTCAAGCACTTCTTTGCTAGGAGTTTCTCATTTGGCATTAAGTAATAGTACGTTACTACGTAATTTTCCCTTCCATTTTCGCCGCCACGGGCCGTATTCTCCGACAAGGACACCGACACAACAATGGTACAGAAACATTTATCGATTATACGGGTCGTATGCTGGTCGAGCGAACTTAAGACCTGTTTAGAGTGAGATCGTTGGCTCCTGTTGATTTTCTACGCATCTATAATACAAATGGACTTGGATCGAAATCGAATCTGTTCACTGGGTGTTGGATGAACTAGCCGTAGTTTTCGCACCAAGGTGCTTATCTTCAGCTAACTGGATGAAATGTGAACCCAATGTTTTCAAACAATTGGAAATTTGATCAATGAATCATCGTTCTACTTAATACAATCTACCGACGCAGCAATGAATCTGGTTTCTTTTTTGTTTCTCTTATCTTTTCATTTCGTTTCAAAGAAACACGGCATGGCCTTATTAACTTTTGTGACGTTAATAGTATGGTTTATTAAAATCATTATTGAGATAAGAGGTAATTTGTAAATCAGTAAATAGTATGGTTTATTAAAATCATTATTGAGATAAGAGGTAATTAGTGAATCATTCTCCTTTGTAGGTTCTTCGTTGTCCGGAAGACTCTGCGTCCTCCCCGACAACCACGAATCCATTAAGTCCGACCGCGAAAACCTACGATTTCTTTCTCCTTCCTACCTGAGCGTCAATTCGTCTGACATCTTGACATAATTTTTTAGATTGTTAATTACCTCACATAGCGGTTTCATAACTTCTGGCAATGTATCCAGAGCTCTGTAACTGAGGTGAATGAGTTTGAATTTACTTTCTTACGTTGTCAGAAGAATATTTGTTTTTCTCAAGACCCATTTATCTTAAGCTTTTATTTCTAAAGATGATGTACTCGGATGCTTAATGCCGAAAATTATTTAATATTTCCTTTCCCATTCTTGTACACAAAATATTTTGTTTATCATATCTCTGAAGATAGAAAATTCGATATTTTGATCAGTGTCTGATCGCATGGGAATCAAACATTTAATCAAAATTAAATTACAAAACATGTCGGAGATATTGAAATATCTTATAATAAGAGTGGAAATGTAATCAGATAAAAAATTAAAATGGATTCATAGTGACAATACAGGAAATTACTTAGCTTATGATTTAGGAAAATGATTTGAAGATAGACATAAGACAAGAATACATTACAGCTCAAACGCCTGAAAGTCATTGAAAAGGAGAAAGTGAATAGAATAATTATTGTGGAAAGGACAAGTACTATTTCAATAGATGCAGAATTACCAATACATTTTTGGAGTAAAGACATTAAAACTGTATCGTATATTAAAAATGTAAAAAAAACAGGAATATATTCATGGACATGATGAAATGAAGAAACTGGAGGAGTAGAAGTTGCTGCAAAAATGGATATTACCTATTATTTAAAAGAAAAGAAGTGGATCAAGAAAACAAGATTCATGCGTATTTAGTACAATTTGCTGGTCAAACGAAACCTCGTGATAAAATCTCTTTCGTCTTAATTGGAAAACTCGTCTATTCTCTCCCGCACCCATCTTGGTCTTCGCACTGACGGATAACATTCCGAATCGTCGTTGGAATCATTTTCAAATATCATCATTCGCAATCGTCGGTCCCTTTCAATACTTCGAAGGTACATGCACGTTGAAAAATGATCTTACGACATACTTTGTAAGAGGGATTTTTGCCGAGTAAAATTACTCTCGAATTACTCTCGTGTAAGTGATTTATTCTCGAGTAAAGTGTCGGCTGAAGTGAAATACTCTAAGAAGTTACTCTCGAGTAAACATGATTTACTCTAGAATAAACACTTACTCCTTTTTGGTGAAACCGGTATACTCATTACTGTAATATTACATTTTAGAATGTGGAAAACATTTAAAAATAACATTAGTAATATAGTTCGAGGTGAGAGAAATCTAAAGTAATCATTCCAAATCAGAAAAACATACTGTAGAATCTTGAGTAGCAAGTAACAATTTTAGAAGCTGATAGAACTTTGGTGAAGTGTATGCCAGAGAGGAATAGAAGTTCGCTCTACGTATCATTTGTTGAGGGGAGTATCCGAAGTATTATGATGCATAGACAAGCTCTTAACTCAGTTATTTCCTGACACGTCTAGTATTTGTTGTTTGGAAGGTCGATATCACGTTGCAAAATCAGTCAGTCTAAATGAGTTTCACAATTCGCGTTTTCACACCCCTGCTCACACTCACCCTTTCCCTCATCACTTCATATCAAAAGTCACATTTACGTTCTTGAATTTACATCCACGTCTATCTGCGCAACGACACGTCGACTTTCTACGCTTTGGTACACATCATATCCACTGAGTAAATCTTGTTGAGAAAGTAAGAAAACGGAGTGCATGATGTAAACTGTCAGAAATTACATGAAATTTAATGTAGATTTAATTTACGACTGTCAACTTAATTAAATTTAATTAAATTAATTAATTTTAAGTACATTAAAGTCACTGTACGTGTACATTAAATTTAATGTACGCACATGAAAATTACTTTCATGTACTTTTGCATTAAAATTAATACAGAAATTTCTGAGAATGAAATTAGTAACAAAGTGCGGAGTTTTAAAAGCGGCTGTCTACATTTTTCAAGTTTGTGAAAAATATGAAAAACGTTTCATGCTTTAAAATAATACAAAAACCTCCGCATGTCCTATGGTATTTATTGTTCATGTGCATAATATTAGATGTAGACGGACCGTGTGGGTATTTTTATTACGTTTCTTTATCTAAAAATGCAAAAGCAAATTGTTAGCGGGTTCTGAGAAACTAAGAAATTGGTCTTAGCCAGTTTTCAGACACAACTGTTCAATTGTAATGTGATTTGGGCTTATCTGGCATGAATAATTTTGCAACATTTTCAAAAGGAGACGAATTTACTGTACCAATATTGCTTAACTGGCTGATTACCGGGCGTTGTTCAGATATTTATAACTCATAAATCTCCATTCAGCAGCCTCGCCCGCCCTGCACGCTTCGCCCGCCACGCCTGAACGCCCGTCCTACCATGGCCGTTCTGACTGCAACATCCGCCCCGTCCACCCAGCTCTTTCTGCTCTATCTGTCCCTCCCGCTCATCGCGCTTCATCCTATCCTTCGCACGCCCTATTCGAACCCCTTCCCCATCCTCTCTATTCCTCTCTTCGCTACGTCCGCCCATCCAGTCTCCTCTGCACTTTCTCCCGCTCGTCACATTTCGCCCGTCTTTCCCACACGCCCTATCACGCAAGCCATGGCCGTCCTGCCAACAACTCCCACCCCACCCATTCACCTCTTTCTACTCTATCTGTTCCTTCCGCTCTTCAGGCATAGGTCTTTGCTTCTTACGTCTTTGTGCCACGCCCATTCCTTCTTCTTCCTCTGTTTCTTCGGGTTCTTTCGCTCTTTTCATTTCTTCTGCCGCCCGTTCCTTGCTGTCCTTGTCTGCTCCTTCCGCCGCACCCCTTCCGCCTGCTCTGCCCGCTCCGCCCGGTCTTGCTCGGCCACACTCCGCGTCGTACGGCAACATTAAAATGAACGTTAAAAAACATTTTGGCATTACAGCAATCGCAACCACGCTATTTTTTTATTCTTGGACTCTCAAAAGTATTTGTGGCAATTTTGGTAGCAATCACTCCAGAGGTTCTAAAGTCTTTGTGACATACAAACATATGCACTCACGTTTATGGAACAGGCAGTACAGTGCGGGGGGGGGGGGAATCAGTAAAAATATATATCTTCGAAACCGTCAGACATTGTGGTAAAGCAAAACCGAAGTTCCTCCCACGCACGGTGTCTATAATGTGTTTAAATTTCATGTTAATAGATAAGTAGTTCTTGAGTTAAATCGGTACACGCAGACGGAAAGACAGACAATGACTGATTTCACGTCAGCTTTCTTTTAGCAATCGAAAAAGCTAGTTGAAAAAGTATTTAAAAGCTTAAATTCGAAAAACTCACACACTTAAGATTTATTTATCTTTGTTGATGGAATTTGAAATTGATGATAATAAAATATCTGAAAGGAACACGAAATTATTCTATTGTAATTTCAAAAGGAAGGTTATAATTAATGGAATACACTGACGCAAGTTGGGATAAAATAAAAGATACAAAATCTTACTCTGAATTTGTAATTGATTTAATTAAATGCAAAAGAAACTGGAGGAATAAAAACAATTTAAAGTACCTTTAAAAAAGTGAAGCTATGTCTAAAGGTTAAAAGAACTAATATAAACTAAAAATATTTTAGAATTAGAAATGTTCTATAAAAAAGATATAATTAACTTATTCACAGATAGTAAGAATACTATTGAATTAGAAAATGAGAATATGAAAATTGAAACCAAATACATGAACAGGAAATGATATTATATTAAGGAGAAAATAATGAATGAATGAAAGCGATATTATGGAATACGAAACCACGGAGGAAAGGATTGCCGATTTTTTATCAAAAGCTTTAAGGAAGACAAAGTTAAAATATTGTATTAAAATTATTTAATTATGTATTAAGTATGTTGTATTAAAATATATAAAATATGTTATATATATTAATTATGTTATAATAAAAATTATTAAGAGGAATATGTTGGAAACCCGTTCCAGAACTCTCGCATGATAAACCCCACCTTCTTTCCTATGTTTTCATTTCCATATTAAGCCTGTAATATATCTTATTCTTCAAGATCCTATTTTCCTCCGTCACTTGTTCTATATGTCTCCTCGTAATTGATAACAATACAATACATCCTTATCAATACAAAATATTCGTTATTGCCGGGCGGAGATGTACACGCGGGTAATTCAATCGCGTAGAATATCAAGTAATTGGTTGATTTCACATATAGTTGCAGATTCTCCAGGCTCTGAACAGGTGGGATAGTATCGAGAAGCGTCGAACCAGCAAAAATGTAACAGAATGTTCAAAAAGATATAATCCTATAGATTACGGTGTAAAAAACGTTTCTTTGAGGCCATTGGCCTCAAACTTTTTGATTTTAAGGCCCTAAAACGCTTCTTTTAAGTTATATAACGATATAGATTAAAAATGCGGCCGAGTGTTACAGGTTGCATTTGATATGAATATTTAGATGCGTTTTTTAAAACAAATTCTTCATATTTTTAGAGTCAATGAGCAATTCCTCAAGACTCCATGAAATTCTCGCACTTTAGAGACCTCTTTTATAAAGATTGGTTGACTGTGAGAGACGCAAAAGGTATGTTGTATACTACTGAAATAATATAGGAGACGATAATTTTCAATAACAAACAAATGAAGTTTGTTGATTTATATAAGCTATGAATAAAGGAATAAAAAATGTGACGATGTTAAGATTGGAGTTATTATTTTAAGTATATTGAAGAACAAAGAGATAATCAATAAATCAAATTAATAGAAGACTATTCTTGACTTGAATTTTCCGGTTCTGTGTAATACCCGGTTTTGTGAATCATCTTCGTCATTAGGCAGCATTCAAAATATTCCTGAAAAATGATCCTGTTTCCAGGAACTCAAAATGATTGAGATGAGGAATTGTTGCATGCATTCCTGCACCTTTACATGGCCCTTCAGCACTCATACAATTCTATTCAATTAATGGAATCTAAAACATTTTATTTTTTATTTTTGAAGACTCTTTCTAAATAGGAACGAGAGCACATAGAGGGTTGTCCCAAATTAACATGTATTCTACTAAATATATGGCATTTAAGATCGAGTAAATATTAACAGTCAATTCAGCGAACTTCAGTATACATAGGATTATATTATTTTGAATAGAACAAAGACTAAGATAAGCAGAATAACTAGGATTGTGTTTATGCTTTCCTACGGATATGTGTAGTAGAAATGAAAAGTTTGGAACTCGCTCCAAAAATTCGAGTTGGAGATTTAAGTGAAAAATAAAACAGTTTTGAGGATCTTTGAAACCCAAAATGTGGTTTTAACTATGATGTCCGTATGAATGGATGACATCATTTCTGGATCTTTAAATACATAAATATATCGTTTGTAGGCGAAATTGCTTTTTTTAAATAAAGAGATTTAATCGCATGGATCTAAATCCATCAATTAATAAACATTCAGAAATATGTTTTTGCACGTACGTACTACCGGGCCAATATGAACGTTCAGAGCCTGACCTACCAATGTGAGAAAAATAAGCACACGTTCAGCTTGTAGCACGAAATGTTAATTTTATTACAAAATAGGTGGTCTCCTTACATATTCTTGTCGGCTTCAATTATTGGCTGCCGAACTGTATTTCCCTCCCTCCTAGAGTACCGTCTGAGGGCCACTTCAGGGCAACAATGGGTTTCCAGGTCCTCCAGCCTCCCTGTTCAAAGTGCACACCAACCGTTTTCCAAAGGCTTCAGCTTCCCCGAAACATTTCAGAGTGCGCCGGCGGCTCAAGGACCCTGCGTGAAAATGACGAGGGGAGCGGAAGAGAGGAAAATACACGTTAGGTAGATATTTATCATACATTTCCATGGCTATTAATAGGTGTTACTAATAACTCGCAGTGCTAAGACAAGAGAACACAACCAACTGGGTGCCTCGAAGAGAATCAAGAAAAGTTGAATGACTAGAAGGCAGATGGCTCCGACATATGATGCTAAATGCAGGATGAGCGAAGCCATTGAAGTAGACATTATTATTATTATTATTATTATTATTATTATTATTATTATTATTATTATTATTATTATTATTAATGTTTACACACTGATTCACAAGAAGACCTGGTTCTCAATAACAACTGGGTTTTCGCCAAGTATGTTATTTGCTATTTATTTACGAATTTAGAAAGTTTCGGACAATGCGGCAAGTATTTTAGATAACAGACTTCTGCATTTATTTTAAATCCCTTGGAGGGATATCAAGCTTTTAAAGGTTTTCTTTGATGTGTTTTTCTATAAGGCAATTACTGGAGATAATTATTGAGAGAATGAGTACTTGGGCCTTGCACATCAAAATTGTGCGATCAAAATAAATTCTGACCTTTTTCATTTTCCAACACAGGTTCAGGTTTGTATGTGTAGTAAGGGGCATGATGATCACTAAATTTTTGGTTGGTTCAAATTTTTTGGTGTATAATGGAAGCGATCTGGTTATGGCGCATTGTTTACTCTGACTGTGCGAGGGTTGCACATGATGAAATTATGTAATCTATATTTTCCGTCCACACATTACATCTGCGCCATTTACCAGATGGGACCTTGGGATCTTTTTGAACTTGTTTTCTGTAGCTTCAGGTGGGAATAACTTGTCTTGAATGGCTAGCATGAAACCCTCAGTTTCAGCATATTAATCTCCATATGCTAGCCATTTTCCAGAGGCTGAGAAGAAATCTGTGCATGGATCGTGAAGGGCGTGAAAGATTATACCGAGAATTTTTATTATTATTATTATTATTATTATTATTATTATTATTATTATTATTTTATATATTATTATATATTTATATTTCGTTTTTGGTTATTATAGGTTTAATTTTTCTTTTAATTACTTTATTGACTAATATTCTGCATATAATAACAATAATATAATAATAACTATTATTGTTATTATTCAATTAAAATCATATGATGTCTTTGACCAATGAACTATAAGGCAATGTAAAATATTGCAATATAATGTAATGTATTGATTGAACATTTAAAGAGGAAGGCCGAGGTAACAGGTAGGAAGCAAATCTTGAAGATTGTTCGTTAAGCATAACTACGATATAGACACGATGAAAGGGAAACTTAACAGGGGTAAGCATGATCATCGCTGACCGGCTGAATGACGAGATCCAGCGCCGACCTACCGTCGACTAGCGGGGTCCTTCCCGACCAGGTATCTCCCACCAGCGTGACACCGCCCCAGCCGGGACAAGTTCTAAGTCCCCAACCGGTCTCCCCGCATGTGTGGTATTGTAATGCATGTTAATGTGCGTGTAAGGGGAGAGGATAGGACAAGGAAGAGGAAGGGAAGATAGCGCGCGGTCCGTGGCCCGTTTGTAAGGGCACTGCTCAGGCATAGAGAAAAGATAGAATCTTCCTCCTTTTATGGCTCCGGCATTCGCCTGGTGTTGATCGGAGAAACCACGGAAAACTATAGATTAGATCAGCCGGTTTCTAGAAGTCTCCTCCAGACAGTGGCTTAATTCGACCTAGCGGAAAAGCTAGAGTCGAAAATCCTGCCGCCGTCGCGACTCGAGTCTAGGACCTCCCAGTCAGAGGCACTGCAATAACATCAATTGATGCACTGACCCACCGCTCCCGATCCGCAGTCCATCAATACTAGAAGAATGCTGGAGATATAGAAGAAGGAGGATTCTATATTTTCTCTATGCGCCGGAGTAGCGCCCTAATAAACGGGCCATGAACACCTCGCTATCTTTCCTTCCTCCTCCTTGTCCTCTCCTCATCCTTTACATACACACACACACACACACACACACATGCAATGCACTACCACACATGTCGGGACAGCTGTCGGGAGCTTAGAACTCGTCTTAGTTGCAGCAGTGCCACGCTGGTGCTAGATACCTGGTTGGGGAAAACCCTCACAAGCCGACGTAGGTTGGCGCCGGATCTCGCCACCCAGCGGGGGAAGATCACCTCCTCCCGCGATAAAAGCATCTACTACACTTATGGGGCTAAGTTGAGCCGCCCGGAAGCACTAATCAATCAATAAAAACCAAGAAGAAAATTATACAGAGAGGAAGAAAATGAAGATGAGTACTTTTTTTTTTCAAAAAATTCGCATCAATTTTAAGACAGGATTTCTTCAAACACTGGAGCACCTCCGCTGCGCGGCGACCCGGGGGCGGTGGAGGGCGAACAGAAGCGAAGCTCATGCGTTGAGCGCCCGTCGCGCCGCCGCCTACGCCGCTCGATCCGAGGGCAGCGGCGGCGGCAGGGGCTCCCGGGGGCACGGCCCGCGGCGGCGGCGGCGGTGGTGGCGTCGGTGGCGTCGTCTGGTTGGTCCGTGACTCACAGGGGAGCACCGGGGGCGGCGGCGCGGCGCCCCCGAGGACCTCCTCGGCCGCCGCCGCCGCTGAGTCAGGGACCCCGCCGCCTGCGCCCCCCCGGCCGGCCGTATCGACGCCGCCCGCCGAGCCCACCACTGCGCCGCGCCGCCCGGCCACGTGCCCGCGGGCGGCCCCCCGTCCGTGCGCTTCGTTCACGCTCTGGACGACTATTTCCACAAGTTCGAATGATTAATGCATTGATTAGTAATTCCGGGCGCGTCAACTACTCAGATCATTGCTCCCGTAAATGTAGTACATGATTTTGTAGCGGGAGGGGACGGTGCTGGATGGCGAGATCCGGCCCCGACCTTCCCGTCAGCTTGTGGGTTTCCCCCAACCAGGTATCTCCCACCAGCGGGGCACCGCCTCAGCCGGGACAAGCTTTAAGCTCTGGTTTCACGGTATATAGTGTAGTGCATGTAAAAGTTGATGTAAGTAAGGGCTGGGGTTAGGACAAGGAAGAGGAAGGTACGATCGCGCGCGGTCCGTGGCCCGTCTGTTAGGGTTCTGTAAAGTTCTAGTAGACATAGATTTTCTTAATGTTCTCCGGTACTGCAGTACACATCTTGCGTTTCTCATTCAAAGTATTTTTATTGTACCGTTTTAATTTTCGGTGAAATCTAACTTCCGCTATTGTACTTCAGTAATCAAACTCATGGCCTTTGAAGATCGTGTGCTGCATCGACTATCCAATTCCTGACGTAGATAATGTGAATATCTTCCATATAGACACAGTGGACAGCCAGAATCGCCAGCTCAGGTAACGCATGCATAGGAAGTGAATATATCCCTAAGTTTTGACTTCATCTATATACCCGCGTTCATTGCGACGAGTGCTGCAGAAACTGTAGCCTTGCACCCCAAAGGAGTTTGAAATCTCCTTCACGAATGAGCCACCGATCCAAGTTGTGTTGAAACCAGATGTAAAATCATGCCAATTCCCTCACCCTAAGTGCAGCACACCCTCATTTTTAGAAAAGCCGCCACTGATTCCGAAACATTTAAGAATCCCCGAAGACCGAATAGCTCTGCAAAATATGTTCAATTGAAATAAATGTTTATTCAAAATGAGACTCCTTCTTTGGACGCGATCCAATCAATATATAGGAATTGTTTTGAATACACTGAGTAAAATTACAACGGTTGTTAGTTTTCATGGGGGTCATGATCCCCATCCGGGTAAGGACCGTCTTTGGGCCCTCACCAGTTACCAGTATGCCGCCCAAGGTGCATCACGCAACATTCCCCATGCCGATCCCTAAGAGATTTACTAGCTCTATACTTTCCCCAAGCATCTACTAATATGCCATCCTTAGCGAATAGGTATGGATCAAGGAAGCAGTTAAAATGGGTGTGGAATGCGTTTTGCGGGCGCATTCCTTCTGTTTTCAAGAATGTATATTTCAGTACCTTAATTTCCACACAGCTCTTCCTGTAAATATATGACAGCTCTAATACATGTTAGTGGGGCCCGGCCCCTTTGGCTTCTTATGGCCAGCCGCGCCTGATAATTTGTAATTTATTGTGTAAATTAAACCTACTGTATTTATCACTTAAGAACCCGACGTTACAACACTCTTCCCTAACTCTTCTTACTTTATTCTACGTGTTGGCAAAAATACTTTAAATTTAGTATTTAAATACTTCCACAAAATGCTTTGTAAATAAGTATTTAAATAATATTCAAAATATATGAGGTTTTGATTTGCTAAATACATATATATTTAAAATACTTCAAAAATTGAAAAATACAGTAAATAGAATAATTTTGTATTTCATAATTTTTATGAAAACATTTTGTAGTTGTCAATTACAATGACTTTGTAATTGACAGTCTTACAAATTATTGAACAATAACTAATAAACGGAATTACCTTTTAAAACGATTAATTTTTTAAACAAAACTTCAGGCAATAAACCCCTAGTTGGCGAGTGTAAAAAACCTGGAAAGGAAAACGGTCATTCAACTGATGTGGATGGACATAAACTACTGTTATAACGAATAACGGCGTTTTATAGTTGTATAAATGTCTAGCATTTGAATGATTTAGATTTATCATTTAAAAATGAAAATAATTCAAATTCAATTGCTGAAAGGGACTTTATTTTTGTTCAATAGCGGAATCAATAAAAAATAAACTATCCTCTGTATCTTCTCCTCTATCTGTATTTAAAGTATTTCTTCTTTAAATACACCTGTACTTAAATACGTCTCCAAAATACATGTCCAATAGATACAGTTTTTCAAATTCTAAATGAATTTAAAACACGTTTTTCAAATACAAGTATTTAAATACTACCCAACTAATTCTTATATCACGTGCCAATTATATGTGGGATACTTGTGCGCAAACATTAAAATGTCGCGTGGGTTATGGGCTTTTGACCGAGTAAAACAACCTAGGTCCGCAGAGAAAAACGACTGAAGTGCTTTATGATTTGGAATTTTGCATTATTTGTGATAAAATAAGAAATTCTTTGAGATATTTTCATATTTTAGAGAAATATTTGGAAATTTTCCATAATACTTTCTCACTCTTACTTCGTAAGAGGAGATAGTATTGTAATCGTGCGCCAGAAAACTGCGAATTTTCGACAGAAAAATTATTTTGTCGGACCACCCATGGTAGCGAAAAAGTGGATAAATCTTGTTTTTAATTATCACGATTTACCTGCGTTATATCAGCGTCAATTATATATTACAATTTTTTAAAGTAATACTTTAAGAAATATGGAAGGGGCTAATTGTTTTTTACGTAAAGTTCTTCTACGTATATTTACTATTGCGTGGCGCAAGGATTCCTGAATCGCACCGACGACACCTCGAAAGCAGAAGCGGCATATGATGTCCGTTGATCACCACCATCACCGCCGCCACCGCCCCTGTCCCCGCCCCCGCCATCCACGGTAGCGCGCCCTCGACATTCAACTGGAATTCGCCTGCGCATTTGCACGATGTGCGCTCCCCGCATTTCGGGCGTACCGCGTGCGTGGGGATAAAATGACTTCATAACTGGGCGCAGATATTTTCAACGGCGCGGGAATACCCGAAATTGAAGCGACGGCTCGGCCGACCCGTCCGCGCCCAGTCACGCAGTCCCACACGCCCCCACTCTTCACCAGCCCCGCCCTCCCTCGCCATCATCCTCGCCCGCATCCGCCCGTCAACAGATTCACTCCCCCACCTCTTCACTACCCGCGCGCTTCACCAGCCCGCGGCTTCACCAACCCGCGGCTTCACCAGCCCGCGCTTCATCAGCCCGCTTTTCAATGACGACGGTCTTTTACACCATGCTTTCCGGCTTCCTCAGCCTTTTTCTCATCCTGTCAATAATTTTCAGGGTCGTCTGACCTTTCCGACAAAATAGAATTTTTAATTTGCTATGTCTTTATGGTGCCTTCGTTGGTTTCCATCTTCATAAAAACGGACCAAAAAGTATTAAAAATGTGAACTGATCCAAAATAATTTTTAACACATTATCTTGTTTCCTATTGGTTTTTGTAATCATCCAATTCTTAATTTAAAGAATAAATCTGAACACAAAATTATAATGTACTACTTTGAAATTTTAAGTTTTAATTATGCGTATAAAACAATTTGAAGTTAAATTTTCAGGTTTTAAGAATGTACGAATGTCAATAATTAAATCTAAATTTTACTGAAATGGTAATTAATTATATTATAAAGGAAGAAATGCATAAATGTCACTCGCATCCACACATAGACATACAGAAACACGTAACTGTGAAAAACTGTTCAGGTCGCTAATTTTCGAATAGAAAATTGAACCAATTTCATTATGATGACAAAACATGATCGTATCATGCAGCTTATTCCTTGCACAAAATAATAGTAGTAGAATGGTGAGTTATATTACATCCTAGGGTGCCTCTCGCATCCCAGCCTCCATTTCTATTGTTGTAGTCTTCATTCTCCAACCCTCATTTCACCATTGCCTTTTCTACTCCTTCTCCTCCCCATGTAAGTTTAGGTCTTCCTCTTTCTTCGCTATGTATCTGGTTGAGATTTCCACAATATTTTCGGTCAACGTTCTTTACACATTTTTTGCATGTGTACGTACCATTTTACTCTTTTTACTTCAACGGTGTCAATTATATTCAAACTTACTTTCGTTTTACGTTTAAGTTTCTCGCTATTAATTTTATCCATTAAAGTCGGTCCGTAACTTACCAAATCATAACCAGAAGACTATTTCCATTGCTGTCAATTTTTTTCGCTCTTTTTTGTTACTTTCCATACTTTAGGCCTATAAAGACGATGCCTTTTGCAATTCTGTGTTTAATTTCTTGAATACTGCGTAAAATAGTATTTAAAAATATTTCTTGCTTCATTTTAATTTTTCGGCAATCGGTCGCTCTACCACGCCCCCTCCTTCCACCAGAAGTCGCCAAGTCGCTGGCTTCCTCCGCAGCCTCCCGCACAACTCCGGGGGCGGGACAGAGCGCGACCCGGACCGGCGCGCAGCCTACGGTCTCCAGCCCCCGCCGCCCGTGCCATTCAAATTTATTTAAATCCGGATTTCGGAGCCAGCCGGATCGCGCACCTGGTCGCCGCGGAGACTTTGCATGCTCTATCGCCGACGAGACGGCGCCGAAGCTAGCCGGGGGTGGGGAGGGGTAGAAGGGAGGGGAAAAGAACGAGGGGAAGGAGTAGAATGACGTCATAGCCTCCTCTCGAGCATTTATGTGGTCATAGGTTTCATATCCAAATCATAACTATTTCGAAATCATCGTTATTTCGTTTTTAATCATTGTAACGCGTAGGTTAGTAAAGAAGAAAACCCCCATATACGTACGCATGGCCGGATGGTGGGGTTGGTAGTACTTATTTATATGAGAGAGTTATTCTTATATTGCACAAATAAGAATGACAGGCAACATTGAACCTTTCCACGACGATTTTCGTGATCAAACGAGAAGTAGTATTAATCGCGCAACTTTTCTTTACCGATGACCTTGCTTCCCCCTCTCTGGAACAACAAACAGTTGAAGGAAAAAGATCACAGCGAGCACTGATGGCAGCATTCCAAATACATTCAGTGGCTCGAAATAGAAACTATTTTCTGTTGAAGACGAGTACTTCTGTCCGTGATTTTCCCCAAAAAATCTAAAGCAATGACCGAAGTAAGTGAAGATCCATCGGAGGTGAAACCTCGAACTCTTGAGAAAGTTAGAACGCAATTTATTGAGAACGTTGTGAAGATTCTCCAGAGATTGGCTTTGCTTCATAAAATCTAGTGACCGATTTAGTAACTAAAACCCCCTCTCTACCCGCATTCATCGGTCAAGGAAAGTTGTACGAGTAATATTGTGGACGAGGAAGAAGTTATTAAAAATTTGTTTTTCGGAGCTCGGAGGTTCCAAGAATTATCCGTCACTGCTCGGAGATTAATATCCGTCTTCTTAGGGTCTCAAGATACATTGTTCACCGGGTGATAAGTGAAGAAGGTTTCCGAGCGTTTCGAATGTGTACAATCGCAGATGTGACATTAATCTAGTTGAACAAAATGCTGAAGAATTATTTAAACATTTCGATGTAAACATGTTTTTTTTTTAATTTCCTATTAAAACCGGTTTTGAAATTTTAACATTCGAGGTTCTATTCTGCAAAAAATATTGAGTTTAAGACATATTAGTTGGTACTACTACGTATTAGTTCGTATATACGTACGTAGGATATACAAGAAAGTAAACGTTCTATCTTCAATATTGTAATTGTAGGAAAATGCCGAAAAAAATTTGAACTTTGGAAATTTTCCCAAACATCAGGGATTTTGACGAAAATTATACCTGGAACACTCTTTAAAGCGTTCTCTACCCGATCCGAGGACAATGTTTAATTTAAACATTTGGATATATTTTTGAGAAAACTTTGGAAATGTTGAGGTTTCCCGCAAAATCAAAATATCCGAACACGCAGGGATTGGAGTTCTTTCAGATCGATCGGGGAATATCAATTTTGGGGGAAAAATCGTCTGAACGGTTTGGGCACTAGCGTAGACAACAAACGGACGCCCAGATGAATGGTCGGTCGAAAGGGTAAACAGACAGATGTACAGACACGTTTGGCCGCCAATCAATTTTTCGGAATCAAAGATCCACAACACATGGATTCTGACTACACAACGTGTTAGAGGAAGGAATTTATAATGTATAGTACCCAGATTTATCCACTTTTGCGTTACCCGGGTCCGGCAATAATAATTTTTCTGTAGAAAAATCACTTTTTTTCAATACTTTTTACATACACAGTTACAATTATTTCTCTTGTTATAAAGTAAGGCGAGAAAGTAGGGACATATGGAAAGTGTAGTGTTAGGAGGAGGAAAGAGAATGATTTCATACAGAGAGCAGTTTTGCAATAAAAATTAATGTAGAAGTGGAAGTTAAGAAAAGAAAAGATAGGAAATGGCAAGGAGAATTTTGAAAAAAATAATAATGTCAATATATACATTTGTTTCAGAACACATGCAATAAACTTTGAGATTTTTCAGTCTGGTAGAAAATAATCACGTTGTGCCAATGAATATAGTGGGAAACTGTACAGGTTATAACGAAATTACATGCTCACATAAAGTAACATTTGCCCCTGAGTTCTAAGGAACCTCATACGCACAAGTATTTGGCAGGTACATGCAATCTCCTTGATGACTACAGAACGTGTCTAAGGAATTGCTTAAAAAGGAGGGGAACATGTCACATGTATAACTTCGTGTCACGGGTGTAACACGCGCTCATTGGCAAAAGGTGGTAATTTTCAATCCCTCTAGAAGTTTGTAACACTGATCCTTAGAAGTTTGTAACACTGATATTGTGATTTTTTCTTTTTCCTCTTTAATTTGTTGCGTCTGCAATTGACCCAACGCGTCTCCAAACCCTGAGGAGGGCGTTGAACGCTTTTTTTCACTTCAGAAGTAATCCTCCGTTAACATTTTATTATTATATTATTAGTCTACTGTCCAGTCTCGTGGCAGTCAGTTGCCAAGAGGACCGCCAGGTAGCATCTCCACGTACGCGCCTCTCTCTTACGCGCTCCTGCGTCTACCCTGTGATCAGAATAATTCCCAATGATTGGGAAGCAATAAGGAAAGGGGTAGGGTTTAGGACACTTCACAGGGGTTGGACTAGCTCTTGTGAAGCAGCCAAACTCGTTTTGACGGGACAAATTTCACATGAGATTGTCTGGAAATCGACTCGGACCTCCTTGGTGAAAGGTGAGCGACTGCGCTCTGAGCTACGAGACAAAGAGAGAGACCCTATTTAATCAGAGACACCCTACTGAGGGACCCTAATTGAGAGACCCTATAATAATTTGTACGAAGATATCAAGTTAAGAGGGACCAAGGTCCCTAAAATGGACGAGAAAAGAAAAAAAAGTTAGAAAAAGAGAAAATGTTTTGGGGATGTAGGAAGAGGGATGATTGAGGAAGAAAGGGGTTATTATAGAAATGGAAGGCCAGAAAAGTATTAATGGATGGTAGGAGTGAAGAGAAATGAGTGACTGAGCTGGAAAAAATTGAGAGAATCAATATGTTGAGATGAAAGAAATTTTCTGAAGAACAGCTGAAATATATGAAAGTAATAATCTATTAAGGGAAAGTAGAGAATGGTGAAGTGAGTTTCAAACAAAGAATGGATAAAGGAAAAAGTAGTACCCAGGGTATGTAAGAATGAATGAGATGGCGACTGTAAGAGATTGTCGACTGCAGCAGAATGGCGACTGTCGAGAAAAATAGAAAGTTGACTTTTAATCTTCGAAGAAGAAGAAATGTGAGATGCTATAGCTATGACATAAGAAATGATAAAGTTTCCAAGTTTCCCAGAACATCTTACATAAATCTGAAAATATTAATTTTTTTAAAATTTAGATTATATTCGTATTTAATTACGATCCTACAATAAGAGTAGATGTCTTTGGCTTTGAGATCTATTATTTATTGCATGATTAATCCACATTACACATCAAAAAGTTAAAACCGTTAAAATTTGAATTTTCTTTACATTGTTATTTCAATGTATAAAAAACCTACAATTGACATAAACGTAATCAATTTTGAATGAAGGCTAATACACGTGTGATTATGTTTTCGTGACTTTTGTGAAAAGTCATATAATGGCAGTTATTTTTCAGATTTTGACAAAGAGGTGTAAAATATTGTGCCTGCCTTTTAATGGTATTTTCTCAATAATGTGTTAGTGCTACAATTCAGCGATGATATCAAAACTACACGCCAAATCGCAGGTTGATCCCTTGAAGCGCAGTTGGATGCATTCTTCATAACAAGTCTCCACAAAAATTCCCACCTTATTTGGGTTGTCCCTTTGAGACTTTGAGATTTTCTCAACTCAACCAATTAATTATCAACTGGGTCTCAAAAAAACTTACTAAACAGCACAAAAACAAATAACATGCTTTCCAAGTTTACAAATCTCAGTGTACCAAATCAACAAATTCTTTCACACTTAAAAAGTAATTCAATCATCACAAAACATTCGGAAATTGTATTAGTTGATGCACCAAACTAACTTTTTTCTTTTAAAATTTTTCAAACATTTTTGGGATATTTTGAAGTCAAACAGGTACACATTACATCACTTGGGAAATAACTAAAGCAAAAATATAAGATTTTGTTTTTTTAATGGAATATTAGTTTTGTGAAATTAGCCCATTATCTCCTCAGGTATCCTGCTCAGCCGTATTGTAAACTTCTGTTGTTTCGTTCGTTTGTTAACAATTGCCTTATGATGGTTGAAAATTTACACTCTTAATTATTCTTGGTTTCTGGTAATTTGTACCATATAACTGAAACCTCTTTTCGAACCCACTGTCATTATACTCAGAACAATTTTCGTATAATTTTGATGCAATTTTCATTCATTAAATGAGGCTTCCCAGTAGCGAGTAAAATACGCTTAGAAAATTACAAACGATTAGGACCTTTGTTCAGAAGTAAGCAAGGGAATGTGGTTTGTGGAGTATATACCTATTAAATAACCGTATGATCTTTGAAAATGGTCAATCAGAAATATTTATATTTTGAATGATTATGTCGAAAAGTACTGAAAACACAAGGGAAGGAGTAATAATGGACAAATTCGGATATGGATTTTGTACTGTTATTTATATTATTCCGTTTATCAGATTTATTTTCCAAAATTAATTCTCGAAACATATGAATAGTGTACACATGGTATATCGGAGCAATTGTCTTCTTAAAGCATAAAGTAAAATGTTTTGTATTTTATGTTAAAATCAACCTTTACACCACAACTGAAATAATTTGTAATAGCACTCATTTTGGCAAACTATCCGCTTTTAACGAAGTAAAAAATTAACCAACTTATAAATATTTACTAAATTGTAAATGTATACCGAAACGACCCCTTCGTAAAAATTTCCATTTGGAACACTTATCTTGAGGGGCCAAGATTTTGGGCATACTCTATCTTTTCCGGTACTAATTGGACTCCGAATTTACTCATCTTTACTGAGTACTGGGGTTTTCGCACCCAATGGTTCAGGCAATCGGAGATTAAATATGTTAAATATCTCTCTTTCTCTCCGAAAAAAAAAAGTTTTCCTCTTCATAGTTGCAAAATTGCTGACATTCAGTTGGCCAACATGTTCGGAGGCTTCAATTCTCCAATAATACTATAGCTAAGTTTATGAGAATACTTTCGGTTTCTACTACACATTATACAACTTAATTAAATTTAATTAGAAACTACACCGATGATTCGCTGATGATACTTTTTTTCATGATTCGTGTTCGTTCGAAACGTTAACTCCACGTATTTCAAGCAAGATTTGATTGTACCTCCGCAGTTAGCCATATCCATTGGGTTACTACATTAAAAACGTAAAAAAAACACGCAACATCTCTTGTTTAGTATACATCTAATTGTATAAAATGATGTTAATAACTATTCATTTTAAGAAAATGCAAGGAATTTTTGCAAAGTAATTTAAATATAGTAGAGCTTCAATTATTCGGGTATCGAAATCCAGGTCGTCGACAATCCTGATTCGATTCTGGTAAATAAGTCACCTAAAATGAATGTACTGTATTTTGTTGACTATATTTACTGTACACAAAATAAGAGTCTGTAAAGTAACACTGTTATTACAGTATATTTATATTATATTACAGTATTTGTTCTGTAATTAAAAAGCACACATTTTACTACATTAATGGCTTATTTATTTGCTCCATTTCTGTAATCAAGACAATGAATTTTGAATGATTTTAGCAAGGTTTTGTTTTTACTTTGAAGATGTCTGCTGCTTCTTTTATTGTTTCATTTCGACAATCGGAACAATTTGATCATCCGGGTGGCGGCAGTCACAGTGGAGCCGATTTTGGTGGAAATTTCGGTCAGTCCGCGACGGATGTTTTTGTGTGATGTGCCGAATTCGTTCAGATTGGTGGCGGTAAATGGAAATGGTTATAAGGTTTCCGAACGACCTCTTCCGACAGCGCCCGAAAACATCGTATGTCGGACGAAGATCTGTTTCCTTTGGTTTGGTCCGTTCGACGTCGTCGGACTGAAATTTCAACGAAAATCAGCTCCACTGTGACCGCCGCCTAAAGTGTCATTGAACCGTTTCTCTAAGATTAGTCTTTCACTCTCCCTTCCTTCCTCCCCCGCTCTCTTTCCAGCTATCCTTCCTCCCCCCACCCTTCCTCCCTCACGTTCCCTCTCATTCTCGTCAGCGCCTCTGACCGGGAGGTCTTAGGTTCGAGTCCTGACGGCGGCAGGATTTTAGACATTAGCTTTTCAGCTCGGTCAAAGTCAGACGCTGTCTGGAGGAGAATTCTAGAGGCCGGCTGCTCTGATCGGTAGTTTTCCGTGGTTTCTCCGATCAACACCAGGCGAATGCCGGAGCAGTACCCTACCAAACAGGTAACGGACCGCGCGCGATATTTCCTTCCACTTCCTTGTCCTATCCTCTCCCCTTACACACACACTTACACCAACATGCACTACACTACCACATATTCCGGGAGACCGGTCGGGAGCTTAGAGCTTGTTCCGGCTGGGGCGGTGCCCCGCTGGTGGGAGAATCCTAGTTAGGGGGAAATCCCACTAGCCGACGGTTGGTCGGCGCCGGATCTCGCCATCCAGCGAGGGAGGATCACTGCCATAGCCCGAGAGAACATGCACTACACTAACGGGACTAATGAACAAGCAGTTGACGCGCCCGGAAACACGAAAAAACCAATCAATCAAAAAAAAAAAGAAACCTCTCATCTCGAATTTCTTTCCCCCTTCCTCTTTTCTTTTTAAACCGCCCTTTTTACCTGACTCAACGCCCCGCAGCTACGCTACCGTATGGGAGCCTCCGCGGGTAGTTTTCTCCTGCAAATTAGAGAATCTTGCTCACGTGGGCAGGGCCCGTTGCCGCAGCGCCGGCGCCGGGGTGCAGGTAGCCGCGTGGCGCGGCGCTGTGCCTCGGGCGGCGCGGCGTGGCGCCGCCGCTGCTGCTCTCCGCGGTGTGGCACGGGGCGGGCGGCGCGGGGGCACCGCCTGCGGCCGGCCGCGGCCGGGCGGATGCCCAGGGATGCAACCTGCGGGAACGCAGTGTTGCCAGACGCGACGTGTGGAAGGGCGGACCCGTGGGGGAATCGCCCGACTGCAGCCCGCGGTCAGTCTGCCCTCAACCTCGCTTTCCAGATAATCCTCTTTCACTTTTCGTTACCTGAAAAGGCATACCCCTACCGATTCCCGTTTCATTCATCCGGTATATCCAAAGGAGTAATTTTTTTAAGTTTCCATTCATAAGTAGCGGAAATAGACGTAATTTCCCCAGCCTAGAGTAAATCTCGAACTCAGGTGAACATGGCAGAATCTTCGGAATTGTGTGTGTTAAAGTCATTGGGACAAGAAGATGTTCTTGATAGTTGGTTTCCAGCTTTGTTTCCACAAACGTTTATGCGTGGGTTTCAACGGTGCAGTGCTCTAAAATGACGTGAAATTGTTCTTGAAAACAGACATAAGTGGATCAATTATAATCGATCAATGTGACTGTAAGCAGACCACAGGAAACCTAGACATAAATTCTCATACTATACGGAGGAAAATGGAACGAGATGCAGTGGGGCTACGCGTTTTTTGGGGGAGAGGAAAATGGCTTAAGAAAAAGTTGACCGCGAGTTGTAGTCGGTATACGCTCGGATCCGTGAACTCAAAAGTGAGGATTTAAAAAAGAATGGAATCCCTCCTCCGATAGCAAGAGAAAAGGCTATAGAAGGATATGCGTCGTGAAATCAGCGTCGTGGGATCAGCGTGCCACGAAACTTGACTTTAAGAAACATGATTTAAAAACACTTTCTTTTTCTAAAATTATCTGATTATGGAAAGAGTGGCTAGCACAAAAGTATTTAGAATTTAAGTTGTATGCTATAACGCGGAAGAATAATGGTCAACTTCAGAGCGAGTAGAATCCTTGGGGGCAAGACGCGCCTCTGTAGGCACAAGAAGCAAATTTCAATTACTGGATAACTTCAAATTTTAGTTCCTGAAACAGGAAACAAACATGGAATTATCTACATGCACATCGCATGTTAGTCACCTTTCAAATAATTGAAAACAATTAGTTTGGAAGTAGAATTTTTTTCTAAATATCATACTAGAAAGAAGTAGCGATCAATAAAATTATATCGTGTATCAATGTTACTGTCTATCAATGTTGTCGTTATCAATTTTAATATTAAATGAGATGGTATTGTCTTACCAATTGCACTTTGTGGAATGAAAAAAAATACTCTGACTCCACCCGTGTACAATTCTATAATAATTCATTGTTCTTTAAATATGTTACGTGTGTAAATGTGTAATATGTTGGAATTTTCTAGGGCATTCGGCATTCAGCGAGCTACTGCTCGCCCAATCCCGAACACCTGATCTGTTTGGCGAATGTTCGCTTGCTCACACTACTTGGGATTCGGCGAGCGGTTGCTTGCTGTTCGCCGAATAACGAATGTGTGGAGCCGCCTTTAAGACGACTCTACACATTCGGCATTCGCCGAACAGCGAGCTCCCGCTCGCCCGATCCCGAACAGCCGATGTGTTCGGCGAATGTTCGCATCCCCTGATGTGTCCAAAAGACTGACACGCGGTGGGTAGGGCGAGCACCGAACGTTCGATACCCGGGAAATAGCAAGCCACTCATCCACACTACTCGGGATTCGGCGAGCGGTTGCTCGCTGTTCGCCGAATAACGAATGTATGGAGCCGCCTTCATCGGGGTCACCGAGGCGGCGGCTGGGGGCGGAGGGCGGCGCAGGGCCGGCGTCTGGGGCGACAGCAGCGCCGGCGGCGGCCGCGGGGCTGCATCTGCATGCGAGGCCGCTGACTCACCGCGCGCCGCGCCACGAGCTCACCCTCCCTCGCTCTCGCGGAGCACAGCGGCGCGACGCGGCACAGCGCGGCGGCGCCGTGATCGATAGGGCGCGCGCCCCGCCCTCCGCCAGGACAAGGAGCGTGGGCAGCACCACGGCGATGCCAAACAAACAAACAATTTTCTTGTTATCATATCCCTCTATTTTATGAAATTAGTGAGAATGTAAATTAATCGCATTTGATTGCTGTTAAACTCGAAAAAAATCTCAAAATGAAAGATCGATGGGGAAATAGTGCTTTAAAAATATTTTTCAATATGATGGTCTGTATTAATTAATGACTTGGGGGAGGTTTCCTATTGAAATAACAATCAGTACACATTAATTTACAATTTCTAAATAAAGAGAAAATTTATTCTTCGTTTTTTACGTTTCTTGGTCAGATAAGGACTACATATTCAGGTAGTACAAAAGTTTTGGAGAAGTAACCACATATTCAGGTACAACAGTTTTGGAGAAGTAATCACATATTCAGGTACAACAGTTTTGGAGTTTATGGTAAAATACAGAAATAAATATCATCACTTACTGAAACAATTAAGAAACTGGTGTTCGTGTTTATCGTTACGTAGAAGTTAAAATACAGAAATAAATATCTTCACTTATTGAAACAATTAAAAAACTGGTGTTCGTGTTTATCGTTACGTAGAAGTTAAAATACAGAAATAAATATCATCACTTATTGAAACAATTAAGAAACTGGCGAAACTGGCGAAACTGGTGTTCGTGTTTATCGTTACGTAGAAGAGAGACGTCACACGCTTGTTGCAGTGCCCACCAGTCGACCAGCAATGAAGGAAATAGTGCTTGTAAGTTTCATTCTTTTTATTTTGTATCTATTTTATTTTGTTTGGGGCCACATTTCTCCTCTATAAAGAACTTATATTTTCTACAATGCTATGCAATATTTTTTTCTTTATTTCTTGTCGGATTTGCCATTCCATATCACACAAGGCAGAGCGTTCGCTGCTTTCTCTCTCCTTAAATTCTGGAGTTAATAACTTCATTACATGTCACAATTTTACTTATCACTGAGCCAAGGCATTTAAAGTTGTTACAGGACTTAATTTATCACTATCTCCTATTATGTCCACTACATGCGCCCTATCCACATGCATTCGGTGTTACTATTTATATCCAAATCCCAACTGATGTATTCCTCTTTAAGTTTCCACTCATTGTCCTCTTCGTCTCGAGCGAGATTTGATAATCCGCGTACACGAGAAAGTGGAGGTTGTCGTCTCCAGTTTCAATTCCCATCCCCGAACACCTTTTGTTCTACGTATGCAGAAGTTGTTTACGATAAATATTGAACAAAATTGGCGTTGGGGCTCATCCATGCTTGACACCTTTGTTTAGAATTATATTTTGAGTTACATTTTTTCCCATTTTAATTTTTGCTTCAATGTTCTAATATAGTTTCTTGATATTTATAGTTTCTTTCTCATTGCTTCCCATAACTTACCTCTCGGAACACTATCAAAGGCTTTTTCAAGATCTATAGATGTCAGAAAAAGATCTACATTTCTGCACTCACATTTCTCAACAAATTTTCTTAAACGTTAAATGTTATCCAGGCATGATCGTACCAATCTAAAACCACTTTTCTCCTCAGAGAACAAACTCGTTACAGGTAGAATAAAAAGTATTCCTTTATTCTTTGTGTACATCATTTTATCGCCTCTCTCATAAATGGACCATATATAAGACGTGTTCCACTCTAGGTGGGTCTTTCAACTCTATTTTGTTCAACATACTTTTCAAATATTTTGTAACCATGTCTCCATCATACATGAAAAGTTCCATTTTCAGATTCCCTGGTTCTAGAGTTTGATTTGCTTTGGCCTCATGTAATGTTATTCTATTTTCACATATTTTCTGTTATTTCTGCCTCAAATTTCAGGGAATTGTTTACTTCTTCTATTTCCAAATCAACTTTCTTGAAAAAGTACCG
The DNA here is from genome assembly GCA_964035755.1 of Teleogryllus oceanicus. Classification (NCBI taxonomy): domain Eukaryota; kingdom Metazoa; phylum Arthropoda; class Insecta; order Orthoptera; family Gryllidae; genus Teleogryllus; species Teleogryllus oceanicus. The sequence goes on along the minus strand of CAXIVR010000003.1, from coordinate 126,222,990 downwards.
ATTTCTTGTAAATATGTTCATATGTTCATAAACGATGAGAAGTAAAAGCAGGAGTGAGAATGGAAATAAGCGAACATTGAGACAGGGTGTGTAGAGATATAGACGAAACAATAGGGTATAATGAATCAACTGAGACCAAAAAGACTATTAAGAAACTGTGGCAACATAAAATAAATAAGGTTGTCACACAAATAAATCCTCGCCAAAATTGATAAATCATATGAATAAATTGAAACAGCAAAATAACTGTGGAATAGAACCATTGAATGGTTTCCATCAAGAAGTATATCAAATATCTGATCGTTTACTCTTTAAAGTTTTAATAGACGAATTAAGAGGCGCTGCAAAGAACAAGGCTCTATGAATAACTACATCCGCCAATGCGCTTCAAGGGGATGAAGCTTCTGAAAAACGGCTTTGGTTTTTGGTAAAAAAAAAACAAACTTTATGTAAAGAAAGAATTAACATAGAGATCATAATTCAGTTTTCAGGAAAAAAGGCTATTTAAAGTAAATATTCGATATCTGAGCATACATTAAAGACGATACAATCTGGAATCATGGTATTTCATTTATAATGCAATCAATTTGTATGGCTTGAGTAAATGAAAACGACTTTTGGGATTTGTGAATTCCAGTTACATTAAATCAAAATAGCTGTAACCATGGTATCTAGTTTGAAACTGGTATTGTAGATCTATTGTCTGAAGCAGGAATACAAAATCTATAAAAAAGATAGAGGAGCAACTGAATGTATCAGGGAAAATGCTTCAATATGCTGTGTGCTCCAACAAAGTAATAGCAAAAGGCGATATAATTAAAGGCACATTGTAGGCAAGAGAATAGGGTAGAAAGTTAATAGATATAGAACATCTTTGCAATAACTGTATTAAAAGAAAGAAAAATTACGATCATTGAAGAAAGTTGCATATCTTAGATAATTATAAAGAGATTACGATGTGCAGAGTTAGAGCAAACTGATTTATGAGCACATATTTTTCATTTCTTTCTAGGATAAATCACAAAACCTTCCAATGATGGAACTCTGCTGGGAGAATTGTACCCATGACGGTGCATTACATCGACCGAGCGCCCTGCGTCACGAGTCTAGAAAAGAAGCATGAGCCACGGGGCAATACGTACATGAACAAGAAATTTCCAACTACGAGTTGGATATGACTTACATTTTGTATTAACCTACACATTGATCACATAATTAATTTAACTTCTAAAATTAGGAGAAAAGAATATTAAGAAAATTAAGAGAGATCGTAATATGTGCAAATTTCGAAAAGTAGTAACGAGATTTTGTAATAATTAATGAAAATTAAAAATCCGCAAAAAATAATAAAAGGTTCTAGCAGTAAATTTGTTAATTTAAAGTATTTTATGATGCAAGCACAAGCATTATAGTAGTTCTAGTATTAGTAGGATTATTGTAGGCCAAAATAATATTTCCTCGACATCTGATGTTTCATATCCTTCGTCTTAGGCGGTATCATCACTTCCTTCAACATACACCAATCACCCCTGCTTTTAGAATCATTAGAGACAAAAACTACTTGTGCGACAAAACTAGTGGCGGCTGATACTTTCTCGTACTATTTAGTTTCCTACTCTCTTGAGTGTGAGCTAGCCTGTCGGTTTTGCCCCACCCTCTTCCCGGTTGCTATCTATTGGTGTCTAAATGACCTGCCAGGACCTCTCGTGGTACCCACCGCTCGTCTAGGGACATTCCCAGTAAAGAGCATCTTCGTGCTCCCCAAACATCCCATGGACCTAAACTGTAAGTTCACTATTTGCTCCAGGGATCTCTTGACCCCGTCTCAGTGCTTGTAGCATTGTTCTGGGTATAGGGATCCAGTTCCTCATTTACAAATACAGAGTGAACACAGTTGCCTTTCTGGCCAAACGGTAATGGGAGGAAAATAGTGTAACTATACTATTGAGGGACTCGGAATGTCCTCACGCCACGAACACATAAAAATAATCATGATATACGCGGGTGTCGAACACACAGCAGTGACGTAGTTAGGGAGTAGGGGGCCGGTCCGCCCCGAGTGACACCATTTTAGGGGTGACGCCAATTAGAAAATTTTACAGTTGAAATTATATAATTATTTATTGAAAAATTTTGTTTCAATTTATCTGAACTACATACAATTTTTAACATATTGTAAAGAAATGTCATGTGCAAATAAACTTGTATTTTATTAAATAATGTATAAACTATTCAGTAACAAGTATTTTTATATTTAACTTTGAGGGGGGTTGATACCATTTGTTTTGCTCCGGGTGACTCCAACTGAAGCTACGTCACCCCACAGCATCTTCGTTCACCTACTTTGACTCACTTGCCCACACGTTTTTGTCTTGGTCGCAAGTAGTATGGTTAAAAGGCAGACTTATTTAACCATTCTATTTTTAAACGTCTTACGGTTATGTAACATAATAGTAAATATAATATATTGGTATAATTCTTCTTCAGACAACAGCTGAATTCAACCACGTCGAAATTCGCCACTGTTAGAACTTGAGGAATAGGACCTTCCGGTCAGAGTCGCTGCAGGGACAGCGGCAATCCTGGCTTGGAGCTACACTCTGTCGGCCTCATTGTTTAAAATGACTTTTGACTTTAAAGCAGACTTAATCTTTATTGTAAAACAATTTAGTAATATGAAATCTTCATTCATATGGTATGTTGGTGCTACTATCTAAATAAAGATCAACGATACAAGTAATAATTTTTGAATGGTTCCGAGAAACAATTTATGTTAATTGTTGAAATGCTATGCAGAATTGTACTGAGTGAAATCACAATTTTAAAAGTATAACAGAATAACAGAAAAATCCTTAGACTAAATGGAAGACATGTTTATGTCTCCCAGACAAGCGATTCCATTAACTCAGTAGCTCCGAGATTCAGGGAGGGTGAACTTACGCGTCATTTAGTCCCGCATGTTCTGCAGTCGGCTGATAACCAATTTAGGTCGCATCTCCATGTGCCTTTCGTGTCTCTAGCAGATTACACCCATCCACCGAGCTCCATTAATGCCGTGCCGCGCCGCCTGGAGAAACTGAAGAACGCTTCTAATTATTTTATTTATTTATTTTACGTAAAAAAAACAGTTAAAAACTGCGTATGACGTGCTATGGGGAAAGGTGAATTGTGTGCACATTTTCAAAATTCTGTGATCCTACACTAAGTCATATACTACTTAAATTTGAATTTTGAAAGGGTGAAAAAAAAAATCCCATGTAATAAAATCTATTTTCAAGGATAAATAAGCAATAAATTTTGGCTCTTATCATGTTGTGCTTCGGAATAATACTTCCTGCCGCGACAACAGGGAAACGATAATTCGAATAATTGTATTTCCCACTGAATTCTAGAAGACGTGCACAGAAAATGAAGTTACATTTATGTCCAGAAGCAAAACAAGGGGCCATCTCAGCATTTGCTCAATGGATCAGGGAAACTGGACGAAAAACCTGATCGAGATGGGGATCATTGACCCGGAAGCCGTAGTACAATAGTTGTTACAGGTTGTTTATACTCATTTATACAGTCCAAATGGTAAATAATGCACTATGTATCATTTTTAAAATTAATGTTACTTTTCTTGTGATGCTCAGTCTCTTCTGCTCCACACGCGGAGTTTGCGAGGGCTGCGCTCGTCCCTTGTCTGAGGGGCCCAGGCCGTCGCCACGCCGCCCGTCGAATGCACGTAATCCGATAGCCGTCGCTCGCGCGCCGCGCACTAATTTTGTTCAAACAGCGCCTTTAATATGCAAAGCGCGCTGCATTTGCGCCATGCAAATGATCGGCCGCCCGGCCGGCGGCGGCGCCCCTCGCGGCGGATAATGTAAGTTATTTATGCCCCGCGGCAGCCGCGTCCGAGAGGTCTCTTTGTCCCGCGGTGCAGGGGCGGGCGCTTCCGAGTGCGTCCCCCGCCCTCAATGGCCGCCCTCGGTTTCGACCGGCAGTCTCCTGCACGGCCGGCCCGTGTGGAAGAAAAGCAGGCCGGCAGACGGGTGGAGGCGGCTGATGCCGGAAACCGCGTGGGAGGCGCGGAAACGCGCCCCGCCGGGCCTGGGTCGCCCGGAGACGACGAAGACGTCGCGGCGCCACGGACGCTTGAGACAAGTTGGCGCTGTGGCGAATAAAAAAGTGTAGTGTACATAGTGAAATGAAGTGTGGTATGAATGTGCGAGTGAATGGGTTTGTAAATATAGTATAAGTATGAATGAGTGAGTGAATGAACAAAAAAAGAAAACAAGACAAATGAACAATTTCAAAGAACTTTATCAAGATATTAATAATTATTATTTAAAACAAAATAGCCCAAAGAGGCCGTGTATAGTTTTAGTTAGGTTAAGATTAGTTTTAATTAGTATATTTAAGAAATCGCCCTCCCGCAGCTCCACAAACCTCACGGTTGGAGCTTTACTGTATCCGAACAAATGAATAAATTCCCGCCTTGCCCGGGCAACTGGCGAGGGGAAAATGAAAAAAAAAAAGTTGGAGGCGGCAGAAGGAAGGGATGCACGGTATTTGCACTTCTGCATGGTGCGTGCTCCATAAGACAGATTACATTTTTTCTTATTGCCTTAAATTACTACAATAGCTAAATACATATTTTTTACGATATTCTAGCAGTTACTTTCATATTGATAGCATGCACTAGTTCGTCATATTTTTTATTTTATTTTTAATAAGGGTTTAATTCTTTTGAGTCTGCATATTATTTCATTCTAACCTCTACTTTGCTTTCATATTGCAGTGGCAAACTGGGCAAACTATCTTCAAGCTTCTTGGCAATTACTATCGTGCATAGTAGAAATCTATAGCGGCTATTATCATTTTATTTTTTATCAACTTCGCCGCTAGGAGGATAGTTCCCAGGTCATACTTATGAAGAGTGAGCCTCCTCAACCCCATCCTCAATAGCCTCCTCGATTTCGACGGGCAGTTTCCTGAACAGCCACCAGATGTGGGAAGGCAATACGAAAAGATGTATTTCGACACTAGCTCTTCAGCTAGGTCGAGTTCAGTCGCTGTCTGGAGGAGAATTCTAGTGGCCGGCTGCTCTGATCGGTAGTTTTCCGTGGTTTCTTCGATCAACACCAGGCAAATGCCGGAGCAGTACCCTACCAAACGGGCCACGGACCGCGCGCGATCTGTCCTTCCTCTTCCTTGTCCTCTCCTCTTCCTTACACACACACTTACACTAACATGCACTACACTACCACATATTCCGGGAGACCGGTCGGGAGCATAGAGCTTGTCCCGGCTGGGGCGGTGTCCCGCTGGTGGGAGAGTCCTGGTTACGGGGAACCCCACTAGCCGACGGTAGGTCGGCGCCGGATCTCACATCCAGCGGGGGAAGATCACCGCCATCTCCCTAGAAAAAAAATGCACTACACTCACGGGACCAATGACCACAGCAGTTGACGCGCCCGGAAACACGAAAAATCAATCTATCAATCACGAAGAGATGTAGACAAACACGTAAGTTGAAGCGAGGCGAAGTAAAAAAGCAGGGAAACGGGGACAAGTATGTGACATATACGAGTAGTACTACGAACATTTTACACCATTAGGCATCATTCACATCCCAAGTTTCATTTTAGTCTGTGGCTGCAGGCTTCTGCAGTTAATCCTCTTCTAGTCATCGCAATCTTCACTCCTTCCTTCCCACGTTATTCTAGGTCTTCATCTTCTATGTGAAGCTAATTGCAACTTCCAGGTCTTTAGAGACCATCGTTCTTCACTCATTCTGATACTCAAAATACCATTTGAGTCTTTCAATTTCAATGGTATCGATAATGAGACTCACTTCTGCTTTTCTTCTAATTTCATCGGTTTTTCTTAGTCCAAGCTTATCAATCCAAAATTTCTTGGCCAATAGTCCATTTTCATTGCTGTAGGTTTATTCTCATTACCTGATATTTCCCAGATTTCAACCCCATATGTGGCAATACTATCCACGATAGTCTTACACAACCATATCTTAACATTCTTCCCCTTTGTTTCCGTATTAAGGGACGCAATTGCCTTATAGCTACTTTCCCTTTTGTTATTACTTATTATATTTAGAATATCTTGTGTACTTGCTTCAAATTGCGGACCTAGATATACAAGATTCTGGCAGGATTTCACTTCTGGTCCGACGTTTCTACTTCTTACATTTCTTCTTCTTCGTCTTCTTCTTCTTCTTCTTCTTCTCTTGACTTTCCCTCCTATAATCATGGATTACTTTATTAGAAGTGTCCCACCAAGTAGTGCAAAGAAAGTTATGCAGTGGTGCGGAAAATCGATATGGTGATACACGTTTCGGGGTCTCTCTGTTACCGAAAAATTGGGATTTTTAATACATTCGTCCGTCTGTATGTCTGTGTACCTGCCTGCCCGTCTGTCGGTCTGGCCGTTTACTTGGCCTTCTGCCTGATAGTTCCTCTGACCGTCTAGACGAACGTTCGTGAACACTAGCGTCTAAATTATTCTTAGGATTTTTTCCAAAATGAGGATTCCCCAATCGACGTGGCTTGACTCGAAGCCCTGCGGTTCTACAAATAAATTCTTTGAATTTTGCGGGAAGCTTCTGGGACGTTTTCAAAATTTCCAAAAAAGTTGCCACATTTTTTTAAAAAAATTTCGTGCAAAAATAGAGTGAAATACACTAATAAAGGTGGCGTAGATCCGATTTTCACTGTTAACTCTGAATTTTCGAAAATTGCAAAAGTTATTTTTTTATCCTTTCATATTAAAGATAGAGCTTTTCTTCAAATGAATTTTTTTCTGTCATACATTTATGCTAAAATACTAATAGTTTTCCTGCAATTTTTGGTGAAATATGGAGAGTTTTAAAAACAAGATTTTCTCAAAAACAGCTCGAAATTTCTCTTTTAAAATTATTGTATGGATAGTGCTAAATGCACTTAATAATATGACGGTAATGCAATTTTGATGTATTCTTTTGATTTTTCAAAAATTAAACAAATATATTTTGTTTAAATATTTCTCACGCAATAATATTTGTGTTGCAAACTTTGTTTTTACATTATTGGATTTGAAGGTGCAAGTTCTTCAAATGATTTCCATGAAGATCCTCGAAAATTCAAAAGTATTATGTGAAAAGTAGATCAAAACTACGCATTTTCAGAAACGCTAAAACGCTGTTTCTCAAAAGCAGCTCCAAATGTTTCAATAAAAATGTGGATATAGAACTATGATTTGTCCTTTTATAATATTCTTAAAGTCATATTTCAATTCTTTTAATGGGGGACCGACAATTGAGAAAATGTGAAAATGTATGAAAAATGTACGTATTCTTTGAAAAACCACTCTTTCCTCAATTTAAATATTACAAGAAAATAAACTAAGCCATTGTACTAAGACATGATATGTGCTGTAAATATAATGTTTTATAACTTTTCTGTGAGTTAATTTTGAGAAAATTGTTCATTACTGCTCGCGATGTTGAAATATTTTGATGCAAAACAAAAGTTGTCTGTTAAACCTCTTAACCTGAACGTAGGCAGTTAATGCAATTACTGACAATCATAAGTAAACAGATAACGAAATCAAGATACTTTTGATTCAAAATGTTGAATTGCACTCTTAATGCGGAATCTGAAATATGACTGATGTATTATTTTATTTTAAAGGAGTATGTCTTTGTTTTAATAGAGGAAATGCGAATTAATGCAAGATAGCTACATTTGGGGAAATATCTGTCAACTGACTTCTCCAAAAGACTGTCATGGACTCAGCATCCAGTGACGTATCTGTGCGCAACGCCCGCGAACTCTAGAAAGCTAGGTACCTTGACCGTGACATTACCGTGCGTGCCGTAACATGTTTAAAATATGGTCAAGTGATTCGGCCTTGCGAGACAAGGACTTGGGACAGAAGAGCCAAAGAACGTGGTCACTAAGGGTGTAGGTTCGATACACACGTTAAGACATGAGTGTTTTCAGTTACGTTTAAGGCGGAGGGGCATTCTAAATTTCTGATGTATTCCTCGTGTAATTCTACATCTTCCGTAATTCTTCCATAATTTCTTGGCCTGATAGGCGACTATGTGCAATCTGTGTGTTTAATTGAGGATCAGGACCTCACAGCCTGAACAATAGCGCGAAGATGTGACCTAGGAATACCATGGGAACATGACCGATATAGATCCTCACAATGTTCAGGATGCGCAAAGGTGCCCTTCACGCATTTCAGAGGAGCGGAAGGAACTGCAGTGAGACACTGGTTTAGACGCCGAATAGAACAGAAAACGTACCAGTTCGAGAAAGGCATGAATGGTAATAGATTTTTTTGTTTGCTTCGAAATATTCAAGATTTTTAAAGCGATGTTACACAAATATTTTATATAGGTCCTTATCTTTGTTCTACTGTTGTTCGCTGCTTTCTGCTGATGCCCATTAATTAAGTATTCATAATCAAATAAACATCTTATTTATTCATAATCACGGGAATACAGTTTCATACGGCATCTTGTTACCATACGTATTAGTTGTTCCTCTCAATCCAACAACCTCTTTGAGGTTTCTTCTCCCGTGGTAACGTATTTTACACTACCAAGACAACCTACACTACTCGAAGCTACATCCAACAAATGCTAGAATTTGTCGTCCATCCACTATCTTCAGACATTGAATACCACAAGCGTGACAATATCATCCACAACCTTCAGACATTGATTACTAACGATATGTATGGCAATATGCGTGACACTATCGTCCACGACCAGGGACAAATATTTCCAAAAGGACCCCTAAGCATTATGTAATAAAATATTTAATTTCAATGTTTAATAAGTGGTTGTCGAGGCCATCTAGCAACGCCGTAAAATTCAACATAAAATCAATTGGATCTGTTAATTGATTAATGAATTATGAATAAAAGTTTTAATATCATTTTCTTTGTAGGATGTTCTATTAACCTGATATTATTATATGCCATATGTAAATAAAAAAATAAATGGAAAAGGGGTAAACAGAGACAAATGTGTGTAGCTATTCTGCCTTTGTTTGAAGCTGCTAACGCCTATGCTTTCTACTAAGACGATGCTTATCAATAATAAGTTAGGGTTGACAATGTATATTTCTCTTCTTATTACCCATCTATATTTGAATTTTATTCCATGCATGTAGTGCACACTTAGTCGCATTTTCGAAAGCAGTGTTTCTGCTGTAGACTCCTCTTATCAAGACCCATTTTCAATGTTCTCATATACTCATAATATCTTCTCACGTACTTATATCTATAATATACCAAAAATAATGATATTAATTTAACCTTAATTTTCCAAAACAAGTTCAGAAAACTCCAAATCTACCTCTAGTGTCAGACAGGGGTGACTGGTGCCCCAACAGACTGGAGGTTGCACTTCCATCGAACATATAGGTAAAAAGGTACGCAATTCAAAACAATTAAAAATAAGTGAAAAAAAAGTCTATATTGAAACACAACTTACAAAATGTTTTGCTTTGGATCTGCGTAAGGCATATACACCTCCCGCGCATGTGGTTCTGGCTTTGATTTCCACTGGGCACTGACATTCGACTCCAGTACATCGCAACAAGCACTATTTCGCATTACTTGGACCCCTTTCACACAAATAAAATTAATTTATTTCTAAAACTTCACTACCCTGGTATATTTGGCAATAATGAAAGATCTTCGACACACATTCATATTCCAAGAACGTTCGCAAACCGCTGGCCGGCCAGCTGCAGCCACGGGGGACACTAAGGAACTTCAATCCACAACGGCCAAAGAACTCATCAAATGTACGTTTTTAATCAACAAACCGAATATCAAATGAAAAAAAAATTCTCCAAATGCCATAAACAATGCATTGAATATCGCTAATAATTGACTGAATTTGTTTACTTTCAATAATAAGTGAAAATCGTAAAACTACGTTGCAGTGAGTTAGACGAAGACAGAATATAGGTAATCCCCTGAGATTCTTTCCGTCGCCGCACACCGCGACAGCGACAGCTGTCTGTTTGCCCATCCAAAAGGTTGTATCTTCCCTGTGCTAAATCGAAGGACCAAGGAGGAAAACAGTAAATTCATTGATACAGCCAAGAGCCAAGCGCGTGGTGCTACTCCTGGCAATGCACCAGACTAAAGAGAGCGCCAATTGGACCCTTTGGTTTAAAAATGATTTCATATACATCGATATTGCTGCAATATCTTGAATAATGAATGTTTTAAAAGGAAAATGTATATTCCTAAAATATTATGAGATCTTTTTCCTTTTCTGGAGGCTGTGCAACCATGCAACCTAAGCATGAGCCACCACTGGTGTCAGAAATGATCTTTCTACAGTGGACCGAGTGCAACCTTGCCGCGGCCCTGGACCTCTTCCAGTCCCGCTTCGCAGGCTCGAGAATTATGAGGGAGGGGAGTCAGAGCACCCCTCGCCCTGCGAGACCGATTATGCGAAGGGCCGTCGGTTCCTTCTCCGCTTCTCCCGGCCGCTCCCCCTTCCCAATTAGTTGCGCACGCACACATGGGCGCTAAGCCCGCGCCGCGTTTGCCTTCGAGGGCGCGCCCGGAGCCTCAACGCCTTCCCCCCCCTTCCCCCCCCCCCCCCCGTCACGCCCATCCTCACCACGCCCCCCCGCCCCGCCCCGATCCCCCACACGCCCCGCCACGCTCAACCAAGCCCCACCACGTCCCGCCCCGTGCCGTCCCGCCCCGCTACGCTCCTCCCGCCCGCCCGCCACGCCACGCCACGCCACGCCCCGCCACGCCCCGCCCCGCCATTCCACGCCACGCCACGTCACGCCCCCGCCCCTTCACGTCACGCCACGCCACGCACGCCACTTCCCGCCACGCCCCGCCACGCCACGCCACGCCACGCCACGCCCCATTCCACGCCACGTCCCTGCACGCCACGTCACGCCCCCGCCCCTCCACGCCACGCCACGTCTCGGCATGATGCTCGGCAGTCGCCGAAACCTTGGCCAAGGAGGAATGAACTAGTGACCCGCAGCAGACAAAGTGCCGCTGCACAAAATCATACAAAATGGTTTTCCAAAAAGTAGCACGCTAACTGCTCAAGAATAACAAATAAAATACTCTTGATTAACACTGCAATAGATTAAATCTTTTAACAAAAACAAGTTTTATTGACTGATTAATTAGTGATTCCGGGCGCACCAGCTGCTAAGGTCATTAATCTCATTAATGTAATGCGTTGTAATGTGTCCCCAAGTAAGTAACCCCCGTTGTAATGTGTCCTCCAGCCAAGTATATCTCGTCAGCGGGGTACCGCTCCAGCAGAGACAAGCCATAACCTCCCGTCCGGCATGTGCCATGCAAGTAAGTGCGTGTAAGGGATAGGTCAAGGAAGAGGAAAGAAACATCGCGTGCGGTCCGTTGCTTGTTTGTTAGGGTACTTCTCCTGTATTCGCCAGGTGTTGATTGGAGATATCACAGGAAACTCCCGATCCGAGGAGTCAGCCGCTAAAATTCTCCTTTAGAGAGTATCTGTACTCGACTTAGCTATGTGTGGTCAGTGTCCTACCATCGTCAGGACTCTAGGACATTCTGTCAGGAACCCTAGGACATTCGGTCATAGGCACTGCAGCGACATCAGTTGACGCCCTGAGACACTTACGCTGGTTTTAACAAAAAAAAGCCTTTTCGAGTACTGGAATGCATACTGTTCGCGTCCCCTTAAAATAAGGACTAAAAAACTTATGCAAATTGACACATGAACATACGCACTCAAAAGCGAAATAGAGTACTTTTATGTCTTTTTTTATGGCAATTGTTGTTGCCAACATTCCAAGAATTACCCGATGTCTATCGGTGTTTATATATGCTGAAGTGCTCATTTTGGGACGTTTTCTTTTCGCGTAGTTCAGAGAAAGTATTGTAGTGACGCAAAGAATCTATGTTGAGATTTTGAAGCAAAATAATGTTTTGGGAATCACAACGATGTCCATCCATCTGTTCGTCTGAGCATGTCTGTGAACAGCATTAATCCAGGCATGTCAATGTCCCGGGCAAGCTAACTAGCTAACTAGAGTTCGCGGGCATTGTCAGAGTAACTTGCACGAGACTTTTTAGGTGTTATACAAATTACTCGACATTGTATGCCTGGTCCATGACTTTTAATTTCCATTTCCTCTACTAAAGCAAAGAAATTAACTCTGCAAATAATTGCATTAACTTCCTACGTTCAGGTAATAAGTTTTAACACAAAAATATTGTCTACTAAAATAGCAGTCTGCCCATAATCGAGAATTGTTGATTTGCATGAACTCGTTAATTTATTTCACATTATTGATAAAAACAACATTTAATGATTTATTTAATAACAATAGTTATTACTTAATGAAGCAGGACGCAAAACGAAAACAAGGAAAAAATTCGCTTCTCTCTCTTCTCGCTTCTCTTTTTCCTCTCTCTTCCCTCTCTATATTCTCCTCTTTTCCTCTCTCTTCCTTTTTCTTCTTTCTCTTTCCCTTCTTTTTTCCCCTTTTTTTTTTCTTTCCCTTCTCTCTTCATCTTGCATTGCTGATTCCTCCTGGCCTCCTCGGCCTCGCTCCGCGTCACACGGAACGCCCAGCAATGATGAAGCTGAGTTCCTATTAGGAATTGCATTTAACTGAAGCGCCATCTTGTGATGCACGGCCTTCTAGTAGAGTTACAAAAATTGAATAGCATATAAACCTCCATGAAAACTCGTAGAAGTGCCAACTTTCAAGGAGATCGCTCACACGGCCATCCCCCTATGCTTACTCTGTGATTCTACCACACCGCTGCTGGCCTCTGGCGGAATATATTTCGAACCCATCTCTTAGCGACAGGCGAAAAATAAAGACCGTGGTGCATCTTCCAGCATTATATTTAAATTATTTATTTTCCGCATTTGTGTTGTATTAATCTTTACCAAACTTTGCAAGAACACTGCGTCAAATCCTGAAGAAGAGCCTATAAATATTTTGTATCTGTTCATACACTCATTTCTGTGGAATCGATGTCGATTACATGTCGTTGAATTCACTTTTATTAGTATAGATTAAACAATGCAATAACACTATCCGTTGGAAAAGTTTGAAAAAAATTGGAGCTATTTTTGAGAAAATCCTGTTTTTGTTACATTTTTTTAATTGCACATATTTCACGCAATATTGCGCAGAAACTAAATTACTACTTCCCCTCTCTTTTCTTCTCTTTCTTGTCTCTTTTTTTCTCTTTTTCCCCTTTCTTTCTCCCCTCTCTTTTCTCCTCTTTTTTCCTTTTTTTCTCTTTTCTTTTTTTTCCCCCCCCTCCTCTCTTTTCTTATTTTTCTCCTACCCCTTTTATTAATTAACTAAAAGTTTTAAAAAATGTGCATGACGTAAGTAAAAGAAATAATTATGAACAACAAATTTCTTTTGAGGGAAAATCTCTATCTACAATATTGTAGTTGTAAGAAATTGCCGGAAAAATTTCATACTTTTACAATTTTCGAAAATTCAGAGTTAAAGTGAAAAACAGATCTTTACTAGAAGAACCCGGCAGACGTTGTCCTGCTCCCTCTCTTTATCACTCTAATTTCCCCCTCTTTTCCCTCTCTGTTACTCCTTTCTCTCTTTCTCTTCTCATTTCCCACTTCATTTTTCTCCCTTTTCCCCTGTTCGCTTTCTCTCTCTCTCTCTCTCTCTCTCTCTCTCTCTCTCTCTCTCTCTCTCTCTCTCTCTCTCTCTTCCCCCTCTCTCCATTTCCCCTTCTCTCTCTTTCTCACTTTTCCCCTCTTTCCTTTTCCCCCTCTCTTATTTTCTCTTTCTCGTCTCTTTTCTTCTCTCTTTTCTCCCCTCTTTCCCCCTCTCTTTTCTCCCCTCTCTTTTCTCCTCTGTCTTTTCTCCTGCCTCTTTTCTCCTACCTCTTTTCTCCTACCTCTTTTCTCCTACCTCTTTTCTCCTACCTCATTTCTCCTACCTCTTTTCTCCTACCTCATTTCTCCTAGCTCTTTTCTCCTACCTCTTTTCTCCTACCTCTTTTCTCCTACATCTTTCCTCGTCTCTCTTTTCCTCTTTCAATAATTTGTTTAATTTTGAAGATCTTTCACAGTCTTGTCTCACTCACTCACTCACTTACATTTTACTTTAGGAGAGTTTTTTTAATTTTCTGTTTGATTTTAAAAAAATAATTATACAAACCTTGTTCTGACCATAATGAACACTCACTCACTCACTCACTAACTCACTCACACAACACACACACACACACCACACACACACACACACACACACACACACACACACACACAGAATTATCCAATTTGGTGCAGTCGTTCGAAAGTGATGCGCTTACATACTGAAACATGACCGCCGTTAACTGGTGCCAATTTGAAACAAGCCCCGTTATCTATTTAAAAACAAGCCCCACTTGGAGGGACATCGTGAAACATAATTAGTACTGATAAATGTAATTCGGGCGCCAGGAAAAGGTTACACTTGAAACCTAATGATTCCTACGTAATTTAAATATCTCTCCTTCCAAAATTGTGTTGGACTATCTCAGTTAATTGGGGTTCGAAGTTCATAATTGTTGCTATTTACTCTGTAACCAATTATTCAATCTGCCATCCATATGGAGTGGTAAGGAATCTGAAAATCTTATTACAATGCTGGATTGCACGTAACGAACAATGATAATCAGCTTTCTTTCAACTTAACAAATTGGAATTTATTATATTGATAATCAAAATGAATTCATCTTTGGTCATGACCAGTTTTCTCTATATTACAATAGTTATAAAACCTTTTTATTCGTTCGTGGATCTTCGCGCGCTCTTCACTTCTTCGTTCGATGGAGCCCCGTAGAACCTTCTCCGTCGACGCAGCAGAATCTTGCTTCTGGATAAAGTCCTCGCCTAATGTCCGTGTCTGGTTCCAAATTCTCCCGGCGATACTATCATAATCCGTGACTTCCCTCACTTGCGTCTCGGGTGGACGCCTAAACACGAATTTTACTTCCTACAAGAACGCTCTATCCTAATATAAAAAACGATAGTTAATTTAAACAAATGTAAATTACAGTCTTTCCTCTATCTAGTAAAATATATCAAGAGCCGACCCGCTCATCGCCGCGTTGCTCTAGCGAATGAATTTTCTTCAAAAACTCGGAAGCATCCGAATCCTATATCTTTTTCTTTTGTCTCTCAAAACAATGCTTATCCTGCCTCTGCTCTGTCATTTCAATCTAACAAAAATGATCCTTAACGCCGGTTGTATATTTGTCTATAGAGACCCCCTCGCGATCATCTATTGACATCCCTATATTCTGTCATATGAAATGACATTTCCATAATAAAAATGGTTCTTCATTTTGGTATATCACAATACATTTCGGCGATTCATTTTTATTTATATAGAGTTCACTCACTCTATTCTTACAAGAAATTTAAAGGAAAAAATTGGAGCTGTTTTTCAGAAAATTTGGACAATTTCTCTAGGGCTTCATAGAAAATACCCCCAAAAATTAATGAAGAACAGGTGTTTCTTCAATTTGGAAAATATCTACGCATATGAGTACTTTAGGAGCTAGTGTTGTTCACATACACGAGACAGACGGACGTTTAGAAATAAAACACTTTTTTGGAATCAGGGTACCCCAAAACGTATATTTCCGTTTAAATATCGAAATCGATTTTCCGCAGTATTATATAACATTCTCAATACTATGTATATTATTCCGTATGCGATAAAGTAAAAATAATAAAAAATGTGATTTTGGCTTAAATTTTTGTTGGAATAAAGTTCCCTTAATAATACGGGATAGGTCTGATTTTTATTAAAATCTCTGGAATTTCGGAAATCGTAGGTTTTAGTAAAATTCGGACGTATGCCATGTTTATAAGCCCACCATAGATCGTTCCTAAGCCCACGTAAGTGAAAGATATGGAGTTCGGATTTCTAAATAGAGCTTCCATCATAATACAAGTTAACATATATTTTATCGTAAAGAGGTATTATTACATACATTAAAATTACGCACATATTATGAGAATATACGCAAAACTCGACATTAAGATTATTTGAGTATATATGTGCGTGTGCGAGGGGAGAATTCATTCAGTTCAACCTGACCTTGGGACTTACTCGTTTTCCAAATCCACTCTGATTTTTAAGGAACACTTAAGGAATTTTTAAGGAATGCTTAAAAGAATGAAGACATAAGACTACCTCTTTTTCTGAGTCTCTTTTAAGATATCTATTAAAAGAAACGCAACTTAATTGTAAGAGTTTATGGTCGTCTACATTATCATTTTTCTTTTGCGATTGTTCACTGCGCTTCAAAACACCATTTATTGTCCTATTTCCATTTATAGTGTCATCTCGTAAAGCTTACATGATCTTGGGAAATTTTCACACCTTGAAGCTGTCGATTTTGGCCCATGTTTCATTGGTGACTATGAACGCTTTTTAACTCATATCTGGCCAGTGCTGCGAGCAACGTTCATGTGAGAAGGCGCGGAATGGTCGCGCGCTACCAATCGACTCCTTGTTAAACGATTTCGTCACGCGGACACGGTACTAGAGGGCGCTGATGCGAGAGGCGCGCTGCTTGGCGGCGAGCGTTCGAACTTCTAGTGACGTAGCCAAGTTCGATTGCATGGCGTCAAATTAGAACAATGCGGAAACGATGGAAACAGGGAACTCACGCCGTACTTCCGTGAGATCACAAACTGATTTCTTTAATTTGTCCCAGAATTAGTAATTTTATTTCTGTCTTATTTTTTAAATTAATCTAGCTCTCTTCTTTGAATAACAAGAAACAAAAGGTAAATTGATCGGCATATGTCTATATTAGTCTGTAAGATTTCAGATTTCATGTTCAGAACAGAAGTTTTTGAGTGAAGACTCGAAATAATCACGAAACAACTTTTAAAGATAAAAAGATTCGTCGTTACGGCTAAATATCTTATATCCTTCTCAATTCTTTAAATGAGTCGATTTTAAAAACAGAAATACTTAAGCTTTTTTCCATAAACATACCACCTTGTACTATAAGTTCTTATGTTTTCAGGTATAGTTGTTATATTTCACAAAGACATCAATCAGCATATCTCTTCATTTGCATCTCCACCTCTAATACCATCAGCGCCGCAGGGCGGTGCAGTAGTAAGTTAGTTGGTGACGTGCCACTCTCACCCGACTGGGGGCGTAGCTCAGATGGTAGAGCGCTCGCTTAGCATGTGAGAGGTACCGGGATCGATACCCGGCGCCTCCAGAATTTTAGTTTTATTTACAACGATTACATATGAACATTTTAATAAGTAATAGACAAATGATTCATTGGCAAGATTGAAATACAATTTCAAAATGAAAAAAAGTAGAAGGGCGCAAAATGTCTGGCTGCAAAACGTGACAATTGTTGATGAGTACTAATCGAATTATTTGAAATTTACATGCTTTGAGCTAATATAAATATTTCCGAGTAGGGGCCATCGACTAGTGGTTTCATTAAAATGAAAATTAAAGACGGCAAAATGAAGCCTAATATTAATATAATTCAAGACGAATCCCATTCCATTACTACCAACTTCTGCACTTGCATGCATCTCTTACATTCTCTACAAAGACAATCTGGATTACTAAATTTTATGAAAAGTGTTAAAAACAAGTTGAATTATATCAAATTACATTTATTGCATTTATTATGTTGTATTAATTAAAATTGTATTGGGAAGAATGTGTGTTATTACTATCTTGTTCCATGATCCACATTCATGTGAATGTTTTAAGTGGAATTGCAAATACTCCTTGTTCATAACTAACACACATTGAAATATTTATTTGTATTCAATCATTTGTAATTCTCATACGGAAAGGGTAGGTATTTTCGTCGCTAATAAATTGAAGGTCTATTATGTTGTATAAGAATAAAAAAGTTATGGTCTTATGAGGATACTTGAAAAAATAAAAGTGAAAAATCATTTCTCAGTTAGAAATAAAGACATGTCGTTATTTCTACCTGAGAAATGATTTTTCACTTTTATTTTATGCATAGAAGAAGAGTTTTAAAGTAATTTTTAAGATAGAGGTATGATATAAAAAGAAAATTCCCAAAGATAATACGATATGTGCAGACTTGCTGCAGCTAAATATCGTAATTAATTTTTTGTAATAAATTCTTACTAAACACATTAGAAGATTTTTAACTGGAAATAATGTTCTGGTACTTGCTAAAAGTAGGAAGAGAAAATGACATAGAACATTAATTGATCTGTAAAGTGTTGCATTATTGATAAATTATTAGTGGTGTATATTACCTACCTCTTCATTTCCAGAAAGTTTAAACTACTTCATTTTTTGTCGCTCCTTCCTAGGACTTTCAAATCCTGTGATAATACAACAAGAATGAAAGCGGTCTTGAATATTCTTTCGTTGATATTATAGCTTTTTTCCCCTTTCAAAAGATCGTACTAGGCAGAAATAATCGGTGACTTGAAAAACAATTTTTCTACGGTCGTAAAAATGCAGTGTTGCGTGCGTTAAGTTAGTATTTTCTTAAAACATACTTACTTCTTAAAACATACAAACTTACTGCGCAGCAACCAATTTTGCGCGCGGTAGGTAGGTTGCAAAAGAAGGAAGAACATAAAGTACACATTAACTGCAGAGTAACTTTATTTTATCGAACTCTTCACAATAATTATCAACATTTAATTTGTTATTAACACATAATTAGTAGTAACTCTTAACACGTAATATGTTACATGTTGAAACTCGTAACAGAACTATAACTTATTGAATCTCATTAACCCAACACACGACAAAACTCGTAATTAATAAACACAATAACATTATAAACGCATTGGCCTACTTCTTAAAGTGATAGCAATGGACATTTATAGTTGTAGTTGTAGTTAGAAAACCTTTTACGTTTTCATTAAAATAGACCGACAAAACTTTTTCAGTGATCTTAACAAACCCCTTAGATGTATCAATTTCTCACCCGATGGTAAATTGTAAATATCTATGAGTTTTCGGGTTATAAATTAGATACTGCGGAGTTCGCAGTTTTGAGCAACTTCTATGAGGTGCCCATTATCCATTTTGATTTCAGAAATTATGACCACTTTGCTTACCAGTTACAGAATAGGGACTCGTTTGAGACAACAATGCTTCGCTACCTAATGACGCGACTTGTTACTCTCGTTAACGAGGATGGGTCTTCATCTCGATTGAACCATGAAGAGCGGAGGTGAAACAAAAACTCCTAATAACATTTCTAAACGATCGTAGAAATAAATGTTTATATTTCGTGGGCGATATGATTCGTTTTGGCATGATTTGGATTGTTAATTCGATTGTGCAAAAACAATCATTTCACCCAATTAATTTAAAAGTTACTATTTCAAGTTAAAAAGGTAATTCCAATGAATTGTACTTTTCATGTCATATTTCACACATTGACCATTGCGTTTCTTGTGGTCTAGTAATTAGGCTAGGAGATTTTTTTTACAGTTGCTGTCAGTTTTAGGGTTACATAAACGCAATCTTGACGCACTGCGACAAGATTGAGATGAATAGAACGCGTTAAGAATATTCGGCTACAATTACAAATACATTGCACTTTCTATTTCACTTTCTTATAGTTTGAAGACAATAAAAGTTTTAACCCTTTGTTTTCATATCATTCACTCAAGTGATTAGGTGGAGTCGGTTCCTTGTTCTCTTCAGAACAATCCCTTGAGGGTTCCGAGTCGGGCATAGTGAAATCCCCAATTGCTGTAGCGTGTGTCGGCGCTCCTGGTGAGGAAAGGGGAGGGGAAGACCAATTCGAGTGGTGGGGGGTAGGGGAAAGAGGGGTATGGGCGACGTGGAGAGAGCAGCTTTCCACCGCCGCGACCCCCCCCCCCTCCACCAACACTCCCGGTCACCGTCATGCAGTATTCATTCGGGGGCTTACCCTCACCGATACGCCGGCATTATCACCACCGGTTGTTAATTATAACATTATCGTGAAAATTCAAATGTGATTTATAATTAAAATACTCGCTCGACATGGCTGATAATGCCACTGTCATTGGAAATTCAATTACACCGATGGCCGTAGTAATGAATATATAATGTGCACTATCTATCCAAAATATTCATGACGAGCAATTAGAAGAATATATAACGCTCTCACAATCCTAGAACAATTAGAAGAATGAACAAGTCCGTTGTCAATGGATGACGAATGTATAATATACGACGCGATGTGGCCGGCGATAGATTGGACGAGGAGAGCGGAAATGAACCGAAATTTCTCATTCCGAAAATTGCAAGCATTCAGTTGCAGAGTAATGAAATGGCTTGTCTCTGACCGAGTTCCTAGAGGACACACGCACGATACTCTAGATGTAATATACAATTCAATTTCTTCTAATTAATAGGTATGTGAAAATACTAATCGGAAAGGATTGAGTAAAAAGAGTGAACCACGCAAATAATACTAATTTCATAAATGTAATATATTAAAAGATCATTCTCAGCATAGGCGTGTGCATCCTAAAGCGAGACGGCGGGGAGAGGGGGGTACATTTCTTGGCCCCTCCGAGCCCCCTTGTCCTTTATGCACTTTCATGTTCATGGAATATTTTTTTATAAAATACACAGAACATAGTACACGAAGAATACAATTATAACTTTAATGATAAATTAATAAATTATATTGACATTATTTTGAACCATTTCCAGGATTGGAGAACCTCTTCTCCGAATATCGTATATCAATTCGCTGAAATTGTCAGCTTAAAAACGGGGAAAAAGGAAAAACAAACTTCGGTAGATTCAATGTCTAAACACTTGGAATTCACAGTTATTCATGCAAAGAACAAGCCATCAGATAATACGTTGTTTTTTTAAATTATTTTTGGTTTTATTTATTTGGTCTAACATTGTAGGGTCACATTTCTTCACACCAATGTCCAGTTCCAAACTCTTAACTTTCAAAAATTGTTTCTTTCAGAACAAAAATACGATTTTTTAAATAATAATTAATACTTCCATTCTTTTTTGGCAATTTATACTTATTTCTAACTAAGATTATTTGTTCTCAGGTAACAGCTTCTTAAAATGAGACCAAACCATGTTCTCGACGTGAGTGATATGAAAATAAATATTTTAACAAAATTCTCATAACTATTTCTATACTTTTTTTCACATTCATTCCTACTCAACCATGGCAAAAGACACTTAACAATAAAATCTGGACTAAACTTAACATAATTCAATTTTACTGATGATAAAGTGTATAATTCCCTATGGTCTACCCTTATGGTGTATACTCATTCCCTATGGTCTACCCTTATGAACATTCCGCACTTCGTAAATCATGGTTTTTAATGTGAAAGTAGCTTCGTCCGGGAACACATGGAATACACATGGAACGGCCAGACCGTGAACTGTGTATTACATCATATACACCCTGTGCAGTAAACGTTCGAATATTGCTTAGAGTTTATTAACCAATAGAGCAACTTACCCCCTTTAATTAATTGATATTACATATTATCAAATATCACCAAATCACATATTATCAAATGTTAATTGATTATAGAATTAGAGATTCTGAAAGTGTACCTGTACAACAGAGTGATGGTTCTCAGAAGAGCAGAACTACCAAACCACTGTAACAGAGGGTCCGGATATTTGTAGGAAGGAATATTACTCACAGAAGCTCTTAAAACAAAATAAGAGCCTAGGATGCGTCATTTCTAACTCATTTACGATCGTAAATAGATCTTCTTCTTCTGCGAATGGAACTACACCACGCGGCGTCTCTCGCACCCAAGCTTCCATTTTCTTCTATCTTTCCAATCATCATCTTCGATGTGACGATCTCTCATTGTCTGTCGCATACATCACACCATGTGAGTCTTGGTCTACCTCTCTTTCGGTGCATTGGCATCTGCCACCTCGAAGTTTTTAATGGCCATCTTTCCTCCGGCATTCTTCTAAGATGCCCATACCATTTAACCTTCTCCCTTCTATTGTATCCATTATATCCGAAATGACACCTATTTGCTGCTTTATATTTTCATTCCTGATTCTTTACATTAACGTTACACTACAACTACGTCTCCGAAACTTCATCTCCATAGCAATATTTTTAATCCATATTATTGAATGCGATTGCCGAATACCAGATTTTTCTTGGCGACTGCGATGTTTAATTTCCTCTTCACTGCCCCCTTGATTTGTTAAAATTGTTCCTCAATACTTGTACGTCTGACTACACTTAACAACCGAGCCATCTTCCATTAGTAAATATTTTCCTGTCCCTCTACCACAAAGTACTCTGTCTTCTTGAAATTGATTTTCAAGCCCCATTTTCCATATTCCTCATTTAATTTCCTTAACAGATAATGGGCATCGTCTTCATCCTCTGCAAATATTACTTGGTCACCTGCAAAATTTAGTGAATATAACATCTCGTCATTTAATTTTATTCCCATCCTTTCACATTTTATCTTCCGATTCTTTAGATCTTCTCCTAGATATATTTTGAAGAGGGTTGGTGCAATACAACACCCTTGTCTTAGCCCTTTACTTATCTTCATTTCTTTTGATATGCTAGTTCCTAATTTGACATAAGTGATATTGTCCGTCTGTTGACATGAACGATGTTGTCTCGAATGGCCTTAATATTTATGCTATTAATATGTTGGTTTTCCATGGCCGTCCACAATTTTGAAAGGGGGACACTGTCGTACGCCTTTTGTAAGTCAATATAGACTAGATGTGTCTCAAGGTTATGCGCCAGCAGCTTATCTGTAATTGTCGGATGGTAAATATATTATCTATGCAGGATCTACCTGCTCAAAAGCTACTCTGTTCTTCCATTTCATTTATTTCATTTTCCAATCTTCTTTTAATAATTTTACCGTATATTTTACCAAGGAAACTCAGGACGGTTATACCACAGTAGTTGGAGCATTCCTCCATACCTACCTCCACTCTATCTTTTTTAAATATATTGGAGATGTAACCCACTTTAAAGACTTCAGGTATCCCACGACCCCTGAGGCGCGCATTAAATAATTCTGAAAGCTGTTCGAACAATACCGATGGAGCTGATTTTATTAGTTTTATATTTATCCCATCGGGTCCGAGAGCTTTAGCGCTTTTATTTATTTATTTAGTCAAAAACTGTATGTGGCGTATGGAGGAGAATCTGTCTAGGCTTATAAGCTGCCAATGTCCATATCTCATTTCATTTGTTCTCAGTTGTTTCAACACTTTCCACGCCTCCCGTGATCTTGAGCTTCGAATGATGTTACTAATTTCTTGACACTTTACGTCCCACATCATTTGTAGCTTTTATAATCTCCTTTTATAGTTCTCTACACATACATGTATAAGTTTTTCTCTCTTCTAGATCACGGTTTGTCGGCCACTTTTGATAGGCGTTTTTCTTCTCCCATACCCTTTCAGCAAATTTGTCACTTCACCTATACGTCCCAGTCCTCTGCAGCTTCCTTTCAATTTCTCCCAAACTTTCGGATGCCGCTTCGTGTATGTATTTTGTTATATCTCTGTACATTTCTTTTCGAGAGGAGTCATCCATATTTTGCAACTTCCCACTGAGCCTGAACTTATACGAGAACACGATTGATGAGTCTTCCAGTAATCTCACTTTGTATTTAATATCTATGTCTTTTCTTCTAGAGTCTCCTTCTTTTATTTGATCTTTTACTTTTCCATTTTGGAAGGGAAAAAGACATTTGGCTCGCAAAAGGAAGTGGTCAGCTCCGCACTCTGCACCTCTGTATATTCTACATTCCTCCACTCTGGTCTGTTTACCAATAATGTAATCAATTATAGAGTATAATTTCCTTGATGGTTGATACCAGGTGTATTTATGGATATTTTTGTGCTTAATTGCGCTTAAAAACCATTCCATATCTTCAATTCATATTGCTCGCACACTTCTAACAGTCTTTCCCCATTACCGTTCTATGCATCGTCTCCAAACTTCCCAAATACATTTCTTCCATATTGTCTTCCTACTTTTCCATTAAAGTCGTCCATTAAATATACGGACCTTACTGTTTCCAATTTGGACCAGGAGGATCGTCGAGTTGGTAAAAAATTCAATTTTTTCGGTATCAGTTGCACTGTCCATGGGCAATTACGACCGTATCGTACCCCTTCAGACGTAGATTAACTCGAAGTAGGTTTTCATTAATATCATCCCATTTTTTATGTGATGTTTTAAAACTTTGCGTATGGCAATGGATACTCCTTTCTTAGCTCTGTTTTCTTTATTTACTCCGCTGTATATGTGAACGTAATTTTGAATCTCTTCTAAATTTGTCCCCTTCTTTTTAGTTTCAGATAGGGCAGCAACATCTAAATTTAATCTAATTCTTTACAAGCTTCGAATTCCTATGTGGTTGTGCCCTGCCCGATCCAAGTTCCAAAATCCATATATCTATTTCGAAGGCCAAGTCGTCGTTGTAGACTAGCATGATTCTGAGGCTTATTGCTTGGGAATCGTGCATGTTGAGTTTTTTTTCTGAGCGATAGGGTGCAGGTCCACCATCTCAACCCCCAACTTGGAGGACCAGGGATTTTTTCTAGAGGTTTCCTTCCTCTACCCTTTTTGATGAGACATCATCATCTGCAAGGTACCAGTTTTTTGAGAAAAGAGAGGTATTAAAGTCTTCCGCCTCTTCTGTCATTGGAGAGCTGTTAAGCATCTCTTCCTTCTTCAGAGTCGTTGCAGTCCTCTTCGTCCTCTTCGCTGGTTTTGGTCCACCCCGGGCATTTAATTTCCCCGGCACCAACGAGAGAAGTCAGGCCGGGCATTCCCCTATCTGCCACCTGGGGAGGCGCCCGCTGGGAGACCAGCAACCTCACACGGGCAAATAGATGTTTGTTTGCTTTTTTGTTTGTTCGTTCCTTCGTTTTTTGTTTGTTCGTTTGTTTTTGTTTGTTTGTTCGTTCCTTCGTTTGTTTGTTTATTTATTTATTTGTTTATTTATTTAATGTCAAAAACCGTTTAAAATTGAGTGACGTACTGTAGGAAGAAGTGCACTATGTGCGTGGTTTCTTGTCTGTTCTAAGTGGTTAAATGGCTTGTGGTTACGTCAGAGGGTGAGGCCTGTGTAAAGGGGAAACGTAGTTGGTCCGCACCGAAGTTGACGGGGCATATACAGCTAAGGTCTAGCAGTTTTGCTGCTTTTTATAGAAAAAACTACAGGTGCTACAGAATGGCATAGACTTTCTCGTAGTGAAAGGTTAGTGTGGACTGCCTTTATGGTCTTGCCCTATCCTCATTCCAGCTGCCATCTATCGTCGCCCAAAGTACTACATGTTTTTAAACTTTTTTTCATCTTTTCGCTTTCCTAATAGTACAACCAAAATATTACTTCAAGAACATTAAAGATGAGTAAAGCCTCACCCTAAACACAACTTTTCATTGAAAAGTTTGAAGCCGTTTTTAATAAAATGGCGATTAAGCATTACTGTAAATGCGGAAATTGAAGCTCTTTTTCACGGAATCTATTGAGATTTCGAAAATCTTCATTTGAATCACTTCCACTCGCAAATGCATTAATGTATACAAATCGATGGAAATGTGCATATTAACGGTCTGAGACATATTTCAAAAAAACATATTTTCTGATTTTTGAAAAAAACAAAAGAATACACCAATATTGACTTTACGTCATATTGAACAGTGCCATTACCACTACCTGTTGGATTTTTTTTTTAATTGAGCCATTTTTGAGAAAATGACGTTTGACCGTTTCTGAAAATGTGGAATTTTGAGCTCTTTTTAACAGAAGTTTTCGATAAACTTTATATGACATTATTTAAAGCACATTTATTCATAAACATAATAATATGAAGAAATTGCCTCTAATGAAAATATTACCGACGTGAAAGATAGGTCAAAAAATTACATTTTTGTAATTTTTGAAAAAACCAAAGGAATAGAGCGTTTTTGCCATCGTTTAGGGTACATTTGGCCTATCAAAAATAATAGAGAAAAAATTTGGAGCCCTTTGTGAGAAAACTTGTTTTGGTCATTTTTTAAAATTGCAAATATTGCACGCAGTATAAAAATTCAAACGCCGATAAAAAAGCCGAAGACGCCGATAAAAATTCAAACTTTTTCAATTTTCGAAAATTCAGATTTAACCGTGAAAATAGAACCTACATCACCTTTATATGTGTATTTTACTGTATTTTTACATGAACTTTCAAGAAAAAATTTGGAGCCATTTTTGAGAAAATATTGAATATGTCTGGCGTACTTCATGTAACGTCACCCCTAATTTTAAAGAACGTTTTTCAAAATTTCAAAGCTTCAACTAGAGAATTGGAATGGACAGGAAAGAGATTCAATTTAGAAAAGTACGTGTGGTTTAGGCGCTCGCAATTCACCTCCGTGCCTCCCACGCACACTGCTCCCCGTCTGCAGGCTAGTGCATCCTCCACCCTGACGCTTTACCGCGCCGGTGCCCTGACACCCAATGCTACGCACTCGCCGTGTTTCAAGAAATACACTTCCGCCTCCGGAGCAGCAGTTGCGTCCGCACGGCAATCTCAAAACGAACTCTCCCTGCTTCCCGGGCCAGCTAACTTCTTCGCGGGCATGTGATCCCCCACCCCCTAGCCTTACTGAAAGACGCGGGTGCCTTTTGGGGACACATGGCCGAACCTCGGGTGGTCAGTCTCCACTGCCCTGCCCGTCCTGCATCGCGGGGTGGGGATGGGGGGTGATAGCTTCCTTTTCAGTTGACTCACAGCTACTCAAAGTCTTTGTGCCAACCGCTTTTCTTCGTTCCCACATGGCGTACAACCTCCGACACCCTACAAGGAAGTTTGGAAGTCTGGCCATTCCATGTGGTGACGTTACAGTATTAAAAAAGGGTGAAACCTTTTCATAAATGGCAATTTTCATTGAAAAATTTGGAGACGTCTTTATGAAAATGGCGTTTAAGCATTACAATAAAAACAGAAAATTTTTGATTTCGCGAAAAACTGTATTTAAAGTAATTTGAGGCACTTTAACTTTCAAATGCAATAGTGTTTACTAATTGCTGTAAATGGTGATATTAGAGGCGAGAGATGTTTAAGAAATACATTTGTGTCACTTTTGAAAACACAAATGAACACAGCAATGTGAGTTTTATGTCATTTTAAACAGTGTAATTAGCACTACCCCTTACAAAACTTTGAAGAAAAAAATTTGGAGCCATTTTTGAGAAAATGGCGTTTGAGTGTTTCTGAAAATGCGGCATTTGGGCTCATTTTCAGTGACATTATTTAAAACACATGAACTCATAAATACAATAACGTAATCAAATTGCCGCTAATGTAAATATTAACGACGTAAGAGAAGTCAAAATGTATATTTTTGTAATTTTTGAAAAAAAAAGAAATAATAGATTAATATGGCATTTATTTCATCTTATATGGTACATTTAGCATGATCCACACCAAAAGTTTAAAGAAAAAAATTGGAGCCGTTTTTGAGAAAATCTGGTTTTTGTAATTTTTTTAAAATTGCAAGTACTGCACGTGATAATGCCCAAAAAATACTACAAGTTTAAAAAATGTGCGTGACCTTAACGAAAGAACTAATTACGTACCAGAAATTTCATTTAAATGAAAAATCTCTTATCTTGAATTTTGTAGTTGTAGGAAGACGGTGAAAATATTCAAAATTTTGCAATTTTCGAAAATTTAGAGTTAATCGTGAGATTCAGACCAATGCCACATTTATAAATTATTTTACTCTATTCTTATAAGAAATTTAAAGAGAACATTTGGAGCCGTTTTTGCGAAAACTTTGAAAATGTTCTGGGGACCTTCATATAAACTACCCGTAAATTTTAATGAATGTTTTTTTCAAAATTGATGCGATTCGAGTCGAGCGAGATCGACCAGGGAACATTCATTTTGGAAAAAATCCTACTTAAGGTTTAGGCGCAAGTTGAGTTCATGGACGGACAGACGGATGGACGTTTTGAAAAGAAACATTTCTCGGTATCAGAGGACCCCCAAAACGAGTATTTCCCTTCAAATTTGGAAATTAATAATTTGCAGCGGTACATAACATTCTCTATACTACGTTTATAACTCTGTACATACGTACGTATACGAGAAAGTAACTAGTGGTGCTCCAGAATGGCAAAAACTCTCTCGTAGTAAAGTTTTCTAATTTCATTGGTGTGGACAAGCTTTACGGTCTTGCTCCATCCTCTTACCGTCCAAACAGCACTTTTACTTTCTCGTATTAATACGAAGTAATATACGTAGAAAAGAGAATTTTGTGAATTCCTGCGCAAAAAAAGGCGAATTTTCGGCAGAAAAAAATCATTACTGGCCCTGATAACGAAAAAGTGGATAAATCCAGTTGCTAAGTTAAGAGAAAAAAATGTTCTAACACGTGGTGTGGCCAGAATCCCTGTTTTGTGAGTACTTGATGCTGAAAAATCAATTCAAAGCAAAACGCCCGCCCGTCCGTGAACACTACTAGCGCTTAAACCATACGTAGGATTTTTTCCAAATTGAAGAAACACCTATCCATCTGGCTCTAGTTGAAACTTTGAGATTTTGAAAACCAGTCCTTAAAATTTGGCGGTACTTTACATGAAGCCCCCAGAACACTTTCACAATTAGAAAAAACAGCTCCCGAATTTTTCTTTAAATTTTTAGTAAGAATAGAGTAAAATACACTTATAAATGTGGCGTAGGTCCGATTTTCATGGTTAAATCCGAATTTTCGAAAATTGCAAAAGATTTTTTTCAGCGTCTTTCGACAAGAACAATATTGAAGATATATATTTTCCTGCAAATGAAATTTGTTCTCCATAATTAATTCTTTCGTTCAGGTTATTTCTTCTTTCAGGTCATTCATTTAAATTAAATGGATGTTCTTTGTTTTACAGAACATTGGTTATCTCCTAAAGAACTTAGCATTTTCCAAATTCCAAACTTTTACCTCGCAAGCTTTTATTGTAGATAGAGATAATCACATAAAGGTCTTACATATGGGGGTTCTTGTATTTACGTTAGAAATAATATCGATTCTATCTCCTTGACGGAATTAAATCTGTATTAAAAATGTTCCCCTAAAACAAATGGCATTGAGTAGTTACACAATAAATTAACATAAAAACGTACCCACACCCCTTTACAACCCGAAACGTGTTTTTTAATTTATTTTTTGTCAACTTAACACTATTTTATCTGATTGAAAAAATATGAAAAATAATAAAATAATTTACATTATCAGAAAAACATTTATACTTTCTCGTATACGTGTGTATATACTCAGTAATATACGCAGTATAGAGAAATCTACGTAATGCTGCGAAAAATCGCTTTCGAGAATTCAACGAAAATACACGTTTGGGGTCTCCTGATACCAAAAAAGTGTTTTTTTTATTTTTTTTATTTTTTTATAGTCCGTCCGTCCGTCCGTCTCCCCGCTGGTGAACACCACTAGCTCCTAAACTATAGTATAATTAATTTCCAAAATGGTCATTCCCCTGTCGAGCTGGCTCGACTTAAGGCGCTGCGATTTTGAAAAACTTTCTTCAAAATTTGGGAGTACTTTATATGAAACCCCTCGGACATATTCTAAATTTTCAGTAGATTATGATTTTCTGAAACCGTGTTGCGAGTTTGAAAACGCTTGTTTTTTCCTGAGAAAATTTTCCATTCGCGTATAGAAAAGCCTCTCTAATATTTTTGAGAAAACTGACAAAAGAGAAATTGGCCGGTAATTCTGAAATTCATTTTTGTTCCCTTTTTTAAAAAGTGGCTTAATTTTTGCTGTTTTGAAAATATTTGGAAATATTCCTGTGCACAAGGAAGCATTGAAAATATGAGTTAATGGGTGTATAATGGCAGGTGCACAGGTTTTTAATAAACAATCCGGAAATTCATCTAACCCAGATGAATATTTAATTTTTAGTTTACTGACTATTCTGAGGATTTCGTTGGAAGAAGTTTCGTAAATAAACAAACTTTCTCTGGATTACTTGTTTCTCTTTCATTATCCTTTAAAACAACATTCTCTACGAAATACCGTGATGTGGTCGTATTTTTTACGATATTTCACATTGCTTTAGTTTTGTTTCTAGCGTTCAAAATATCCTCATTATTTTTGCCTGAACTATTATTTCCTTAAAATTCCTTTATATTCTCGGAAGTAGACATGGAAACCGGGCGATACGTTATGATGTTTAGAAATAAAGTAGAGTGTACGTTTGTTTTTACACGACATTCTAATACCTTCAGTGTTCCAAGTATTACTTTTTGCGAAATGTTTAATTTTCTCTTTTCACACTTGGTATCAAACAAATATCTTGCATTGGTGACATTATATCTTACATTATAATGGAAAAACATTCACGTGTTATGACTTGTGATTTTAGACACAAAATTGTAAATTTTGTAAGTAAATAACGTTTAAAAGCAACACAATTGAAAGATGATTCATTAGTACGGGATACTGATAGTAACGCTGAACATTATCCTGCGCGTTTTATAGTACGGAACTAAAGTTCATTAATTTATTCATGTATCGTATTAGGTCAGCTTAATACGATTATTGTTCGCTTAATTATTATTAGATTTCTTCTGAAAATACAGAAAAAAGTATATCGTTTATGACAAAAAAATTGAAGATCCGCGAAATGATATATTTTTAAAAAACTTGCCCCAACATCGGGGACAGTTACCCCCC
This sequence comes from Teleogryllus oceanicus, assembly GCA_964035755.1. Lineage (NCBI taxonomy): Eukaryota > Metazoa > Arthropoda > Insecta > Orthoptera > Gryllidae > Teleogryllus > Teleogryllus oceanicus. Next base: position 126,192,255 of record CAXIVR010000003.1, on the reverse strand, counting down.
CCCTCCTCCGAATCTCGCAACTGTTCTGGGGAAAGACGTCTTATAGCTCCCAGACTTTTAGATTACAAAAACTAATTGAACGAATAATAACCACCCACGTGATTCTTGTAAGCCTCTCTTCAATAATCTAGGAATTTTACCAATACCTTGTCTGTTAATTTACGAATCAGTGGTTTTTGTCAAAAATAACTTGCTTAAGGGCGGAAATATATTTTCAGAAAATGCCGATGTTTATTTCTATAACACTCGACGTATAAATCATATTCATCAGGTGACAGTATCAACAGCTCATTACACAAAATTCACATTCAATACATGTGCATTATTTTACAACACTTTATCAGAGGACATTAAACGATTAAATTCGATAAAAAAGTTTAAATCCCAAGTGAAATCGTTTTTGCTGCATAACTGTTTCTATACAATTAGAGACTATACTGAGAATCACAAGGAAAGTAACATTAATTTTAACAGTGATATTTAATGTATTATTTACCATTTGGACTGTATAATTCTAAACAACCTGTAACAAGTCTTGTAACACAGCCTCTGGGACAATGACCCTCATCTCGATCAGGTTTTTCGTCCAGTATCCCTGATCCTTTGAGTAAGTGTTGAGATGTCCCCTTGTTTTGCTTCTGGACATAAATGTAACTAAATTATCTGTGCACGTCTTCTAGAATTCAGTGGGAAATATAGCTATTCAAATTGTCGTTCTCCATGTTGTCGCGGAAGGAAGTATTATTCCTTGACGAAGGACACGATGAGGGATAAGAGCCCAAATTTATTGATTTGCCCTTGAAAATAGATTTTATTACATCGGAGCTAATACATTTGTTAACAATCATTTGCAAAAAACGTATTCAAAATTCAATTTGCACATTGCTCAGGAATGAATCACAGAATTTTGAAAACGTGCTCAGAATTCACTTCTCCCCATAACATGTCACACACAGTTTTTAACTGTTTTTTTACGTAAGAAAATAAATAAAGAGCATTATGGCGTATATGTTATCTTATAGCTTTATCCCAACGAAAAGTTTAAAGAAAAAAATTTAGCCGTTTTAGAAAAAAATTTTTTTTTTAAAATTCCACTGTGCGAAAACGACCAAAAGTTTCAAAAAATATACACGGCCTTAATGATAGAGGTATTTATAGACAACAAATTTAATTTCTCTATTTCAATTTTATAGTTGTAGGACGACAATGAAAAATTCAAACTCTTGCAATTATCCAAAATTCACCATCTACAGCAGAAAACAGAACTATGCTACCTTTTATAACTGTATTTCACTCTAGCCATACAAGAAATTTAAAGAATAAATTCGAGACATTTTTGAGAAAATTTTGAAAATGTCGCAGGGGCTTCATGTAAAGTACCCCCCAGAAAATAATGAATGTTTTACAAAATCCCAGGCTTCCACTCAGACCAGATCGACAGGGGTTTATTCAGTTAAAAAAAAAAAAGAAGAAGAAGAAGAAGAAGAAAAAAAATCCTACGCATAGTTACCAGACGGACGAACATTTTGAAACCAATGATGATACGAAATGGCACAGACTTTCTCGTAGTAATATTTTCCAATTACCTTGGCGTGAACTGGCTTTACGGTCTTGGCCCATCCTCTTGCGAGCTGCCATCTATCGCCGTACAAAGTAAATTTTCTTCAAATTTTATGCAATTTTTCGGTTTCATAATAGTAGAATCGAAAAATTACTTTATGAATATTAAAGAAAAGTAAAATCTCGTCCTCTATGAAAATTTTCATCAAAGAATTTCCAGCCATTTTTAAGAAAATGGCGTTTAAGCGTTACTCTAAATGTTAATTTTGTAACTCTTTTTCACAGACAATTTTTGAGTTTTCGGAAAACTTCATTTAAAGTCAATGAAAGCACTTTAACTCACAAATGCAATAGTGTTTACAAAACGCGGAAATGTGCATATTAACGGCGTGAGAGACTTTTCAAGAAAGTTACTTTTACAAGATGGTAGGGCAACATAGTAAATTCAATCTATACCAAAGAAATTAGAAAACTACTACGAGAAAGTGTGTGCCATTCTGTAGAACTAGTTACCTTCTCATATACGTTGTATATAGAAAGTTATGTAATGCTGTGGAAAATCGATTTTGAGATTTCAACGGAAATACACATTTTGGGGTCCCCTGATACTGAAAAAGGTTTTTTCGGTATGTTCTATGAACATTCGCGCCTAAACCATTCGTAAGATTTTTCCAAATAGAAGAAATCCCTTTCTATCTGGCTCGAGTCGAAACTTCCTGATATTCAAAAGCATTCTTAAAAATTTGGAGTACTTTAAATGAAGTCCCCCAGAGATTTTCAAAATAGTCTAAAAAAAGTTCAAATTTTTTCTTTGATTTTCTCGTAAGAATAGAGAAAAATACACTCATAAAACAGAGGCCGATTTTCACTGTTAACTCTGAATTTTAAATAAAAGCAGAAGTTTGAATGTTTCTGGTGTCTTCAAAAAACCACAAAATTGAAGATATTCTTCTTTCAAGTAATTTTTTTTCTCCCTAGTAAGTTCTTTCATTCAGGTCATGTACATTTTTTTGAAAATGTTAGTAGTTTTCGTGTAATATTGCGAGCAATATGTGCAATTAAAAAAATAACAAAAACAAGATTTTCTCGAAAACAGGTTCAAATTTTTTCTACACATTTTTGGTAGTGATAGTGGTAAATGTACCCTGTAAGATGACATAAACGTCATATTTCTCTACTATTTTGTTTTCAAAAATTACAACAAATTATTTTTTGACTTGTTTCTCACATCGTTAATATTTACATTAGCGACAATTGGTTTACATTATTATATTAATGAGTACATGTGGTTTAAATAATGTCATCAAGTTTCTAGAAAACTCAACAGTTTTCTGAGAAAATGAGCTCAAATTTCTGCATTTTTAGAAAAGCTCAAATTCCATTTTCCCAAAAATGGCTCCATATTTTTTTTTCTTCAAACTCTTTCAAAGGATAGTGCTAATTGTATTGTTTAACAAGACGTAAAATTCATTTCGATGCATTTTTTGTTTTTTCCTTTATTACATAAATGTATTTTTTTAATAGTTACCGTTACCACACCGTTAAAGTGTTAAAATTTTGTGTAAGTGTAAACCGTTAAAGTTTTAACCATTTGTAAATACTGTTGAATTCGTAAGTTAAAGTGCAAGAAATGACTTTCAACGAAGTGTTTCGAAACTCAAAAATTTTCTGTGAAAAAGAGCTTCAAATTTCACATTTACAGTAACTCAAACGCCTTTTTTTTTTAAAATGGCTCCAAATGTTTCAATTAAATATGCTATTTAGTGCCAAGTACTACTCTTCTTTATTATTCTTAAAGTAATATTTTAGTTCTACCGCTTAAACACCAAAAAAATCAAAAAAAAAAAAAAAAAAAAAAAAATAAGGTGGCGAAAGATAGCAGCTGGCAAGAATGAAAGGCTAGACCAGACCAATGTACGAGAACGTCTGTGCCATTTTGTAGCACCATGAGTTTTCTCTTTTTCTCATTTTTCGGTTTCCTAATGGAATTCGAAGTATTACTTTTAAAATATTAACTAAGAAAAAAATCTCATTCTATATGGGAAGTTTTGTTGAAACATTTGGAGCCGTTTTAAGACAAAATCGTTAAGGCTCTAATGTAAATGCGAAATTTGGAGCTCATTTTTACAGAAATCTGTTGAGTTTTTGCAAAACTTTACTGGACGTCATTTGAAGCACTTCCCTCACAAATGCAATAATCTATACAAAGTGTTGGAAATGTGCATATTAAAGGTGCGGCGTGAGTGATATTTGAAAAAAATTACACTTGTGTAATTAAAAATAAAGTATATAGCAAAATTACTTTTATGTCATCCTTGACAGTGCAAATTGCACTATCCGTACAAAAAGTTTGACAACAAAATTTGCAGCGGTTTTTGAGGAAATGGCGTTTGAGCGTTTCTGAAAATGCAGAATTTTGAGCTCGTTTTCACAGAAAAATTTTACGTTTTCAAGAAAGAAAATATACTTGTAATTGCAATACTGTGAACAAATCTCCGCTAATGTAAATAATGACGTGAGAGCTAGTGAAAAAATTATATTGTTGTAATTTTCCAAAAAAGCAAGAGAGTAGAGTAGAATGGCGTTTATGTCATTCACAGAGTACATTTAGCACTATCCCAATCAAACATTTAAAAAAAACTAGTGGTGCTACAGAATGGCAAATACTTTCTAGTAGTAAAATTTTCTAATTGTCTTGGTGTGGACTGCCATTACCGTTTTTCCCCATCTATCGTCGCCCAAATACATTTTTCTTTGATAATTCCTCAATTTTTCGATTTCATAATTGGAAACCCGAAATAGTACTTTAAAAAAATGTAAGAAGAGTAAAAGTTCGTCCGAAATAGCAATTTTCATTGAAAAAAAGAACCGTTTTTAAGAATATGGCGTTTAAGCATTACTGAAAATGCGATATTTGAAGCACTTTTCGCAGGAATCTATTGAGCTTTAGAAAAACTTCATATAAGTCATTTGAAACACATCTACTCACAAATGAAATAATGTATCTAAATTGCTGAAAAATGCATGTAAACAGCAAGAGAGACATTTCAAAAAATTACTTTTGTGTAGTTTTCGAGAAAGCAAAAGAACACACACCAAAGTAACGCGTCATATTAAACAGTGCAATTAATACTACCCATTGGAAAAGTTCAAAAAGAGCCATTTTGGAGAAAATTTCATTTGACCATTTCTGAAAATGCGGAATTTTTAGCTCATTTCCAGAAAAAAATGCTCAATTTTCGAGAAATGTTATAACATAATTTAAAGCATATGTCCACGTAAATATAATAATGTGAACAAATTACAGGTAATGTAAATATTATGTGATACCTTACTGGAATGATAGAACATTACGTAAGCACCTTTCCAACTCTTTGCCCATTGCACGTGGAGTTCCTCAAGGATCGATTTTAGGCCCTATTCTGTTCCTACTTTACGTAAACAATATGCCCTCGACGATTCCAAACGGAAGAACGGTTCTCTTTGCAGATGATACGGACATCCTTTGCAATAAAGAAACCGTAAATAGCACAATATCAGATGTTTCAAATTGGTTCCGAAATAACAAATTAATAGTAAACGAAAAGAAAACGGTTTTAATGCAGTTTTCCATTTTAAATAAACAATTCTGTGCTCCATTGAAAATGAACGGTGTACCATTGACTGATGTTAAGGCAACAAAATTTTTAGGTCTCTCAGTTCAGTCAAACCTTAAATGGAACGTCCATCTAAATGAATTGAACACAAAATTAAGTTCATTATGCTATGCGTTCAGAATTCTTGCAAATTCAGTCAGCCTTCATACTGTTTGTTGTATATATTTCACGAATGTTCATTCCCGCCTGAGATATGGCATAATATTCGACGTATAAATCATATTCATAACACTTATAACACTCGACGTATAAATCATATTCATCAGGTGACAGTATCAACAGCTCATTACACAAAATTCACATTCAATACATGTGCATTATTTTACAACACTTTATCAGAGGACATTAAACGATTAAATTCGATAAAAAAGTTTAAATCCCAAGTGAAATCGTTTTTGCTGCATAACTGTTTCTATACAATTAGAGACTATACTGAGCATCACAAGAAAAGTAACATTAATTTTAACTCTGATACATAATGCATTATTTACCATTTGAAATGTATAAATGTGTATAAACAACCTGTAACAAGTATTGTATTGCAGCCTCTGGGTCAATGACACTCATCTCGATCAGGTTTTTCGTCCAGTTTCCCTGATCCATTGAGCAAATGCTAAGATTGTTTTGCTTCTGGACATAAATGTAACTTCATTATCTGTGCACGTCTTCTAGAATTCAGTGGGAAATACAATTATTCAAATTATCGTTTCCATGTTGTCGCGGTAGGAAGTATTATTCCGAAGCACAACATGGATAAGAGCCAAAATTTATTTTCTTTTTATCCTTAATAATAGATTTTATTACATGGGAGGGTTTTTTTTTCTTCTTCTTCTTCTTTTTTTCCAAAATTTAAGTAGTACATGACTTAGTGTAGAGATCACAGAATTTTGAAAATGTGCACACAATTCACTTTTCCCCATAGCACGTCATAAGCAGTTTTTAACTGTTTTTTTTTACGTAAAATAAATAAATAAATAAACAATTTCAAAGTTCTCCAAATTTTTTCATTAATCTTCTTATAAGAATAGAGGGAAATTACAAAATGGGTGCAGGACCGAATTTCATGTTTACCGTGAAAATTTCAGGTTTAGAAAATTGCAAAAGTTAAAATTTTTTCAGCGTCTTCCTTGTAACTACGAAATTGAAGATAGAGATTTTTTCAAGTAAAATTTTTTCTTCATAGTTAGATGTTTCATTAAGGTCATGTACTTTTTCTGGAAATTTTGGTTTTCGCCCAATATTGCATGAAAATGGGCAAAATTAAAAAATCATAAAAACAAGCATTTCTCAAAAAGGTCTCCATAATTTTTCTTTGAACTTGTGATAGGTTTAGTGTCAAACATACTGTAATAGATGGCATAAACCCCAATTTTGATATCTTCTTTTCTTTCTACAAAAATTTCGCAATTGTAATGTTTTTGACATTATCTCATGCGATTAATATTTACATTAACAGTAATTTCTTTAAATTACTGAATTTGTTGAAACAAGAGCTTTAAATGATATCCTATTAAGTTTTTCAAAAACACATTTTCTGTAATAATGAGCTCAAAATTCCGCAATTTCAGAATCTCACAAACACTATTTTCTGAAAATGGCTCCAGATCTTTGAACAGATAGTGCTAAATGGGCTAAAGAACATGTCATCAATGTTACATTGATGTATTCTTTTGTTTTTTCAAAAATTTCACAATGTAATTTTTTTTAACATCTCTCTCTTCATTCATATTTACATTACCAGCATTTTGTATACATTATTGGATCTATGAGTACAATACTTTAAATAACTTCCAGTGAAATTTCTCAAAATCATAAAAGTTTTGGGTGAAAATGAGCTTCAAAATGCACATTTTCAGAAAAGCTGATACCTTTTCTCTGAAAAGGCTACAAATTTTTCAACAAAATTTTCCAAATAGGATGAGGTACTCTCCTAAAATATTCTTAAATTCATGTTTCAGTTCAACCATTAGGGGATCAAAAATTGAAAAATGTAGTTTGGACGGTGATAGATGGCGATGGGAAACTTGTAACAGAAAGTCTGTGCCATTCTGTAGCACCATGAGTTACTTTTTCTTATACATACATATATACGGAGTAATGTAGTATAAAGTTATGTAATGCTGCGGAAAACTGATTTTGAGATTTCAATGAAAATACATGTTTCAGGATCCAAAAACAGAAACGGTGGATTTTTTCCAATTTATCTGTCTTTAAAAAACACTAGCGTCTATCACGAAGCCTAGGATTTTTTTCAAACTGAATACTTCCCAGTAGATCTGACCTCACTTGAAAGATTTTGAATACCATTCTTTAATTTTGGGGGGTACCTTACATGAAGCCCCTGGGATATTTTTAAAAATGGTTACAAATGTTTTCTATACATTTTTTCTATGAAGAGACGAAAAGACACATACAAAAATGGCAAAGATCTGATTTTCACTGTTAACTCTTAAGTTTCAAAAATTGCAAAAGTTTAAAATTTGTTTTGCGTCTCCCTACCACCACAAAATTGAAGAGAGAAAGCCTGTGACATTCTTTAGCATGACTAATAAGGTTTTATGTTCAAGTTCAATCTATATTGCTTCTGACTTATATTTGTGCAAGTTGATTTTATAGATCACTACAACCACCTGCAAACTGTACCACAAATCACCACTGATAAATGCAGCTTGATAAAAGGGTTGTTGTCCATAGATTTAGCATTAAGATCAATTTTCTTTTTAATGTGGGTCTTAATTAGGAAATAAACGAAGAGTGTGATGTAATATCTCTGCAGCAGTGCAGTGAATTTGCAAGAGAGAGATCAAATAATAGAAGTACAAGTTACAATATAATTAGTAAAACTATATGTAACCATGTAACTATATTACGACAAAAATCTCTGAAATTTTCTAGCATCACAAGTTAGAGATTTACATATAAGTTTTTGATAATCGTGTAATAAAAATGTGGAAAGATTATAAATGTATTTTGGTATCATTGTTGTTTATGTGCACATTTAATTTTTTTTATTTCAGCAATTGCCAGTCAATAAAAAACAAATTAAAAAGCGTTGTATATATTTACACCTTACACACTTCATCACATTATTACTCAATATACTATACATATTTACAAAGTTCCTACAAATGATCATTAAATATTAATGATGAAACAAATTCCATGATTTGATATTAACAAGTTGTTTGCTATATGGCACATTGTCATTGTGCAGGTCACAAATTTGTTTAAAAATCATTAACACTAAGCAAACATCAAATAGCCTCATGTAAATTGATGTAAGTCCCAATAAATGTGTGACCTCTTTCAAAAGAAATGGAAGGCAGAGAATTTTGGAACTTCGATAGAAAGAAACGTTTACCTCCTACTTGGAAACTATTTCAATTTGATAAAGTTTTGTAGTATCACATCATAACATGTATGTGAATATAAAAAAGAGGTTGTCTCCGTCAACTTAATATATTTATTGAGACAGTCGGCTTTCGACGGCTTTGCCGTCATCATCAGTCTACAAATGCAAAGGAAAGAAAATATAAATAAAATACCAATAAAATACAAAATAAGATAAAGCTTATTTATATTTTCTTTCCTTTACATTTGTAGACTGATGAAGACGACAAAGCTGTCGAAAGTGGGCTATCTCAATAAATATACTAAGTTGACTGGGATGATCTCTTTTATTTCTACATAAAATAACATCAACAACATCGCATCAGAATCCCCACAATAACATGTATGTACCATATTTGAAAAATGTGATACCGGTGGATAAAGCAATAGAAGTTTCAACGATTCTTTTTTCTTTGTACGATCAACATCAGATACAATGTACACCACATGGGGACACAGCAATGAGCTCAATTAGCTCACGCTTAATCTGCAAAGGTAATGTTATGAAAAGATCTGAAGATTGTGAATTCCTCGTATGTGTCATACATGGAAATCTACAGTGAAGAGTGAATTACCTTTTAGGACAGAATAATAATTTCAAAATAAGTAACAAAGTGCAAAATTGTAGTTTGCCATTTAAAAAAAAAAAACCTCAAGTAGATATAAAAAAAGATAATGAATGTTCTGAGAAAGGGCCATAAAACACATAGGATTCTTATTAATCTGAATGAAAGAAGTTCACACAATTTTTCACATATGTATTGAGTCACCTATGTTATGATGGTGAATTCAAAACCATTGAAGACGCTCCATTCATTTTGGAAGATATAGCAGAATCTCAATGTGCTGGTTTGGCTGGCACTTGAAGGAAGGTTTCAAAGAAGCCACATATCGGCCCCCATTCACATTGTGGCCCAAAAGAGTGAAGGAAGCAGAGTTTTGCAAATATGGGTTTGCACCTTATTATATCTCATTGTTCTGATTTTGTAAGAACAAACGGTATTGGTCTCTTGTGACTTTTCAACATTGAAGCTAAATACTTAAGGAATTCATTGGATGGCTGAACATTTTTTTCTTGCATTAATGTCCATAACTTTAAAGCTCCGTCACAATCGCCTTGTTTATCTGTAACAAAAAATACAGCACTTCAGTTATTCCTTCCCACTCCACAAAAAACGCCTTTCCTCCTGGTCAACACAACTCAGCAACAGAGATCCCATCAGCAAACCGTATGTTGTAAATAATGTATGAAGGCTACCATTGTCAATGCTCAAAAACAACACTTGCTACAAACTCAGTTGTCTCCCCTTGGGGGTCCTTCTCTCTCAAATCATATATTTCCGACATTCTCCAAGAAAGGAAGAGGACTCATTGCTACCCACTTCCATAGAGAGCTGTCCAATGTTGGTGTGTGTTGGTTGACATCAAACTTTGCACAGTATAGAAGGACAGTGTTTCACCATCCTACATGTGTCGCAGATGGGAGAAGGATCATTTTGCAGGAGGAAACCAACTGAAAGGCGTCAATTGCTGAGGCGAAGATGCATTAAAATTATTTCCTTACTCGGGAAAGAATATGAGATGAGGAAGGAGTATGAGATGAAGACCATGGCTTTGCAAAATCCTTAATTGCCTTAATTTGCAATGCATTGTGCCATTCTGCCTGTGTTGCACTGAGAATGGAGTGCTTTATAAATGCTGTCGCAGTATTTAATAAATGTGTGGCAGTTGGAAGGAGGTTCAATTTGCAGGACGAAATCAAGGAAAAGGTGCCAATGGCTGAGGCGAAGATACATTAAAATTATTTGTTATATATTATTATAAGGAAATGAGGAAAGAGTAGAAGATGAAGACCAAAGATTTGCACAATCCTTAATAGCCCTTAATTTGTATCGCATTGTACCATTCTGTCTGCCCTGCACTGACAATGGAGCGCTTTATAAATGCCTTTCAATCATATATTTAAAAAATTTAATTATTGTTTTAAATTATTTAGACCAATAATAAAAAATTTAAATAATTTAAAACAATAATTAAATTATATATATATATATATATATATATATATATATATATATATATATATATATATATATATATATAAAGATATAACTTTACAATATTGTTATAAAGTTATATCTAATTGCTACCCCTTAAAACGCGTTGTCCTGCACGGTAGCCCGTTCAGCCCATATGTAAATCGCCTCCTACATACTGATGATGTTAAGTAATCTGTAGGAGAAAGGGAGTCGGTTTGAAGAGAGCTCAGAGAATCAGAGCAGAGTACTCACTGCAATGACACTGATTTTATAACTTAAGGGCTTCAAGAATTCCATACATCTCAGCAGTAAATATACTGCACAGAGAGTGAATTCGAAAAGATTTGATGACCCTAATACAATGGAGACTGTATGCCACTGCATTACTAGAAGATGAGTCATCAGAGAATATGAATACATGGGTGGGATATGCTGCCCTCATATCATGAAACCGGATCTGGTATACAAGGGGTCAAGTAGCTAAGGTCAATGTTGGGTTGAAGGTGTTTAAAGGTGGAATGAGGTTCCTTGGGGGTTTCATAGGGGTAGGAAAGCAGATACCAAGATCCCACTGTATATTTTGGAACCAAATATCCAGACTGGGGAAGCAAGATTTGGAGAACAATGAGCTTGAATGTCCACAATGGATTATAGTTTGGCAGGATAAATGACCCCTAAACATTAGCCGTGTAAGACCCTAAAAGAATTTCCTGTCTGGGTCAATGACCCCCATCCCGATCAGGTTTTTTGTCCAGTTTCACTGATTCATTGAGCAAATGTTGAGATGGCCCCTAGTTTTGCTTCTGGACATAAATGTAACTTCATTATCTGTGCACGACTTGTAGAATTCAGTGGGAAATATACTTATTCAAATTATTGTTTCCATGTTGTCACAGCAGGAACTATTATTCCTTGACAAAGGACATAATGGATAAGAGCCCAAACTTTATTGCTTATTTATCCTTGAAAATATATTTTATTACATGGGAGCGTTGGTGTGGTGTGTGTGTGTGTTGTTGTTTTTTAATTCAAGTAGTATATGACTTAGTGTAGGGATCACAGAATTTTGAAAAACATGCACAGAATTCACTTCTCCCCATAGCACGTCATACACAGTTTTAACTGTTTTTTGATGTAAAATGAATAAATAAATAAATTAGGATGAGCTCATCAGCATTACCTATATCTCTTTTCACATTGTGAGGCACTATGTATCTTACAGAGAACCTGCATGTTGTTGCCAATGACATTCTCGTTTGCTCATCATTAGAGACCAGAAAAATATGTAGTATGAAATGTCAAAATATGTACATAAATATGTAATGAAAACAGTAAGAATATGTTGCATCCCTAGAAGAAAAGTGTAACTCAAATTGAATTTTGAGTTACATAATTACATGAATTTTGAATTTTTAAATGAATGAATTTTGAGTTACATTGAATTTTGAGTTACTTTAAAGTAAAATCGGAAATAATATGTAATATTAAAATTCACTAATTATAAAACACATTTACATAATACAAAATTACATTTATAAAAAATTTCTTAAACAAATTTTAAAAATAATACAAATGTCTTAAAAACCATTTGGAGAGCACAAGTTGATTCACACTTTGCTCCATACAACTTTCCCGTCAGTAATAAAAGCTTCATCTATTGCTATCCAGAACCGTAATTTTGCAGTCAGGTTAGATGCGATAGAAGTCATCATATAAACTGGCAATATCTATGACCAACAAACAATCACTGCAGTGTGAAACACTCATTGAAATGTTACACATCAGCAAGCACCAATGTTTCTCCAAAATTACAGTTAAATGTCACTAACTGCAGTGTCAGTGACACTTTTCACACCTATATGTGAAAATGATCTGTTGCTGATGGGCACTTCCCACCACTGACATAAATTAAGCAGGCGCAGTGGACTGTGAGAATATCACGCATCTTCACATAGGGTATCTGGAGGAGACAGCACGCAGTAATAATGTAAGAAAAAATACTGATTTTTTTTAAAAATATTCCTTTTCGTAAAAAAATATGTAATAAAATTGATAGAATAAAAAATTTTGGGAAAACCAAAATATGTAAAATATGTAATATAAATATGTAAAAATATGTATGAAAAAATTGGATATTGTGTTAGGACAGCGAGGATTCGCCAAAGACTACAAATTTGAGAACAGTAAGTAGAAAGACAAAAAAAATAAGTAATGACATAAAAATTCTGTCTCTACTCATCATCAAAACAAGAGGCGTCTAGTGAAAAAAAAATGTTTAAGCGCGCACTGTATATGGAAAGGGATTCTCAGAATTATGAAAGAATTAAGGAGATTATGGGTCTGAAGCAGGGTATACTGCACGAAATTGAAAGGAAATCACTGTTATGGTTTGGACATGTGCAGAGGATGCAGAGCAATAGACATCCAAAGAAGCTTTTGGATTGGCAACCACAAGAAAGAAGGAAACAAGGCCGGCTGTGACCTGGTTGGAGAGACAACATAGAGAAGACAATGCTGGTTGGCAGATACATCGTGGGACTTGGAACAATAGAGAAGAGTGGAAGAAGAAGATAGGTGACATAAGACCCATCTAAGGGTCAACCAAACGGCTAAGAAGAAGAAATGAATAATCAGAAGAAAATGTACATTATATAGACACGTATTATCAGAATTTGGTGTCCATCCAGAGTCTTACTCCATCTTGCGACATACTATAGTTAATAACTGACACTATAGAACTATATTTTCTCTATGTTTCTCTTTCAAGACTCCCTGGCAGCCTGTATTCTACTACATCTGTCTTGATGCAAGTTCTCTGAGAAGACCCAAGTATGTCTTGCAAGGCTCAAAAGACCCTTTGATGAGACTACTTTCAGGAGTCAAAGTTGATATTTTTGGCAATTGCTCAAGGTTTCATTGAAAACATACATGTGATATTTGATTTATAAACATTAAAGAGATTTCTCCTAATCTACAAAGATTTAATGAAATAAATCCACAAATAAGAATGAAAATATATTATGTGTAAAACAAATTGATTCACTCAAAGTCTTTCACATACTTACATTAACACAAACATTCCTTAATTTGTTTAATACACACATATTCAGTTAAAGTGAATTAATACTTACCAAACACTTTTAACACATTGGTATACAATAAAGATGAATCCAATTTTGGCAAATGATTACACTCCTCTGCAAGAAGTAATAAGGGACCTAGTTTGTTTTCTTTTATCAAAAGTTTTACTCCACTCAACAAACTTGCTGTGTGAATGATAGAACCATTTTTCTGCAAATAAAAAAAAAGCAATAAAAATATTAAAAAACAATTCTGAGAAGAAAAATAGTATTTTAAAATGCCAAACATTAGACTGGTGCTATACAACTTGGGTAAAGCTCCAGTTCCAAAAATTTTTGTATTACTAGCGTACCCATGTGAGAACTCTCGCATATACCCATCCTCTTCCCTATTTTTCCATTTCCATATTAAGCCTGTAATATATTTTTTTTTTCTTCAAGACCCTCTTATCCTCTGACACTTGTTCTATATGTCTCCTTGTAATTGATAACAATACAATACACCCTTGTAAATATAAATTATTCTTATTTAACTTTATTACCGAGCAGAGAGGTGCACCCATGTTAGTAAATCTCCTATTATAACAAAAAATTAGTTTAATTTCACATTCAGTTGCAGATTCTGCATGTTTCTTAGCAGGTGGGGTAATATCAAGGAGTGTCGAATCAGCAAAAATGTAATAGAATGTTCAGGAAGATTTCATCCTGTGGATCAGAGTGAGGAAAATTTCTTGGCGGCCTTTCACCTCAAAATTTTAGTTCTTAAGGCCCTAGAATGCTTTGTTTAGGAGTTATTTAACAATATAGATTCAAAAATGCTGTCCAGTGTTGTGGATTTCATTTGACATAAATATTTAGATGCATTATTTCAACAAATCCTTCATATTTTTAAAGTCAAAATGCAATTAGTCAAGTCTCCATTGAAATTCTCTTTCTTTAGAGACCTCATTTATAAAGAATGGTTGTGTGTGAGAGCCGCAAAAGGTACATATACTACTGAAATAACATAGGAAGAGATTACTGGATTTAATGATCAAACCATACTCATTGTAAAAATTATAACTTCTCATTGTGATTTTCCCCAAAAAATATTTAAACTTAGATACATTCCCCAATAAAAATATATATATTTTTTTAAATTTACAATAGTTTGTCACCAATTTTAAAGTTAACTTTGATGATACAAAAGTTATGATTACTTAGTTTTTCCGAGAAGCCTCTCATATAGACTTTAACTCTTTATTTTACTACACTTCATCAATTAGTGAGCAAGAGGGAAATATTAAAGATAAAATGACTTACAATGAAATTTTGTAATAAAAATATTATGAAGCAATGACTAACAAATTCATCATAAGACTTAAATTACTTGCAACTTTTACACACTAAGTGACTACTTTGCTGCAACTCATGAAATCTATCCAATGTTTTTGAAATTCAATTTGTTCCATTTTTTTATAACCCTCCCCTCAATTGCCATTTTTGTCCCCCCCCTCTACTTTCAGGGCCCTGTCTGCCTATGCCTAGCTCTAGCACTGCCAAAAATTAGCAGTTACATATTTCTGAGAAAATTTTTCCATTGAGACTACAAGGGAGTAATGAAGTGTTACAGGGATGGGAATAACCAATCCATTCATTTTAATTGAAAATGTTTCTTTTTATTTTGTGTGCCTCTTTTTTGGTTATTTTTTGCCCCAGATAGAACCTTTTCTTAAATCAATTTACAGTGTTCAGTTTTCCTCCTTCGTTGGTTGATGGTCTTTTCTGTTGAGAGGACTCATCTAATCAATAGACACATTGTACAGAAGGTGATCATGAGTAGACTACAATATTAATGTTGGTTATGGGGTTGACTGAAATTGATATGGAATTTGTTTCAAGTTGTTGTTCTAATCATTTAAATATCTCAAGTTTTACTGATGGAACAATTTATTTTCTTTTTGTCTTTTTAACATTGTGATAAAAAATATTTGGTTAATTATAAAGTGTAAAACTCAATTGCTATTCAAATGTGCAATAATTAAATAATACTGCTAGAGTAACTATGTAAATCGTAAGTTTTGTGCACAAACGTATCTTTTACAAGAACACAAAAAAACGGGTTGGTCAATAACAATTTGGTAAATAGTCGAATATATTTTGAGCAGTTTTTTGTACCAGGTTAAACCAATGACAATCAAACCAAACAGAATAAACTAAAATTAGTTATTTTTATATAACTACCATTCTTTTCAATAATAATTTATAGATAAAATCAATTTTATTTAATGAATTTGTGCATTAATATTAACATTAGCACAATAACTTCTCCTTATTGATTAACTTTCAAATCATGCAAGGAATTGAATTTTTTTTTGTGATTTAAGCAATTCAAATGCAGTTTCATCAATAAAATGTCTGGTTGCTGCCTGCTGACTGTGAGGCCAAGTATCAAAAGAGGGAATTTTTTCATGTGTCTAATGGAAAATTCAACTGTTTCCTTGCATGCCCCCCTGCACCTCCAGCAGCCGCTCATCATTCACCCACACCTGAACCCCCCCACACACACACACTCCGGGTGTATCCCTCATAATGTCATTAGTCTGTAAACATGTTTTTATCGCAGGAGGAGGTGGTGATCTTCCCGTGCTAATGGCAAGATTTGGTGCTGACTTACACGTGCTGCTGACAGGGTTTTCCTAACCAGGCCCACCAGAAAGGCACCACCCCAGCTGGTCTAGCTTTAAGCTCCCAACGGGTCTCCTGACATGTGTGCTGATGGAGTGCGTGTAAGTGTAAGCATGTGTAAGTAAGAGGGTGAGGATAGAAGAAGGAAGAAGGAAATATCATGCGCATGGTCTGTGGCCCGTGATTTGTTAGGGTACTGCTCCGGTATTAGCCTGCATTAATCAGAAAAATACTAATCAGAGCTGCCGGCTGCTAGAATTCTCCTCCAGACAGAAGCTGAATTCAACTTATCTAAGTAGCTGGAGTCAAACATTGGGACTCAAACCCTAGACCCTCCCACTCAGCACTGCAGTGACATCAATTAATCCCCCGAACCACCTAAGCTGTTTTGACACTAAAGTACTGACAACTCACTATTTCTTTTGAAACAAAAATTATAATGCATACATTCAATATATTCAGTAAAAATATGGTATAGCCATACAGCAATAAAATTCCGAATTTCCTTCTTCTTTCCAGCTTCAGCCAGAGCAAGAATATAAGTGGCATATGTACTGGCTTCTCCATGAATTAAACTACTTGCAACCAGGGTATCTTCAAGTAACTTTTGGTTGTTTGGTGAATCATCAATTTTTTTCACAAGATGTGAAAGAAGTTCCAGCTGAAGAGGAGTAGTTTTGAAATTGGCCACACATTGTTGATATTCTCTTACAGCACTTTCTGTTTCTCCCCTGCAATGCATTAAAATATTGAATACATCAAAGAATATAAAAATTTGAGAGAACAACTAGTTTTTGTAACAATTCAAAGATGCCTTATTTCAATTTCTTATGTCTCTTTGGCTTGAAGATCTTTTACATGCAGTAAATCTACTTTAGACAGTTTCTTCTTCCCCAGTAAAGGAAGATATACAAAGGATTTTTTTGCCCATAAAAATCGATGGCTTCAATCAGATTTGAATCTTTGAATTTGAGTACATCAGTTCGATATGCTAATAGTTTCACCATCAAAGTCATGAACTATGTACAAGTCTAGCATATAAATATTTTCCCCTTATTTGCAACTAATGATAGAAAAACAAACTTTTACTTATTCAAACCGCAAAACATGGAAATATTTTTTAACTACTAATTACAAAAAATTTATTACTTAAATTAACTATTTGATCAGTCCAATTCTGATCCAGATACATCTAAAATGTAAAACACTCACCGAACAAGATGCGCTCGTACTAAGGGTCCCAAAAGGACATTAGTCACCGAGCAAAATCCCAGTGTTTTAAGCAAATGGAACATGTGTTTGACCTTTTCTGCTTCACCTTGTAAGGCAAGTGTATTTAGCAGTTGCCAACAATTGCGAGAAATGCTTTCTCCACCACAAATGTTTCCAGATGCAGCTCGCCTTTCCAGTGCAGAAATTGCAGCTGTAAAATTTTTAGATATGTGTTCAATTTTTTATACATTGTTATTCTTCAATTTGTTTTAATTGAGAGAAAATGTGTAAATAAA
Source organism: Teleogryllus oceanicus (assembly GCA_964035755.1). Taxonomy (NCBI): domain Eukaryota; kingdom Metazoa; phylum Arthropoda; class Insecta; order Orthoptera; family Gryllidae; genus Teleogryllus; species Teleogryllus oceanicus. The sequence goes on along the minus strand of CAXIVR010000003.1, from coordinate 126,174,355 downwards.
TTAATGATTTATTTGATAGCTGAATTGACTCATAATTTAATTTTAGAACAGTAAAAAGCTAAGGAATTTGTAAATAGTTATGATGTTTTTACAGTAAGATTAATTATTTAGTTATATAATATTTTTTAAAGAAAGTATTAAAACTTTATTTGATAACTATTTATCAATACATAATATTACAAAATCATTTCAATTGGATTTTCAAAAGGGTAAAAATACCGACAATTATTAATATAATTTAATTAAAATATATTTAAATTTTTTAATTTTTTAATCACTAAAAACCTATCTAATGAATACTTTAACATTACTACATTAAGATTTTTATTATTTTAACATGATAGAAATTTTCTTCTTCTTCGTGGATGATGATCTACTCATGATCGAGTATTAAATCTATAACGATATCTACACCACTAGCAACCACGAAACCAAGAATCTCCTTTCTTCTTTAAGGTTAAAATTGTGAAATGTATGTATATATTAGTTTTAGAAAAACTTGTGTCAATAACCTGTAGAAAAATGCTTTTTGTATGAAAATGTTAATCTTTACAGCATCTGAAGAATGAGACAAAAAATTCCTCTGGAATGTCATGTTAAATAATTAATGAAATAAAATCAATTAGAGAAGGCGATTGTCAAAAATAACTTTTTATCTGTATCTCTACGATAAGTACTAATACTTAATAGAATGACAATCTACACCTTACACAATATAAAATGCAAGAGTAGGTACTGAGAGTACACCAATGATTGTAAAAAATCGAGCGAAAAGTTTAAAAAACAACAATACGGAAAAATTAAGAGAATTTGCAGCCTTTAACGTATTACATACAGCAAAAACTAAAAAAGAAAACATACACATATTCATACATACACATGAGCAGCACAAGGGTGTAAATCTATAATTAAATATTTAATTAAAAACAAAAGAATATCAAAACTAAAGGAAAACACCACAGACAAAAGCAGGTGTGGTGTAAACTCGGATCATCACATAAAATTTTTAGCAAGATGGGAAAAAAGTAAACAAGATGTTCAAAGAATGATGCGTAAAACATTTATAAAGTTTTTCTTTCTGGCTCTCCAGATGAGTATATAGAAGAGTGGCTAAATAATCAACAACTAATCAAAAAATCCATGGACAAAACTGTATGACAAAAGAAGAGATCTCAGAGAAGGAAAGGAATGAATATCTAGAATGAGGAAATAGAAAAAAATGTAAAATACAAACAAGATAGATATAAAATATACCTTGATAATCAAATAGAAAACAACAAGGAAGAATATTGCATATTTTTTTACAATTTCCATATAAACATGATGGAAACAGCTGTTAATTCCAATGTCAAAAACTTCTGGAGATTTGTTAATAATCATAATGAGCGAGACTCAGCTATACCTACAACTGTGCTCTACAAAGATTTGCAATCTTAAAATTCTATTCACCTTTTTGCTGATTTTGTTTTAAGTCTATATTTTGCACTGACGAGAGCTTAATAGTGACTGATCATCCACAATTGCAGTAAGGAGGCTCACAGCTCTCTTACTCATTGGTGATACCTATCATAGATGTTTATGAGGGTCTTTCAAAGACAGATGATAGTAAGAGGTCCTGATGGTGTGACAAATGTCTTTCTTACGTTGTGTTGTGTGTTAAGATCACCATTATGATTGATCTTTTACAAATCTCTTCAACAATCGATATTTTCAAGGTGGTAAGGTCATACCCCTTTTTAAAAAAGGTAATAAATCAAATTTCGAAAACTATCGTCCTATTTTCATTTTGAAAGCTGTTGCAAATGTTTTTTAACCAACCACTCATCAACTCACCAACTACAGTTCTGAAATCCATCATTATAAAAAATTAACATGGTTTAATGTAAGGAAAATCCACTATACCAACTTTGAGTCATATAGAAATTAAATCACAATAGATATAGGAAATTGAAACCAGGTGGACACCATCTACACTCACTTTAGAAATGAATTCAACGAGGTGAACCATAAAATCTGAATTGCTTAACTAGTTAACACCAGTTTAAAGTAATTAACTGCAATTACAGTAAAACTTCACCTATACATTGTTCAGGGGACTGAAGGGAAAAAAGGTGTAAGTAAAATTGAATATTATGAGTAAAAGAAATAACTCAGTATTTTTACAATGGCATGCTCCACTTACGGACCTGCTTACAGGAACTGTCACCAGGTCCTAGTATTCTGATTTATTTGATTTGATTTATTTAGTCAAAGGTCTAAAAACTGTATGTGACATTTGGGAGAGAAGTATCCTTACACAATTTCTTGAGCTCCAGAATCTCTTCCCAACATTTTAACTATAAATAGTTAAATGATGAATTTTTTATATTACTAACAAAAGAGTAATCCCCCCCCGGCTTGTGCTCCTATCACTACTAACAAAAGGTGAGCTCAACAAAACATACATATATTCTTGGATTTTTCTAACATGGCATCTGAGGGTAATATCTCCAAGATGGAATATGGCAAGACTTTTTGGGTCTTTCTCGGTCCAGCTGCAAGATGTCACATGATCGCAACCATATCAAACAGCTGCAGATCAAGCAACTCTAATGGCACGCGAAAAGCTGTGCAATATTCCATCTTGGAGATACTACTCTCAGAAGCCTTGCTAGAAAAAAACAAGTATAGTGAAGCTACATTGATGTCCAGAAACAAAACACAGGGCCATCTCAGCATTTCCTCAAGGGATCAGGGAAACGAAGAAAGCTTTACAAGACCACAAGCTGAAGTACATTACTTCTTACTTAAGACACGCAGACCAGGCATAGGACCGCTCAGTGGAAAAGATTCGCACTTTATGAAGCCAGTGCTTTAGGCCTCTTTCACACAAGCATTGCATTGACATGTGTCATTCAACTACATCCTTTTTATAATTGATGTCAACAATTGCATCGATGCATGTGTGGCAGTTAATGCGCGTCATAGATTAACACTATCTTCTGGGAAACAGCACACGAGCGGTCTTGCCGACATGCGGTTGTGGTTCATAGCCACAATGTACGTTGCCAAGACAGTTCGTGTGCCATTTTGCATACGATAGTGTTAATCTACAATGCGCGTTAAGACTCATGTGCACATGCTTCGACAGACATTGACAGAGTTGACGTCATCAGCAGTAGAAGACGCATGTCAACCCAATGCACATGTGACACAGGCCTAAATAACATTATAAATCTTTGAGTCCCTTGAGTTTCGATATTTCCTGTAAATGTGCCGGATTTTTATCATGCAATGTTGGTGAACATTATGTAAAGCCACACCAGACAACACAAGCGCCCCTATTTTTTCGCCTCGTGGTTTTGTCCGAAATTGAAAAATGTAGAGTTAAAACCAGTTGAAACGCCCAGCGTAACAACGAAATTAAAACAGCTGAATACTAAATCAACAAAAAAATTCTGTGGGCTCCTCTATGATAACATAAAAGGGTCACCTATGTCGTTATCATGTCCACGATATAAGGTCTTAAAGGGACTTTCATTATATAACATATAAGCGTGGAAAACGTATAAATGTAAAATGCATATCTGAAACAATTTAGCATGGGAAGCACTAATTTCTTTGGTCTGGGTCACCTTAACAATCTTGCCTCATCCTATTGCCAACTAAATCTATCGCCGCCCAAAATACATTTAAGAAAAAAAAATATATTTTTCGGTTTCCTAATGGTAGAACAGAAATATTACTATAAGAATATTAAATGAAAAATGGTTAACTTTGGAGCCATTTTTAAAAAATACATTAAATTAAAATATTGTACACAAATACATTTGTGTAATATTGTGAAATTTTTTAAAACACAAAAGAATAAAATGATTTTATTTTAAACAGTGCATTTAGCAGTATCCATACAAAGAGTTTGAAGACAAAATTTGGAGTCCTTTTTGAGAAAATGGCATTAGAATGTTTCTGAAAATGCAGAATTTTGGGCTCATTTTCAAAGAAAACTTGCTCACTAGCTGAGTTTTCGAAAAACATTACATAACACCATTTAAAACACATTTACTCGTAAATATAATACTGTGATCAAATCGCCACTAATGAAAATATCGACATGAGAGACAAGTTAAAAAAATTATTGTAATTTGAAAAAACAAAAGAATAGAGCAATATGGCGTTTATGTCATCGAATAGGTAGTGTGACTTCCTAAAAGAAGACCTTAATGGAAGAACAAATTAAGGACAAATTTTATTTAAAGGAAGAATATCTATCTTCAATTTTGTAGTTGTAGAAGGCTGCTGAAAAAATTCAAACTTTGCAACTATCGAAAATTGAGAGCTAACAGTAAAAATTTGACCTATGTCATCTTTATAAGTGTAATAACTCTATTCTTACAAGGAATTTAAAGAAAAAATTTGGAGCCATATTTTAAAAATGTGGCAGGGGCTTAATGTAAAGTACCCTCAAAAATTAAAGAATGTTTTTCAAAATTTTCAACTTAGGCCAGATTGGCAGGGGTTTCTTCATTTTGAGAAAAATCCTTCACATGGTTTAGGTGCAAGTGTTGGGCACATAGTATACCAGATGGACGGATGTTTTACCGTAAATCAATTTTTCGGTATCAATAATCCACAAACATGAATTCTGGCTACAGCACATGTTAGACGATTTTTTTCGAACTTTAGAAACTGGATTTATTCACTTCTTCATAATTAGTGCCCGGCAATAAGAGTTTTTGTAGAAAATTCACTGTTTTTTGTGCATTACATACCTTTCTCTATACTGCGTATGTGCTAGTGAGAAAGTAAAAATGTTTTTCTGATAATACAAATTATTTTCTTATTTTTAATATTTTTTCAATCAGATAACATGATAAGTTGATGAAAAAAATTAAAATAAAAAGACACGCTTCACACTGTAGAGGGTGTGGGTGGTTGATTTGTTTCTTGTTGTTTATTTTTGCCAATCTAACTGTGAAATTTAAAATTCTCATAGAAAGGTACGCTCACAACTTACTAGGTAAGAAGTGTGATACCAACTCAGACTGTGACTCAAACACGAAAATATTAATTTTTAACATGCTAAGAACCACAATGCAATGTTGGACAATGGTACACTAGCTTAATGTCAAAAAGATTGAAGTAAAGAAAATAAGAAAATGTAATTTTAGAAAAAAACATTAGTTTATGGTGCTTGGAAAGAAAATTGCTATTTGTAACACAAAAATTCGGACAATTTGCTGGTTTTTGGAAAATAAGTATGGATGCCAGGACAATTGCTAAATATATGGAATTGGCCTGCTAAATATGGACATCTGGTCACCCTAAGTACAGTCATCTCTGGCTGAGCAAGTCTGCTGAGATCACTATAAGGATCTCATAAGAGGATGAATTTAAGTCACTGGTCCCATTTCACTTATATTACAAATCAGCATAAGAAGTCTCGAATATAGTGAACCTGAACCTTGGCTATAGTGAACATAGGAAATACAACATCCTGGAAATTCATTCCTTCCCGGAAAAGAATATATTGCATCAGCATCATAAATTCCAACGTGAGGCAGCTTGAAAAAAATGTCATCGGCCAAAGGTCAAAACAGAAGAAATCTCTCCTGAGGTGAAGGTAGGGGACCGGGAATGGGCACCTTACAGTCACGACCTTATGCCACTCAGTTTCACTACGAAAGCAAAGGTCATGTCCTATGTCGGCAACACTGGTGGCAGTGACATGCGATTGCTTGCATCAATCTTGGTGTTATGTTGTCTCATGACAACGCGTTGAGTTCTACGTAGGTGACTGGAAGCACACAAGTGCCACTGGTGATATCCGCCATGCCGCACAGAAAAGCAAGCAGTTTCATTAGCTGCTTGTGCCATCCTGCTACTGAAAGCATCTCATGCTTTATTAGGTGAGTAAAAGGGCCTTTGGAGAGTGGAACGGTATTCCAACAGTGCAAGAGGCATTGAAGGGTGTCAGGGAAGACTGCACTACGATACTTAGACACAGAGGATAAAGCAGAATCAATTGTGGAGAGAGCACAAACTCTGGAGAAGAATCTAGAAAAATTACAAAGGAATAAAGTACAGAGCAAACAATTGAAAAGATATTGATTTTTAAGGACAAATAAAGATATTGAAAATTCAGTTCACGCTGTTAATGTATTTTGCTGGATTTGTATATTAATAAAATCAATTGTTATGAAGAAATTCTGTTTAAATTTGACATCATCGGATATAGTGTACTTCGGCTGTAGTCACCAAAAATGTTAGTACCCAGAAGTTCGGTATAACCAGAGTTGACTGTATATATGCAGATCGGTTTTGAGAAAGTCAAGGTGTGTTCAGAGAGTGAGCAGAGTTTTCACTTTGGAACTATTACTTTATTGTTTGAGACATTAGTGAAATCTTTACTAGAATAATGTTCGGTAATTTGGAACCCATCTACATTCAAGCTAAAAACTTGTCTTGAATGTATTCATCACAAATACTTGAGGTTTTTAACATACAAAGTGGAAAGGGCCACGGATAGATTTTCACATGACTATTTGTTCACAAAGGAGATGTCGGGCCAAAAAATTTCTCAGAGGTGTGGCATGAATGATATGATATTCTTTTTTAAAATTATCCAAGGACTTACAGATTGTCCCAGGATTTCTGGAAAGATACATCTTAAAATGCATACAAAATCCTTGAGAACTTGCAAAGTTCTCAGAGTTGCATCATCTACGACGGAGAATTTGGCACATTATGCCTTCATCAGAATGCCAAAGTTGGCAAATAAGTATGTCAAGAAGGTAGTTAGTTACTTTGTTGTCTCACTGAATTCTTTTGAAATCAAGTTGTTGCGCCATATGGGATAGGGCAATATGTTATATTACTGTGATGACCTTATTTTCAAATATTATATTCTGTTTTCAAAACATGTTCATAGTTCATTCTAATTAAATGGCAATTTGATCTCTGAGTCATTTTTTCTTTCATTTATGTTTGTAACACTTTTTTTAAAAGATTTTCAGATCCTTGAGGGAGATTTATTAGAAGAATAGAGCATGATCTAAACAAACATTAGCTTATAAAGTGATGAAAACACTGAGTAGTAAAGAAAGGAAGAATGTACAAATAATTCATGTTTGTAATGTTAAAAGAAGAATGTAAAAAATAATTCATGTTTGGAACATTACAAAGGCCTACGGTACACTGAAAAACTTAAAATAACAAAGATGTACACAAGACTAAAATAGACAATCGCATGCTGGATGAACTACAAGAAGCATTTAAAAATGCAAAAATTGAAAATCGCCTGGGATGAATGGCAAAAATGCAGAATTACTAAAATATATTGGAACATTGTTTCACTTATGCCTCCTTCAATTCTTTAATATGTGCTGGAGAAATAAGCAAAATCCTACAGAATGTCAAGAAGCACAAATAATATCTAAAGAGATTGCTTTAGATATTATTGATAAAAAGACAACAGAAGACATAAAACATTACAGAGAAAAATTGGATGCTATGTGCAAGATCTATGCGACAATAGTACATGAAAGACTAACTAGTGCATACAAAAGACAATACTTGTGCAGAAAAGACTGACAGCACATACTTCCTTACATTAATTCTATATTTGCAATTTTGGAAAATTCAGAGCTCAATGAAAATGCGACTTGCACCATTTTCTTAAGCGTCCCTTCTTCTAGCCATGGAAGAACTTTGGAACTGTTTTTGAGAAGAGAAATTGTTAAAAAATAATTTTAAAATTGTCTATATTTCACAAAATTAAAAAATTTAATTTAAAAAAAAAAAAGTTGTAGCAAGATGCAAAACTTACAAAACGAAAAATTGCACTTTTGCAATTTTTGGAAAATCGAAGCTTTTAATGAACACAAGACCTGCTCCATTCTCTTTAGCATCCTTTACACTATCTGAGGAGAAAGATCAATAAAAAATTTGGAGCAATTTTTGAGAAAATTTTGAAAATGTTTTTGAGGCTTCATGTAAAATACCCTCAAAAATCAAAATATCCATTTGAAACTCCCAAAGCCTCAAGTTCATTCAGGTTGATCACAGAATATCAATTTTGGAGAATATCGACTGAATAGTTTAGATGCTAGCGTTGATCACACAGACAGAGAATTTTGACATAAATCGATTTTTTGGTACCAAGGACACACAAACATTGATTCTGGCTACACCACATGTTAGAAGAAGCAATTTATAGTATGCAGGAACAGGATTTATCCACTTTTTTTTTAACCAGAGTTTTTCTCGATAATTTGGTTTTCTGCTGCACGATTACGTAACTTCTCTTCTCACAAAGTAAGTGCATGAAAGTAAAAATTATTGCAGATCAACAATATCAGAAGAGCAAATGGGGTTTCAAAAAGGGGGATTGGCTGCAGATGTCATTTTCAAATTAAAGAGAATAATAGAAGAAAGAAGAGAATATAACTGTGAAACACATCTAACATTTATAATCTAGTAATAACATTTATAATCTTTTAATAAATACAAATATGGAATATATGTCCACAGCATAAAAATTTGATGTAGTTCAATGCTTGTGTTTTTGGGTATATTTTAATTTATTCAATTCACTATTATTTCCTATGTGCAACCTACAAGTGTATGAATCATTTCACTTGTAAACTGTCTGTTCATTATAAAGAAAATTTTACAAAATTATACAGCCATAGTTAGAAAATCAAAATTTTGAAAAGGGTTTGGATAAGATAACATATATCACATATGGCAAAAAGACCCATTGCCACTATGTATGTGATTATCAGCTAATTTGCACAAAACTCTCTCTTGGGAATAAAAATAAAAAAATATATATATATATATATATATATATATATATATATATATATATATATATATATATATATATATATATATATATATAATACAGTTTAATCAAACTTATCACTATTTTACAAAGGATATAATGGATGTGCATACTTTTCATTCATGGCTCTGTTTTGCAATATGAACTACACATAAAACAATTTTTATTGTCTGTTACCATAACAATGAATAATCAACATTTCTTTCAAGTGCTCGAAGGTGAACCTTCTTCTATTGTCTCTAAGAACAGATTTTAACTGTCTAAAACTGCCTTCAATGTTACATTAAGTAATTGGAGCATATTTCAATTTCACAATGCCTGCTGGGGATAAGTCCAAGTTTATCTTTTGTGTCGAATCACCACTCAACACTGCAACAACCTTATGTAGTCCTTCACATCCAGGGTTTTCGGAAAGTACGGTGCCCATCTTAGTTTTCACTGCATCTGCAACTTCACCTCAACCACGATTCAGTTGTTCCACAGTACTATTAACAATTTCAAAGCTTTCACAAAGTGAAAGGTGCATATTTTGGAGAATTTTGAGGGATTTTGTGATGCATGAAAATGTATGTAGATGTAACTTAAGTCATTCTTCACACTTGTATCACATGCAACACTTTTCACGGTATCAATTGAGACTGTATCTTCAAAGTCCAAAGCAATAAGAACATTATTAATAAAGTCAATATGTTCAGCATTATTTTCAACTGCCAGCAGCCACATCCCCCATCTAGTTAGAATTGGCTTTGGTGGCAATAGAATTTCAGGGTACATTTCTTTCAACATTTTAACTCTACTGGACGCTTTGAGAAAAACTTTTTTCTCTGATGAAATCAACAAATCTACTTTAGGGTAATTGCTAATCACTTCTGCCACACGATGAAAGGCATGCGCCACACAAGTGAAGTGAGTCATTTTAGGATAAACGACAGATAATGCTTGTCCAGTTGTTAGCATATAAAGTGCAGCATTACTAATGAAGAGTAACACATTTTTGTACATGATATCCATTGGCTCCAGGATACCCGTGGCTTTACTGAACAGTTTGGCAATAGTTTTGTTATTGCACTTTTCAAGAACATCGCAATGTACATACATTCAGATTAATGTTCACTTAACAAACCAAATATTGCCAACAAGCCTTCCTTCTTTATCGGCAGTCTCATCAATGGAGACCCATACTGGACCTTCTTTAATTTCATCTATCTTCTGTACAGTTTCATTGTAGATGGCTGAAGCATAAGTTTTTCCTAAGTGTTGACTCATCTGGGATTGCATGTTGAGTATATTTTTCAAGAAATTCTCTAAAGCATTGATTCTTCAGTTTGTAGAGAGGAATGTCAGCAGAGATGAAAAAGCGGCACAGGATGTTACCGTTCTGTTAGAAATAATCGTCTCTGTTTGGAATTTCAATGTTTGTTAGCCTGATGTTTACTGGTTTGAATATGTTGTTGCACCAAGAACTTTTGTGTGGATGACACTGTACACATACACAAATTACAAAATAATATTTTATTGTCAGTTCATAAACCTTCATCTTTAAATTCTGAAATGTAACTTCTTAATTTTACACTGGATAACTGTGCTATTTTTGGCATTTTACACTGGCATAAAACAAATAAGTGAACTAACACACATTCTGACTGGATTGTAACTGACAATCAGGAGCTCTATAAGTTGAATTCTGATGTCCAAATCTCTGTGACGTCATGCGATTTCCAAATGGCAGCCTGAGAGGAAAGGAGAGGGAGTAGTGTGGTTACTGCAACGAAGTGTGTTTTCCACGAGCCATCTCAATGTCATCTGTCAAACAAATCCAATAGTTCATCGCTTCCTGGCACCCTCTTTGCCTCGCAGGACACTGACCACTCAGACCCCTTCAGATAGGGCCTCAGGGTTGGAGAGTGGATCTATTCTTCACATCAATTAAAACATTGACAGTTTCTTAACTTGCTTTCCCTTTGTCAATTCTTTCTCATTTTCAAAAAAAAAAAAAAAAAAAAAAACTGTAATGTTTAAGGAATTACTGAAAAGTTTTAAGCTCTTTTTTTTTAGGTGAATTTTTAATATTTAATACTTGAATTAATTCAAATTTCACTGTTAAGCTTAATACGCTATATCGACTGATTTCGTAAGAAATATGTAAAATATACGGACTTTTATTCAAATATTTTCCAAAATCCAAAATACGGAAAAATATGGAAAATAAAAGAAGCATTTTTCAACTTTATACATTGTGAAACATAAAGATAATGCAAATTAGCATTGATATTAAATTATTTAGTAAATATGCATTTACATAGAAATCCGTTCCCTGCTTATTATTACAAGTTTCAGGAAGTAAACCATTAGAGTCCTCTGGTATTGTTCTTTCCATTAACAATTGTATTTGAGAATTAAAATCTTAATAAACGTACCTTTGTATTGATTTTTTGCAACAAGCAATGAAGCATAATCAATAATTTTGTGTTCATCAATAATAAAATTTGGGGCTTCATTCATTATTTCATTTAAAATATTTTTAGCAGAACTTTCATCTTTAAACTTGATGTACATATCAAACAATGAAGCAAGCATTCCAGGAGAGAATTTAAAACCAGAATTTTCAAGCTCCTAAAAAAACAACTTATTTAACTTATGAAACATATAGAAAACAAAGCTTAATATGTAATGGAATTAATTTAACCAATAATACAGTATTTGCAGAATATATCTAACATCAGCTTCCATAACAATTAAAAGTACTTGAATACCTTTTTAACCTCTAGCACACGTTTAATGTTCCCTGCTCTCATATGCAATTGCAACAAACGACGCAGGACACCTCGGGTATTCATCAACTTGCTCTTGAGTTCCACTAAATGATTTTCTAGTTCTTCCAGATTCATGTCACGCTAAAAAATATCCATGCAATTCATTCTCAGATACTACAAATTAGAGCCATTATAGTCAAGGCATCAAACCGTTTCAAATAACATTCTAGTTTCAAATGGTTCCAGTTTTTGAAAGGGAAAGTGAAAAAAGGGGGGTAATTTTTGGACATAATTTTGAAGAGTTAAAAAGAAATAGTCCTCTTTTCAGTCTGAGGGATTTAAAAAAAAAAAAAAAAAATAAAATAAAATAATAAAAAAGAGAATATCTTATCTTTTAAAGGTAGTCGAAAAACACCTGAAATCTCAAATAACTTAACTATTAATTATTTTACGAGTTGGTTCTTGAAACATGAATTGAGTGAACACAGTTGCAAAAAAGAATGAAGATCTTTTAAAAACCCAAAGCAAATCCAATTTGTACCATCCAACAATTAATTTACAGAAAAAAATAATGGGTCAATTTCAGTCTCACAATTGAAATAGTTCGTAATGGTCAGTTTTGGTTAGATGTTTTGATACAAACATTACTCTCAATTTCTCACCGGATGAGGAATAGATGCATCTATTATTTCTGAAGGTGAAAGATGAAGGTCTGATTGGGTAATTGATGCAAGAAGAAGACAGCTTTGTTTATGCAGGTTTGTATCTGCCCCTCCATTCTTGAAATATCTTGCAATTATCTCAGAAGCAAATGGGGATATACTGAGGCCAACACTTTTAAACGACTGGAATAAAAGAAAAACATTTTAAAAGCAACACTATACATGTATATGAATATCTATCTATCTATAAATATATAGTGAAATTATTTTCTTTGACATTTGACACAAAAAATTAGTACTACTGCACACTGGGACAGGGAGGAGGGGGTCAAAATGGGACAAACATATTTCCAACTGAAAATATCCCACTGTTCATCCAGAATATTAATTTTAATAATGATAATGTTTAATACTTCCCTTGCAGTGCTCTTTGGACCACAAAATGATCTGTAGACCACAGATTTTCTCCCATAGCTCAAGAAGAGTTACTGATATTGAATCACACGTTAAAATTTAAAAACAAATCATTTATTAATTGATGTAAAAAAATATTACAAGCAATTCTACTAACTTCAATGAATTTACATATCTTTTATTCTTAGTTTTCATCAACCTCATTAACATTTTATAAATCAATGTTTGACTTCAATAAATCCTGAGCCTCCGGCTAAAGTTCAACTTATTTTTTCCCATAAGGTTTCCTCAGACTTGTAATAAGTGGATCAGATATAACTAGGAGACGACGAAACAGATCGTTTATTGTGTTCACACGATAATTTTTTCTTGTGTGATGCTCTCTGTAATCCCACATGTTCTTGTGGCGCACCTCTTATGCCTCTTCTGAAAGACATCCAATTAGAAGGAAAGCACATTTTATAATTTGTGAACCACGAAGTAAAAGTTTATAAACACCTGTCTGAAGGTAAAACCAAGAATAATTCTCGACAATCTTGGTCTGTCTAGAGCATAGAGAATGAATGCTTCACTATTGACCTGCTTCCCACAAGAAATTACTTGCAAGACAATATAAAATCTTTTTATAATTTCTTGATTTACTCCTGTGATAAGTGAAGCAGTTTTTGGATCTGCAAAAAAGTGACGTGCTGTGTTACCATCATTCGTATTTCCACTTCCGCCAGCCTTTGCTCTATGTACTTTAAGACCCATTCTCTGTTGCAGCATTTTCTGAATATGTTCTTTTCAATATTTTAAAATTTCTTTGTAATTTCCTCTTGCTTGCCATTTTTTTAATGTTCAACCTAAATTCAATGTGCAAAATGCATTCCAAGCAATGAATCCACACATGCAACGGGGATAATCTACAAGAAAATGCATTTTTATTCACTTGCTTTCTCAATACCATCTCGATGCCATTCGTTTCTTCAGGGCGAGCTCCACAATGAACACTTGAGTTGACTTGTTTCTCATTATTGTGTTACATACTCTGCTGTCTATCATTGTCATTCTCAGTTCATAACGAATGTTAATAACAATTCCATTCAAGGAAAGAGTACACGGACCAAGAGCATTAATTTGTCTCTAATTTGCCACTTCATCCTTCAAAAATTCTGCTGTTTCCTTTGCAAAAAGGATTTGAATTGGTTTGCAATAGTTTGGTGATTATAACTGAGGGTTCTCCCACGTAATATTTAATTAATTGTCTGACTCAAGTTTGGAGCTCCATTGTTCCCATTCTTCTCGAACATGTCAGAATCAGTGACATTTTCACTGTTTTCCAAATTTTGTTTGTATTGTGAGTGTACTTCCATCACATCCCATATATCCATTCCATCACATTCCCATTTTCCAATGAGCACTAAATTACGTTTTGTGCCTGTAAGGAGGCGAAGTTTGTCTTTTGCTAATATTCGTTCAGTGCTCTCTAATATTTGTTCGGTTGTAGGGTCAAGTAGGCTCTGAAACTTTACAACAGCCTCTGTTTCTGTAATAACAATGTCAGGACAGTAACATAAGCTTTGCTTCTTGAACTTTGTGATATGATGGATATAGCTCAACGTTTTTCTCTCTAGCACAAGATCTAAGCATTATAGACACATCCTTTGACATATCTGCATCCAACATAAGAACTAAGGCTTCCTTGCGACTGTACTTCATGATTTTCGAAGAAGAGATTGCGGTGCTTGACAAAAATTTAGAATCTTCTTTGCTCGTGTTGGTGTATTCAGAGCATTCTTTATCAACACTGCTGCATCCTTATTCCCACTTTCTCTTAATTTTTGGTATGTGACAAAAGCAAGTTCATTAAGGGAGTTTGATCCCTTAAGGTGGAAGTTCGCCTTCTTTTAGTTTTGTCAGAGGCATCATTGAAGAATCTTTTCGGTCGTCTTCTTGATTTAAAAGTTACAGACATCTTTCTGCAGACTTCAGGACTACTGTTTTAAAGAGCTGGTAATTTAAAATATTTCTCTAGCCAATCCTTATGGCGCTCTTCAAAATGATATTTCATACGGTAATACTTCTGTTACAATTGCTACAAAAAATATCCACAGTGACTGATAATTTCTTCAAGTAGTTCTCAGAACAACCAGAAATGTCTAATCGGCTTTTAATGAACTCTAATACAGATTGTTTATTGTTCTTTCTTGCCCATAACACTTCTACTAGATACTGATGATGAAAACTGGTGCATTTTGAAAATAACAGGCAATACGTATTGCTACACAGAAATGAAATTTTACAGAAAATGTGCACAAGTGTGCAGCTAATTTTAACATGAATACTGTCTATAAACCCTCTAAAGTAATTTACATCAAGTTTCCACTTTACCGCAGTTCACAGATTTTTTGAAGGTCAATTAATTTTTTGTTTGAGAACATAATCTCCAAATCAACATTGTAAATAAATCAACATTTTTATGTAAAATCTATTGATAATAATGAACTTAATTACAGTAATTCTTACAGTAAAATTTAGAATTAAAAAAACCTACTCCAAACCTGCAGCTGTGGTGAAGCTCATACGAGTCATATGCTTGCCTCACTGCTGCCAATTCACGTACAGAAAATGTTAACAGAAAACCAAAGAATGATCCAATATGCCCCAGAATGTCTATTACTACTACTACTACTCCATTCATCATGTTCAAATATTTCAGGAAAGGACTTGATTTTTATATTTTTGTCCCACTTTGACCCCTTTCTGTGCATTGGTGTGATTGGTGCCAATTTTGGCACAAATACTTTTGGGCAACCACGAATCAGAAATAGCACAGCTGCAATTCAAACATAACCCCCAAATATGCAACAACAACAACAATAATAATAATATAATAATAATAATAATAATAATAATTTGGTTGGTAAATTTTTGTTGAGATGAAAAACAGTACAAGTCTACAGTTATTTCTTTTAATTATATCACATTATGAATACATTATTTATTGCAATTATTTATCAGAACATATTCATATGGCATGGAACAATATTTCGGAAATAGGAAAATTGTTTAAATCACAAGTTTTTTTTGTCACATCTAATCAACAGTTATAATTATCTCAGTTATAATAATCAACAGTTTGAATTATCTCAGATGAACTTTCTGGACTAGTGGTTTTCTACTCACCCATTCATATACAATAGTAGTTTAATTATATTACAAAAATATTTTAAATAATATTTATTGACATTTTGTCTATTACAAAATATTAAAGTTTACTAGTATCATCCAATTTTAATACACTCCTTATATTTGTTAGAATTTCACTTCCTGAATTATTAATTTTAGTACTTATTTTGAAGACAATTCATTCAATAGTACATAGTTTAATTCATTTATTTATTAGCCTGTCTCTAATTGTCTAACGCATATTTCCAAGTTATGTAAAATAGCTTCAAATTTTCTCTCAAATTTCATAAAAATTACTGACCTGAAGCAGGTTAATAACATCATTTTCCCTGTACCTGGTTCTTTTTATTGCCAATAACTCTAGGACAAAATGTCCTGCCAAGTCATATGTTACATGTTTTGAAGCAACTTTCAAAAATGCAGATACCGGTTGTATTTTTTTGTTCACAATAAATGTTTCCACAAGAGGTTGCATCAATTTATCATAATCCATTTTCGTTATATAAGACTTACCTGAAAAAGACAAATATAATAATAATAATAATAATAATAATAATAATAATAATAATAATAATAATAATAACAATAATGATGATGATGATACTAATAATCACTATGTGCATGTTTTACTGAACTTTCCTTTCGCTTATAGTGGTAGTAGAGCTTAGGGTGAGTTTCTATTTTGTTAGCAATAGAGAAAAATCAAATCTGTTCGTTCGTTTACCATTACAAATAAGTTTTCTATAATTCAGAAATGAAAATATCTAGTTTTTGGAATGTTAATCGCTCACTTTTTAAAATTTATTATTATTATTATTATTATTATTATTATTATTATTATTATTACTATTATTTTTCATCTTTCAACTATTAATAGTTAAATTGTTGGGAAGGGATTCTGAAACTCAAGAAAGCGTGCGCAGATGATTTTCTCCCCCATACGTCACATACAGTTTTTGACTAAATAAATAAATAAATAAATAAAGATTTATCTCTTACAGAAATCTATTCCTAACATTAGATATATAAGGCACATCATGTACTTTGAAAATATTAGTATTTTTGTGAAATTTTTAATTATAATGTTAGAAAAAGAGCAATATTAAGAATTCATTGCATCAGAAATGAAGAGGTTTTGTCACTTGGTTAATTAGCATTGCAGTAAGCCTCTTGGTGTGTCATTGGTTTATGGGCTCAAATTCCAGGTTTTTTCTTTTTTTCTTGAAATTTTTTGTAAGAAAAAAAAAGCACAATGAACTGAATGAAAAGGCAGAAAGCTATTGTCATTACAACATTTGTATATTCAAAAATATTAAAGATATGTGCTTTTTTCAAACCTCTCGCACTTTGTTGTTTAAACATTTTTCAAGTGATTTGTAGGATTTAAGTTAATATGTATGTATTGATGTTAATATAAGTTGTAATAATAATATGTAACCATGTCTGATAATTCAAGAAAACATGTACTACTGTAGCGCCAATAGTTTTCTTTTATCCAGCGTTCCATGTACATATCATTTCGTTAATAAACACTTTCTCACAACACTAAAAATTTAACCTAACTCAAAGAACCCACTAAATCCTGAGCAAATTTAAATATTCAGAAGACAGTAACTTACATAGACGAGTAAGAGAATTAATTCTACCAGTCAGAAGCAATGTAGCAGCAACAGATGTTAGAGAGTGATGAACTGCCACACCACAATCTCGTAACTTCTGAACTGTGGTTTCCGGATCACTGGTTGAAATTACTGGTAAGATATAATCCACCAAAGTATGAAAATCAGGGATAACCTTGAAAGACTGCATCTCTTTCAAAGTTTTCAGAACTCCTGTACAAAGACATAACACTTTTCAAGATACTTACCAGAGGAACTAGAAAATCTTCAATATTTTTAATTTCACAATGGAATTTGAGAAATATTTACAGATTGATCTTTGAGCTCATCATCTGGTCATGGTTTCTCCCAACAACAATGAAGAATTACCAAAACATGGTAAACTTTTTTTTCCCCTTTTCACTTTATTGCACCTCATTTTAATGTTAAATTTTATTATTTTTAATGTTCTAATATTCAAAACCAATCAGGTCAACCAAGCAAACTGAACAAGACTGAACAACTAACCTATCCAATTATCACAACTTTGTGTGACTCAATATATTTTCCATACAATTTTATACAGTTATAAAATAATAAAGGCTTATTGAATTCTCTAATTACTGTACAAAACAACATAATCCACCTGCTTCGCCATCTACTTCAGCACTCTGCTTGAAGAGGGGCCAAAAGTAATGTGGTCGCAAAGTTTCACCATTCTTGACAAGCGTTTGAAAAATGGTTAATGTCAGATCATGTTTGGCCAAGAGCAAGGAAACCTCAGCAGCTTTATACAAAGCTCTTGGATACAATTCATTCTTTTCCAAATAATTGCAGATATTTTTGATGTTTTCAGGATCCTACAATAACAGAAATTGTTATTTATAATGACAATGTAACTAATACAAAATAAAATCAATTCAAAAAATAAAATTTAAACTTTACTTTTATTTGATCCAATAGTAAACTACTTTAGTACTGGTAGTCAAAACTAAAGTCTAATTTCAATCAAACAAAATATACACTAGCAGCAAGTACTGACCTAGGCAGGCTTATTTCAGTTTAAAGTGGGGCAACAATTTCATTGGAATTTACACAAATACAGGTTTATTACAGTTATGAGTAACATTCTATCAAAAATAAATAAATAAATAAATAAATAAAAAAAAGATTAGGTAATTGTTTTTTTGATGTTCATGAAATCTTTTTTAGTTTTTTGATTGTACTTTAATGTTATTCTTAATATTACATATGATGATGATGATGATGATGATTAATAATTTTAAATAATAATAATAAATAAAAATAATAGTAATAATAACAATGACAAAGACAAGTAGGAAGAGAAGCAGGAGGCACATGGAGGATGAAAAGAAGAAAAGGAAACAGAGGAAGAAGAGCACAAGAAGATGAACCGAAATTGCAAATCACTATTTAACGCTGGAACACTAATCCACTCACATGGTATGCATAAGCGTGAAAGCGAAGCCTGCACAAAGCACTAGCACTCTGACCGGCCACCTAAGGTTCCACTCTTTAGTGCCTCTTGTGATCTCACCTGGATTGTGTCAGTGCCAGGTTCATGTGACATCATCATCTTCAAAGGTCAGTTATTTCAAATTACACATGATTAGCAATAAGAGACTATTTTAGTTTGAAACGATCTTACTTATAGTTAGTAAAAGACCGTATTTTTGTGAGCAAGATCTACTTAGTAATAGTGTACTAACAATTTCAAATTGAATATAATATTTTTAGCTTATTTTATATTGCTGTTTTTGGTTTTTGTAAAGATGGCTAGAAGACAGATGGATGAGGAAATATGTAACTGCTTGATGGTGAAAATTTATAAACAAGCGTACGGATAATTTGGAGGACGAAGATTTTGACTCATGACAATTATGCAGTCCCTATTATGAACAACATTCATTAGAAGAGGTTTATGAAGATACTGAAGAATAAATCTGAAAAGCAAAAGTAGAAGTTAGAGAACCTAGGCGAGAAAGAAGCCGAGGCAGGTGCAGCAATGATCCTGGCTTAGCACAACCATCAGCATTCAGGGCAATAACATCTGAAGATTCAGCTGACCCAGCCTCCTCGTGTGATTCACCTTCGTACTTAACAACTTTTTCAGAGAGTACAGTAAAAGGTTAAAATGGTTTACCAATGTTTCCACATTGGCAACAGCATGAACCAGGAAACTAAGGCAAAATATTGTTCATGTTCAACCTGGACTTACTAGAGATGCTAGAAATTGTACTACCCCACTTGAATACCCCCTGCTTTCATCACAGAATCATACGAGAAGGTACCCAAATAACTATGTAACAAATACGGGATATATATTTGTGGAAAGCATATGACAAAAATGTCGTTCACGTAATGTGTAACTGAAGAGATTGATAGTTTATTGAAATTATAATTTAGTGAAAAAAAACTTTGTAAGCTTTTGATGAGACTGAATTATAAACATATTATTTTATGAAAAATAAAGTTACTGATTTATTTTGTGATTAGTTTTAAGTTCCTAGGCTACTATATATTTTTGGTGGCATTTTTTTAGCCCAAAATATATTTGTAATTTTTATATAACACCAATTATTGGTTCAGATACTCCATTATATGTAATTCTTCTAAAACAAAGGAAAACCAAAGCAAAAATTTGTTATTTACATTTGTTTTCTTTGAGTGAGTCGATTCAACTCATGGTTAATAATAACATACCTATAAATATGATTAGTGTTTTGGGGTTAAGATACACTGAACCTCCATTAGTTAAAATGAACCATGAAATAAGAAAAGTAACAGCAGAAAGAAAATATTTAATAATAAATAACAAATAAAATGAAGGTAAAATCTCACGTTCAATACTTCTTGACCTTAAATAGAAAACATTGATGAAGCATTGTTCACTTAGTTTGAAGCTCACAACAGAAAGGAGACAAAAAGCCTTCTTATATCTGCACAGGACCAAGATCTAAACATACAATGTCATTGAAAGCATACATTTAAAATTAATATTGATAGGTAATGTGAAAATGTGTCATCCAAAAGATATAAGCTGTATTGTGACAAGATGTATAACATTAGACCCAACAGAATACACTCAGTAAGATATTAAAGTGGGAGAGTATCTGCATTGGGCAATGGCCCAAGAGGCTTGATAGGTCAATACCAGAAAATCGGTTTAGACATGAACCCAAGAACATAACTGAAACAAAAGGTGTTGCAGTTCTGTATAATGTGCCTGTTATCACCAATCGTACTATAATGGCAAACCAACAAGATACATCATAGCAAAAAGAGGGCAATCATACTACATACTTTTACTACTACTTCTATTAAAAATAAAAATAATATCAGCCATAAAACAACAGACCATTGGTTGCAGAAAATTACATAAGCAAGAATGAAGAAAATCACACAAGCAAGTTGAAATATAAATAAGGGCTCAAGAATAAAAATCGAATATCATAGCTAAACCAATTCTATTAATGAAAAAGTAAGCATAAAATGAAAGAAAATGAGTGAACATACTAATGAAATTCGTAAATGCAGTTATAAATTCCTTCAAAATACAAAAGAACGACAAAAAATAATAAACATAGTTAAAGAATACAAGTGAAAAGAGATATATGAAAAGTAAAATAGTATAGGAACACTCCCAAGAATGGTTCTGAATACAAATCCATTGGGAAAAAGTACACAGGAAAACAGCGACAATAAAAACCACTACCAACAACAACCACGGATGCCAAGGAAACCTGTACTAATATATATGACCCAATTGTAGCCCTTGACCACTCTCAACAATTTTATTTCTAGCCTGGCTACAAATTGAAATTTAAGATGATATTAAAATATGTTATTAATATCTTATTCAGAATATTCTGAAACATCAGTGCCACTTGCAAAAACACTGCTTTATTCTTTTCTTACTTGTTATCATCTTCGCAACCTAAAACAGTTGCCGTTTGTTGCTCTGAAATGATCAGCTTTCTGAAACTCCACGTTTGAGTTTTAAATTCTTCTTTGTTAGAATGAATTTTGTCATCGTGTTACTCATCCATCAACAGTTATTATCAAAACACAGTGATGTGATGCAACAATATTTGAAAACCTTGCTATCATTTCAACAATGATTTTATACCACAAATCATGGATCCAAGAAACTGAACTTTCTGGTTAGTGATATCATATCAAATGATCTTGGCCATCTATGTGAAATTTAATTTTTGATAAGACTGTCGAAACGTTGGTATCACAGTCATCAATGCAGTGTTATCCAGACACCCAAGATAATTTGCATGACTTTGGTTGCTGAAGCCTTTGATCATTGATCCATATTGAGTTCTTCATTTTAATCCTTTATTGCATAGTGTAACACAGCAGTAACATAATGTTTTTTAGATCATAAATGTATTCTAATGATTTAATTATGAACCGTTTTATATTATATGAGATGTACATCATGCGTTTACCTCACCCCATGCATTGTTAGACGGTAAACGCGATAAGATAACCAGATGAAGTGATAGTACTCTAGTGGCATCGTGAATCGGAACTTTCTGGTAACACACGTTTCCGCATACCAGAAACAAAACGTTTTTACGAAAATAATCAATCTAAATTATGAATGATACTTATTTTATTGACTTGCTTGATACTTATTTTAACACACAAACGATTTGAAAAATAAGTACATTTTTTTAAATTGTGAAATATAGCACATTTTGTTAGAGTAACACAATTTAGTTTTGTGTTTTTCTCAAGCAATATTTTCTTTTGAACTTTTTTATTATTTTCCCTTTAATTAAAATAAATAAATGTAATGAAAAATAATTATTGCATGTGAAAATAAAAAAAATCATGCAATAAAGGTTGTCTTCAAGGAGCTTGGTTAAAATTAGGTGGGATATGGTTATTACAAGAAATATTGGAAACATATATAGACTACCCTTCAATTGTGAAGTCGTCGTCATCATCATCATCATCATCTATATTCTTCCATTAGCTAATGAAAATTTAGCTTTGTAGCTGTTATAATTTGTATCATCATCATCATCATCATCATCATCATCAATAAAATTATTCAATCACTAAAATGGCCCACTTTCACCAAGTAACTTGCCATACTAATTAAAAAATTAGACCAGATTATTTTTGAAGTCCCACTAAATTATGAAGTTAATGTCAAGAGAGTTGTTTTTTTAACCTCGAATTGCACTAAAAAGTAATAATATACTAAATTACTGTATTCAAATACAACCAACAAGATGGACCAATAAATCAAACTTACTATGTTAGCTCTGCATATTTCATACACAAAAAAAGCACAAGATTGTTCTGATGTATGAAGAGCTTCAGGTAGTACAGACATCATTACTGACAGAGCTGCTTTTTCACATTTCAAATGAATAAGCTCTAAAATGGTGTTTTGAACTGCTAATGTAAATCGCTTGAGATCATGTGGCAATATATCTAGAAACTAAAAATAACAACAAAACATTAGATTCATAATGATAAATTATTTCAGGAACATTGACAATGTATCATTTTCATTCACATAACAATAAACACCCAGATCCTTATTGCGTTTTCTCTTGCAATTATCTAAAACAATTTTTAAATGTTTCCAAAAGACATTGAAACAAAGTAAAAAAAAAAAGGGGGGGGGGAATCCAAACAAGAATAAACTGCTTAGTGCAGGTACAGTTTTGAAAGAAACTTCTGAAAGCACTGATGAAACTCTTCCTCTACCTATGATATTTCTAATATGCTTATTTAAAGTACCTCTTACAGAGCATCTTATCTAATGTATAAATTCTCAAAAACAGTCTCAGGCACGGTCGTCCTGACTAATTTTTAGTCTTGAAGTCACAGTGAAACATACGTTTTTCAAATAATAAAACAGTAATAAACAAGAATTATGTTACAAAAATTCTACCAAATTGGAAGTGAAGGATATTTTTGGTAGGTTTGGCTCCAAAAATACAATAAATAGGTTAATATTAACCTATGAATGAAAGACATTTTCATATTTCTGGCTTCAAAAGAGCAGATAATAATGGTACAGACATAGAAATCTGCTAATAAACAAAAATGTTGGCAATGCCTTTTATTCACGTATTTGGATTAGCAATGGCACATCATCCATAAACCAATAACTATAATCTACAAAAACTTTTGAAATGAAAGAATTTACTCACAACATTAATTAATTTACTTAAAACATTTTGATAATCTTTTCTTAAGTACCTTAGCTACATATTAACTATTGAAATGAAAGAAATCACTCTCAATCAATTTTCTAAACTCTTAAATTCACAAGACTGTTCCTCTGACTTCTTCCATTTTATTTAACATTCAAAGATAATACTAGTCTTTTTTCATTCAAACACACATTTGGCAGACATAAATAGACTTTTTATTGGTAGATCACTCACTCTTACCTCTAAAATAAGTTTATCATGTTGATTCAGAGCAAGAGTACGACAAATTTTCATAACTAGATGAATATTCAAATTAATGTTTTTAGACACTGCTTCTTCATAAACTCTTTTCATTTCCTTAATATTTCCAAAATATGCATAACTCTGCAGTACAACTGTGTATGTATTAGCACTAGGAAATATGTTTGCAGCATACATGGCATCTAATGTAGATAAAGCACTCTTGATGTCCCTGAATTTTATCAAAATTCACTTAACAAAATTGTGGCTTGTCATTTGCATTTTTGCATTCATGTCATTTGCTTTTTTCATATATATATATATATATATATATATATATATATATATATATATATATATATATATATATATATATATATATGTATGTATGTATGTATATGTATATATCTATATATATATAAAAAGTTTTATCAAGTTATTAACACATATTTCTTAAACAGTTCAATTCATTGAAAATGTTGTCCTTACCCTGCTTTTGCATGACCTAAAATCAAAGAATTAAATGTAGCTTCACTAATGGGCACATTATTATTTTTCATCAACTTTATGACAAGCATTGCTTCTTCTAGATCTCCTACCACACAAGCACATTCAAGTAAGAGCTCATAAGTAGTGCTCTCAGGTACAACTTCTTTCATTTCAGTCAGAAACTTCAATATTGGAATTTTATAAGAATTTGCGGCATAACACTTCAGCAATACATTATAATGTTCGGTTTTAATTTCAATTCCTGAAAGTTGAATAAATTCCAACATTATAATATCACTGGGGGAGGGGGGGGGAATGAAAAGAGGATAATCATAGTTTTAAAGAACTCACCCACACTAGTAAGGAATTTCCAAACTGAAAGAGCTAGTGATATTCGGGAAACAGAGTCCACATCTGGCATGTAATTACAACACCACTCGAGAAGGAGTATGGCATATTTTTCATTATCAGCAATTAGACCTGTAACACACTTTCTTCACATCTTTCCCACTTTGCCTAAATTCTGGAATTATAATTCACATCCATAAACGCACCTTTTCTCATGAAACTTAGCAGCTTTTCTGCATCTTCATAACTCACTCTATTGAGATTTTTAATATTTAAATTTATATTGTTTAATACTTCAGAAATGTCACTAGAAGAATTAGATTTTCTATCTTCAGAAATATATTCATTTGCATTAACTCTGCTACAGAAATAGAAAACAAAACCAAAAAATCAATGTCCTTACAATACAATTACAAATAATCCTTAAGTTAAATAATAATAATAATAATAATAGAAATAATAATTCTTTGTTATAAATTACTCTTGAAATGTTTCAAAGAAAAGAAAAGAGATAAGATATACCTGTGAGCAAATGAGTTTATATCTTGGCAGAAGTTAGTTTTGCTGGTAATGTTATGTATCTGTTTCATAGGATACTTAGGAAAAGACTTCATCTGGGGTAGAGCTAAGCGTAGATGCTTCCTTTGCACACCTCTCAGTGGGAAAGTTCTTTTCAAAAATGCCCAAGGAAACATTATGCAATACTATTTCTAGAACACGGGCAGCATTGAAAATGTTAACTTTAATCACTGGCACTGTCATTAATTAAAAGAATATGACCATTACATACACTATAAACTGATTTTCGAAGGCATATATGGCACGGTAAGAATTGAAAATTATGGGCCCTTTACACACTGTAGAGAAATTCCACAAGCGAGCAAATGCAATTATTTTAGGGCAATATAGGAATTCCAAAAATGTACAATATGTACAGCAGAAATTAGAAGATTAAAAACGTAAATGCGAAGATACTACGGACGCCCAAGCGTTGGACAGTGCATAATTTCGTCAATGTTCAACAGATCATCTCGCAGTTATTGCAACTCAAGCAAGTATATCGTATAAATTTCCCTTCATGTGCCCGCGTGTTCAATCAACTAAATATTATACATTATATAATGATCTCTGCTGCTCAGCTCTGCCCAGTCTCCCTGTTCGTATCGTCCGGCTGTTTATAATAAAGAAAGAAGGTTCGCCCGAGTGGGCATTGAATGTTCATTTCTCTTTGCCATAATGACTCAGAGATTTGCTGTTCTTTGTACAGATTTCTAAGTGGTATCGTTCACATTTTTTGTCACATAGTTCACAGACACAATTTTCTCCAGGGCTGTGGAAATTCTTTGTCTTGCACACTTTATGGTGGAAACCATGTATCGCAAAACGAGTTACTAAATGTCTTTGTTCCTGATTTGTGTTTTCCCAGTTCCTGTTCATCATTGCACCCGTAGAGTAGAAGTCGTCATGTATTTGATATTGTTTCTCTCTTCTGTCTTTGAGCAGCTTGTTGACCGCATCCGTATGTGGTAACAGGAATTGTAGCCTAAGGTCTTCAATGAAGAAAGTCTCCTTTGCCAGCACGTATGCTAGTCTGGAGGGTGCTGTTTTTCCAATGCCTAGTACAGCTTTTAGGAATCGAGCTTTTACTGTTTCAATTCTTTTCAGGTCACTGACTTGTAGGTTGTCCCAGATCATACATATTCCATACGTGACAATAGGTGAAATTGTTGTTTCAAATATGGTTTTTGCTGTAGTTAGAGACAATTTCGTGATATTTTTTAAGCTGAGTATCGCTTTTGTAGCGGCTGCTGTTTTATCTTGAATGTGCTCGCTGAAGGATTTTGCCGTCGTTTGTAGTGTCATGCCAAGGTATTTAAATTTAGGTACTACCTGAAGGGCTTCATTTTTCAGAGTTAGTGTATCGTCTGAAGCGAGTCTTCCTCCTTTTCTAAAAATCGTCAGGCACATATATTTATGTAAATTTTGCAGATCTGCTTTGTTCCTGCTTCCGAGAACCATGTCATCTGCATACATGATAAGTACTGTCTCCAGCGACTGCTTTAAGATGTTTGTGATGTCTGAGGTCATGATATTGAAGAGCATAGGGCTAATGGGATCGCCCTGGAGTACCCCATTTATCTGCTTGATGGGACTTGATTTGGTGATTCCGTCTTCGATTTCAATCATGTTGAAACTCAATATGTTTCTTATTACTACGACCAGTTGGTGTGTATCTCCCAGTAAGTCTTCCAATTTTCTAATGAGTATCGCTCTATTTATCCTGTCGAAAGCTTTCTTGTAGTCTACAAAGACTGCGTAATATTTTCCCTTCGGTTTGGTTAGTGCTGTCTCTATTTCATTCATCAGGCATTGAACTGCCTGTTGTGTGCTTCTCCCTCTCCGAAAACCGAATTGGCAGTCAGGTATGTGGGTTTCTATTTCCTTTTCTAGCCTTAGTGTTATAATTCTGCTGAAAACTTTAAATATGTTGTTTTCTAGAGCAATTCCTCTGTATGAGTCGGGATTGTTTGTGTCTCCTTTACCTTTATACAAAATTTTTATTTTCGCATTTCTCCATCCGTCAGGTATTTCTCTTGTGGTTAGAACTTTGTTGAAGAGCTCTTTCCAAATCGGTTTTAGAGACTCTAGCGTAGTCTTAATGTGCTCATTATAGATATTGTCAGGGCCTGCCGCTTTCCCGTTTTTTGTCATTTTGACGACTTGTCTTTGCAACTTGTCATAGAATTTTGAGATCATAAGCTAAAAATTTATTATCTCTGTTTAAGATTTCTTTGAAATGTTTTTCCCATACAGTCATAGGTATCTCTTGTGCTTGTATTTTGTGCTTCCTGCCTCTTAAGGCCACAAATGGGTCTGATTTTGCTTCTTCCGCTAGTTTCTTACTTTCCAATTCTATGAAATCTGTTTTCCGTTGTTTGATGAATGTTTTATATTCTTTCCTCTTTTTTGCGTATTCCTTCAGATCATCTTCGTTTCCTTGGGTCCTGACTTTGTGTAACACTTGTAGCGTTACCTTCCTAAGTTTGTAGCATTCATTGTTGAACCACGGCTGCGATTTTCTTGGTTTTGTCTGGATAGTGGCATTTCTAATTTCGTTCTCTATCATGACCATTGCTTCATTCACTTGACCTTCTGATATTCTCTTCTTCGCCTCATTTATCACATTTACCTTAATGACATTTGGGTCGATTTTTCTGGATATATTGCACGGTTTTTGTTTTCTTTCATGTGGTTGCGTCTTTGGTAGGCTGAAAGTTGTCTCTACCGGTACGTGTTTTCTTATTGGTGTTGCGGTGATGACCATAGTACTTTCTGTTCCTGTATCTTTATTTCTTTTCCTTTATAGAAGACCAGATCTATGGTACTTGATCCGTTGTATGCAAAGTACGTCTTCATGTCTTTCTTGTTCACTAGTGTAAAGCCTTCTTCTCTGAGTGTGTCCAATACTAGTGTTGTTTTTGTTTGGGGTTTGTCAATCCTACAGTTAAGGTCTCCTGTCAGAATCACTTTTTCTTTTTCCGTGGTCCTGGATATTGCGTTTAGTATAGTCTCTATCGCGTCTTCAGTTGAACTCTGTGGTGGAATATATAATCCTATTATAGTAATTTTGCTTGTTTTCGTAATAATCAAATTATGCTCTTTGTAAACGTCAGTTATGTCTCCCATTATTGGTTTCAGAAAGCTAGAAACTCCTCCTTCTGGTCTGCCCTCTGTTGGGGCTGCGTAGGAGTGTAGACCATAAAATCCAGTAATTTCATATGGTTTGAGCAGAAAGGTTTCTGTTGCAATTATTGCGTCATAATGATTCCATGTTTCTTTAGGCGTATAGTCGAAGGCGTTTCTAGCTCCCTCTGTGTTCCATGTCAATATTTTGATGCTGTTATTCGAGGAGACACCTTCGTTGCGCCATTGCCTCCGAAATCTGAAGCGTCTAATAAGCACGCCTGTTGGCCAGAAAGTTGGTTTTCTGTTTCCCTAGATATTCGTATGAGATTCCGAGTTTGAAGGCTTTCTTGCTACCTTTTGTTTGTAGCTCTTCACAATCAATGTCCCCGCTTATTCCATTTTCTTTCAAGAAGTTCTTTACTGTGTCGGGTGTGGTGTTATCTTTTAAATGGCCTATATACAGCCAGGCTTTCTTGTCTGCTGCTTGTAGCCTTGCATTATTTTGGTTCGTGCCAATTATTATGTTTTCTTTCCTCTCTGTTGTGCGCCTCTGCATTGTTGTGACGCAACAATCGGGGGTGGTTGCGTGTTTGCATGAGCCTCAGTGTTTTTCTTGTCACATATTTTCTCATTTTCTTTTCCTTCTATTTCTGGTTGTTTACTTTCATTGCAAGTTGGATTACTTGATATCGGTTTCATTTGTATAACCGTGTTTCGATCCTGAACTTCTGTCTCGGTAATTTTGTTGCAAACCTGATTTATTTTTTCTATTATCAAGTTTCCCAATTCGTTTCTCAAGAATTCCGTGATGTTATCTACCTTTTGCTAGACTTTCCATTTGGGCGGATTCTGTTTTTCTTTTCTTGCGCTTAGTTCATATTTGCACTGGTCGCAGAACCATAAAAGTTTGCAGTTTTTCCTTCTTAGGATGTCGTATTCTCCTGCTGTCATTCCCGTACAATCTTTGTGTAGCCATCTTTCACATATCCCGTCGCACTGGATAGCGATGTCATTTTCATTAACTTTCCTGCAGCATGAACTGCAGACATCGTTCTGATCCATTTGGTCGTCGGTAGGGTCGCTGTTGTTAGGCTTCATGTCACTTTTCGTTTCAGAGGTTGGTATTAACAGGGTGAGCTTCGTAAAGCAATGTGGCGCACTCTTGTTGGTGTTCACCTCGCAGATTTGCCCCTTACGTGGCTTTGGATGTTTCGCTGTTATTCTGTTGCTTTCTGTTTTTCTATGATTAATTCAGTATTAGTTCCTGTTTACGTCACTGGGACGCTGTTGCTTTCTAGCGTTTCTTCCTTATTCGTGTTGGTATCCCTTCCGTGTATGTCTTCAGCCCGCTTCACTCCCTGATAGGTCTTGTAAATCGTGTTTTATAGGACACTTGGGCTGTGCCGCGCTTTACCTTTATTTCTGCTATTCCGTCGGTGATCAAGCTCTGTAATCTCCTCACCTCTGCTCCTTGGTTTTTTCGTTCACTTAGTATCCATACTATAATTCGGCTCTCGCACTTAAACTTCAACCGCTCTCCTCTCTAATTGGCTGGGTAATCCGGCTGTTTATAATCAGAGAATTGTAATATAATAGTAACATAGATGAAATGCCCTACATATTTCCTTTATATCATAATGGCCAGATTATAATGTTGCAATAGAAACCATTTATAATATACACAACCATTTAATTATAATGTGGTTATGATACTCTCCGGCTCTTCCCTCTCTTCGTGCCACCGATTTAAATAGAGTATATACTCTGATTAAAAAGTGATTTGTAACAGATCAGCTGTGACGCGTCAGACGCGGTTATCCAATGGGGAAATTCAATACCAAAAACTGTCTCCCTTCTCCTACCACGTTCGACCTTCAAGTGACTCTTCGTTTACATCGGATTATAAACTTCACTAGACTACTTGTCACTACTGCGAATTTCGTCGACAAATTGGATTTTTTAAAATCACCATTTTATCCAGCCAAATAGCTGAGATGGTTAAAACACCAACTACTTGAACATCTTCAACAGAAGCTCCATAAGTTCAAATCCTGCCGTAATCACTTAATGGCAATAAGGATATAAGGTATGTATAAAACGTAAGCATGAAACTTTGTGCGCGTGTGCGCGCGTGCGTGCGTGCGCGTGTGCGCGTGCGCGCGCGTGTGTGAACATAGATGTAAAAACCGATAACAGGCTAAATATCGGTATTGATAAATATATGAATTGTATGTGTAACCTAAGTCATGATAATAAATTCCCGAACTCACTTACTAGAATAGAAGAAAAAGATAATGATTAACAAACGAATCCTAGCCAAAAGCAAAATCATAACGAAATAAAGGAAGATATAAATACTAATGAACGAGTAAATTAGAGATATAGAATGCCTTGTGACATAAACTCCGAAATAAAAAATTAAGACTGCAACTTTGTATGTGTGCGACATTAGTGAAATTTCACGTAGAATATGAAAAATCTCTTCACCTCCTTAACATGCCAGAACTTTGAACTTTTCTTCAAGAACTTGTATTAGACATTTTTTAAATTCGTATTTTAGAATTTAGTGCTCGACTTTTAAGTATTTTTGGAACTCTAAATATTAATCCTTATGTAGACAAACTATATTTTTACAGGATTCATAACAGGTTTTCCTTATTCACGTAACAATTGTATATTCAACAGAAGAGAAATGACCCACACTTTATTTCTGAGGTTAAGATACAAAATAACATTTAACAATCGTTAGCTATCGTGTATCTAGGGTTAAGCAAGTAAACGCAACGGATTTTAATTCATTTCTATGTGCCCTGGTGTAAACAGTAATATGTGGGTAAGGAAAAATCGCGAAAACGGGAAATGCAATCAAATTGCGAAAAAAATTAAAAGTCCGTGTCATACAACTGTTCACGTTTTATTCAACAGCAAGAGATTTAAAAGGTTTTAAAAATATATTATGCAACAGAGCATCGATTATCAAAGTACAAAGCAAACCTAACTTGCCTACTAACTGCACTATAAACAGAGAATCTGTCCATTTTATTTCGTTATCCCATAGGAATGTGGTATAAGGGTATGATTTCCAGTGTACTAATGTTTAACGCAAATTATTTATAATACAATAAAGCTCAAATCTGTCAAGGATGTAGGGATTAGGAAGTCAGACAACTTGCATTAAAACTGAAAACAGTCGTATCTCAACTTCAGTTGAAATATCGAACTTGAAAAAATTTTATCGTTTTAATAATCAAATAAACACAAAGACCATCTGTTTTATTCTATGAATAACGTACAAAAATTACTTTTATAAATAGTTTGTTCCGTTTCAGCCCTCTTTTCATATAGTTTTTAAGAGATGCATTTAACAATAGGTTAAATTTTCAGGATAGGATTTCCTACTTATACTAGACTAACATCAAAATATCCGCATAGCATTTTATTTTTTTCTCAGGTTTTATACAAGCTCACCATCCGTAATTACCACGAATATTATCCGCTTATATACAACATACTCTAATCTTGTGTAGATGCAGTGTTGAAACTTTTATACAAGGAATCAACCAATCCGCTTCACACCTTACGAGAAGGCTCCACTGGCTACCGATTCTGTAGACTTGTTGAAAACGAAACCACTTCAGTCTGAAACAAAACGTCAAATTAATTAATTAACGTAATATATAATAATATATTATACCATTTATTAATAATTATATATAATATATATTAAACGTTATTAATGTTTAATATTGACAAATTAATTAATTTTGAAGATTTAATTAAAATAATACACTAAGATTGGAGAATTCAACAATCTATCAAAAAGTGTTAGCGAGTAGACGCTTAAGGATCATGTGTTTACATTTAACACGATTTCTTATTCCTTTTAATACGCTTGACTTCAAACCCGGAGGTACATCTCTCATATTGCGGAGGTATGTTAGAAATAGACACTAATAGCACTACTCTACCAAATAGACACGAATACCATCACCTTCATTGACGTTGGAATCCTACCATTGCCTTGCCTATTTATTTACGAATCTGTAGTACTTGTCAAAACTGACTTAACGGTGGGAATATATTTTCATGTAATACTGATATTTATAGGTACAACACTCGACGTAGAAATCAAGTTCATCAAGTGTCAGTATCAACAGCTCACTACAAGAAATCCACATACAATTCATGAACGTTACTTCACAACGCATTACCAGATGAAATTAAGCAATTAAAATTGGTACACGAATTTAAGTTAAAAGTAAAATCTTTTCTGCTGCATAACTGTTTCAATACAATTAGAGACTATACTGTTTGTCAAAAAGAAAAATGTTTACTATAATAAAACAATGATATAGAATAATGATTTAGTTAACATTTGTCTTGTATCGGTATTCGTAATTCTTTCTTTTACCATTCGCTCTAAAAGCTTGCACACACAGCTTGTGAGCGAGATTGGGCCGTAACTTGACGGGGTTGCTCTGTCCTTTCCTTCTTTAGGGATTGAGAGATCAATGACCTCACGCCAAATTCTTGGTATTGCGTGTTCAACCCAAATCTTGTTGAAAATGCCGAGGAGAAAGGAACGAGCATTTTCCGGCAGGTGTTTCAACATTTGGTTATGTGTCTGGTCTGGTCCTGGAGCAGTATCTTTCGCACAAGCGAGGGCACAGGAGAGTTCGTCCATGGAGAAAAAGGCATAGTAATCTTCCTCCACGCGACTCGAGAAATCTAATTTACAGTTTTCCATTTTTCTTTTCGTTTTTTGAAAGCCAAAGTTGATTGATTGATTACTTAGTGTTTAAAGGGCGCTTCAACTGCCAAGGTCATTGGCGCCTATGTCAAAGTATTTAAAAGGGTAGATTGAGTAAGTTTGCAAAAGCAACTTACCCGCTAATTAAAAGCATGAACATTACTTAAAAGAGTATGAATCCGCAATAGTGTACGACTAAATAAGGCAGAAGGAAAATATAACAGACTCGTAAAATTTATCATAAAATGTAAAATTGGCTGTAAAGGGGCCACAAAACAAACTACATAAGATATTGTCCATGCCACTCAAATAAAATTACGTATTCCACTTTGTTTAAAAAAACAAAAGAGTTTTGAGAGTGCAGAATCGTCGTCCCCAAGCACCTCCCGTAGCGAGTTGCCCAGGCTATGCCTTCGTCGGCTGTCATCGAATTTTGTGCAATGCAGCAGGACGTGTTCCACAGAAAGAACCGTCCGGCATGTGTCACAGATGGGAGGACTTTCCCCTCGAAGGAGGAAACTATGGGAAAAGTGGCAGTGTCCAATACGAGGCGGTTAAAATTACTTCCTCGCGCCTACAGAAGCGGGATGAGGAGCGCCAAGGATTTACGGAATTCTTAATCGCGCTAAGTTTAAAAGTAGTATTGTGCCACTGTTTGCCACGTTCTAAGTACGGATCGTTTCAACGAAGCCTTAACATCCGACAATGGTACAGCAGGGATGTCAATGTGTATCCTACGGGTCGCTGATTTCGCCGCTCGGTCGGTCAGCTCGTTCCCTGTGATGTTCACATGGCCTGGAACCCAACTAAGAACCAGGTCATAGTGGCAAGACCGAAAACGATGAATGAGGTTCTGAACTTATTTTATCAGGTAGTCTGACGACGGGCGTGAGACTGCTTGAAGGGAGCTGAGAGAGTCAGAACAGAGAACAACACGCTGCAGCCTCGCTGACTCGATGTATTTCAGGGCCTCCAGAATTGCATACATCTCGGCAGTAAATACACTGCACTGGGAATGTAGTCGATATGATTTGGTGGTCTTGATACAATAAAAACTACATGCCACTGCATCGTTGCACGATGAACCATCTGTATATAAGAATAGATGGTCGGGATAGGCTTCCCTCATAGCCTGAAACTGCATCTGGTAAACCAGAGGACTAGCGATATGTTTGTAAAGATTGGAGAGTCTGAGGTCAATATTGGGAGCAGAAGCTTCCAAGAGGGATCAGGTCGCTTGGGGCTTTACAGGAGTGGAAGTTCGACATTAAGTCCCCGCAAAAGATTTCTCAATCGTAGGCCTGGGGGCTGGGGTAGTGATGTTCGAAGTATGTACGATGATTCATATTTTGGGTGGATAATAATTCGGCGACACGGATGGCTATGGAGACCTGACACTTCAGCTCCATAGGACGATAATAGAATAGCTCGCCTTCTTTCCAGGGATGGCTCCCCAGCGTCAGTTAGAATGCACTCAATTGGCTGGCGGTATGCACCTGTTGCAAGGCGAATACCAGCGTGGTGAATAGTGTTAATGGGCCGAAGAGTGGAAGGGCTGCCGAACCATACACTTCACTACCGTAATCCAAAACTGAGCGGATGAGTGATTTATATAACCGCAATAGGGTGGTGCGGTCGGCTCCCCAAGACGTACCACTCAGCAATCGAAGAAGATTGAGGGGGGAGACGCATCTCGATTTTAGTGCGGATGTAGCACGCCACGTTAGGGACTTGTCAAACGTAAGTCCCAAGAATCTGGCAGAGTCGGCGAATGAAAGCGGATTCCCTCCCAGCTAGAGAGCTGGATCGCTGTGCAAGTGATATATTCGGCAGAAATGTACACCAGTAGATTTACTAGGCAAGAATTTAAAACCTGTTGACAAGCTCCATTCATGGAGCTTGTTGAGCACCAGTTGGAGTTGCCTCTGGATCACACTGATGCTACTGGATGAACAATAGATGGCAAAATCGTCCACAAACAGCGATGCCTTTACTGGTTCTCGCACGACCGACGCTATACTGTTTATGGCAATGACAAACAGAGTGACACTTAGCACCGACCCTTGGGGAATGCCGTTTTCGAGAGGGTGACTGCTAGACAGTTTGTCACCAATGCGAACTCGGAATGATCTGTTCGATAAAAAAATTTGGAGGAATAAGGGGAGCTTCCCCCTTAATCCCCACGAGTGCAGGGTTCGCAAAATGCCATACCTCCAGGTGGTATCGTAGGCCTTCTCTATGTCAAATAGTACGGCCACAAGGTGTTGTCTCAGGACGAAGGAGGTTAATATTTCGGTTGCCAAAGTGACAAGATGGTCCAAGGTTGACCGGTGTTTCCTGAAGCCGCACTGGATTGGTGTGAGCAGGTTTCTGCGCTCCAGGATCCAGACCAAGCACTGGCTTACTATCCGTTCCAATACTTTGCACAGGCAGCTGGTGAGAGCGAGGGGTCGGTAGCTCGATGGCAACGACCGATCTTTTCCGTCCTTCAAAGCTGAAATGACTATGGCTTCTCGCCATTGAACAGGAATGGTGTGCTCTTCCCAGATACGATTAAACAAGAGGAGAAGGAATTGCATTGCCTCATCAGGAAGATGTTGTAGCATTAGATTATGTATCCCATCAGGACCTGGGGCAGTTCTTTTCGCCAATGCAAGAGCGCAGCGCAATTCCGACATGGAAAAAGGGATGTTGTAATCGGCAGTCTCTCTGGAGGAGAATTCCAGCGGACGACACTCCATCCTCTCTTTGATCAAGAGAAAAGCAGGAGCGTAGTTCGCCGAGCTTGACATCTGTTCATAGTACGTGGCAAGTTCCTCTACAATCTCATCTGGAGAAGTGATCATTTCACCATTTTTGAGAAGACATGGCACCGTGTTTGGAGAAGAGTGTCCTTTATCTGGCGGATTCTTCTCCATACCAGGCGTGGTGGCGTGTGGCAGTTCAGGGAGGAGACGTATGCTCTCCACGATTCCTTTTTTCTCTCTACAATTATTCTCCTTGCCCTCGCCCTACATCTTTTGTATTCGATAAGGTTGTCAGTTGGATAATGTCTAAGACGTGCATGTGCCTTTTTTCGAGCGCTGACCGCTCTAGAGCAGTCCTTATTCCACCAAGGCACAGGGATGTCGTAGACAGACGCAGACTTCGGATTGAAATGGTGGCTGCGCGAAGAACGGCGTCAGTGAATTGGGCGACTAAGGCATCGACGTTACTTGAACGGTTCTCTGGAATGTTTATTTCCTCGCTGAATGTATTCTAGTCAGCTCGATGGATTACCCAGCGAGGTGAACGGGTAGCGTCTAAACTAGGAATATTAAAGCGTATCATGGAAGGAAAGTGGTCACTCCCATGTAAGTCATCAAGAACAGTCCACTCTAAGATGGTAGATAGAGATGGACTGCAGAGTGCCAGATCTATTGACGAGAAAGTGTTTGACGCTGTGGAAAAATGTGTATTTTCCCCAGAGTTCAGAAGAATTAGGTTCTGCTGGTCAATAATATTTTCGACAATAGTACCTCTGGGGCATGACCTCGTGCTACCCAGGCGGGATTGTGGGCATTAAAGTCACCCACAATAAGAAAAGGGGCGGGCAGCTGAGAAACAACTTCGAGTTCCTCTTGTGACACGGCTTGGCCAGGAGGAATGTATATACTGCACACCGTCAATGAAAAGGACGGCAGATATATACGGACGCATACAGTTTGAAGGTCGGTTCGAACGATATGTTCCTCAGAAAACAGATGGTCTCGGATAAGAACCGCGACACCTCCGTGAGCACGAAGTTCGGCATCTTGGTCAAACCGATAGGTTTGAAATCCGCGCAGGCAGAGGGGGTGGTTAGGAAGAAGATGAGTTTCCTGGAGACATACTATAAATGGTCTGTGGCGGGAGAGTATGGGCTTCAATTCTTCTAAATGTATGCGAAAACGGTTCAAGTTCCATGAGAGAGCCATTCAAGAAAATTATTATTTCTTTGGTGCCTTCTTTTTCTTTCTCACCTTCGTAAAAAAGCTCTTGAGGTGCTCGTCATCCACAGCAGAGTCGTTCTGACTGCTGCTGGATAAGGTCGCCTGTGTCAGGGGTGTCCCGGTGTTTTGACACAGGTGACCGAGATCTAGAAGGGCTGGAAGATCTTTCAGTGTGAGTCTCGGCAGTGGGAGGACGAGACTTCGGCGACGAATTTTGAGTTGGTGTCGATTTCTGATTGGAATCAGTTTCTATAGGGAGCTCAGTAGAAGTTTTCGGTGGCTGGAGTTTTTTGCTGTTTATTCTGTATTTGGTTGGTATAATAACTTTTCCCCCTTGGATACAGGCCGTATCTTCAGGGAAGTCTATAGGAGCAACCTGGCAGGAGAAATGCGCTGCTGGGGCTGGAGTGCATTGGGTTTAGCAGCTCACGGTTACCACCGGGGGCCTAGCTTTTAAAGTGCTGGAAAAGGATCGTGACATGTCTACTGGATTCCTTGCTTGGAATCGACGCTTCGCCTCAGGAAAAGAAACTTTTTCTGTCACTCGTATCTTTCGATTTCCTTCACGGAGATAGATTGACACTGGTTGAAATTGGCTGCATGGTTGCCTTCACAGTTAAGACAGTGCGGTGGTCTGTCGCAGGGTTGTGGGTCGTGCGCTGGTGTTCCGCACTTCCCGCATACTGCGCTAACCGACATGCAGCGTTGCTGAGTATGACCAAACCTTTGGCAGTTGAAATAGCGCAAAGGGTTCGGAACATATTTTCGCACACGGAGGTTGTAAAAACCAGTACTTATTTTTTCTGGAAGGGACGGACGGTCAAATGTAAGGATCAGGGTCGAAGTGGGGATTAATTTCCCCTGCTCCTTCCGTCTGATCCTATACACTTCAGTGACACCAAAACTCTCAAAGAAGTTCGACAGATCTTCATCACTTTCAGAAGCAAAGTCCTCGTGGTTTACCACGCCTTTGCACAAGTTCAAAGTCGGATGATTCGTGACTACCACCTGGATTCCGGCAATCTGCTTGGTTTTTTTGAATTTTTCCAATTTGTTCGTCCGTGCGTGCTTTACAGAGAATGGTACCATTTCTTTGTCGCACGACCGCTTGGAGCTTACCAAACTCGTCTTCAATGGCTCGCGCCAGACGGACAGCACTTATGCATTTAAAAGTTTTCCCTTCCTCGGCGCATGCCATGAGGAGGAAACGGGGCTTCTTCGGTTGATCATCTTCTTTTGCGAAAAAACTATTCAAAACGATAGTTCTATCAAAACATCTCTTCCTTGCGAAGGAGGGCGGGGGGTTTATTTTCTGATCCATAGAGTAGAAGACGGTTCATCTCCGTGCTCCCCACTCACCATGGAGTCCAACAAGGGGACACCCCACTGGGGTGCCAGGGTTGGCACAAAGATATAGTAGGGAGATGTCACAGCGCTGCCCCGCCGTGGATCCCCGCTCACCCTGGAGTTCAGTACAAGACTAGTCCCAAGCCGGTTGATCGGGAGTGGTTAGCTCCGACCGCCCGTCTAGAAGAGTCCGTAGCAAAGCAAGTGTATTGGGACCTACAAGGAATGTTCCCCCAAAATACGTAAGAGCACGTATCCCTAGATACCAAGAAAGAAGTAGCACGAGGAGAGTAATTGGGAAACAGACAGGCCCCTCAACCGCCAGGACATACATTCCCTCCGACACGGGTCGCCATGCACGGCAAACACATGGGTGGGCGTTCAGCATACAGAGGGGGCCAGTGAAATAGAAGAGGGAGAAGAAAAGAGAAAGGATGTAATAAAGGAACGAGAATGATATATGGGGAGAAGAAAATGTCTGGTGAAAGAAAGAATACTTGAGAGCCCTCTGCATCCCCGTCAGGACGTGGACCAACCCACCTCGACGGGGAAAGCCAAAGGATAGTGTACGGAGCTGGAGATGTGTTCGTAATGAGAGGCTATTTCTTCAGCAATTTTTTGTGGAGAGGTTAGGAGATTGCCATTTACCGTAAGCCTTGAGATAGACGGCGAAGGGAGTCTTCCACCGATCTGTCGGACCTTTCTCCACACAAGTTTAGGGGATGAACGGCAAGAGTGACGCGATGTAGGCTCTCCAGGACGCAGCCTTACTTTCCTGTATCGTTAATCTAGCTCTGGCTCGGGATCTTTTATAATTTATTAGGTTTTCCATGGTTGGGAACCTACTAAGTTTTGCCAATGCCCTCTTCCGATCACGGACCGCGGTGCCACAATCAGCTTTCCACCATGGCACAGGGAGGTGTCGTGCATGGCCCGACGACTTCGGGATGGCAAACGAGGCCGCATGAAGGATGGCGTTAATAAAATGGGCAACCATTGCATCGATGTCGTTTGAGCTGTTTTCCGATATTCGTAATTCTTTCTTGAATGTTTCCCACTCAGCTCGGTGGATTTGCCAGCGAGGAGGGCGGGCAACATACAGATCGGGAATATCGAGGTTGACCCGAATGGGAAAGTGATCACTGCCATGCAGGTCGCCAAGGACAGTCCACTCGAAGATGGTAGAAACAGAGGGACTACTGAGAGCTAGGTCCACGGACGAGAAAGTGTTAGAAGCTACGGAAAAGTGTGTGCTTTCGCCAGAATTAAGGAGAATTAAGTTTTGGTTATCTATGATATTTTCAAGTAGCCTGCCTCGTGCACGACCTTGTGCCACCCCAGGCAGGGTTGTGGGGGTTGAAGTCCCCCACAATAAGAAAAGGTGCAGGCACCTGAGAGAGCACATCTTCCAGTTCTTTCTGTGACACGGCCTGTCCAGGCGGGATATAAAAGTTGCAAATGGTAACAGAAATAGTTCGGAAATTGACACGTACGCAAGATATCTGGAGAGTGGTTCGTATGTCTATTTCTTTAGATACCAGAGAGTCTGTGATAAATGTGGCGACTCCGCCATGGGCGCGGAGGCCATCGTCTACGTCTTGCCTGTAGCAACAAAAGCCGCGTAGAGAGAAGGGGTGCTCAGAACGGAGATGTGTTTCCTGCAGGGAGATAACTACGGGTCTATGTATAGACATTATTAACTTCAATTCGTCCAAACGGGTACGAAAGCCATTTATGTTCCATGAGAGGAGAGCCATAGTTTCTAGTTCTTAGGTTTAGGTTCTAGGGTGGGTTATGTATCAGGTTTCTTTTTCTTCTTTTTCCTTCTTTGTTGGACGGTAATGGCTTGGTTCATGCGGAGTTCCTCATTCCCGGCAGAGTCATCTTGACTACTGCTGGAGAGTGTCGCATGTATTGGGATACCACGGTCCCTTGAGACAGGCGACCTAGATCTAGCTATAGGGCCTGTCGGCCCCAGTTTCTCTGGGTGTGTTGGCGTGTTTGTTGAAATATTTATGGTTTTTGTTTCCGATTTTGTTTCAGGCTGGACAAGAGATTTGGTATTGGCTTCTCCGCCGATGTCATCAAAGGACACCTGGCAGGCAACATCGCGTAAAGTGGAGGCTTTAGGCGTTTGGGTTTCAGAGTTGATTTTTTTATGTTGACCCACGGTGTCAGCGAAACTTCGGGCCATGTCCACGGGGTTTCGCGTCTGGTAACGACGTCGTGCCTCCGGAAAGGAAACTTTCTCAGAGACCCTGATCTTCTGGATCTCTCTTTCTCTTAGGAATATGGGGCACTGGTTGGAATTTGAGGGATGTTTTTCACTACAGTTTACGCACTTTGCCTCTACGGAGCAGTTAGAGTCACTACAGACCTCCCTTCCACAGCGAACGCAGACTGCGGCGCTCATGCAGCGAGGTTGCGTATGGCCAAACCTCTGGCATTTAAAACAGCGCAGAGGGTTTGGAACATACTGCCTGACACGGAGATTGTAAAAGCTACACGATATCTTCTCTGGTAGAGATGGACGGTCGAAGGTCAGAATCAGAGTTGAGGTAGGAGTGAGTACCCCATTTACTCTCCGCTGAATCCTGTAAATCTCTGACACACCATATGGCTCGAAGAAGGCTTTCAAATTTTCTTCCGATTCGGTAGAGAAGTCTTCATGATTAACCACACCCTTGCAGAGGTTTAAGGTCGGGTGGGCAGACACTTGCACCTGGAGGCCGGCTATTTCTTTGAGGTCAAGGATCTTGCTGATCTGTTCGTCAGAGCGACATTCAAAAAGGATTGTGCCGTTTCTCTGACGGACAACCGACTGAAATTTGCCAAACTTTTCAATTTCCCTGGCAAGTTTAATTGGGCTGACACTCTTCATAGTTTCATTTTCTCTTTTATTTGACATGATGAGAAAGCGGGGAACATTCCTTGTAGGTCTCAATACACTTGCTTTGGCTACGGACTCTTCTAGACGGGCGGTCGGGAGCTGACCCACTCCCGATCAACCGGCTTGGACTAGGTCTTATACTGAACTCCAGGGTGAGCGGGGGGATCCACGGCGGTGCAGCGCTGTGGTACCCCCCCCACTATATCCCCGTGGCAACCCTGGCACTCCGATGGAGTGTCCCCTTGTTGGGCTCCGTGGTCTGTCTGACTGACTCTCCGAGGTCTGTCTGACTCGTTACAAAAAACCTCTCGAGATTTACTATTTTACCAACAAATCTCCTCTTCCTTATGGAAGAGGGCGGGGGGGGGTAGATTTTTTATCCATTAAGAGGATATCAGATTCATCCCCGTGGTCCCCACCCACCACGGATACGGTCCGATACGGGTCGCCATGCACGGCAAACACATGGGTGGGCGTTCAGCATACAGAGGGGGCCAGTGAAATAGGAGAGGGAGAAGAAAAGAAAAGGGATGTAATAAAGGAACGAGAATGATATATGGGGAGAAGAAAAAATGTCTGGTGAAAGAAAAGAATACTTGAGAGCCCTCTCTGCATCCCCCCGTCAGGACGTGGACCAACCCACCTCGACGGGCACATCTATGAATTCAATGCATATCATAAAATATTTTTAAAAAACCTCCAAAGTACGCCCATGGTAAGAGCTTTCATTG
Source organism: Teleogryllus oceanicus (assembly GCA_964035755.1). Lineage (NCBI taxonomy): Eukaryota > Metazoa > Arthropoda > Insecta > Orthoptera > Gryllidae > Teleogryllus > Teleogryllus oceanicus. The sequence continues at coordinate 126,132,265 of CAXIVR010000003.1, read as the reverse complement.
AATCTGAGATTTACGTTTAGGATTTCTGATACGCAGTACACGAAGAAACGCCAGAACTTATTTTTTGAATACTTGAATATATTCCTTGATTTATTCACTTTTTAACGCTACTGAAATTTTTCTGCATTTTACTTGAGAAACAAAATACCATCTACTACCTGAACACTATGAATAACATACGTCCATTGGAAGGTAATAATAATAATAATAATAATAAATGTATTTGGCGTTATTGGGTCGGTAGTCAGACTTCGCCGGACAGTTACCGGCGTCCCCCTTGCCTGGGCCTAGTTAAATTCCCATGCTTCGGGATAAGAGCGACATGAGGCGAACATGACGTATTCTCTTCACCGTAACTAGCTAGCTACTTGCACTTTTCTTCGTAACACCTACAGAAACTGGGACGATTTTAAAGAAAAGCTACGACTATTTTTGCCTCGACCGGGAATCGAACCCGGGGATCACAGCACGGGAAGCTAGTACCCTGCCCATGAGCCATCTCAGGAATACTAATAGTAATAATAATAATAGTGATAATAGTAATAATAATAATATTAATAATAGTAATATTAATAATATTAATAATAATATTAATAATAGTAATAATAGATCCCGTGTGGTGACCGGGGATTTTAGTAGAATAGCACCACGGGATCTCTCCCTGTCGTAAGAGGCGATTAACCGGAGCAGCTGTCCGCTGTCCCTTCCTGTGAAATTTATCCATCTCTCATTATCCCTCTTGCCCTGTCCTAAATTGTCCTTCGTCTTTCCCTTCTCAGGTGAAATATGAACTCCCAGATATCCCACCTCTTTCCCTTCCCCTCTTCTTGCAAGTCTTCTTAAGTCCAACCCCACGTGTTAGCAAGAACTGTGCCACGTGGAAGACAAGCAATTGTCACCGATTATAATGGTGCTTGGGGCAATGGCAATTATCCATACTGATATGGAAAGGCGTTTAAGAAATCATAAGGCCTCGGAAAAAGAGCCGCTGCCCGGGGAGCGCCGGGGCACATCTGGAGCCTGTGCCGGGCGCGACAGCATGCGAGCCACCGGTGGTAGGACGCTGAACAGGAGGGCGCCTACCGGTCACCTGACAAACTACAGCCAAATCCCAAAGCAACCAACAATCTTTGGCTTCACCTGCCGACAGTGTTTTGCCCGAGCAGCTGCTCGCAACCACCAAGGCGGGGAAAGTGAGGCAGCGTATGAAGTGGACAAATAACTTAAATGAGTATATTATGCGCGTCTACTACAGAACCACACGTCTAGAAACAGAAATGATTGGATACAGACAATCTCTGCATACTGAATTCAGAGAAAGGTTTTCTCATATTGGCGTCACAGATCAGAGGCTTGTGGATCAGAAAAGAGCTATACTTAAAAACAATCTAATCCCAAAAGTAAGGTTGGAACAAATCAAACAGGAAGTAGCAGCAGAAATCTCTTCCTCCAGTAATGGATGCCCCTTGACACAAACTGTCACAGATTCACACGAAATTCCAAATAGGCAAACTCATATCAAACCCAATTAGATAAGCAAATCAGGCCACAACATCAGGTGCCAAGGTAATTGACATATACCAGAAACTTTTTCTCAAGTACTCAGGATTAGATCCAACACTTCGCCCCAGAATTCCTAAACTCAATAGCAATAGAAACAACAGGCTCGTTCAAATTATTCAATATATAAATGAGTATGTTTTGCCCTGTCAGATCAAAGAAGAAAATAATTAACAGATATACATGCTATAGTTTACTGTGCAGCTGCTACCGTAGCTGTAAAATCTGGTTTTAAATGAAAGGATCAGTCAGAAAGTGAAAAAGGGAAGTCAATCAAGAAAAATACGAAACCACCATGGCAGCAAAGACTCGAAATCAAATTCAGTATCTCAGACAGGAAATAGGTCGAGTAACGCAACTTTAACCCCAAAACAAGAAATTAGCCAAAAAAATGAAGAAAACACTTGCAAAGATCAGAAAACATGAATCAAGAAAACACAAGAACCAGGAACATAACACCATTGATCCAAATTTAATAGCTGAACATTTAGATGAATTGAAACAGAAACTTGCAGCTAAATCACAAAGACTGAGACGATACAAAGAAGCAACAAAACGTAAACAACAAAATTCAGTGTTTCATCAGAATGAAAAAGTGTTCTATCAACAACTCAGACAAAATTGCAATTTCCAACAAGAGAACAACGGTGCACCAGATCAACAAAATTTAGAACAGTACTGGTCAATACATTTGGTCAGAAACTAGTCATCACAGTAGTGAGGCACATTGGATTAAGGACGAAATTAATAATGTTCAAAATATAGATCCAATGTTATATCAAGAGATCACAGTAAAAGACGTCAACACTGCAATTGCAAAAACCCACAACTGGAAAGCTCCTGGCCCAGAACACATTCACAATTTCTGGTATAAGCAGTTTACAACGCTTCACCATAAGTTGGCTCAGTGCTTCACACAAGTCATTAATAGCCCAGAAGACATGCCTTTATTTTTAACCAAAGGCATTACAAACATGAAACCCAAAAGTAGAGACACACAGAACCCATCTCAATACCGCCCAATCTCTTGGCTTCCCACAATGTACAAAATTTTGACTTCATGCATTACAAGTAAAATCCAAGATTATATTGAGGACAGAGAAATAATGACAGAACAACAGAAAGGTTGCAGTCTATTACATAAAGGATGTAAAGAATAACTTCTAACAGATATGGTCATTCTCCAACAAGCACATAAAAACCATAGAAACGTGCACCTGGCATACATTGACTACAAGAAAGCATTTGAGATAGCGTTCCTCACAGTTGGCTTATTGAAGTTTTCCACATAATACAAAATTAACGAAACCATCCTCAACTTTCTGGAACATATCATAACTCATTGGAGAACAGCATTGTCCTTAAGGCAGCAAGAGTTAACAATCTCAACAAAAGAGATAAGAATTAAGCGGAAATCTTCCAAGGAGATTCTTTAAGCCCATTGTTGTTCTTTCTGGCTCTAAATCCCCTATCAACACAACTTAACAGTACTCACTATGGCTTCCAAATTCGTAAAAATAAGAAGACTATCCACACCATATCACATCTGATGTATATGGATGACATTAAACTTTACATTTCAACAGAAAGACAGCTTCAATATCTCCTTGAAATAACACAACTTTTCTGAAGCATTTTTTGACAAATGTAAGATGCTTCACGTAGACAAAACTGGAAAGTTACAGAAGATAGACAGCACACTCAGTGATCAAACGACAATACAGGCAATGGGCGATGAAGAAATATATAAGTATTTAGGATTCGATCAAGCGGCAATCACAAGACAATCAAACAATCTCTAACAAAACTACAAATCAAGAATCACTGCACTCCTGAAAACCAAATTAACAGGTAATAGCATGATAAAAGCAATCAACACATTTGCAGTACCAGTATATACGTACTCATTTGGAATTATACCGTGGAGCGACACAGACCTCGAAGACATCCAGAGACTTACCCGCACAATTTTGACAAAATTCAGACATCACCATCCAAATAGCGCAATAGAACAAGTGACACTCCCACGAAGTGAGGAAGGAAGAGGCCTAATAGATCTAAAGAACTTGTGCTACAAACAAATCCATTCATTAAGGAACTTTTATTACGAGAAACAGGCAAGCTCAGAACTACACGCTGCAATAGTTCAAGCAGATACTAAATTAACCCCTCTTAACCTTAAGGCTAAATATACCGACACTAGTTCCATTTGTCGCCACCACGTGGCAGCACCAAAATAAGCAAAATTTACTAGGCCGATAACGTCTGAACAAATTGTCCGATTTTCGATCTGTAAACGGCATTGGACTCTTTTTTAAAATAGAATTTACGCTACGATGCCGTTTTTTCAAAAAAGATTTCCAAAAAATTGTTGAAAACGTTTTCTCATAGTTCCGGGAAGAAATTAAAAAAGGTGGGCTTAAAGCGCGATGACGACGTGCTTCCTGAACCCAACGCCGTGTCAATCATGCAAATCAGATGAATAGGAGCGACGTAAAATGAAATTTCGAAAAAAATACCTCAGCCCCCTCCCGCTTCACGCAGTTGCGTCACTCGACCCTCTTGTGGGATCCCTCCACGCGGCCGAACGGCCAAACCCGGCGGCCTGCGGCACAGGAGGAGGCCGTGCTCTCAGGTAGGCAAGCCAGGCAGTCGGTTTTGTGGTTTCGTCCTTTTCAATCTCAACATATTTTTCTCCACTTATAGTGATGCTCCGCAACTAGTGATGCTGTAACACAACCAAACGGTCTCATATCATCTATAATAGTCGTGTAAAACTATATATCTTGTTCACATATTTCCGTCTTCCTTCGAATACCATCAAACAATTATTTGAGGCGGTACTCAAAATATCGATTCCGATTTGGAAACTGACTTCAAAAAGAAAATTGAACTAATTGTGTAGATTTCATCAAAATTATGCAGACGTTTTATTTGTACTTAATTATGAATTATGTAATAAGGATATCTAAATATATTATTAATATAAAACTTAAATATTCTATGAACTTACATTTAAAGAAAACATTTATGTCAACTGGTAAAAAAGGAAGCCTGAACATCAACGGAGAAGTGATATACATGGCAGGCGAAGTTAAATACTTATGAATTACAATAACAAATTCTGGATACTGTACAGAAAAACTAAAGAGATGAATAATTTTAGAAAAAGCAGCGGAAAGAAAATTACAAATTCATAAAATTTGTAGACATATCAAGTGATTGATTTCTAAAATTTTAGTCCGGAACGCGCTCAAAATGATTTATTAATTTAATAGAAATAATTATGTATTTATAATATAATGTAATAATTATCAGCGAGATGCAGGAACGCCGTTCCGTCGTATTCCGTCAAAAATCAAGCCCTGCGTAAGACCAAATCCAAATAATCCAGAAAATGGTATTTCTAATGCTGTTGTGTCGGTGTAAAAGCTGAACATTGAGACAGGCCGAAAAAAGGAAGATGCTTTTGAAGTATGGACACGGAAGAAAATATTAAACGTACAATGGGAGGGCAAAAGATAAATGCCGAAATTTGAAAAGAAAATTTTATACTATGAGTCGAAAAAAAACTCTAGAAAAGGATATTATGCTTGGAATGATAGAATGAAGCGGATGAAAAGGGTGTAAGTGGCACAATTGAATAACCAATACACAATATCAAAAAACAAAAGGAAAAAGAGAGTTCGAGTCCGAGTGAGCAATGAACAAATTGCTAGCATCCTATTGCTGTGTATATCCAGATAGGTCTAACAAGGGATGGCTTGCGATCTATGTTCTAGTACTATTTCTCTGCGCGTTCAGACCCCGCGAAGAATTGGGGCCTGCAGATGAAAGGAGAGATGCTCACAACCGCTGCTTGACCGGGACTGGAGCCGACAAATAGACATCATCGCACTGAACAGTGTGTTTGATACCTACAGTCTTTCATGCGTACATTCTGTCATTATTAGGGAAGAACTCGCTGAAATATCGGCGCGTCCCCTCCCAGTTTCGGATAGCAAGAAAAGCGAAGGAATGATGCTCAAGTAATACAAATGCAAATATCAATATTCAAAATTAAAACATCTTTCAAAAACCTGGTTTAGAAACATCGATCAAGTTCGTGCGGAAGATTTATAATTACGATTTAGACAAAACGGCAAAAGAAAGTAAAAAGAATAACAGCGAAACTAAGCCTGAAAACTATCGCCCAGGGTCATCTTATGGAGTCACAACTTCCTCAATTGGGTACAGGAAGGTGGGTGAGAGACCTTACACCTAGAGTGTTCGGCCATAATAAACATCAGGTTAGTAGGCATACGTAGGAAATGCCAGAAAAAGGGGTTCGCTTTATTCGAACACATGTATTGACAGTGGTATAATGCAATATTATTTCATATTTTAACTTTTTTGTAAAATTGTGATTATCGGTTCTTTTCATTCACAACAACTCATCAAGCACGGCCATAATAAACATCAGGTTACATAAATGTTTCATTTTTTTTTACGAAATATGTTCATGCGTCTATACAAAATCTATGTTTTGAAAATATCAACATCAATGTTGCATCCCTATTCTCGACACCTAGATGAGGATCGCCGATTTAATACTTTATCATTCTGATTCACATTCCCTAATAGGAGGTTTATCAGTGAGACTGGTAATCCACGTTTTACTAGTAGTATGTTAAATGTTATAAATAGAATTGCTGCCCGATTAAATGTTACTGAAAAGCGTGTACGATGTTTAGAAAAATAGTATCTCAATGTAGAAATGTAAAAGTTGCCGAATTAATAACTGTATAACAAAACTGTTATGTTCAGAATAATTGCACGCTTTACATACACAAACATTTATTGTAATTAACTGCCGATAGTACAAAGGTTACAATTCCAAAGTCCAAAGAGCGTACCGAGTCACAAACCACAATCAAGAAACCAAAAGTCCTGGAGATGTACCAAGAACAAGCTATGTCGAAACCAGAAATCACACTGTACAATCTCCTCGTCGAATCCAACAGGGCGCACGGTCACTAACGCTCTCCTCACAACTCAATTGCCAAAACTGTCGTACTTCTCGGCTGGCGGCGCTCGCTCTTAAAGCGGGCGGCGCTGGAGACTCGCTGCTGCGTAGCTGGCTCTCCGACCAGCTCGCTTTCCGGGATTGGGCGGCGTCTTGTCGCTCCGCCGCCTCCGCTGCCTTCTCTGACCGCCGCTGAGCGCTGCTTCTTAGGCGCGCTCTTTAAAAGTGATTCACAGCCGCGACAAAAACATAATTTATCCCCCTCATAGACGGATATTCCTCTTCGAGTGTGGTGTTCTTCTCTAAGGGTTAAAGTTGTATTGCTTTCATGACAATTTAATGCATTAAAAAATACATATATATGTCACAATACAATGATTTACACTACATCCTTTTACATTATCATTTACGTAGTTTGTATCAAAATGACGCGCCGGGAATTACTTATTCCAATCTTCAAGTTTATACAAATATAACAGAATCATTTTATATCAATATAACTTACTAAGTAAGCTGGGACATGTCACGATTCTTAATATTATAATTTAATGTTTGTTACAGTGTTGGATTCGGGATGCATCTCGCCTTCGCGCTATTTTACCACTTCTTCAATTTTGTCCGAAAGTCCGAAAACAGTTTTAAAATTTTACTTGGGAAAACAGATTCATCAGGTGAAGTCTATCAAGGAGACAAACGGCGTTTTGAGATCAAAAATCGAGTCGCACAATAAAAGAGCTCGTGCGTAATTTCGGCTCATTCTTTCTGGTAGTGGAATGATAACGGAAGATCTTAGAAGTAAAATGTATGTAAAATAAGATGTTAGGACATGGAATATTGGTGATATCTACACAATTAGTTCAATTTTCTTTTTGAAATCAGTTTCCAAATCGGAATTGATATTTTGAGAAGTGCCTCAAATAACTTTTTGATGGTATTCGAAGGAAGACGGAAATATGTGAACAAGATATATAGTTTTATACGACTATTACAGATGATATTAGACAGTTTGGTTGTGTTACAGCATCTCTAGTTTGATAAGTGGAGAAAAATATATTGAGATTGAAAAGAACGAAACCACAAAACCGACTGCCCGGCTGCCTGCCTGAGAGCACGGCCTCCTCCCGTGCCACAGGCCGCCGGGTTTGGCCGTTCGGCCGCGTCGAGGGATCCCACAAAAGGGTCGAGTGACGCAACTGCGTGAAGCGGGAGGGGGGTCTCAGGTAATTTTTTCGATCTGGTAAATTCCGTGTGATAGTTCTACGATCTATTGATTTTTCCTATAAGTATTTTTCGGTGCAACGAGAACTTTTAATAAAGGTTAAATCGCCAGTCCTCTTTTCGTCATTCAGGCTTTCTCGATCATCGGCACAAGTAAATTCACTACTGTGGTATTATTAAAACGAAACCGCTTTCGGAACTGTTCATCATTATACACTTCCAATAGATTGCTCCCATCTCTAATATATCTTTTTGTATTTCGCAGGATGTGTTGAGTATAAAACTCAAAATATTCGAGGAAGTCGTTATCCATAACACGCTTCACAAATGGAACGTTTTAATTCACTAATAACACAATTTTTTAACTAAAACACCAACAAAACGAATTCAAAAGTAGGTGAACTCCACGTAAAAATATAACCTAAATTGGAAATGACTGACGAGACGAAGCAACCATAAGGGTCACCTGAGGATCACTTAAGGGAGCAAGCTGCCTCGCTTATACGAATGAGTGCGCTTTTCAGAGTTCACTCAAAGGCTGTTTATGAATATGATTTATTTATTTAGTCAAAAACTGTATGTGACGTATGGGGAAAGAAAATCATCTGCGCACGCTTTCTTGAGTTTCAGAATCCCTTCTCAACAATTTAACTATTAATAGTTGAAAGATGAAAAATAGTAATAATAATATTAATAATAAATTTTAAAAATCGAGAGATTAACATTTCAAAAACGATATTTTCATTGCCGAATTATAGAAAACTTACGGTAAACGAACGAACAGATTTGATTTTTTTTATTGCTAACAAAATAGAAACTCACCCTTAGCTCCACTACCACTACAAGCAAAAGTAAAGTTCAACAAAACGTGCGCATAGTGAATATACATTTGCGTCCAGAAGCAAATCAAGGGGCCATCTCTGCATTTGCTCAATGGATCAGGGAAACTGGACAAAAACCCGATCGAGATGGGGGTCATTGACTCGGAAGCTCAAGTACATTAATTGTTACAGGCATTTAAGTCTTTTTTAAAATTATACAATGCAAATGGAAACTAATTCATTATACTATATCTTGGTTTTGTTAAAGTAAACATTATTTTTCTTTTTGAAATTTAATTTTAATTGTTTAATTTCATCTGGCAATTCGTTGTAAAGTAACGTACATGTATTGTATGTGGATTTCTTGCAGTGATCTGTTGATACTGGCACTTGATGAACATGATTTCGATGTCGAGTGTTGTAACTATAAATATCAGTATTACATGAAAATAAGTTCCCACCGTTAAGTAAGTCAGTTTTGACAAGTACTACAAACTCGTAAATAAATAGGCAAGGCAATGGTAAGATTCCAAGCTCAATGAAAAGAGGCTTGCACGGATCACGTGGATGGCATTTTTTCATTATTCGGATAATTTTCTTTTGCAATCTAAATGTCTGGGAACTAAAGGATGAGCTTCCCCAGAATATTATGCCATATCTCAGGCGGGAGTGTACATTTGCAAAATACACGCAACGAGCTGCATTAAGGCTGACCAAATTAGAAAGAATTCTGAATGCATAAAGTAATGAGCTTAATTTAGTGTTTAATTCTATTATATGTACATTCCATTTGAGGTTTTATTGAATTACGATACCTAGAAATTTTGTTACCTTAACATCAGCTGTTGTTCATTTTCAATGGAGCATGCGATTGCCGATTTGAAACGCAAAATTGCATTGAGACCGTTTTTCCTTCGTTGACTATTAATTTGTTATTACAAAATCAATTTGAAACTTCTGAAATTGTACTATTTATTGTTTCTTTTTTGCAAAGAACATTCGTGTCGTCGGCAAACAGAACTGTTCTTCCATTTTCAATAGACGAGGGCATATCGTTTATGTACAACCTAAGAGGACCTAAGATCGAACCTTATGGGACCCCATGCTCAATTGGCAAAGAATTGGAAATATAAGTAAATAATGTCCTTTCGTGCCACTATGGTATTTCTACTCTTTGAGATCGATGTTTAAGGTACGAGGTTATCCAACCTAGGGCAATACCACGAATTCCATAAGAAGGTAATTTTGAGAGCAAGATGTTATGGTTAATAACGTCAAAAGCTTTCGAAAGATCTAAAAATATACCAATGGGTTCTTCATTTTGGTCCATTGATGAAACAACATCTTTAAGGAAAGAAAAAAATGGCAGTTTCCATAGATTTTGATTTCCTGAAACCGTGTTGTGAGTCTGAAAATGCTTCGTTTTTCCTGAGAAAGGTTTCCATTCGCATATAGAAAAGCCTTTCTAATATTTTTGAGAACACTGACAAAAGAGAAATTGGGCGGTAATTTTGAATTCCATTCTTTTTACCTTTTTTAAATAGTGGCTTAATTTTTGCAGTTTTGAAAATACCTGGAAATATTCCTGTGCAAAGAAGAATTGAAAATATGAGTTTATGGGTGTATAATGGCAGGTGCACACGTTTTTAATAAACAATCCGGAAATTCATCTAAAGCAGATGAATTTTTATTTTTTTAGTTTACTGACTATTCTGAGGATTTCGTTGAAAGAAGTTTCGGATATAAACATCGTGCCGAAATTTTTTCACTTAATTGATTCGTTTATTTAAGGGAACACTCAGTTTAAGTGTCGGCTATGAATGCGGCCCATAGTACTGTGAATGCTCTTTTGAGCACGTTAGTAGATCTAGGTATTACATGCAAGCCAGTTAAATTTATTATTAAACAGATCGATTCATTGAAAATAGGCGGAAATATATTTAGTATAGCATAAGACAGTTCAGAGACTGTGTTTTCATCTCATGTTTTATTTATATTATATAAAATCCTCTCCTATATTATTTCAGTAGTATAGATGAGATTTGCGCACACGCAACCGAACTTCATAAATGAGATCACTAAAGAAAGATAACTTCACGGAGACGAAACGCTTTGCACTTTGACTTAGAAAATATGAAGGATTTGTTGAAAAAATTAATCTCAATCTTTATGTCAAATGCATCACGCAACATTCGGGCAGCATTATTAAAATTTATTTAGTTGAATAACTTCTAGAAGAAGCGTTCTAGAGTATTCAAATCTGCAAGTTTGAAGCCGAAGTCCACAAAGAAACTTTCCTCGCAACGCAATCTATAGGACGAGAGCTTCTTTGACATTCAATTATATTTTGTTGGTCCGACGCTTCTCGATCCTACACCACCTGTTCAGAGACGTGCAGAATCTGCAACTGTATGTTAAATGAAACTAATTACTGGATATTCTATGCGATTAAACTGCACGAGTGTACGTCTCAGTTCGGTAATAAAGTTAAATAATATTCCAAAGAGTAGGGTAACGCTTTCCCGATCCTGTATTTTCGCATGGACAACTTTAAGAAGCTATCTCGAGAGTAAAAAGCTTTTGTACCATGCGAGAGTTCTCGCATAGGTACGCTAGTAATTATCAATATTGACTAACAAGTTATAGTATTTTCTAATCTTACAATTAACAACGATCCAATAAAAAAATTTTAAAAATATATAAATGGACTGTGAATGAAACTGTGGAAGTGCAGCAGATGTGGGAATGAAACATCTAAAACAAGAACATGTACGTAAAAGCTATCAAATCAGGTTTAAGGTTAAGAAGAAGTGATTATTAAGTTGAAATGATAACCGAGTGTAGATTAACAAATCTTAAAAGTGCACAATGTTCCAGTTTTTTAATTGAAACAGTTGTGATGCAACATTTCAATTCTAGGATTGGAACATTCATCAGTTGATTAACTTGTGCAACTTTAAGATAACTTGTTCAATACATCGCCCTTGAGCAATAACATATGAAGACCAAAGTTCGCGGTGAGCACTGATGACAACATATCAAACAGAAACTTCATTGACGTGAAATAGAAGCTATTGGGTTTTTCTTACGTGGCAGATGACAGTTTCGTCCAATTGGTAGCTTAAACGTCACCACAATGACGTCACCGTGATGTTTTAACTCTCGATTGGATGACACAATAACAGCTGATTTATGTCAAGTGTCACGTAAGAAAAACCAAAGTTTAGTTGCAACCAATGCAATCAGAGGAGAAATTCTCTTTGTGTTTTTTCCTCAATAATACCTAAAGAAATGGCTGATTCAAGTCAAGATCCTTCACAAAAAGCTCCTCAAACTCCTAAGAAAGTTAATAGAACGTAGCAAAATATAGGGTAGCAGCGAACGCAAAATTATCGAGAAAGTTGCGAATGTATGAAGGGATTCTGCGTACACTGGAAGTATTTCTATGATACCCAGAATAAATAAGATCTACTGACCTTTTACAATCCCTAGAAACGCCCGGTAAGGAAAGGTAACATTCAAGGACACCAATTTATCATCTCTATTTTTCTTACATACTATTTCCACCAACTTTCCACAGATCGAATGAAAGGTTGATTTGTAGTATTTTAAGTCATTTATAGAAATCCTTATCTTGTTAGTTACTATTTACAGCGACGTAATTGATAATAAGAATGCCATTATTATAAAATAAGATTCTTCATGACATGCAAGCAAATCAGTGTGCTTCCCAAGTAAAAAAATTAACCAGTCGCGTTACAAAATGTGAGGGGCAATTTTAAATACGATAAAACATTTCTATCAAGGACGTATCAGAGCAAAGATTTGTTAAGCTGTAATGAATGAGTCCTGAATATATGGAGAAAAAATCAGTACTGAATTATTTCCCGACTTGACCGCATCAGTAGCAGGTATGATTTTTATTTTCCGGAGGTTGCTATTACTTCAAATACTCTAGTGGCCGACTCTGTAACCAATACCCACACTATAACGACGAACTACAATGTTAAATTTATTATTTAATTATTAATTTGTAGTTGATCGTGACTCTACCCGCATTTCTTCAATTCTTGATATGCAGTTGGTCTTGACTCTAACCGCATTCTTCAATCCATCGGTCGAGAACAGTTGTGCGGATATTACGTGTTTCCCGCGTCGCCATCAGCGACAAAACAGAAAGCCCATTCACAATTCTAGTCTATAATCCAATTTAAACGAAGTGACTCTTCAAGATCAAGAGATGGTTAAAAAAAGGGAACACTGGTATCGAATCGGGAGCTCTAATACCAAAAACTTCGTAAGTCATAACAAAACTCCCAATTAGATGACAATATCCCCTCTTTGTTCAACTCTCGTGACCAGTATGTTTAAATAGGAGTATATAGTGCAATTTCTAGCCGTGCGTCTGGCAGATATCCGCTGTTGACGGTTTCATCCAATGGGAGCTTAAATGTCAATACATGTACTGCACATTGTACGCTTTTCTTATTTATTTAAATGTCATTAAGGCGCGTCCACACGATGCGTCTTTTCTATGCGTCACGGGAATAAAATTGCAGGCGCAAAGTTCAACAGAGCGCACGTGCGCTACCCTGTCCACACGGTGCAACACTGCGGTGCTTCAGATATGTTCTGTACAACGGATCCAGCTATTTGCGCGGCAATTTCGACAGCTTATTTTATAATTCGTCGAAAGAAGAGAAAAAGAGAGAGGCGCATGTAGATAAGAGAATACTTTAAGCAAGGAACACACTATTAAACGTGATTGCTTTTAAGGCCATTATACTTTGATGAAAACTATTGCATTTAATTATCTCAGCTACATAACTTATTAAATAAAGTTCGAAAATTAGCATTATCGTAAAAATAAAAAAAATAGGGAAAACTAAATATTTTCTCCTGTCGTTGCAACACACCGCACTAGAAATGGAAATAATCCAAGTGTTTATTTTTACTAGTTTCAACTATGTAGCAAAATACATATGTATTGAAAATTGATATTACCTTAAATATACAGGACTGGGCAAAATACTTTAAATTTAGTATGTATTAATAGTAAAATTAGCCAAATACTTTGCAAATAAGTATTTGAATACATACTCAAAATACATTAGGTTTTAATTTGCTATTAATAATACTACTTTATAGAGTCACATATACAATTACAATCATGTATGATGAGACTAATGTGATGTATATGGAGGGAGTACAATTGCACACATCTTCTTGAGTGCAGAGAAGTTACATTTATTGTCCAGAAGCAAAACAAGGAGCCATCTTCGCATTTGCTCAAAGAACCAGGAAAGAAAAAAAACACCTGGTTGAGATGGTCATTAACCTAGGGATTATATTACAATACTTATTACAGATAGATTAAAATATTATATAGTAAGATATTATTTAGTAGCAAAATAGTCCAAATCTCAGATATTCAGGCTTTCAAATACAAAATATATTTTAAATACGTACATCAAATACAAGTATTTAAGTACTGCCCAACCCTGTATATATACAAAAACAGAATAATCTGTACGAAATTCGCAATTAAACAGATACACACCACACAATAACTCGGAAGACTACTGTTATATTTCAAACTTGGCTAACCTCTTAATGGGGGAAATGTATCTACGAAAAATAATTAAGTACGGTCGCCAGCTGTTTAAAACAGCACAAATTTTAAATAAAGCCTTGCTACGAAGCAAAAAGCGAGGTGACCATGCTTGCACCTAATGAATTTTTATGCAAAGCTAACACAGAACTTCTAAGCTATCGGATTCGCAAAGACTGTCGTCACATTCGAAACTTTTCGAAAGGACGCTCCAGGTTCTAAAATAAACAGGATCGTAACTTTTAAAGGATCTCAGTATTTGGAGATATAACAATCAAATAACTCAAACATTACAATTTATTACCACAAATGTTTATACAATACAAGTTTTTCCTGGTGCGCAGGATCGCAAGTAGCTGCGGGAAAAACAATGCTGAACGACGAAATATAAAGGCACAAACTAGCAACCTCAGAAATGCCCAATTTAGGACGAGGAAGTTGAATACACACATAAACAAAATTGTAAAAGAAGCCGACCTCGGTCTTCTTTCAATACAAAAAGAACATGAGAAGCTGAATTACCGAATGAGCCATTAAACAAATTTTTGTAGGAGTGCAAAATACCAAATTACTTGGAAATGGATCTCTTACCATAACTTACGAAACCTTTTACAAATTTGGCAATGAAGCAGGGATACTCCGGAACGAGAAGGAGCGGTCCATATGCCCGTCCGTATCTCGTTCAACAGAGCCGTGACCGGACACGAACGTCGATCAACATACGGCCCAACAATGCCCGCATGTGACCGCACCGATTCGCGCCGGTGACGCGCTGTTGCCCAGCCGACTTCTCTGCCGGCTACGGGACCGGATGAATGACGCTGCTTTCCAATGACCGCGGTCCAAAGCTACCGCACGGGCCTAGCAGACGCCTTGCCAAAGCTTCAACTGCCGAATGCGGCCGGAGGCCGTCTTACTCACGACAGGAGCAACAATCCAATTACTGCCGAATGCGGCCGAATGCCGTCTTACTCTCGACAGGAACAAAAACTAAAAAAGAACAGTTAAAAAAAAACCCGCTTTAAACAAATGCAATCATGCAATCAACAAACATTTCAAAATTGAGATCCATTTCCATACCAAAAGACATACATTTCAAGACATTAAACCATTATGCACTCGTACACACTTAAAAATACGGTTCAGAAGGAACCGGGCCTTTGCTTCAAAACACACTAAATGGCTCATATGACATGCGTAAGTTACATTACAAATAGCGAAAGGCAAAAGGCAATTGTAACGACTCAGAAGGAGCCGGGCATAAAGAGCAAAAGGCACCGTGCGCGAGAAGCGCACGTCTTTTATACCGTCCCCTGAAGGGGTAACAGCGTGGCATGAGGGGGGGGGGTACAGTAGCGGGGAGGTATCGATCCAGTATTATGAACCTCTTTGCCTAAGAGCGTAAAGATTATCGCCTGCCAAGATCGGCAGCCTGCAATGCACGCCGGATGAGGTGGCGGTCTCTACCAGAAAAGCAAGGAACTGCATACAAGATGCAGAAATAATTTTTAAATTGGTGTAAAAACCTTAATTTTGAGGCTACAAAGGCAAATGAGGTGTCCAAATGACTCTAAATTTGATGTAAATTGCGGATTTTGATATTAGAGCCCGCTACATTCAGTGGTTTTCTTACAATAATTAAAAACCTGTTTTTAAACTTGAGAAAATTGTTGCACACAATACAAATTTTTTCTCAGAACTTAATAAGGCAAAAAACCAGCTCTCAGTAACAATTTCTTAGGTTTTTGAAACCTTCTCATGGCCATGAGATCACAGTTTGTCTGTTCAAGATTACCTTTTTAGAGAAAATTAAAGATGAAAAGTTACCCATATACTAACATAGTAAATCTAATTACATAAGAAAACCTTATGAACTATGGATGTAAAATCTTCTCAGCAGGTCTTCTCGGATGATTGTTGGCTTCTGTTGGGTGTTTACACGCCGATATTCAGTACCTGTGATTACTTAAATTTTTCAAATTTAACAACTACGAAAGACTACTCCAAGAACACGTACGGCTCGGTATTCCGAATGACTTGGCTATGAAATACATATTCTTTGGAGGAAGCGCACGAGAAAGACGACCGAGATTCCCGTCTGGCTCTGGGAGTGCTTGCGCTATTGCATGACGTTTTGACGAAATCGAAATGACGAAATGACGCATATCGTTTTGACGAAAGACGCATGCGCAAAATTGAACGAAAAGACGCGTCGTGTGGACGCGCTTTTACAGTGACGTTCAAGCTCCCGATTGGATAAAACCGTCAACAGCTTATATCTGACAGACGCACGGTTAGAAAAATTGCACTAAAGTGCATAATATGCATAATAGTGCATGCACAATATGCACTGCATATTGAAACGAGACATTCCGGGCATTGCCATGGTCTGGCCGTGGTGAAAATAATAATTTTCAGTGCTGTGGTGATGGACACACGTGTGTTTTGTTTTTATTTGTTGCGTCTTTTTCACAAGTCTCTAAGTCCTTCTTGTTCATTGATAGTGTGTATTATATTTCTTAAGTAATCTCCAGTTGTTTTTGTCTCGTAACGTCGAAGTTAGACTATGCCTTTTATTTATTCATTCACCCAGTCTCAGCGCTGTTAGCAAACCGGGGTTTGCAGACGGTAACCCGCCCAGGAATCCGTGATGCCTAGAGTTGGTTAACTTCGATGATTTCATGGAGCGTAGTTACGTAATTCGGCAAACGACGCCTGCTATCGTTTCATGATGCAAATGCACCTGGAACGCCTGGAACACCGCCATTTGTGCACGACAACGCGGAGTAATGATGATTCACTTTGAATAAATGTAAACTTATTGCATCATAACGTCAGAGCAACATTATCGCTAGTGTACATCCTGCGCGAATCCTCCTTTACTAATAGCGTTTTCCATTCGTTGCACTGAAACCCACCCTAGTGCAGGGCAGAAGGCCGTGGTGGTTTCTTCGGTGATCAGGGCGGCCTGCGCCGTGATTGGCGCTCTTCCGCCGGGGTGTTTGGGGTGGGGCTCTGGGATCCAATCAGAGCCCTGCCGCGTACGCAAGCGTACGTGGCCTCGGAAAAAACTCTGTTTGACGAACTTCTTGAATTTTGTGTTGTGAGACGCGGCGGATTTGCTCAGAGCGGTGCAGAATAAAAGTGAAATTGAGTATTGGGAGAGAAGTAGATAGTTGTAGGAATACAGGTGATAGTTTTAACAAGGGTGGTTACATTTAGATAGTTTGCGGCTGTTCCGCGTTTGGGGTGAAGATTGGCATTTAGTGAGTTGTTAATTAAGTAATTGGTTTGGCTTACGGTGGCTGGAGGTAACGTGCGTCAGTTGGGAAGTGTTTGCGCCCAGCTGCAGGCATTTTGTTGTAATACTGGACATATTTTTGGAAATGTTGGGATAAGACCGGATTCGTAAAGATGGATACAATTTGATATTTTGCTGTTTCCAAAATAAATTCTTGGATGGGGGGAATATTTAATTTCTTCAGATAATAGCTGAAGGGTTGGCCTGGTTCTGGACGGCAAGCAACTCTAACGAATCTGTTCTCTGGCCGAATTAGATTACGCATGTTATCAGCGGATGCTGTAGCCCAGGTTACGCACGCGTAAGTGCCCGCGCTTCTAAAACATGCTTTGTAGAGCAATGCTTTCGTTTTATGTGTAATGCTTTTTGCTCGTAAAATGGGTGACAGCCGAGCGATGCGGGAGCCCATCTTTTTTGCCGCTTCCTTGCATTTGGCTTGCCACAGAAGTTTCTTGTCGAATTGAATACCTAAATATTTGATTTGGTTATTCCAGGGGAGGCGAACACCATTGATGGCTATTGGAGTGAGTAGTGATTCTTTTCTCCAACTAAACAATATTGTTTGACATTTGTTGGCATTTATTGTAATTCCGTTTAAACGGCACCAGTTTACGAGGTTGTCTGAGGCATCTTGCAGTCTTCGGACGGCGCTTTGTGTTTTTGCAAATTTAGTTGCAAAGGCCACGTCGTCGGCAAAAAGATATTCAGTGACGTGAGGTGTTTGTGGAAGGTCATGGATATATAATGTGAAGAGGAGAGGAGAGAGCACGGCTCCTTGTGGGACGCCGGCTAGGATGGATTTAACATATGATTTGTGGGATTGAAATTTAACATAGAAGGTTCTTTTTTTAAGGTAGCTGAATAGAAGGCGGCATAGATCATTTGGAAGGAATTTGCGGCATTTTTGAAGGAGAATACGGTGATTGACTTTGTCGAAGGCATAGGAAAAGTCGAAGAATATTGCAGGAATGGCACAGTGAAGAGAAACAGAGAGAGAGAGAGGGAGAGAGAGGGAGAGAGAGAGGGAGAGAGGGAGAGAGGGAGAGGGAGAGAGGAGAGAGAGAGAGAGAGAGAGAGAGAGAGAGAGAGAGAGAGAGAGAGAGAGAGAGAGAGAGAGAGAGGAAGCGATTTCCATTGCAAGGCGAAAAGTTTGCATTGCCGACGAGTGACCCTTACGAAAACCAAATTGAGTGGCTCTGATGGCTTGTTCTGCATCCAATTTAGAAGTAATGGAGGGGAGGAGAAGACGTTCATACACTTTAGAAATTTGCGATAATAGACTAATAGGCCAGTAGTTTTCCGGGTCGGTAGAATTTTCAGAAACGTCATCGCTCCGCAATAGTGCTGCCCCACACGCGTGAAGGGCAGCTACGAACTGAGACTACGAATGAAATGGGTTCCGGAACTGAGTCAGTGCTTGTGCGCTACGCACTGAAATTATACATAGCTGTTCTTGGTCAGTCACACTGATGGAACACGAAAAATAACAATTTTGAATTATGATCGTCGTTATAATTTTGATGAAGTCTTTTGGTAATTCTTACTTCTTAACTCATAAATTATTAACGTGTGATTTCTTTCTTTAAAAACTACGAAAACTTCAAATGCGTATGAGTCGTAATTTAGTATTTCGAGATTTGCCAGTGATCGATATAGTATACAAGATTTTGAACCGAAAGGCTTCTGTAGAATTGTTTGATTACTGAAAACAATAAAAATATGAACATAAACATTTCTGCTGGTATATGTATGGGCGTGCGAGAAACATTTCTTGGCATATTTTTTTGAATGATTTTGTAAGGTTCACTATTTTTATTTTCACTTTATTAGCGTTTCGAAATTGAGACGTACCTAAAACACTTTAGTTTCTAAATAGGACAGGATTTGTTAATATGAAGTTATTCAAGGTTAATTTTTCGGAAAACAATCTGATTTTCCGAAGTCTTAAATGACAAACATTATTTTAAGACATTTCTTGCACAACATAATATACTCCATCATTCGAAGTATCCTTGCGGGACAGGAGATCCTTAAATGCCTTCACAATTTCACCACGAATCTAAATCAGCATGGATAACTTACGTACCTAACCTCACAATGGCCCGGTGCACTGGACTACACTGACGCGATCATCGGTGCAGTTTAGTGTGCCGGGCACACTGTGCCCTGGGTCCGGGTCTGTGTCGACACGGACGATGTGGGAATGCAACACGCAATTCTTTTTACTGGTACACCCTAGCGGTCGAATGGAACACGAAAGCTACCCTGAGTGCGCATTAGTGCGGCGAATGGAAAACGCTATAAGACCTTGCACCAAGGTGCTATTAGAGTTCTAAAAAGACCCTATAGAGCCTTGGTGCTATGTACCATGTCTCGCACCCAGATATACTCTTTGTCTCGCACCAATAAACATCTTTCAATCCGCGTATGTGCCGCACTGATACCCAACACCTGTCCATCGTTCGACCTGGCTAATCCTCGTCGTGTCTATTGTTGACACAAGTGCCACGCAATACTACTGCAGATGGAGAGTATTAAAGATCTGTGTGTCATAATAACTTATGAACGTGTCAAGTGCTTATTGAGTGCGTATTTACCCGTCTCACGAATTTGGTGGAAACATTATTTTGAATGAATTTCACATAGGTGGGAGAAACCTTTCGATATGACGGGTTATTCTCGAAAGGTATGTCAGTATTTAACACTACGCCGTCAATTACAGAAGAAAAATAACAGCAATTACACATTATGATGTTCTGGCAATGAAGGTTTCGTTATGGTGAAAGTTCACTGTGTTATTGCCGTGGCAATTGTAGCGTCTTGCGTTGCGTATATTAATTTCAGCTGCATAATTTTATTATTCAGTAAGTACATAAATAAACATGAAATTATTGACATTAGCCAATTTAACTGGACGTCTTCCGTTCGTTGTTGTTTATCAAATGGTACTAGATTGTGCAGTTTCAAAAATGTATGTTATTTGCCTAAAAAACATCTGTTTTTGTTTACACTGACAGAGCATTCGGTGTTGCTTGGGTTAACTTCAAAAGAAGATCTGAAAACAATATATTTGTCTTCAGTTGTTAATCATAACTTAATGACAATGAAAATTGCAATTGTAAACAATGAAAACAAAGTAACAGAAAATGCTAAGTTCGTTGATCAACCTTTGTTCTTATTGTGGCGATTTAAGTGGGATAATATTATGCATGTATTTCATGATGATTTAATTCCCTTATTTTCAACCTATTTGGACATTTGTGGAGAAATAAGCAGGTGTATTTCCAAGTATACACTTGGATTTGTTGACCAAGGAGAAGATGGGCCTTATCATGAGCTTTACTCATTATTTTCAAATCGGCAACCACTCCTTCTTCATAAATATACAACAACAGTTTGCTTTCCTGAATTACATAGTGGGGTGTTAAGTTCAAGTGTTTGGTTTCAGTATGGTTATGGGCAAACACAAGGACCTGTAAACACAAGTGTTCCTATAGAGATATTACGTCAGTTTAAAGATTATGTTGTTCATAGGCTTGGGATTTCTCAAAAATTAGTGAACAATAATGCTATAATATTTTTAAATAGGAAATTAAATAGAAAGATCTTAAATCTGGAGTATTTCACTTCAATTTTATATAATACAGTGAAGGAGGCTTTTCCTTTCAGTCAACCCAAAATTATTGACTTAGACTTAACTACTCATAACATTGCTTCATTTCTAGAAGTCTTTTTGACCAGCAAAATTGTTGTAGGAATGCATGGATCAGCAATGATACTGTGCTTATTTTTAACTCCAGGATCTGTTGTTGTTGAACTTTTCCCATTTGGAATTCAGCCAGAAAATGTGTCATTTATTAAAGCTTTTACTGAAATTATAGGTGGCGAGATTGTCTATAGAAGTTGGGTGAATTGCAATGAAACGCTTTCCTTTGCCCATCCAGAAGCACCTCCACTCTTGGGTGGGATCTATCATTTGTCTAAGGTGAAACAAGAATTTATTTTAAACACAAAGACGGTTCCTGCAGTTGAATGTTGTCATGATCCTTTGTATTTGTTTCGAATGTTTCAAGACACCATGGTTGGATCCGATTTCATTCCTAGATTCCAGGAAGCATTGCAAGCTCAACAGTTGTTTTCAAAAGAAACTGTGAAAAACACTTACTTAAATAAACTTTTTACATTATGGTATTTCCCTGCACCTGCCACAAATATTAGTTGTACACTTCAACATCAAACATTGACTGCAATGTGGCAATCATCCATAAATGCTGTTGATTCTCTTATTTATGATATTACAATTTTGTTAGATAACAACACCTTACTTTCAGAAACAACACCATACCCCAGCCTGAAAATTAATCTTGGTTATATAGCACACACTGCTGAGATTTGGATTAAGGCAATTTTGCTTGATAGCGAGAGCCTGGACAGTCATTCAAAATGCCTGAGGATCTAAACTTTTGATTTGTAATGGCAGTGTTTACTTTTGTCATTTATGTTGGTGCAATGTGCATTATGTGTTAAGTTAATGTGATAATTTTTGTTACATGAATGAGACAATAAATATATTTTTCCTTCAAAAATGTTTTTGTTTTTTACCAATCTTCTCAGTATATATTTTCAAAATAGAATAATACATTTGGTGTACATGTTGATCATTAAAAAAAAGTGACAGCGAGAAGGACTTCAACTATAGATTCAGTTTTGTAGATTTGTTTTAATCCTCCAGAAATTAATACTTTTTTATAAAAAAAAATTGGAATTTCTTTACATTTTTTCTTCAACAGCTTTAATTTAATCCCTACAATAGGAGTCATAATTTTGTATTTGTCCACAGTCTTCAGAAAATAACCTAATCAACTAGATCATCTGCCCTCACATGTTCCTTTTTTGTGGAATATCCTGAGAGCTTCCAATGTAATGTTCCTTCTGTGTCCTCATCACCACTTTTGTCAGTTGGTTTGTTTGTAGGCAGTGGTGTGATAAAAATATCCTTTTTTCTATATTGTCATCAACATCGACAATGTCTCGAATATCTTCAAGCAACCAAACCATCTCTTCACCAAGCAGGCAAGCTCTAACATGGACAGTCTTCCTGTAATAAATAATAATAATCTGATATTTTTGCAATTGGAGAAAATGAGAAAAATATGAAAACTGAAGAGCATGAAAAACATTGGAGAAGGATGAGTCAGATGTCTTTGTCACACTCGAAGAGTATGTGTCACACTGACCTTTTCAAGTCTCCGGTTTCTCATAATAATATTAATTAAATAATTTTCTATACGTTTAGGTCCATCTGTGTGAGAGAAGAGAGAGAAACATACGTGGTAGGAAAAAATTGTAATACCTTTTTTGGACATACAATAAACTGATGAAGTAGATCCCTTGTGACAAGAATACACAGGCATGTGTGTTGTAAACAAATTTGAAAATACAGACAGTGATTAGTTCTTAGTGTTTCAGTGATACTTGAAGTGGACATGTTCACACTCAGCAAATTCGGCTTTGGCTTCAAGGATTTTAAATCGGAAAAGAATTTGTACTCTTAGTTTTAATCAGTTCAGTTTTGAAGTTATAAATACTTGCCCCTGAACTCGAGAATAGTGCAGGTCTCGTGTTCGTTAAAAACCCTGAGTTTTGAAAATTGCAAAAGTTCAAAATTTTTGGCATCTTCCTACAACTAAAATTATAACAAGAGAGATTTTTCCATTGATGAAATATGTTTCTTGAAGATAGATTTTTAAAGGTCATATATAACTTTTCGAAAATTTGAGTACTTTTCACCTAATTTTGTGTGAAATATAGGCAATTTTTAATTTTGTTTAAACAATTTTTTCTCAAACACTGCATCAAAAACTTTATTCAATTTTCACCTTGGATAGATATAGCACGTTTAAGAGTGCAGGCTTCATGTTCGTTGAAAATTCTGATTTTTGAAAGTTGTGTACCATGAATCTGTACTAATATTTTAACTTTAATTTCATATTGCCTGTGCTGCCTTGAGGAACAATGCAGCGACAGAAATAGAGTCTACTCGTATTTCCTGGCGCGCAACCCCATCCGCATATTCATTTTCTTCGCGCTCTCTGCCAATACGGACACTGTCACTCTTCAATCTCCATGTAGGCTATATGCAAAGATAGTTTCGACTGCGCTCTTCTACAAAAGCTAAAATTTCCGTTGAATATGGACGTGATAACGCAGTCGTTTCGATCAAAAATACAGCAGTGGTACCGCCGATGTCATCAAAGAATAGGCGCGACCCTAATCGAAACTCAACATATTACATGTACTGTAGTGGTGTTAAAAAAAAAAACACTAATTGAAACTCACCTATTGAGTTCCCGATGAGACGTTCCGCAAATATCTCGTCCATGCATGTGCAACCCACAGGCAACCATATAGGTGATATGGGGTACCAAGTACTCTACCCATGTGACACCTACATGAACGGAAGTGTTTACAGTTGTGTTATGCGCGAGTCAAGAACTTCGCAATCCTCAAGAAAACTTGTGACACTTCTCATACATACTTCGATTTTAACACTCACCATTATCATGCACTTCTCCACTTTACACAATACGGTTCCGTATGTGAATTTGTGCTAAATGTTGGGGGAAATCTGAAAATAACGAAGAATCTCGGCTTTCAAGGATTCCATGTTTGCTGGCCACCCTGAATACAAGATCTAACACAAAAGCCACTCTGTTCCTCCATTCGTTTTCAATCTTTCCCTTAATAATATATTGGATGAAATGTGTGCCATTTTCTTCGGGAGCTAAATATCCTTCAAGTGCCATGATATCTATGGCACTTGAAGGGGCAGTTTTAATTAATTCAATAGGGATACCTCCAGGTCTCGGAGCTTAGCCACTTTTCATTGCCGTGAGGCCCTTACACTTCCCGTATTACTGGTGGAACATTTTCCTCAGTTTCACACGAAATGTTCATGTACTATGTTCTATCCTCAGATCTTTGTGGTAGCTTTTCCATTTTTCCAGGCCTATTAAATCCACTTTCCAATACTCTTTTTTTTCTTCTTCTGGACTGAGTTGATAAATTTCCATGCTTCTCTTGACCTTGTGTCCCCATTAATTTACTTCTCAAAATCTATTTATCCAGTGTTCATGTTTTAGTCCCAACACATTTCTTTTAACATCTACTCCGCACCTTGCATATAATTCTCTATCTGATAACATCCCTTAATGAACACATTTCATTAAGAAACATTGAATTTTCAATGTACTTGTAGGAAGACAGCGAAAGCATTTTCAATTTTTGGAAAATCAGGGATTTTAACGAACATGAGATCTGCTCCATTCTCGGAAGTGTCTTTCACGTTATCTAAGGTCAAAATTTAATCAAAATATTTTGTGGTTTTTAAGAAAATAAAAATTGCCATAGAGACAAAATTTCACAAAAAATACT
Organism: Teleogryllus oceanicus; assembly: GCA_964035755.1. Taxonomy (NCBI): domain Eukaryota; kingdom Metazoa; phylum Arthropoda; class Insecta; order Orthoptera; family Gryllidae; genus Teleogryllus; species Teleogryllus oceanicus. The sequence continues at coordinate 126,107,315 of CAXIVR010000003.1, read as the reverse complement.
CAATTTTGAAAAATTGAACATGACATTAAATGCTATTCGAGATCAAAACTTAATAATAAAATGTGGGTTTTGAGAAAAAAAGCCAGTGCACGAGACCATATGGTCTCGTAAAAAAAAAATTAAATCTCCCTATGAGACCATTTGGTCTCGCATGGAACCCAACATGTTAAGGAACAGATTTCATTAAGAGAAAAAAAAACTATCTTCAATATTTTAGTTGTAGGAAGACTCCGAAGAAATTTTGAACTTTTGCAATTTTCAAAAAATCAAGTGTTCTCAATTAACTTGAGACTTGTTGCACCATTCTCTTAAACATCCTTCACACATAAATCAAAAGCAAAGTTGTTCTTCTTTCTCCTTTTTTTTAATTTAAAAAAAAATTAATTTAATTTAAATGTCCCATGGGGCAGAGAGTATACTACCATGGGGTTCACTTAAATTGCAATTCAAAATTAAAATGTGTTTCAAATTCAAGGTGCCATATCAGCCAGATCAACTGGGGAATATCAATTTTGAAGAAAATTGACAGAACAGTTTATTCACTAGCATTGTTCGCAGACACAATACTTTTGTCAATCGATTTTTCAGTATCAAGGACCTAAGGATTCTGGCTACATGACATATTAGATTCCCCACCCCCAATTTACCAACTGGATTTATCAACTTTTTGTTACCAGGGCCCAACTATAAGAGTTCTTCTGCTGAAAATTTGTCGCTTTTCCTGGCAGCATTACACAACTTTCTACTGTGTAAACAGTAGCAAGAAAGCAAAAATTGCAGAAAGTAAAAAAATTATCAACCGCAAAACAGAAAATATAGCTCAAGCATTTATTCCCCCATTTCTTTTTTAGCAGATATATTTTGCACATACACTTTAAAGACATTCTGACTGCTAATTGGCACACAGCTTTCCTACACTAAACTGCCAGCTTTCACTCAATTGTCTACTCTATGACTACTTGCTAATACAACAAGACAGCCTTCCTGGAATTTCATTAAGGCAACGTGGAGAAGCATTTGAGAATTGAACGGGGTGCGAACGACCAACATTAAGGATTCATATACAAATAAAACAGCCAAAACAATGACAATACCTAGCTCGTGTTCGGCCACTCAATTTTTTCTAAAGAACAATAGAAAGAATAATGGTTCTACTGTGCATGCAGAGTGTCTCCCATATTGTGTCTTGCTTGTGCACATATCTCTTGTGATCTCTACCGGTAGTTCAGCATTATGAATACTGTCCTTCAAAAAAACAACACAAGTCATTTCCACATACTTTTATTACACAACAAAACAATGACAGGCCCACCTTCAACATGCCAATCTCCATATACCAGCTATTTCTTTATGAAGCAGTCAAAAATGGTCCTTACCACAAGAATTATATGAAAATCAGGAGGCACGGGAAAATTACTAACCAATTTGGATGTAATTAAAGTTCTATGAACTTTACATCTTCACAGGCAGATTGTCTTCTATACCAAATTGAAAAAATTATATTGCAACAATACAAAATTTAAATAAAATCTCTTCAATGTAATAGATTAGTAACATTCATACTAGAGCTTTTGTCTTATCAGAAGGCACTGTCTTAAAAATAATACAGTTCCACTAACATGCGAGGGTCAAGTTAGTTCCCATTCCTTTGAAAGGGCGTTGCCTTATAAAATATCAACTTGAACCATTATGCAAAATACTTGTGTATAATGCACGATTCTCTTTAACCCTAAAATATATGGGAAAAATATCACTATTAAAACAGAACCTTCGCTAGTTACTTTGCATGTTTATCACACAGTTCTGAATACTCTTAATTACTATGTACAAATCTTGCATGCCAATGTCTTTAATGAAATCACCTATATACAGACAAAGTTCTTCAACTGGCATACATTAAAAAAAAATTGCATTCATTGCCAAGAATTAAAACATAAAATGAGGTTGAGAAAAACAATTTATCTGAAGTATTATGTAATAGAATAAATACTGCAATTAGCAATTTCAATAACCTCAAAAAACATTGTATGTAAAACACACCCATGGCTTGGTGTAAGAATCAACAATGGCTTCTAATTAAATACAAAAACCTCAATGGTTCATTATACTTTAAAACTCTTTTATCAGAAAAAGGCTTTTAAAAACATTTCTGCAACTTTTGTATTGTAACAGCTGTCCATAACATGTGTTATCTATATTAAGCAACGTGCACGTTGAAGGACTGCTGGAAAAAAAGGAAATCAATATTGATGGTAAATTCTTTCCTAATCAGGTACTTCAAAATAATTTTTGACAAAAAGGAATAGTGAATATGCAATAATGTACTTATTAGTGTCACATGTGAACATTCATTCCTCTCGGGAAAAACTGCAAGGGATAGGGAAAGTTCACTTTTAAGACAGAACAGAAATGATATCCTATAGGCATGGCAACCAATCAAGGAACTCTGTCCTGTCATACATGACTGAAGGAGAGGAGATCAGGTGATACCATGCGCCCAAAAGGAAGAGAATGGCGTGATGTGGCAGATACATGAATGAACCTTAAGTTTGATACCGTTTCACATCTTGTTTTGAAATCTAGGTAGGATGGCATCACTTGTTGCAAGAGTTCACAAAAGTATCAGGGACATGAATAATTTGAATCAGACTGGCCCCACCCTTAAAACTATTTTTACATTCACTGTCCCTTCTTTTCTAAAAAATATAACCTCCCTTTGCTAACACTGATATAGCTGTTGTTCGCTTTCATAATTACCTTAACACGTTGAGATTAAGTACTGAGACTTTGTAACTTTCCTTTGTGAAGAAAGATGAAAAGATAAGATTTCCACTAATGGGAAATGACATAATTGATATGATTTCCCATTTTGAAAACATAGCACACAGGAGGAAAAGGCTGTGGTAATGAACATTTGTGTTCGAGGTGCTAACATTTGACAACTTAGAATTCATTCATGTTTTTATACCAGTCACCATCATCATGAAAGATTTAAATAAAAAACAACCATGTCACACTTATATTAAAAACTAAAATTCATATTTTCAAAACCAAACATACAATTTTGGTGCTATCCGTGTACTGAAGTGTTTATAAAAGCACCAAGACAATTCACCCACGAGTAAAAAAATTACTCCATTCCTTCAGAAAATGTTTTATGACATTGATGATTATAGCACCAAGCCACAGATAATAACAAGCGCAAAACATATTCAGAACTGAATTCCACAATAAGGAACAAGGCTTGCATTAAAACATTACTGATAAAGTAAATCGAATCTTACCAAACATGAAATTATAATTCAAAATTAATGTTTTCTTGCAAAATATTTCACATCCTGACAAACATAAGTCATTCTTTTGATTAAATCTCTGTGATAGTAATTTATTTGTGCTTAATACAATCAATACAAAATGAAATATTTGCCCGATTCTGACTAGATATTCAGTTCACTATAATATATTTATATTGTGCTTCTAAAGAAGCATATAAGCATTGTTAAATACTACATGATAAATATTTTTACCAATATATATTCTTACACTTATTGGAATAAGGGCAAGCGAGCATTTCTATGAATTTCAAAACAGAGTAACATGCTCCATTTTACAGTAGTTATCAATACAAATTAGTAAAACTTGATCAGTATAATTGTTAACAGTATCATATACTGTTTCTTCAGTTATGAAAAGGAAGTTAAATCCTGCAATTATAGTGAAAATCACAAAAGCTCTTTGCATGATGCCATTGTACATGGCATTACTGTGAAAAAGTAAAACAAAATCAACCAGTGCTTCAATGGAAATAAATCTTCTGAACATATACATATATATAAAAATGTTTAATACAGCACTGAACTTTGTCTCATCGAGTTATCTAGTAAAACAATGAACGATGAGAAATTTCTTTTTCAAATACTAAGACTTAGTAGCAATCATAGAAATAGCTGTCATTCACACACAACACACACATCAACCAACCCACAATAGCAAAAACAAAAAAGGAAACTGAAACTATCAGTTGTAAATTCAAAACCAAACTTCAACAAGTAAATAACTATTCTGGCTATTCATGTATAAATATAACAAAGAGGGTGAATAAAGAAAAAAGTGCAAGTAGGAATTCATAGCACGCTCAACCATCAGTCTTGTGTCTGCCCCATTCGATCTCCAAGCAGGTTTTGTAATTTTCGGGCTACAACTGCCGGAGCAGGCTGTTTAGGTGGTGAGCCCTCATCTTCTGGTGAATCATCTGCTAAAAGTCTCTTCCCAACTTTCCGTGTGAGTATCATGTTGTTAATAGCACGAAGATCCTAGAAGAATACAAATTCATCAATATTTGAACAAACAAATACACAAGAGGTATTTTGAGCTGCCACCAAATGATTGCAAGAAAAATTTGTTTAACTGCAGAAAAATCTACAAATTATTTGCATTTTCATAAGTTTTATCAATGTCGAGCTGAAGTACCCTGCATTGCCGATATGTTTTGAAAAAGGTGAGAAAAACCACTGAAGAACATTCAGCATTTATTAAAGACCCTACATTTCTTATAACTGAAATTCAAAATTGATACCGGACATTTCCTAGGAATACACAATGCATCATTTTACAGCTACCTGTAGCAAAGACTTGCAGCAAAAACTACTGGGGCAAAGTGGAGTGGGGAAGGGGCCTGAGACACAGCAAGGCAGGGCAGAGAAGGTGAGGTCAATTGGAATGGGAAAGGGACATGGCAGGCCAGAGCAGAATGAGGACACACAACACACAGAATACATTCCTTTTGCTGTCTAATAGATAATGGCGATTAACAAATATTGCAGCAATATAGGATACTTCAGTAAGTACACACTTAAATAAGCTTCAAACCCAGTGCTTAGATGACAAAATGATATGTCACTTGAGTCACAAAATGATACAAGTCAAAAGGTGCATTCTCTTGTAGTTAAGTCTTTAACTTACCAATTATGAAACGAAATGCGGTCCAAAAATTTTCAATTATTATTATTATTATTATTATTATTATTATTATTATTGATGTTAAAAACACAAGTATAGTTGGGCTTTTATGATAAGTGGTTAATGAAAAAACAGTGGTGGCTTTTGTCTTACTGCAATTTGCCAGAGATTTTTCATGACATCTTTATGCTTAAAATTGCTGACATGGAAAATTTTTAAAAGTGACTTATGACATTTTGCCATCTCAGCACAGAATAATTCTAAACCAATAAAATGAATGGAAATGTCTTATTTCATACTAACTGCCCTTTTATAATCTCTTATTATTTCATTTCATACACCTCGTTTAGAGGATTATAAGAACCCATTCAATTAACTTCACGACTTTTGTCTGTCCGGAATATCTGCAATAGCTGATCCAATTTTGATATTTCTACAGAATGGTGGAGTAGTTTGTTGGGCAAGTTCTGGCTACTTATTATTTTCTCTCATATTAAGAATTTTCCCTCCCACATATATCTACATTTTTATTCCAATCTTAATGAAAATTTGTACTTGTGGCCTTCAAAACCACAAAAGTTATTGTGTCCGTTTCCTTTCTCTCAGAACAAAATTTGTGTGTGCACTCTTTCAGTGTTTTGTAAATATACCTAAAACGGCATGGAAATCATTCAAAAGCATTCCGCATTTCTTAAAGCCTATAAAATTTCCTACTAAATGGCATTTAATTCATTCTAATAGGACCTCTACGCTTCCAGCAATTGCAGCTCAAAACTGTTACATGAAGTTTGCAGGGATTATGCAACAATGCATGTCCTGACAATTGCCTGTATTAACTGAGAGTATGACAAAGGGAAGGCATGGCAGGGCAGTACTGTACTGTACTATTGATAGAACTAATTCCTTTTCCTGTCTAATAGCCAATTGTGACTAATAAAACCAGGAAAATGCACGTTCGGCTCATTTTTAATATTTCACAACCTTTAATAATTATGTAACAAATAACTTTTGAATACAGTCATGAATAAAAATATCTTACAATTAGGTTACAATTAAATAAGTATAATTTTTTCACATTAATTAGAAGCATTTCACCTTCATAAAACGGCAAATCTATAATATTTAATTTACAAACACATTTATCTTAAGAACAAAAAAATAGAGAACATTTTTTATTGAAGCAGGATATAAAATTAGGGGTCACGAAGTGAAAATTGCTTTTCTGAAATACCTTGTTAAGGGGGTCATATTTTTGCAGATTAAGTCGTCAGACAGGATCTGTTTTAATATTGCCTTTCCATGTTGAGAAATTCTGACGACGACATAAAGATACTGAAAAAGCAATAAATATCTCTCATTCTTATAACACCTAATTACAGTCCCGAATGTATTCTTGGCATCCACTGTGGATTTGCCAGACCAATATTTCGTGGATTATTCAGATCAATATTTTTGAATGGGCCAGGGAAGAGAGAATCTCAAATTGGCACTGTTGTAAGTGAAACGCAATAAAAATTTGTTGCGTTGCAGAGATTCTGTCACATGATGTTCACCGAGGTTGCATTATCTCTTGGTTCAAGACACCCAGCTTTACTGTACCAATGTCCTGCGAGTCTGAATTTGTATTTTGTGAGATGAAAATGAAAGAATATCCACTGATGGTATCCATTATATATCCAACCAGAGATGGAACAATAATAATATTAAAAAAGGAAGAAGGAAGGAAGGAAGGAAGGAAGAAAGAAAATAATAATAATAATAATAATAATAATAATAATAATAATAATAAAAGAATAAAATTAAAAATTTGAATTGAAAATATTACATTACCACAGTATTGATAGAGTTTTGAAGTAATGAAAGCACCTGAAATTAATTTTTCCCTGGGCAAGTTTGGCCAAAAACAGTTTGACAATGCATGTTTCACGCACTGCTGTACAATACTATACTTTGGCCATCTCTTAGCTAATTTACCAAGCTTCTGTATTCCATAAACGAAAGCAGTTCCGAAGAAGACTTTTGACTCCAAAACATTTTTATTTAATTAACAATTTACAGAAAATCCCTTACCTTTGCTGGACTTCTACTAAAACAGTAGCTAAGAGGTTGTGAGGGAGACGTTGGAATCGTCTTTTGTTGGTCCAATGACCGAATGAAAACTGCATGCTTCTCTGAAATTCGTCGACATGGAGACATGGGCTGATTCTTCCCCAAAGGAAGAGGGGAGAGAGTCAAATTATCCGGCTGCAATAACAATAAAGTCGATAAAAATTTCTAAAGACAAATTTGAAAAATAATAAAGAATGTTGATTAAAAAATAAAAATAAATAAATAAATAAATTAAAAAACACACACACACAACAACAACAACAACACTTTTCATCAACCAAATCAAAGAATCAATTTTTCTAGTTTAGTTAAACGTTTGAATGATCATGAACATTCCTTGCATAACTGTAATACCACACAAACCTTTATTTTAAAAAAATTTGAATAGTACTTTGGTTTTAATTAATTTATTTACTTGAAACTTACAAATAAAGATGAAGATTTCTAATTTTGAATTAGCAGATTAACTAATATCAATTTCCTTAATTTAAATAAGTTATACTGTGATTTTTACATTACTGCATTTGACCAGCTGTTATGGTGTCATCCAATCAGGACCTTGCATATCACTACAGTGACATCACTGTGGTGTTCAGCCTTCTGATTGAATGACACCATAACAGCCATTTTACTTCAAATGCAGCTCTGTAAAAAAACGCAACAAAATTCATATATTTGCGCAAAACTTAATACGCATTTTAGTATGATATTCAGCCATATATATATAGTAATTAAATACATGAAAACCGGAATAGCAGCAAATTTAAGCAAACAGATGTATGTTAATTTATGTAGGAATCACAATAATAATAATACACAAAATAATTTGGGTGCTCTATTCCTATCTTGTTTAAACAACAGAATTGAGGTGCTCAGAATAATAATGACAGATTCAAACTGACCTCACATTTTCAATCAGAAGTATGTCATATACAGGGTTGGGCAGTACTTAAATACTTATATTTGAAAAACACACTTTAAATACCTTTTGAATTTGAAAAACTCAATTTTTGAGTTTTTGGGGGAAGTATTTTAGAGATGTATGTAAATATATAAAGTAGGTATATTTTTAAAAAATCAACAACAAACTAAAATACTTCAAATACAAAGAAGAAGAAGATAGTTTAGAATGAGGATAGTTTCTTTTTGTTTGCAACTCATTGAAACAAACATAAAAGCTCCTTTCAGCTGTTCAATTTGTATTCTCTTAATTTTTAAATCATAAATCTACATCATCACAAATGCAGGACAATTAATGCTGTACTCGTGGCTCATTGCAAAGTCGCAAGCCTTTCACCACTGAGATCCAGGTTCGATTCCCGTCAAATCTCATGTGAAATTTGTTCCAACAAAACGAGTTCGGCTGCTTCACAAGGGTAGTCCAACCCTGTGAAGTGTCCTAAACCCTACCCTATCCTTATTCCTTCCTAATTCTGGCCGCTGGGTAGTGACGCAGGAGCGCGCGTTAGGAGGAGCGTACGTGGAGATGCTACCTGGCGGTCCTCTTGACAACCGACTACGACGAGACGCAACAGACAATGTTTACTCCATAAAAAAAAGAGCGCAGTAATGGGAGCATTAGCGCAAGCGCAAAGCGCTCAACGCCCCCCCCACAGGGCTTGGAGATGTGTTGCGTCGAAGTAGACGCAACAAATAAATAAATAAAAAATAAATAAATTATCACCCTATAAAAAAGGATTTATTCATCATAACCATTGGGCAATATTTAAATACTTGCATTTGAAATGCATATTTCAAATACATTTCGTATTTGAAAAACTATTTTTGAGTTTATTGGACATTTTAGAGATGCATTTAAATACATAAAGTGTATTTAAAAAAATAAATACTTAAAACTAGCATACCTATGTGAGAACTCTTGCATGTTAAACTCTACCCTCTTTTCTATCCTTACTTTTCCATATTAAGAGGGAAAGTTGTTAATGAAACACATTCGTTTCAAGAATGTACGAAGGTAACTTTCAATGTACATATTTACAAAATCAAATAAAAATAACATACAATAAAAATAATGTTTGAAACAAATTTTGAATAAAGGATTATTCAATTATTGACAGATTTTCTTTGAACAATTCACAGCAATTCCTTAAAAGCATCTGAAGTAATTAGACAACATTGCTTGACCGTTAGCTTTTGCTTTCCTTTACAGTCTCAAAAATATTGGAAAAGGTTTTAACTCTTAAAGCTACGAAAGTTGTCCATGCTAAAATAAAGGGCCAGGCAAGTACAACCCTCGCTCATGGCACATAGCAAGTCACTAGTCTCACCACTGAGGTCCAAGTTCGATTCCTGTCGAATCTCATGTAAAATTTGTTCCAACAAAACGAGTTTGGCTGCTTCACAAAAGCTAGTCCAACCCTTGTGAAGTGATCTAACCCTGCCCCCTATCCTTATTCCTTCCCAATTGTGGCTGCAGGGTAGTGATGCAGGAGCACATAGCAGGAGGCACGTACATGGAGATGCTAGGGGAGACACATTGTGTCAAAAGTGTAGATGGGAAGGAAAAAAAAGAAAGAAAAGAGAGAGAGAGGAGAGGGGGAGAGAAAGAAAGAGAGAGAACTCATCCTGTAGATTACGTTGTGGGAAATGTTATTTTTTTTAGGCTTTTGGCATGATGAACGTGAAATTCTCTTTCTTTAGAGTCCTCATTTATTAAGATTGATTGTCTGTGAGAGCTACAAAAGGTATGTACACTAACTGAAATAATATACGAGACTATACTTTAAATGCAGATGAAGATAATGAGGAGTTTATTTTTCTCTTTTAAATTTATTTTTAATTCTGCTAGTGAATGGACCTTATTGAAACAAAAACAAAAGCTCCTTTCAGATGTTGAACTTCTTCATTTTTAAATGATAAATCTAAATTGATTAGCAGTCAATGAAAGAAGCGCTTATTCCTTGTAACATTAATTTAGCACATTCAGTTCTAATGTATTCTTGTTTATGTATTTAAAGTATTTTGCCCAACCCTGGCCATATATACCTGAAAAATCAAATGAATTGAGGTTTGACAAAACCCTCAAAAATTTGTCTGGAGTGTAAGTGAACATGAACAAAGCAGAGAAAGTTATTTTTCTCAAAAGAAACTGATTGGGATCTGCAATATTATTCTGAGTGCCTCAATTGTAGTAGGAATACTAAGTTTCAGAAGGTGGATGTTAATCTAAACATTTTAAAGATTTGACTATTATTGTCTTGAAGTTTGACTATACACTATGTGATCAAAAGTATCCGGACACCTGGGTGAAACGGACTTATAAGTTTGTGGCGCCCTCCATCGGTCATGTTGGAAGTCAATACGGTGTTGGCCCACCCTTAGCCTTGATGACAGCGTTCACTCGCGCAGGCATACTTTCAATCAGGTGCTGGATGGTTTCTTGGGGAATGGTAGCCCATTCTTCACGGACTGCTGCACTGAGGAGAGGTATCAATGTCAGTCTGTGAGACCTGGCACGAAGTTGGCATTCAAAGACATCCTAAAGGTGTTCTATAGCATTCAAGTCGGGAATCTATGCAGGCCAGTCCGTTACAGGGACGTTATTGTTGTGGAACCACTCCGCCACAGCCTGTCAGTACGAACAGGTCCTCGATCATGTTGAAAGATTCAATCGCCATCCCCGAAGCGCTCTTCAACAGTGGGAAGCAAGAAGGTGTTTACAATATCAATGTAGGCCTGTGCTGTGATGGTGCCATGCACAAGGGGTCCAAGCCCCATCCAGGAAAAACACGCCTGACACCACCACCTCCGAATTTCACTGTTGGCACTACACGCTGGCAGATGATGTTCACTGGGCATTCGCCATACCCACACCCTGAATTGGATCACCACATTGTGTACCCTGATTCGTCACTCCACACATTTTGCCACTGTTGAATCGTGTGGTGTTGATGCTCCTTACACCAAACGAGGCAGTGTGGCTGTTTCATGCATATGTGGCTTATGAGAAGCTGCTCAACCATGGAATCCAAGGTTTCTGACCTTACACCTGTCATAGTATTTGGAGTGGATTTTGATGCAGTTTGGAATTCCTGTGTGATGGTCTGGATAGATGTCTGCCTATTCTTTAGGACCCTCTTCCGTCAGTTAACAGACAAGTTCGGCCTGTAAGCTTTTGTGCTGTACATGTCCTTTCATGTTTCCACTTCACTATCACATCAGAAACAGTGGACCTAGGGGTGTGTAGGAGTGTGGAAATCTCGTGTACAGACTTCTGACACAAACAAGTGACACCCAATCAGCTGACCATGTGCGAAATCCATGAGTTCCATGGAGCATCCCATTCTGCTGTTGCACGATGTATAATGACTACTGAGGTTGCAGAGAATGCGTACCTGACAGTAGGTGGCAGCACATTGCACCTAAGATGAAAAACGTATTTGTTTGGCGGGGTGTCCTGATACTTTTGATCACGTAGCGTATAAGAATGGAATTTGTTTAAAAATTTAAATGTCTTGGAAATTATTTCCTATTCAAAGTTAAAATTAGATTATCATATCCCTTATGTTTTCATCAAAACTCGTAAATTACTTGACTTATTTAAAGGATGCCAACAGATTTTTTCAAAAGTATGAACTTCTAAGATGTTCTCAAACTTGGCCACTCATCTATGTAACTCTTAACAACCTTAAACATCTGTTTCTGCTTCATGGATTTAGGCCTTATGGCCTGTTTCCACATCAAGAGAGTGAGTCTCTATCTTGTTAACAGGCAGCCAACATTTCTTCTTCCTTTAAGATTATAGATACATTATTATGGGAATTGTTAGGAGGCATGCGTTGAATATGATCATGCCAGTTGGTCCTTAATGAGTGAATTCTGTCCATCAGATTCTATCTAAGATATCGTAAACTGCTACTGAACGTAAGAATTTCATTTCGGAGCTTTCTATTTTCCTTCTGTCTGTTCTATTTATTGTCCAGTTTTGGCATGCATTAGTTAGCATAGGTACACCCATTGCTTTGTAGAATTTGAGTTGCGTGGTTTTTAAAGTCTTGTTTTTAATGTTGTTCTTATTGTCCCACATGTTATGCAATGTATTTAATTTCTGGCTTATGTCATTTTTCTGGCAGTAAGACACATTGAAGCCTAATTGTTAGTCTGTTCTATTGGTTCATTATTAATCACAATTTTACATCTAATGTGGTTTGTTCCTTCAAAGCCCATTGATTTTGTTTTCCTAGTCGAGATTTGCATAGTATTTTTGGTTGCTTATTCCTTTACCTTGTTAATTTTAATTATCTTTATATAAAAAATAATTTTATATATATATATATATATATATATATATATATATACACACATATATATAAAACATAATATATACACACACCCATAATGTATTTTACTTTTATATAAATTTTATATTAAGAATATAATTATTATGTCTAAATAAATATAAGTTTACTGCACAAAGCAAATTCAGTTACATACCTGTTGCCCAACTGAGGAAAATTTTACTGCAAATCCTTTAACCTTTGGTACATAGACAGTGTTGTAAAACATTATTAAGTCACCACGATCTTCAAATTCAAAACTATTTGAAGTGCCTGCAAGGCGAGTGGGAGTTGGAGGGGCTGAAGGCTGACTAGCAGGAAGGTTTCCAGAGTCCCTGCTATCCTCTGAAATAACATATCTACATCAAAAAGGAATATCATGGTTAAACACTTCAATACTACTTTCTTTCTTTCTTTCTTAGTTTTTTCTTTTCTTCCCAAGTGTCACCAAACTTTCGAAGAAGAGGACTTTACTACTCATTCTGAGAACACTAGCAAGTATGAACAGTGCAATCTCCCAAACATTCAAATTAAAACAGTAAATACAGAGAGTTATTAAATAATTATAACTTACTACTGATAACTAATTTCTTTTACAAGTGGTACAGACACGGCCTGTAATCTTACATTATTTGTAACGCTATAATACTTCACAAATACAGAAATGTTCCCAAGCTACAAAATTATTTTCCTGGATTGGAATTTAAACCAGGTACTTAGGTTTAATAAGCAATTAACTTATCTGTTTTTCTAGTGACTTGCTATACCAATGATCCCAACACATCAAAAAGAAGACTGAACTTCGGCAAATTTTCAGAGGTTAAACAAAAATTTGACCAATGTGGTTTTAGTAGTAGATATACTAGTAGTTAACTGCCTAATTTTTTTTGTCCAAGTCTAGTTTTTGAGCCGTGCCCATTCTTTTGCCACCGAAAGAACATTTTTTCCTTCATTTTTTGGTTTCTTAACGGCATAAACGAAAAATTACTTAAAGAATATAATAGAAGAGTAAAATCTTGTTAAATATGAAAATTTTCATTGAAAAATTTGGAGATGTTTTTACGAAAATGATATTTAAGCGCTACTATAAATATGAAATTTGAAGACTTTTTGACAGAAAACTATTTTTCAAAAAAACTTATTGAAAGTTATTTGAAGTCTTTCTACTCACAAATGCAACGAAGGATACACATTGCTGGAAATGTGCGTTTTAAAGGTGTGAGATATTTAAAAAAAAATTACATTTGTATAATTTTTGAAAAATCAAAAGAATACAGCAAAATTAATTTTAGGTGATCCTATCAACAGTGCAATTAGCACCATCTCCACAAAAACTCAAAAGAAAATATTTGGAGCTGTTTGAGAAAATGGCATTTGTAAATTTCTGAAAAGCGGAATTTGAGCTCATTTGCTAAGAAAACATCAGAGTTTCCGAGCAATTTTCTAGGCCTTATTTAAAGCAAAAGTACTCTCATGTACAGTAATGGGAACAAATCACAGCTAATAGAAATTTCAACAACATGAGAGGCTGATCAAAAAAAATTACTGTTTTGTCATTATTGAAAAAACAAAATACAGCAAAATTAATTTTAGGTCATCTTAAACAGTGCAATTAGCACTATCTCTAGAAAAACTTTGAAGAAGAAACTTGAAGCTGTTTTTAGGAAAATGAAGTTTGAGAGAATCTGAAAACGCGGAATTTTGAGCTCATTTTCACAAGAAACACGAGTTTTTGAGAAATTCTGTAGGATGTTATTTAAAGTACATGTACCCTTATGTGCAATGATGCTAACATATTGCTGCTTATGTAAATTTTAACATGAGAGGTTAGTCAACAAAATTACTTTTTTTTTTATCATTTTTAAAAAGCACTCTACCCTACCAAAAGTTTAAAGAAAAAACATGAAGCCTTTTTGAGTAAATCTTGTTTTTGGAATTCTTTAAAATTGCAAATAACGATGAAAACTACCAATTTTTTCCAAAAAATGTGCACAACCTTAATAAGATAACCAAATATGAAGAATAAATTTTATTTGAATGGAAAATCTCTATCTTCAATTTTGCAGTTGTAGGAAGATTTGAAAAGAATTTAAACTTTTACCATTTTCAAAAATTCTGAGCTAACAGTGAAACTTTGACATATGCCACCTTTATAGGTGCATTTTATTCTTATTCTTACAAGAAATTTAAAGAAAACATTTGGAGCCATTTTTGAGTAAATTTTGAAATTGTCGCAGGACGTTCATGTCAAGTACCCCCAATTAAGTTTTTCAAAATCACGGTACCTCGTGTCAAGCCAGATCGACTGGTGAATATCCATTTTGGAAAAAAATTCTATGTATAGTTTAGGTGCTCGTTGTGTTCACATTAGAAAAGAACATGTCACTTCACACACACACAAAATGTCAAAAGTTTAGCTAAATATTTTCCCAAAAGAAGGCCAGATTTTTAAATAGAATACATAGAAATTCTCTTTCTTACCTTTGCTTTTGTCAGGACTACTTGAATTGGATGTACCATTATTAGAACATCGTCGCTTATTGCACAAGAGTACACTGCGATAAACATGGGAATCTGCCTGGGGTTGCAGACGGTAGCAGCGCATAATCTCAGTAAATGTTTTCTCAATCTTTGCCACCTATCAAAGATAAGGTTCATGTAGTTGTAGGCATAAGAAGAGAAGACTAAAGTTGTACAGTGGTTACTAAAACATACCCAAAGCCATAATAAAGTTTGGAAGTACACAAAATTAGAATGTCCAGAAGTTCACTTGTGATAATTTGAAGAGAGTATCTCGCAATTAAAAACCCTTTGATTGTCCAGTTCAAATGGTTAAGAACTGAATAAAGTTGCATGTAATACATGTTCAGTTTAATATTAAACATCTCTTGATGTACATAGCATCGTAGGCTTGTAGCATACATAGCATCATAGGAGACTGACAAGTCGCTAGCCAGCCACCGACCCGGAGACACGCTGCCGCCACTGAAGATGTCCACCACAGACATGGACGAAACGGTGAACATTTCATGAATTTACAATGAGACATTAACACAAGTTTTTTATTGTAACATCAGTTCATGATGATATCCACTATTGCATGACTATTTTTCTAACTCTCAAAACTACAGAGATCTTTGGAAACTTCCTTTATACTTAATATAATTTTATATAAATAAACATTGTTTAAAATTGTAAAATTCATTGAATTTTCATACAAACTTTTGGATCTTTTTGAAAAATTAGGTCATTTCCTCCAAATTTTTGACATTTTATAAGTAATTTCCAAAAATTCTTAAAATATTAGCAAAACATTTTGAAACAGTAAACAAAGTAATCCCTCTATAGCTGTTGCAATCTGTTTTTGATCCTTTCTTGTGTAAATTTATCACCACACCTATTTGCCATTCTCTTGGCAGTGAGTAATCTTCCCAAGCTTTGTTAAGTAGTTTTTTTTTCTTATTTTGGGCTTTCTTTAGTATTACTTCTAGTTCTTCTGTTGTTATTTCCTGTACTCTACTCTGTTCAGTAATATCAGTATTATTTCTGCACATACTTGGCATTCTGTTGCTATTCCAAAGTCTTGTGTAATGGTTTACACACTTCCACTTTGGGTTTAGGTCCAAATTGATTATGTCCCTTATGTTCGATCTCAGCATTCTTAATATTTTGAAACCATTTCTCCTGGATCTTGTGATATCCCTTTCAAGTGTTATCACAAATTTCTTCCAGTCTTCTCTTTTAACACTCCATGTTATTCTTCTTGTCAGAGCTCTACATTTTTTATATTCAGTATAATCTTCAGTACTATGCATTTGAAGATATTTATGATGTGCTTCCTTCTTTTTGGGCTATGGTTTCTTGAATTTCATTATTCCAAGTTCTAACCCATTTCTCCTTTGGCCTTCTAAAGCCCATAGCTTCCTTGCGAGTAATATTGCTTTTTTTCAGTGTTGCCCAGAACATGTCAATAGTTAGTATATCCACCATTTCTCTGAAAGTCTATTTTCATATAAATGTCTGATACTTTCTTCCTTAAGTAAATGTTTTCAACTTTGGGGCTGATTTAATTTTCTGGCTTACCTTAATTTCTTGTTGTTTGAATTTAAGTTTTGTTTCAAGTAGGTACTTATCTGTATCTAGTTCTTAGCTTTGAAAACTTCTGTATTCCTTACTTTATTGAATAATTCTTCATTGTTTTACTTTTTGATTAAAAAATGATGTTATTCTTAGATTGTAAAAGACACAGAAATCAATAAGCAGTTTTCCATTGTTAATTATTGTTTCCCCCCCTGCTCCCTAATTTTGTCAATCATTTGGTTACCAATACAAGCACTAAGGTCTCCTGCTGTGATAAGATTCTCTCTCTCTCTCTGGTATTTTTTCTTTGTTTGTTTTGTTGTTGAGAGATAAACTTATTTTTTTGGGGGGGAGATAAACAATCTTCAATACTGGTTTTCATTTATTGTGACCATAATGGCAATTCCTGCTTTACTCCTGAATGTATTAGAATGTGATTAGTCATTTGTTTTGTCCCATTGCTTTTCTTTTTTGCTTCTGATTAAATTTAAGCCAATATTTCTTTCTTTGATTTCGGTTTCGAGGTTTTCTTCTTTGTAGACCAATCCTCTTACGTTCCATGTAATTTTTAGTTCTTGGCATTGAATTTTTGTTTTACCCGTCATCTTGTGTATGCTGCTCCTTTTTATACACCGTATTTACACGAATATAAGATGAGGCTTTTTCCTAAATATCTCAGTCAAAAAATGCAGTCATCTTATATTTGCAGATTAAGCCTAGTCAGTTGGGATTGACGTTTTTACGTTGCTATTCTGTCACGAAATTTGTAAATGATAATGCAAAAATGAACTGCGGAGATGGTCTAAATATCATGCGTATCTACAATTCGTAATATTACATTCACATTCTTATTTTCAGCATCCACTGTGAATTTGCAGAGTATTCAGACAGATATTTTTTCAATGAGTCGATAATGAGAGAATCTCAAACAAACAGTGTAGTATCAAATGAAACTTCAAGTGAAAATGAATGGAGATTTTGTTACGATGCCTGTTCGTCGCGATCGTGATCTATCTACCAGCCAGAGTGGTTCGATGCCCAGCAAGTGCAAATCTGCATTTTGAACCGGAAAGGAAAGAAAAACAACGAACAAACTTGAGGCAACAAACAAGTGCAGGACAGAAAATCTCATGACACAGATGGGGATGTTCTTAGATGGTGTCTGATGGACGACTTTGAATGCAAATTCAATGTGCAAAACTTTCAGAGGGGCGTAAAAAGTCAGAAGATGTCACAGCATGGAAGGCCAAATAGAAATTACCCTCATTAGCGGGCTACATAACAACGTAACTCAAACTTTCTTTATACCAATTGTCAAAATGAATGGATTATATCATGACCCTTCACTGCAGATGTCAAGACTAGTAAACAAACACAGTAATCTGGAAATAAGTACCAATACGAATTTTTTTAAAACAGCAAAAACCAATATTCTGAATGACTTAAAATAGTTGTATGGAGGATAAATGTAAACCATAATTTACTCTCATCATAGTTTTTTTAATATAATTCTCTGTAAAATAATGTATATTGGCCAGGTTGCCTTATTGATATCGAAATAAACATTAATTCACCATGTTAGAAATCCTCTATACAACAAAATTTACTGTGGGGTCCTTTTTCTTCTAAGTGACACATAACATTCAAAGGCAAGATGCAACCTCTCTCAGATTAAACAACTCCCAAAACAGCTGAGCTGTACAAATGACTAACGTCTAAACACTTATTCTTGCTTCCTTTAACACTTACTTTGCATATAACATATACAGCACACATCAATATCTGATCCAGATGCCTGTCTTCCATTAAATCAGTTTGATTTACAATAGTATGTTCAAAACATGTCCAAATTTTTTTCCGTAAATCAGCATCGCTCAGTTCCAATTGAGCACAGAGTTCCTGCATTCTCACAGATGCCAGGGAGTAAAACTGAAACAAACAGTATAAAATTAGGGTATATCATAACATTTATGTCAAATGAATTACTCTGTCAATATTCTTACCTTTCTGAAGAACAATCCTAAGGAATCGCCACGTTTGGCTTTCTTCTCTTTTGGTGGAGGGGGTGGTTGACGTGATTGCACCGAATGGGTCTGAATTATGACACTTCCAGTGCCTGGGACATAGAAAATGGGACTAAATCTACCATTTTCACTTGAATAGTGAAAAAAATTTTTTAAAAGGAGAGTATCTTTTTTGTTTTTAAATTTGGTTTCAGAATAGAATTTGAAGAGATGCATTTTTTGTTTAATAAATAAATTAAAATCAATTTTTTTAATGAATAAAAGTTACTTTTAATCATTACACACTGATTGGTCTAATAAAGCAGTTTTCCTACCCAGAAAATTTGCAAAAAATAAATTTGCATTGTTTTCAAAACCAATAAAAAATAACAAATTTGCTCTCATAAGTCATGAGCAGATTAAAATTCACAACTCAAAAGTTGGTTGATTACCAAAAGCAATTCACAAGATTTATTAGGTGTTAATGACGGTTGGGACATAAACAAGAAAATGAGATAATATTAGTAAGAAAGAGGTCACTTACGTTGCAGATTAATTGCAACTGGTTTTGAAGTTTGCAAAAGTGACTGTCCTGGTTTCACTTGTCGATGAACCATAGTCACAGGAACACTATCACTTTGAAAGAGGCGTTTTTTTGCCACACTCCCAACAGGCACTGGGGACTGAAATCTGTCAGTGAGAGAGGACACAGGAGATTGAGGAGGATCTGAAACAAAGAACGAAATTAAAGTAGTTTTACATCAGCATGTTCTTTCTCTCATTAATAATGGTTACATAATATTATAATATTTTTATACTTAACAGATCTCAGCTTTCACTAATAAAATACATCATCAATTTGTAGCACATTAGGTGCAAAAATAAATTCTTTTAAAGCTAATAATCAAAGAAATTTCAATTAAAAACTGTCCAATGATAAAAGGAAAAAATTTCAAATTACGCAAACTTGTCATATTTTTAAAAATATGTGCAAAACCTAGTTTAAAAAATTGATTTTTAAGAACAGATTTTAATAACGCAAAAATCTTTATCAATATTGTGGTTTCGTGATGTAAATTTTTCGCAATTTTCAAGAATAGTTTTTACCAAAAATGGGACTACTTCCATTCTCATATTATTTTCTCGCATTCTAATACAAAAATATTCGGGGTTATATTTGCAAAAATAATTTTTTAAAGTTTGCCTATATTTCACGCACAATTGTTTTTAAAAACTTGTACATCATCTTATTGAAATAGCTGCTTTTGAAGAACAAATTTCATTAAGAAAAAGTATCTTCATAATTGTAGATGCAGGAAGACTGCTAAAATTTTGAACTTTAAAATTGGGATGAATCTCAACAAGCTCAGTATTATTAGCTCAGCTCCTTATTAGCAGAGATCTATCCATGGTACAAGGAACAGATAAACATGCTGCTTCACATTCAGGTTTTAGTTTTGGAACAGTACCTGGGTACTGGTGATACCAATTACGTAACAATTTTTTATGGCAAGATTGTAATTCAAGGATAACATAATAATTGGATGATTTTTTCCACAAAAACTAATTGCAGATGTCTCAAAAGCCTGGTCTTTCCTAACAGGACCTGATGAGGTCATGTAAGAAACCTTGAAGGATTTAGAATAGCAAAGACAATTCTGATTAATTAGAAGGATCTGACCATGATTCTGACATGGAACAGGAATAAGAGGACAAATAAGATGCAAATATTATTGACAACGGGAATATTCATTATGGAATTACTCTCTTGCTCTGGCCAAGTGCTTGTCTTGTTGGCATGGACAGAACCTCAACATCAACAGATTCTAGAACTGCAAGATCGTTATCTCTTCCATTTTTGTTATACTGGTAATAATATTGCCTGTGAGGTTAATACCTTCTTAGAATTAAGAAAAGGTGTTTTCAGATATCAATGTTTTTATTCTAAAAATCTTTTTGATTGTGTAGCAATCATCATTAGAGCTAATGTGAAAATATGTACAAGAATTAAATGATTACTGAATAGAATATACGAAATATAAATTGATCACTTGTATAAATTATTTACAAAATGGTATAATTAAGTAATCAGCCAGATTGGCACTGAAACCTTGCAGTGACTGGGTGGAAAAGGAAGCCCAATGGTTTCTGTTTTCCGCCCACATGCTGCAAAGTACATACAATCTACTTTGCTTATGTATCTGGCATACTACTTTAATTATATTTTGTAAATTCACAATCTATTTGTGCATCTCCTGCTATAATTAACATAAATACAGCACAGAAGATAATTCTGTGGTCACGGGGTAAAAGTTTTAAGTCCTTAATACACTGTGGACCACGAAAGAATTCTTGTCATCTCATGCCCAAATGGGGAGGACCACAGACATTGATTTTTATCTTAGTAGGTAGCTCATATGCAAGACATTATTATTTTTGAAGAAATATATTGCTCTAGCTCTCTTAGAACCTTATACAGAATCCTACATTCACTTTTGTCAGTATATTCTCAAGTATTTTAATGGTTTCAAATGCATTGATTGTTTTGAAATGCTGAGAAGCAGTAGTGAAATGGCTTTAGTGGGAAGGACTAATGATTGAGTGATGAAATTCTTCACAAATTTTAGGGACTGTGATAGAAGTAAACAGTGTCAGTAATTAAGATTTTGATTGTAGTAAGAGTGAATCTGAGGTTGTAAATGAAACGGAAGCACAAGGAGTGAAAGTGGTCTAACAGTAACAATGACAACAGAAGCCATTTCTCTATTCCTGCAATTAGACTCATTTGAAAGTTTTCATCATATTATGTTTTTATTGGATGACTTAAAAGATTTGGTAATGTTGTAGGCATAGTACTCAGAGTAATATTTTTTATATATTGCAATATTCTAAGCCTGTGTAACATCCCAGAAAATCACTGGGAACTAGGGTAGAATAGTGTTCTGACATGCCAGTCCAAAATGCATTAACTAAACCAATTCATGTAAGAACCTTTCTTCAGTTCTTACAGAATTAATGTTCCTATACTCAGATGTCCACTTACTCCTATCATTTGTAGTTCGACGAGAAGAATCTGTTCCACAAGGGCAGTCATCAAGTTGGCCTGGAGGAAAAGCATCCTCGCAAGAAGGAACTGGCAGTCCAGAGCAACGAATATTTTCCCATAATGGACTCTCACTTTTCCAAGCCATTGATTCAAGGATCTGCTCTTCAATCTGTAAATAAGCACAATAAGTAGAGTTCTTACTTACTTCAGTTGTAACTCACATAGGGAACATTAGGGTCTTTGAACAAACAGGTAAATTATATTGAAAGAAGTATTATTTGCAAGGACAGAATAAACCCTTCAGCCTTGGGAGCATTTGACCTCAGCCACCTGATGTAGGATGACTATTCACACAGCTACGCAGGATTCACATCGTTCACTAAAAAGTTATTAATTATCTAATGAAGGTGAAGGTTTTCAACAATATCTATCGTAAAATTTCTTTTCTAAAACCATTGTTGATATATATTATGCATATCACTACATGAATTCTTGATATGTTAATTATTTTGTGCAACACTTCAAGAAACAGAATTATAGGATGAATGAACAAGGATTATAAAAAAGTTTATAATCCTTGTTCAACAATGAATTTCAGGACAAAATCACACACTAACAACTCGCACAAATTTTCATCCAAAATGTGCATATCGGAAGTAGAAAAATTCTTCCTGGAGATAGGATACCATTATCAATCTCAGTAGATTGTTTTTATATGATCAGTGCTGGATCCGGGGAGGGGGGAGGAGGATGCTCCTAGACGTATTTTTCTTTTGTTACCTTCCTTTATTTGGCAAACTTGATTGAAATATTTATGTTAGAATTATGTAACTATTTAAACAATAATATTGTAAAATACCATGTATATGCTATAAAAACATAAAATACTAGTGTACCCGTGTGAGGACTTTTGCATGTCAAATCCCACCCTCTTCCCTATTTTTCCTTTTCCTTATTAAGAGGGGAATTTGTTAACAAAATGTATTTTTTTGCTTAAAATATTTCAAAAGGTAACTTCTAATGTACTTATAGAATTTAAAATAAAAATAAAGAACACTGAAATGAATGGTTGAAACAAATTTTGAATAAATTATTAAATATTAAACCATTTTGAAAACATCCTATCGCTTTCCTTGATAGTCACAAAAATATTACAAATATTACTCTTGAGAAAGCTACGTTAAGTTGTCCATGTGAAAATACAGGATCAGACAAGCACAACCCCACTCTTAAGAATATTATTGAACTTTATTACCAAACTGAGAGGTACACCCATGCAATTTAATCACATAGATTATCAAGTAATTAGTTTAATTTCACATACAGTTGCAGATTCTAAACTTTTCTGAATAGGTGGGGTAGTATCGAGAAGCGCTGGAGCAGCAAAACGTGACCAAGTCCAAGAATATCTTAATTTGTAGATTATGGTTTGAGGAAAGTTTCTTTGAGGCCTTCAGCCTCAAAATTTCAGGTTTTATGGCCCTCAAATGCTTTGATAAGGAGTTATTTAACTATATAGATTTAAGAATGCGGCTGAGTGTTCCCATTTAACATGAATATTTAGATGAGTTTTTCAACAAATCCTTCACATTTTAAAATTCAAAATGCAATTCATCACGTCTCTGAAATTCCCCTTCTTTAGAGACCTCATTTATGAAGATTGGGTGCATGCAAAAGCTGCAGTTACGTATACTACTGAAATAATACAGGAGACAATAAAAAAAAAAAGTTTATTATTTAACAAAAATCTACAATCCCTCCCCAGATAATTGGTTGGATCCGCCCCTGAATATGATTTCCTAAAAAATTGATATTTATAATGTATATCCATAAGAAAGTAAAGCCTGTCTACAAGGCTTGAAAACATTTAAAGTATTTCTTAATTTACCTATAAAAAGGCAAATCAAAGCAATGTCTGCACCAAGGATGTCCTTCTGCACATACACACACAAAAACATTCTGTGCAGAGAACGCCATTCCAGGAATGGTTGAAGATTTCTCAGAAGTAAATAAACAGTACTCACATGGTTCAAATGTTTCACCATATCACGGGACAGCTGGTCTTCTACACGAACTATTGGCTCAATTACTTTATAGAAATGAAAGGGACACAGATTAAATGCTTCCAATATCCATGGAAAAGTCCTCTGAGAGTTATATGAGTAGATTACTATTTCTAGGCAACATGCAAATAAAGACTGGTGAAAAACATCATTTTCCAGTAGAACCTGTAACAAATTTACATGATCAATCAACTAATTGATTAATATTTATCTGTGCACTATTTCCGCTGTAATAACAAAATCATCACAGAAAGAAACTATCAAATTTAAAATGCCAAGACATTACAAAAACAGCCTAGCCAGAAAAGTTAATAAATAGAATGATTTATGAAGAGTTACCTCAATTATTGACTGGCAAGACGTAATTATAAAAATTTTTTAAATTTTTAAAAATACGGTCATCTTATATTCACAGATAAAGCCTAGCCAGTTAGAATTTATAAATATACATTGTTTTTTCATGTCTTTCATGTCAAAAACTTAACTGTTTATGTAACAATAAACAGCCAAGAGACTAAAAATATCATGGCTATTGATCATCTACATATAACCTAGTAAGTGTATTCGTTGACTCAATTCTGTTTCTGTTCACTGTTTTGAAAAACAGTGAAGAAAGAATCATAATTATGATGGTTTTATGGAACAAGCAAATAGTGATGGCTCAGGCAATACATTTTTCTAGTGAATTATACAATAAGAAATTTAATATCTTCGTGGTTTCAGCAGAGATATCGAGGCAATTCATATTCAATTGATATATGGCATTGCTTATACCACTGAAGATGGGTAAAGTCCCCAGAAACTAGTTTGGTTAGGTTTTTTAGTGTAAAACTTGTTAAATATACCATTTTCTCTCACATTGTGGTCTGATTACCTCCATCATACATCAATTGAATCGCAATTTAATTTTGACAAAATAGTAATAATTAGTTTCAAATTGTCACAACTCTTCCTAATTAGGAGGATCGAGTTATATATTATCTGTTTGGATAAATACGATTAATCTCTTTGTTAAATATCTTTGGATCCTAAAGTTATTTCTTTTAGGTACACAAAAAAACAGTTTTAGTTGTTTTCATAAATACAATAAATATAAACAAAACTTACACTCAGATCGAAGTCTGCAGGTTTCTTTTTTTTTTCGTCTTCTAATATATTTTCAAGTAATTTATAATAAAGACTCTCCCCAAGTTGCAGTCTTTTTGGAGCAAAGTCAATGTCTTCATCTTTTGACTGACGAAAACTTGTGCAAAACTGTTCACCAAAATCCCTCACCAACTTCTCCACACGTTCCTGTGGGTTTCTGCTACACTTCCTGAATAGTAAAAAAGTATTAACCAATAAAAAGTTAAGTAAATGTGTTTCTATTTACCAACCTAATAATAATTTAATTTCACACACATAGGAGTCTCAAATAAAGTTGATTTATTTATAGCTGAGCACAATATTATTTCACTAACCTAAAAATGGCAAGAAGTGTTTCACTGGGACTTGATGGTCGTCCTGCTAGTAGAGTGCGAAGTCGGCTCACAGCCTGCATAGCTGTAGAGACTGGTGTAATATTGGGATGGGCTTCTTTGCTCTTAAGATACTTTCTTCCAGACAGAGGAGTAGAAGGGGCAAGCTGTTGCATCTGCATACAAAAATATTTGCAATATAATTAATATATGTCTGTCTACTAAAATTATTTAAAAGAATTAGTCAACATTTATTAAATACCATCTCAAACATCAACTACAAAGAATTTCATTAACTGATAACAGAAGTTCATTTGCTTAATTAATATTCACTTGCCCCTCTACAAAGCATTATTTTGTTGAGAATTGTTTACATTTTCACATAAAGCTATAACATGCATCTTTCAATATATTCACTACATATTTGCAACCTTTGAAAGTTTGTTTTAAGATTAGGCATACCCCTAACTGCTGCATGTTGTTATTTTTCTTTGCCTGAAGCTTTTCTGAAATGTCTCCCATTCCATACAACTTTGTTGGCGTTCCAATATCTGCATTAGCATCTTCACCTGCACATAAATCCAGATCTAATAATAATGCACAGCTTCAACTAAACACTTATGGTATCTTAGCGATCAGGAAAAACAAGACTAATATTCTTTTAGCCTAAGAAATTAATTAAAAAAAAAGTCATGCACATTGTTTTAAATTTATCTACAGACAATTCGGCATTCATTCAAGACATGTTAGGTTCTTAGAGGTGTTTCTACATTGACCAAGTAAAACCTAAATTCCACAAAAAGCACTGGAAAATAATTACGCTTCGCTTCTCATTTCAGTTTGGTATATGTATTTTCCTGTAATTTCTTTAATTCTTGTTCACTTCATAATGATGTCTCATTCAATAAATGAACGTACTTGTACATAATACCTTAATGGAAAATTGCATCAGTAAACTAATCAAATGGTCTGCATATTGAAATATTTTGTCAGATTCATTAAAGGATTTAAGGTACTGAGAGTCCTTTTACAGAAAAGGAAATGTGAAGAACAAACTTCAAAGCCATTTTGAAAATATTGTATGAATTTTATAATACATCCATTACTATGCAAAACATCCCTTTCAAATTTAAACAATCTCATATCATGGGATTTTGCAATTCATTATTTACAGATTTTAATGTACTCTTTGTTCGACTTATGATTTCTGGAGAAGCTGTATTTGGAACAGTCATCATGAAAAATTATTCCTGCATTTAAATTTTTCACATAAAATCAGTAACTTAGCATCTGATTATGTATATAGGACAAACCCAAAAGCTCTATTTGAATTTTTAGATTTACAAACAAGTCCTCTAAAATAACAAATAATCACATAAAATAAAATTGCACCCCTGGCAGGTCTCAGGAATTCTTGCAATAAAATCAACCCAAATACAAAAGACAGGTCAAAAACCCTGAATCAGCTTCACGTTCCATCATGAATCAAAAGATGGAATTTGACAATATAGTGCAACAATCACAATAGCCCAAAAAGCTACATAATTTTTACTAGGTTCACATTCACACGATTTAATTTCACACCAATTTTAATAAGAAAGTAAAATAATTGTCTTGTTTTTGGCCTTCGTAAACTAATTTCTGCATTTTAGACATAACACCACTCCTTTCTGAATCAACTTCAATGGTACTTCTATTTTTATTGAGTGTATTCAATAAGAAAATCCAAAGTTTAAGTTCCTTTGCTAATTTAGCACTCAGGATCACCACAATGCAAAACCATTTCTTTCTTCCATAAAAATAGATTTTCTCTCTATCTCCTCCACTGGGGGAGAGCTGGGCACATCTGTTCGAAGAAATGTGATACCAGACTGAAAACCAATAGGCACAACTTCACAAAATAGGTTCAACGGTGCTGCAAGAAATTTTCTGATGGAAAAGAAATGTATTATAAAAAATTTACCCTCAGACAGGACCAACACAAGATGACAAATGGCATGAAAATAAAAACAAGATTCTACCATACTACGAAATTACCTACAATTTACAGAAAGGAGTATTATAGTCAATTATTTCTACTATATCGATTCCCAAAAGCACAGTAAGGCAAATTATATTGTTTAACTAACCACAAACTGGAATGAGAAGCTTTGCAGCATTCAATTTCCAACAAATGCTACACAAATCTTACGAGTTACAGGCATCAATTGCAACAAGTTACAAAAGAAAAAGCATTACTACATCATGCAGCTGAATCTTCATAATCTTCAGTATACCTCTATTACAAGGATGTTTTTCTATGCTAGTACATCAGACATTGCTGACCAATATAACAAATCAAGCCAAACCAGCAATTGTACATGTCGCCAAAAGTATCCTTATGGGAATACACTCCAATACACAGCACCCATTAAATTAACAAAAGCTCCAATCAGCATCATCTTAGCAAATACTGCACCCAACTGAAGATGCTTATACTTCAAACACCCTACTATTAATTATTACTGCTGTAGAATGTGTTTTGTTGTGAATGGACTAGAAATTCTGCCATCACAATCCTCTCCCCATGTACAGAATTATCATTACTTCCCATCACCAAATTTTCTTTAAAGAATATTTCTGTATTAGTTTGTGATTTTATTTTTTGAAACTCATTGTATTCATGCCTACTTTTGTTATCATATGCTGCATTTACATTTGAATTCAAACAATCATAAAACTAATTTTGAAAGGGTGACAGAACTTCAAGAACCAGCACTGCCACCCAAATCTCACCTTTACCTTGTGAGTTCCAAGCTCTGAGCACAGGTCTCTTTTCAGATGAGTTTAATGCTGATATCAAGTGGCACTGCCTAGCCCCCGGCAACGCCCGCAACCGCCTACACTCAGCTGAAGACACCCAGGTTAAGAGGAATGTTTAAAATCACTGCCCACACACACACAGCCTTTCCTACTCACAAGTGCAGACCAATTGACTGCCCTCGAGAGGAACATATCAGCCCTAAGAAAGGTGTTTGGGCTCTAAATTTAGTATAATTAAGTTATTAGTATAAAAAAAACCAAACATGCTTCACACGATGCAAACTTCCCCAATTTAGAAAAAATACCTCTCAGAATATTAGTAGTAAGAATTGTACTTGATAATAATCCAGTACAAAGTAAATTTTGTCTAAAATTCAAGATGGCTCAACACAAGCGCACAGCAGCACTAGTCACATTTGCTTTCACAAGGACAGCTGAATGAAAGCACAGAACCATTTGTTTAATAATTTCATCATGTTTACAAGTGTGGTACATTCAATACATATAAAATTTTTTACATGTAAGGACACTGTTGCAACTACTGTGACTTATAAATGTCAGAGCTCAATAATATCCCATGTGCAATAGTACTTTTAAATGTTTTGTTTCTTTTCAATTACATAGCAGCCTTGTCACACACCAAATTTGTGGATAAAATAAATGACACAAGTAAATTAATTTTAAATATAAACAAGAAAATTCTACTGGACTCATATCAATACAGACACCATCTTAAATGCTAAATTAGTCGTATGTTTCAGAAAGAGCATTTGTTGACATCTAACCAGCCCTGTCAAATAAACATTCAACTTATTTAATTGCAGCTTCCACCGAGCACTTTATAAATAGTTTTCCAGAAGGGCCAACACTTAATGGTACCTTGTAATAGGGCTATACTGAATGAAGAACCACACTTTGGCAAGTAAACATGACTGAATCCAAAGAAAATGCTCAAAACAATCTTTAAGAAGAAAAACAAAAATGAAAAGAAAAAACACACAAACTTGCAGAACTTAAAAAAATGACATACCTAAAAAAATTCTTTCATCGAAGTCACCAACATTCAACACATGTTCTTCATACACCTTGTTAATATTCTTAAAATTTGCCTCAAAATTATTTGGATCTAATACACCAGTGAGGGTGCCTAGATCACCCTTCAATACCTAAAACGAATTAAAAGTAACATTTTACTTTAACAACCCATTTTCAACTTTCATTATTCATATTTCTATCACTATTGTTTGTAAATAGTTACGTATAAACCACACCATGTTAAAACATAGGGCAAATTGACTTTTGATCAGCTGGGCTACAGTTATCCAATCAGCAGCTTCAATAACAAATATCAAGTAGGAACAAAGCTCCTGATTGGATAATTGTGTCCAGCTGATCTTCGTCAATTTGTCCAATGTTTCAGTAAGAGTATAAATTAAAAATTAAAAAAAATTTAAAAAAAAATACACACAGATTAACTACCCTATTTACTAAGCTCAATGCTGGAATCCAAAAGCAAAATTAATTTTGATTTTATTATGCACAATAAATTATTTTTCTCTATCTCACCTTCTTCTCAAATAACTTTCTAACATACATCTTCCAGCAGTATTCTTTAATACTCTTTGCTTCCAATGGAATGCCATCATGACTTTGACATAAATCATCAATAATGCACGGAGGTTCCAATGGAGGACTGTAATCCAATTCCCAAAACTTTTCTGGTAGACCTAATAAATAAGAACGATTATTATTCATGCTCAACAATCTTATTACATTGAAAAAAGTATACAAAATCTGAGTACCTCGAAACTGAGGATTCATTATATCACGCCGATTAGCCAATAAAGCATTTCCAAAAATGAGATCACAGCATGCAAGAAGAAGATGATAAGAATTCACAAGGTCATCACTCGTTCCTGGAGATTCTCCCTTTACACAAATAAAAAGTGTCCATGAAAAGTCAAAAACTTTCGCTGATGTGCAAGGTAAACTCCTGTAAACATAATAATAGCACATATTAGGGATGCTATTATAATCAAACAATAAAAGATGTGTAATGATTACATGCAAAAAATCATCACCTTTGTTTCCGTGAAGTGGGTTGGCGATTTAGTTGGTTATCTGCTGGATATTGAAATAACTCCATAAATATTGGCTGGAACTTCTTAAAAATTACCATAGACACAGCAAAATTTCTTTCCAGTCTATCAATCTTGTTTCGAAATTCAGGAGGCATACTAGCCATGTCAGCCCATTTTTTACTTTTACTAAAGAACTGAATCAAGCTATAAACCAGAAAATGTATATTAAATAAATTATTCTTAAGTATCCAACAAACTAGTTTGCATTGTAAACACATCAAGAACTAACCTCAATTTACAAAGCCTAAGAAGTCGAGTTAAAGAAACACAGTTTCCTTCCACAAAGGTGGTGTTGCTTTTTCCCACTGTGGGTGTTGTTGACTTGCGACAAGCTACATATAATGCACATCCCAGCCAATGCAGCTGGTCTCCCTAAGACAAAATCCAGAACACAAACATTGTAAACAAAAGTCAAATATAAGTTTATCTTGGCATTTAACTTTCAAATAGTAAGGTTGCCTTGCCAAGTGTGATGTTCCAAGAAAAACAGTGTTTTAATTGAGGAAAGTCTTAAAGGGATTGTTGAAAAGTAAGAAGTAGAAAAAAGGCAAATTCTAGTCTAGTTAGGAAAATAATTTTTACAACCGATACAAATAATTACACGAGCAAGTAAAGAATCTAAAATTCAATGAGCTTTACCTCTAGGGTGTAATTCTGTCGTATAGTTTCGTAGCTCTTCCAAGCCTGATCAGACGCTTCACGATCCATATTTAAATTAGAGCAGAGTTCCTGGTATCTTTTCTGCACATTTTTCTCATTATCCTCCAACAAACCCATGGTGTCTGTTAAAAACCGATTCAGAACACAATTAAACAAACTCCACACCTCACTTCACCATGAATCCCTGGCAGCACGCAGCCGCCCACTGCGAAGCCACGGAGTCAAGCTCCCGCGAAAGCAAATGGCGGGAAAACGCCTAAACGTACCTGCACTGAAGTTCAAATGTTGACCGTTGATGATTAATATTCTCGCCCTTTATGTTTCAGCGACAAGAAAATTAGAACACGACCAGTTTGATATTAACAGTATCTTGGTTCACAGACACACTCTATGAAAACCGTATTTGTATGTGGTTTACATCCGGCGCCTACGCCCCGCGCCAAAAAATAGGACAACTCTCGATTCAATGAGATGTAACCAAAAGTAACATACCACACAAAAACCAACCCACGAAATTTCTCAATTGATATTTGACGTACTTGATATATGTATTCTAGTTATAATGCTTCTAAAATATTGTTTTACACACTACTACCTCGGCAATTCCCTTACCGCCAAATCGACTATGCCTCACTTTCAGCTCACGTTCGATTTCGCGGGAATTCGTTTGTATCATACGCGTGAAACTACCATATTCCCGCCTTCACCCCCTCCAACCCCAGAAACCCGGTGGTTCAAATATTTAAATATTTAAACACGTGAATACTGTTGCCAAAAATCGGATTTTATAATATTATCCTCAATATAAATACCTTTAAATTTCCTACATTTGAAAAAAAAAGCTTTTATTAAAAGGAAGAAAAAGTACATGGATGTATTTCAAATAGCATTTTTTAAAAATTTATTTTAAACCGGCAAACCTCGCGCAGAATTTCCGAACAAGAATGCTCACACCGGGTTTGTGAGATCCTGAAACTTCTCTTAAATTCTACGGGAAACCACGGGAATTACATATATTATAAATTAATACGTATCATTTATATAATATTTGGGGTGCATTTATTACATGTACATACGGAGAAAATTATATAAATTGAAAATAATTTCAGAGCACTTGTTAGTAAAATTCAGTACAATAACTAAATTAATGCTATTTTCTAATGGAAATACATTCTTAAACAATTGCTAAAAATATAAACAAAGGATTTTTAGTAACATTTATAAAAGAGACATTTTAATAATATGCATGTATTTGCTCAGGCACCAAACAGAAATGAGCTTTTAAGAAAGAAATTTGATCTGGGTTTCAGAGACCCGGCGTGAGCTCTGCCGGGTTAAGGTCAAAAACAGTTAAAACCAGTGCTTGATTTAAAAAATGTTAGGTTCCGGAACGCTCCCCAATTAACTATTAATTTAATTGAAATAGTTATAATTTACAATACAATTTAATAATTGGTCCCAAGATACCGAAATGCGTTCCGCCAGAAATCAAGCACTGGATAAAACAGTAATGGTTATGGGGAGAAGTGTATTCTATACACGTTCTTAAATGTTAGGATCCATTTACAAGTCGAACTGTGATTACAGGTGGTGAAAATTGGCAAGAATTGGTCAGAAAATATTCGCTCTCATGTAGTAAAAACAATTTGCAAAGGCAAATAACGTTTTCAAACCCGAAGGCGTGGATTAGAATTACCAACAGCTTAATGACAAAGATTTGAAAATGAAATTACCACTGGTATCACCCCTCCCCAATGAAAAGTTCCGGTTGCGCCACTGACCTCTGACCATTTCACAGAGGCACACTAGTGACTAAGGTCTTTTTGGGAGGGGAGCGACAGGTATAGTGTCCAGGCGACATCATGTTTTCTTATATATCATTTTTTATGCTGAATATACAGAGTATTTTTATTTGTTGACTTCTAGTTAATATTTAACAAACTATTGATACGTTGAATGACTTTTGTTAGTTTAAAAGTAAAAGCTATATTTTTTTAATATGTATCACTGGCTTCTGGGGGAGGGGTGGGCGCCGAGGCCCCACAAGCACCCCCTCTCTCGATGGGTTCACCACTGACGTGTGCGCACATCAGCGATCGACAGCCGATAGTCTGCGGTCAGTGATGGTCTGTTGTAAATGATGTAATTTTAATGGTCCGAAAAGAAGTTCAGATATTATATAAATTCGTTTAGCTTAATTAAAAATTTTTTAAAATTGTTTTTGATCACTATTATTGTAAAATGGAAAACATTATATTGAGAATCGATGAGTTATAAAATATTTCTGTAACTTGCAAATCTTCATCACCTTAAGGGCGTGTGATCGATTGTCTAATTTAATTTTTTTTGTCTAAAGCCATAATGATAGGCTAATTCCACTTACTTACCCCATTACAATAATTGTTCGATATGTTTTATATATTTTAAATAAAGGTTAATAAGCCATAAACACAGTATAAAAGTTTATAATTTAAATATACAAAAGAGAGATTTGAATTTTCTTTGCCAAAAAATGCGAAAACTATGGTTTCTGGTAACACATGGAGTATTCCAATTATTAGAGGAGGTCTTGAAAACAAGTGTTCTTTTAAATAATGGAAATGTTCTAGATTATTTAAAAAATAAAAATTTCCTATTTATTTATTTATTTATTTACTTATTTATTAGTGATTCCGGACACAACTGCCAAGGTAATTAGTCCCGTAAGTGTAGTGCATATATTGTCGCTGCTGCTGCTGCTGCGTCTGCTGATGGTGGTGGTGGCGGCGGTGATCTTCCCCCGTAGGCTGGCAAGATCCGGCGCCGACCTACACCAGGTTGTGGTGGTTTCTCCAACCAGGTATCTCCCACCTGCGTGGAACCGCCCCAGTCGCGACAAGCTTTATGCTTAAGGAAGAGAAAGGATAGAATGCATGCGGTCCGTGGCCCACTTATTAGGGTACTTCTCCGGCATTCGCCGTGTGTTGATGGGAGAAACTACGGAAAACTACCGATCTGAGTAACCGGTCGCTAGAATTCTCCTCCGGGCAGCGGCTTAGTGCGGGGGCAGCGGCAACAAGTTAGTGTCGAAAATTCTGTCATCGTCGGGATTTGAACCCTAGGACCTCGCGCTCAGGGCATCAGTTGATGCCATGAGCCACCTCTCCCGGTCTCACTATTCAGCTCCAGGGGAAAGAACACCCAACAAGATTTCGAGAAAATCTGGTCATTTTTGGAAAATTGTCACTATTCAAAATTTCGCAAAACTACTAATACTTTGAAAAAACTGTACATGAATTTAAAGATCTCACCCATTTGAAGCTCCGCTGTCACAACTTATTTTAATGGAAGAGGAGCGGGACACATCCTGCAAGTGGCGACGACATCGAACAATGGATATGAAACAACGGTCCAATGAAATATAAGGCTGCCAGACCCAGAAACACAACGATAAAATAAATCTAATTGCGCCACAGTAGCACATACTTATTTATATTATTTGTAGCGGGTTCGTAAAATTACACCAACTGAATCCGTGCCAGATTCTCGCACATTTGAGAGCAAATGTTTGCATATTCACGGCGAGCGTCGTGTTACTTCACTTGGGAATCGCGTCATGCCTCTAATATACATGCATCTAAGCGCATATTCCCAACCCTAAAAAAAATTGCACCAATCGGGAATTAAACGTAGGTATCTGCGTAACCGCTACATTGCCCCGCCGGATTGCACAGAAGTTTAGATGCATAGAAGCATGAATTTTATAGAAACACACGTGTGTGGATATACGTATATACCGGGTGATCAGTTTAAAACGCAATCCTGGTTTTCGAGGGCCTGAGGGAATAGTGAAAGAATTGCAACACTGCTTTCGGGACAGCTCCTTTGACTCCATTTCTGCCACAAACCCTTCACTCAGCGCCCCTTCCTTTCACCCGCCCCCTTCGTGTCGTCTGGATAATACCCGCTCAAAGCAAAGAGGCTGCGTCTTCATTCACTGGTTTGAAGTTAACTTACGATGCACCTCAGCATAGAGGAGCGCAGATTTGTGGGGGAGGAGTATTTCCGAAAATGATATTTCAGAGTGCCACACAGGTTTAAGATAAAAATTGTCATCCGAGTCTATTCTGAACAAGAGTACCATACTGGGGTTAGTGAAATTCTATCGCTAGACAGGGAGCGTGTTTGATCGAAAAGCAGTCTCCAAAATACAGTGCTCACGCAGCAAAAATTAGAGTAAGTTCAGTATATTCTTTCAACTTCCCCGAAAACAAGATTAAGAAAGTTTACGCAACAATGTAATTTTTCGTACGGAAGAGTACACTGTGCCACAAAAACAAAAATTGAAAATGCGCACTCAAACAGGCATGTCAGGAGCTTAATGTTCTTGATCGGACTGCTCGCATGAATTACTGTGTCTACGACGAATTGTTAGCGAAAGTCTTCAAATACTTGACAAAGTGTTTTTTAGAGATGAGGCTTTGTTTCGTATGGATGGATATGTTAACCAGCAAAACAGTAGACTCTTGGGTACTTTGAGACTTCAGGAAATAGTAGAGAGAACATTGCATTAAAAAGAGATTTGAGTATGGTGTACCATATCTTGATGTAGAATAATTGGTCCGTTGTTTTTTAAAGAAACAGTAAAGGCAGATACGTGTCAGAATATATTGAGATTTTGTATCTCTTCTTGAAAAGGATGAGTGAAATTGTTGATTTCAGCAGGATGGGGTGACATCACATACTGCCAAGTCGACAACGCAATTTCTGGAAGAGGTTTTTGGGAACAGCATAATTTCATAACAGCAAGTCCAGGGCCATTTTTGGACACAGGCTGACGAGGCTAGTACGTCGGGCCAACAACAGATTGCTGACAAAGTTGTAAACCATATACACGTTAGTCCGGTTTTGTGTATAAGAACGCCGAGATAGATTGCTGACTTTCTTTTGTTGTAAGACAACGCACATTCACATACCACCGTCCAAGCTTTTCAAAAAACATTTTTCGAAGTGCCAGAGCATCCTGGATACAGTTCCAATCTTGTCACATCGAATCTGTTTGGTTCGTTCAAAAATGCTTATAGTGGCCAATGTATGGCTCCGAACTACAGGTAAGAAAGTAGTGCTTACGTAACTTACTACTCAATGGAAAACCAAGGCTTTTCTGAGGGTATCGGGAAGCTGGTATTACGATGGACCACGTATTTTGAACAGCACCGTGCCTGGAATGAAAAATGGTCTCATTGAAAATTTTGTACTGTTATTGTAATCAATCACAAACATTGAGTGCAGATATTTATTGACTCTCTCGTAATTTATGCGATACAGGTGAAGCAGCTCTCCGTGTTTACTCAGTTTCTACCTTTTAATGGTTACTCTGGCGTATTCCAGAAGAAGAAAATAAAGATGAAATGAGTAGAACAAAATACAAGAAGAAGATTGTAAAAGAAGGTAATAGAAGAAAATTAATAAAAAAAGAAAATAGTGTAAGAAATTCACTACGAAGAAAACCCAACAAGATGAAAATCCAAAAAGGTGAAAATCTAAGAAGATGAAAATCCAAGATCAAAATTCCAAAAGAGGGAAAGATCACTCGATATCCAAGAAGAAACGAATAAACGAAAAGGAATCGCAAACTGAAAATTCATCACCCACACCTCTCTTTTTTCCAGCGTGCGTGGAGGCGAGTGCGTATCACAGGCAGCGCGTCGCTGCAACGAGGTCTATCAGAAAATCAGCGAGGCGACCTTCGCGCCACGATAAGGCAGCGGGGCGGGGCCGAGGGCGGGGGCGGGGACAAACGACGAGCGGAGAGGAGGAGGAGGAGGAGGAGGTGCGGCGCGCGGCGCGAGCCGTCGCCCAGTGCCTGCCGAGAGCAGCTGCCGACATGGACGACGCGGTGGGCGACGCCGTGCTGAGCGCCTTCCAGGCCGCGGCGCTGTTCGTGCTGCCGGTCACCGCCTGGCTGATGCTGAGCGCCGCCGCCGCGCCGCCGCCGCATCCCATCTACTCGCGTCCAGGTACGCAGAAGTTCGTCTAAAGACGGCTCCACACATGCGGCATTCGCCGAGCAGCGAGTTAGTGCTAGCCCAATCTCAACAGCTGACGTGTTCTGCGAATGTTCGCTCCCTTTGATGTGTCCAAAAGACCGACACGCGGTGGGTAGGGCGAACATCGAATGTTCGTCACTCGGCAAATAGCAAGCAACTTGTCCACACTACTCGGGATTCGGTGAGCGGTTGCTCGCTGTTCGCCGAATAACGAATGTGTGAAGCCACCTTAAGAAGCAGTGCTGGAGCTAGACAATTGAAGGGTTCAATGAAACAAGGGGCTATCCCACATTGGCATAATTCTGAGATAACATGGGTTTTGTCTAAACTTCCCTCATATAACTCAGTACATGTTTAAAGTTTTAAACGCAGTACTTACACTTGCATATAAGTCACTCTGGATTTAAATAACATATTATACTAAAATAATAATATTTGAAGTTTTGTGTAATGCTAATAACTCAATTTCACAAAAAAACGTGGGATAGCCTCTTGTTCTACTGAGCCCTTCAATTTTGGGCCCGAGGCAATGCTGCATGGTAGCCCCCCTGGAAAAATTAAAAATCTGAAAGTTGTACCAAGAAACTATATGCGTTTTTTATTCAACAAATAACAAAAGTTACTTTTAAGCTAAAAACGTTGTTGTAAATATAATTTAAATAATAGTTTTAATTAAAATTATTTAGGATCCACAACACAATTTCCACCAAAAGGCTAAAAAAGTTCGTTGTGCTTAGTGTTTACTAAAATCACGTCTTAAATACATGAAATAATAAATCTGAATTTCAGTAGAATTTCAGTAGTTAATGTTACCATCACTTAATTCGTTTCATAGAGACCTACCTTAAAAGTAATTACTATAATAAACTATTTAATGTAAAACAAATAATTAAAAAATTATGAAATATCAGACTACTGTACCGCGACTTATAAAATTATGATAACGATTTTCTTGAGTTCTAATTTCTTTTTCAATTTTTAATAATTTTTTCCTACGAGTCCCATCATCGAGCCCCTTGACTTCAGGGGCTCCGGGAGATTGCTCGGACTGCCCATGCCTAGTGCCGGTACTTGTAAGAAGGGTTCAGTTCGATAGGTCGCTAAACAAAACAAAGTCATGTTGGACGATGGCACTGCAAGCAGTTGTGTCAAAAGAATTTACAAGTAAGCCAACTGCAAACGAACGCATTAACTAATTTAGCACATGGCCAAAACTAGCAATTATGCTGCAAGCAAAGCAAAGCAGTTACTGTCAAAGCGGCCCCTTATAATAATCGTACACTGGAAACCGTAAAACTTTTAAGCAGAAAACTCTTATTGCCGGGCCCTCGTGACGAAAAAGTGGATGCTCTTGCTCAATATAGAAAAGAATCCTCTTACACGTGGTGTAGCCAGAATCCATGTTTTGTGGGTCCTTGATACCGGAAAATCGATTAACGACAAACGATGTCTTTCGTCTGTTGGTCTGTCTGTCCGTCTGTGGTCAACCCTAGCGCCTAAACCGTTCAGACGATTTTCTTCAAAATTGATATTCCCCAATCGATCTAAATGAACTAGAGGCTTTGTGAGTTTCAAACGGATAATTTGATTTTTGAGGATACTTTACATGAACCCTCAAAAATATTTTCAAAATTTTCTCAAAAATGGGATCAACTTTTTTGATCAAACTTTGTGTTCGGATAACGTCAAGAACGCTTTAGAGAATGGTGCAGGTCT
The DNA here is from genome assembly GCA_964035755.1 of Teleogryllus oceanicus. Taxonomy (NCBI): domain Eukaryota; kingdom Metazoa; phylum Arthropoda; class Insecta; order Orthoptera; family Gryllidae; genus Teleogryllus; species Teleogryllus oceanicus. The sequence continues at coordinate 126,068,953 of CAXIVR010000003.1, read as the reverse complement.
CATGTTCGTTAAAATGTCCCGTTTTTTGAAAATTACAAAAATACAATGGTTTTTGGGCGACTTCCTACAACTGTAATACTGAAGATAGAGACTTTTCCTTAATGAAATATTCCTTAAAGAGGTATCTTGAAAAACGTTCATGTTCAATTTTTCGAGCATATGAGTAGTTTTCGTGTAATTTGGCGCGAAATACACAATTTAAAAACATTTTAAAATATTTTTTTCTCAAAAACCGCTCCAAATTATTTCTCTTAGAGAAAGAAGTTCTCAGTAATGTGCGAATAGCTCTTGTTTACCAGAAGTATATGCTGAACGAACTAACATTACATTTACGGCTCTAATGAATCAAGTTCTTTTACATCTCTAAAAGTGTAAAGTATTAGAATAAAATTTCGTAAAAAAAATGTTTTCGTGATATATTGTATAAGTCAACGGCATGTTATGAAAGTGTCCACCCTAGAGTAAGAAATATTGAGTTGTTGACTTTGCTGGCTATTGAACATTGCATGTTAGGTCGTCATGCTCCCTTGCCGTTCCTCGAAGGATTCTTGTAGATAATTCCGGACGTTTTAGTGCTTGAGTTGGATGATAAGAAAAGGAAGGAACGGGTCTGCCTGAGTTGCACCTAAAAATGCAATGCATTTTTTAAGTTCTGGGGGAGGTATATCATTATTGGCAGATCCAGAAAGTGTTTCAGGGTGAAGATTGGACAATTTCAGTTTAGGCCATCATACATATGGTTGAAATAGTCTTTTTTTCATTGCCAGCATAAAAATACGAGTTTCTTTATAATGGGAAAACTGCTTTGATGTATTAGATCTTCACTTGGTAATTATTTAAAAAAATTGTGTAAAATTACAAAACCAATGTTGGCTTTGAGGAGAAGCATGTCTCCGAAGCATCCCTCGGCAGTCACTGTACATTAACCATCTAAAGGAAGTTGCGTGAATTCATATTGGTTCCAAATACCTCAGGTGAAGTGTTTTCCGAAACTTTCCCGTGGTGACGTTTTCGCTAAGAAACGTCTGACACCAACCTTCTCAAATGAAAGTATCCCATACTTAATAGGCTACTTATGCACTTTTCATATTATGAATAAAATAAATGGTGGTGACACGAACGATTTAAGTGGCGACCGGTTGGTCTGACGGACGGACAAACATACATTTTTGATATAATAAATTTTTCGGGGTTTCAGAGACTCCCAAAACTTGCATTTTCATCAAAACCCGAACATTGATTTTTTAGAAAACTATTTAACTTTCTCTACTACGTATACGAGAAAGTAAAAAAAAGCAAAGGGATTCGGTAGAGCGCAACGAATCGTTGCCATTTCCGCACGAAAGACATATGGACGCACTGCAATATTACCTGAAAAAACTCATTAATTGAAGGTACGTATTACTCCATTAATTTCGTACTCTCGTTATAGAGAGAAATGGATTTAATTGTAAAATCATTAATAAATTATCTGGTTTCTATCAAATGCCACGTTAGTGCTCCTTAAATGAAGATATAGTGTTGTGCGGCTGAAGTTATTGCATTGCTGTTCAAAGACACAACATACAATGCGTAACTGCTAAAGTTTCAGTCATACTGCGATCTTCTGAATTTCGCCCTGAAGAAGGTCGCATAATGACGACTATTGGGATCAAGATGATAATGAAAATGATCATGGACATGTTCCTTTGAATTAATTTTTTAATTTCTTCATGGGGAAGAGACATTTCGAAAAAAATGTTTTTATTGCTTAAATCACTGTTATAATGGACTTTTAACGAAGATTTACATTTACATGCAATTCTGACAAAGACAATTAACGAACTGAAGGATAATATGCGAAGAACGATAGGGAATACCTCGAAATTCGTGCAGAACGGCAGTTTTACTGAAAGCAGGAATGAGTGGGTCGACTAAAAAACCGAAAGATTAAATTATAATCGATTAAATCAATAGCCAAATATACAAAAGAAATACAAAGAGAACTTTAAAAGTAACGCCTCTCTAGAAGTCTCTCGGAACACTTTGTTTTAAACTTACGTTTTCGAGCAATGAATCTGCACAATCAACGGCGAGTGGAGTGCAAACAATCGATTCTGAAGAGCATCGATTTTTACATCTTGTATTCAATACAGTGTGATCTTTTTGGAACGTATTCAAAGACCACCTTATCTATTAATAACTCCTTCTAACCATCACCTCGTCGTTTTATATCTACTTAGGAAGCAAACCTTCGTTGAATGAAGTGGCGCTGGAAAAAATAATCGAACAAATAACATGTGCTATTTGTTAATGAAATCCATTCACAAATAAGAATTATCGTCTGTGTGACAAATGGTTTACGAACTAGAGAGGGATTGTCGAGGGTGTCGCCTAATATTTTAAGGGATGTCACAAACTGTCTCATATATTTATCTATTAACTCGAGATGAATTATAAAGGACGAAAATTCTTGTTTGTTTTGCTTTTGTTAAAATTGTGAGCTAATGAGTTTCCTTTACTTCAATTAAATATGATTTCGCTGCTGCTCAAGGAAAGTGACTCCTAAAATGTCATATATCAGGAGAACGCTGTTTCGCGAGCTATGTCAATGAAAATTTGTCTTGTAAAAATAGACTTTTTGAAGCAAACTTCATTTTAAAAAAAATCGACTTTTGAGATGTCTTTTTATATGCAACTAAATATGTGTTTTTCATTTTCCTGCATACGAATATAAAAAAGAAAAAAAGTATGTGAAATGAAATGGTCGTTTGATTAATATTAGATAATGTGACATTCCTTTTCAATTTCTGGCCCTTACGAAGGTTCTTCGTAAGAAGAGAAAGTTATGTAATCGTGGGCCGGAAAATGGTGAATTTTCGGCAGAAAAACTCGTAATTACCAGGTTCTGGCAATGAAAAAGTGGATAAATCTAGTTGCTAAATATAGAAAAAATTCCTCTAACACGTGATGAAGCGAAAATTCTTGTTTTGTGGGTCCTTGATACTGAAATATTGATTGGTGGTTAAACGTTTGTCTGTCCGTCCGTCCGTCCTTCTGTGGTCAACGCTAGCGCCTAAACCGTTCAACCGATTTTCTCCACACTTGATATTCCCCGGTCCGTCTGAATGAACTCGAAGTTTTGGGAGTTTCAAACGGATCTTTTTATGGTCAAAGGTCGCATATTAATGCTCCGTTTTATCTTTGATTTGGAATTTGGAAGTACTCGCCGCCTCGACTGAGAGTATACTCCTGTGCACGTATGGCCTATGAATGGATTATTTGAGGGGATCTGTCCCTTATTTGATGAGACGTAAGCTGAGAATGAGGATTAATTTCGTCATTTGTGCAAAGTACAAGATGGATATCATTAAGTCCTCATTTTGTATACGCTTATAGTAATATTTCTTTTTAACCTTAGTTAAAAGCAGCTCAATACATTTCGCATTCGGAGAGTGGCGAGCGACCGCTCGCCGAATCCCGAGTAGTGGGAATGGGTTGTTTGTTATTTGCAAGCATCGAACACTTGATTCTCATCCTATCCTCTGCGTGTCGGTCTTTTGGTCACTTCAGCAAGCGATCATTCGCCGACCACCTCGGCTACTCGGGATTGGGAGAGCTGTCGCTCACCGAATGCCGAATAAGTGGCCTGCCTATGAGCAGAAAATACTCTGCTGGGCAAACCTTTTAAAGTATATGTCATGTTACAACTAAACATTAACTTATTAGTAACTTTTGTCTGATACTCGAAACGATTTTGCAGAAGATCATTCGGCAATGGTCACTGCACAATAATTGTCCGCAAGTCTAAATCTCACATAATCACAATTTTCAATTTCATTTCACAAGATCAAGTGAGTTAGATCTTCGGATCTCTGTGCAGCTTTCTAGTAGTTTGAGTTTTGTAGTATAAAAAACTCTTTATTACTGGGTGAGGAGAATCGAAAAAAAACAATACTTAGTGTGTCTAAATAAATCTCAAATTAACCAACAATTATAAAAAAATAGTGATTCTACAACAGCACATACTTTCTCGATTTATTGGTGACGGTTACGTAATACGAGAGTCGTTCCGAAAGTAATGCCTTCTATTTATTTGTATGGCAACTGTAGTAAATAAAAAATAATATGAATAAAATGTGTTAGGACAGTTTTTTGGATACAATAATATTTTTCAATTTAGCCGACCCCCCTTATTTCTATGCACTTTCTCTACCGATGAACAAGAGCCTACGTGCCACGCTCGTAAAAATCTGTACTAGCGGAGGTGACCCGGACGGAGAATTCTTATGATGCCATTCCATGGTTTCTCTTTTTGTTTCTGGTTCATAATGGTGGCACCATGACTCGTCGTCAGTAATTATTCGATCCAGAAAACCGCCACCTTCAGCTTCGTATTGGGTCAAAAGTTCCTCACAAAGTTCCATTCGGTGCTGATTGTGTTCCTGTGAAAGTGATCGCAGGACCCACCTTGTACACAATTTTCGGTAACTTAATTTACTCAACATTACCTCTTATGTATTGCAGCCTATGTTATGTGCCGTATACAGGACGTATTCGCGCTGAGACGTTCTTCATTGCGTTGTGTGGCAACTTTGCATGAACGACCACAACATGGTTTGTCTTTTCCGTCGATGAACTACCCATCGCCGCACTGTACTGACATACACTATATGTTCTCCGCAAAAGTTCAGCAAGTGTCTGTGGATGTCAATAAGTGCAATTTCCTTCGAAAAGGGAAATTCAATCACACATCTCTGCTTCTTACGTTCGTTCCAGCTAGGAGCCTGCGTAATTGAAGTAACAATTATTATTATTATTATTATTATTATTATTATTATTATTATTATTATTATTATTATTATTGTAACTTCTATTACGCTAAATGCTTCGATCCCCTTGACTGCAATGGTGAGAAAGGTGATAATGTAGCGTGTATAATAGTGATGCTTTTTACCTCTTATTTGTTGTTTTGAAAGGGTTAGATCAGTGGCAGTTCAGGCCTTTCTTAGAAATAAGGATTTGTTATTCAAAATTCATGAATTCTTAATTTTTAATTATGTGAATGGAATTTTCGAAAGTTCCAATTAAAAATAATTTTGACAATCGCCTATGTTCAGATTTCAAGTGTGGAACAAATGGAACGTCACTTAATCGGCAAATTCAATACCATCTCAGAACCAGGTGCCAGGTGTCTTTCCATACTCTGAATCTTATCTTCCGCTATCTGAAAGGAAGGACAATATCTTAGTTCAGTGATCAGTATCTCAGATTACTGAATCCTCACACGATTATCTCCGCACGAGGTAGGGCAAACAGCAATAGTAATCAATGAGTAGTGAATTCAATAAATGATAGTTAATTAGGGTAAACAGATCCATTGTACGCCTTCCTTCAGAAGGAAAGTAAAGCCAGCTGTTCCAGTTGTAGATTTACTATGTGTAAAAGATCCTCAAGTCTAAAAGAAGCCTCTGGGCTAAATTATAATTGCCTGTTCCGTAGCCCGAGTGATGCATAATTTCACTCCGAGATAACGAAAGGAGCGTGTCGAAATTTGCAGTCAGGCGAAAAAGCAGGACGGATGGCCTGAGCGTCGCCATGTAAAATAAGGGCCATCATTGAATTGAATTCCCTTCATTGGTGAAAATTTAAACAATTAAATTCAAACTAAATGAAACTGACACCTATCGAAATTCTAACTATGTATTCAAATTTACTCTATTGTGCAAAAGTATTCTCCAAACTACTGTTATAGCAAGTTCTTAAAAAACGCTCAACATTTTTTAACTATTGAACCACAATGTGGATTATAAACTCAGCCACTCAGGAGCGGGAGCATCTTTGATAATAGAAAATCGTTTTTTTTTTACGAAAACGTTGGTTTACAAAATTATTACTTTTAATTTATTTATGTGCAATTCTTTGTGTTATAATTATGTATGCCGTACATTAAAGAGGAAATGTAAGGGTGTCAACGTAGAAAATAATTGTTTTAAACGGAATCGATGCAAGAAAAAGGTAGGTAATCTCTGCTATAAACAGACTCGCTTATGAAACGTTTCAGAAAGAGGAATAAAACAATGAGAAGTCATAATTACGTTATTTTCAACAGTCAACAGTCGCCAGTCAGCCGCCGTCCCGGACACTTCGCCCGAGACCTCGCCACTGAAGATGCCCGCCGCAGTCATGGGCGAAACGTTTGGCAGTTCAACGCCAACTGGACCACGGCCCACAAGCCCGGAAGAAAACATTAATATTGACTCCGGCCGTGAAAGCCTTCAATGCTTTACATAATTACGTTGTTCGTAGGGGCCTTGAAATGTGAATTAAAAAACCTGAAACGCATATCTGTTATTCTCACTGCCAAGTCACACATTAGGGTTTGGTAGATCACCGAAAGAGCTCAAAAGAGTTTTCGTCGAGATGCCTTACAGAATTGCAATTCAACTAATTGGAAGCGTGCAAAGATTTTGTTTTAAACGTGAAAATAGCTTGATGCAGGAACCAAACTTCAAATAGTAAAGCCCTGAACTGTGTGGTGCATAAAAACAGGTGTGAACGTCAGTAGGTAAACATTCTAATATTACGAAACATGTATTAAGGAACAAAACGACTGAGATTCTTGCAATTAAATTGCAAAGAATAGTTAACATAATTTTACCCAGCTTTCCAGATTCTCCTCATTTCTAGTCACTCTTGGTAGCAATTGTGATACCTTCAAGAACTACACATTCAGCAATCGAATAGAAAATGTCTATCCATTCTGTTCCAAAAGGATTTCATTTTCTAGTTTACGGCATAACAAACAACACGTTTTCCCCTTGGGATGCAACAAACTGGTTTTAAGAGCATCGTATGTTAAGTTTCCGAGTAATTACGTTGGGAACGTTCCATTGCAGTCTAACAGCTGTCACAGGTTGCTTGCACGCCTAATGATTTCTTTGCATTATAATCTAATGCACAGTACTTTTTCTTAAATGTATTTGATGCAGCCTTGCGTGATAATTCGCTAGCCAAAAGTGGTAACCCTTCATTTAGCGGGATTACGGTCGTTGGTATCTGGTAGGTCGTTCAAAGATGTCTTTCCTACACTTTTAAATATAAAGAAAATATATTAAAATTTCCAAAAAGGACCTGTTGGAATTAAAATTCATAAATAAATATGGCATTAGAATGCTCTATTACTAGTTATGTTCTATTTGGGAAGGTAATTATTTTCTATTTATAAATAAATCTTGATTTAAAGAGCACGTCTTGTTCGGTAACACTCCTTCATTTTAGAGTTTTTTCATCTGAATTTTTAAAGAAATAACATTTGAGACGGTCTGTGCGGTCCAACATAAGTAAAGTATGAATCCATGCCATTATCGAAACATGGAAGAAAATCTGTCTCAGCGTCAGTATAAAAGGAAAATCAGTTCTCAAAGACGGAGTTGATGCCCCCAAGGTGAATAACCGCCATGAGTAAGAGCCAGAGCTCAAAGTTGGCACAGCGCTGCAGGCAGAAACAATGGGCGGTGGAGACTGCAGTCCCGGTTCTAAATATAGCCTCGAAGAGGGCCCACTGCGCAATCCCTGACAAATCCTCTTTACACGCGGTGATGATGAGTATACTTTGCGTAAAGGGATCCATACACATTCGGGATATGCCAAAATTTTAGCCGTACCTAGTGGTGCAGTTGGAAAGGGGGCGGGGGGAGGGCGATAGCATCGGGTAGATATACAATTAAATTATAATTACTAAGAAAGCAAAGAAGATAAATAATGTAAACTAAAAAGATAAAAAACATGCATATCTTAATTAGTTGTACTTCGTTTTAGTTTATTTATTTAAAAATTACATTTCAATTATTCTGAATTACATACAGTTTTTTAAGATATTATAAATAAATGTCATGTGCAAATGTAGTTAATTTTTATTAATAATGTATAAACTATTCAGTAACATATATATTTTTATATTTAATTATGGGGGGGGGTGATACCACTAGTTTTGCCCCGAGTGACACCAACTGAAGCAACGCCACTCCCCGTACCATTTTACTCGGTCGGGTAAACCCGAGCGTTACACCCGCCAGGGAAACCTGTCACGAACGACACACGTGAATCCATCGTCTCCTGATTTCCTTCAGTAGGTGGATTCGTGGTTCTTCAATCCTGAACGTAAACATGTACAGAATGAAATTTTTCTGAACCTATGAATGTAACATTTGTTCCTTTAAACACACTTAAAAAAAATTAAAACGCATTAGTCTGTTCATTTGTTTAGGATTTCAGTTTTAAGTTCTTTATCGATCACATGCATCTTTATCCTCTGTTAATATGCAACCCTGCAGGCTTGTAAATTGCCCTAGTACTTACCTGTGTGTTAAGAAATTTAACATCTTTAGCAATGGGTTTTAACATCCTTAGCGACGAACCATCGATTCATCGCAAGTCAAATGTTTGTTAAGGAAAAAACACGGCGATGTACAAAACAAATCACATTCAAACAATTCAGACGTAATTCACATTGTTTTGGGGAATAATTATTCTTAATTGTAATATTATTAATAGTACAATTAGAAAAATGTATAGTAAGTAAATTAACCCCATTTTCCTAACATTCCATCAAATGAAACTACTCCGGAAATCGTATTAACTGACGATCTGAAGGTGTCGCCACTGGAAATCAACGCGCCAATTTCCTAACCGAACGACACGTTTCTTTAGTATCTTTAGGTTGAGGAGAATTATTTGCATCCAATTTTCCCGAACCAATGTCGTTATATAGATATATCGAAAGCACAATATCGTACTAACGTGCCGCAGCAACATAATTCATATATTTACTATCGCAGTAATGTCGTAAATTTTCGCATAGTTCGTGAGATATAATGGTGACCGTTAAAATGCTGAACATACCCCGAAATGTTACAGTGTTATAACTGACTCGTCCAAATTAAAAATCTCGGCTCCGCTACGCTCCGCCTCGATTTTTAACTTTTAGCCGACGCAGTAATAACACTCATAACATTTCTAGGTATGTTAATAGTTATTCCCTTCCTTTTAGTTCTCAAAAGCTTATCTTGTGACAGTTTATAAAAGCTAAACCTTAATACTATTTAACTAGAACTTAAATACTATTTTAAACTACTGTCAGATTTATTACCAATAAATATGTTTGTCAATTATTGTTATTTAGCTAAAATATTCCCCGCGAGTAAATACCAGAAAATCCTTCTGTTGGTTTGGTTTCCTGGTACTTTTGTAAGACTTGATCATAATCCGATCTTTTTTTGTGTGTGTTCCCCATTCCCGCTCTTCAGTCGTCACACTGCTAATCAGTACAATCATTTACAAATACAGTTTCTTTATCAGTAAGATTTGTTTATTTTCTGTGCATCAATTCGACCGCCATAGCAGTCTTCTTTTGAATTCAAAATATATTCTAAACAAAATCACAAACAATAATTAAAAAACACTGTACCCCAGCGTACGAGAAACCCAATAAGTTCCTCTTACACATCTTAAATATTATGAAGTAATTTTACTTTCACGTATACGTACTCACATACGGAGAAAAATAAGTAGCGTAGAAAAGTTTATGTATTCCCCAGAAATCGAAAAAGTGTTTTTTTTTCAAAATGTCCGTCTGCCTGTCTGTTCGTCTCTCCTTCCGTTTGTCTGCCCCTCTATGAAGGGGTTTCAACGGCAACACATGTTTTGATGTTCCCGAAAAAGAATATCCTTTTTTTAAACGTCCGTCAGTCCGACCGTCTATCCGTCCGTCTATGAACAATAGTAGCGCCTAAACTATTCATAGGATTGTTTTACAAAACGAATATTTCCCAGATGATCTGAGCAGCCTAAAAGTCCTGCAGTTTTGAAAGGAATTCCTTAAATTTTCAGGCTACCATACATGAAGGCTCTTAGTCATCTTCAAAATTTCTTCAAAAATTGATCCATTTTATTTCTGTAATTTTAGTGTAGAATTGAAGAGAGAAGAAGAAAAATAGAATGAAATACATTCGTAAAGCTGGCTCAGGTCTCGTTTTAACTGTTAGCTTTGAATTTTCGAAAATTGCAAAAGTTTGAATATGTTTCGGCGTCTTCCTACAACAATATTGAAAATAGAGAGGTTTTCTTCAAATACAAGTTATTCTCCACAACTCTTTGTTTAAATAATTTATTTTTAATAAATTATATGTTAAAAATTTTTTTTGAAACTTTTAGTAGTTTTCGCGTAATTTTGAGTGAAATATGGGCAATATTAAAAAATATTGAAACAATATTTTATCAAAAACGGCTCGTTCCTTTTAAACTTTTTCCAGGGATAGTGCTTAATGCACTGTAAAAGACGATATAAATGCCATTTTGCTTTATCGTTTTTCTCAAAGATGACACAAATGTAATTTTTTTGTTATATCAGTCACGTCGTTAATATTTATAGTACCGGTGATTTGTGTTCATCAATGCATTTGTGAGGAAAGTGCTTCAAAAAATGTCTTCTAATGTTTCTCGCAAAATTCAAAACTTTTATGTGAAAATGAGTTCAGAATTTCAGAAACGTTCGAACGACCTTTTCTAAAAACGGCTCTGTATTTCTCGAATACTACTTACGTAGTATAGAGAAAGTATTGTAATATTGGGGAAAACAGCAATTTCCCGATAGAAAAATTTATTCCCGGGCTTAGGAAACGCAAAAGTGGATAAATCTTGTTCCTACATGCAATAAAATATTATCTCTAACCGTTTGTGTAGGTCACAATCCATGTTTCTTGGACCTTGGTCCTTGATCCAAAAAATCGATTGAGGGAAAAACGTCTGTTTGGTTGTCCGTTTGTGGTAAACTCAAACGCCTAAATCCTTCAGACGATTTTCTCTAAAATTGTTTTTCGCCGATTGATCTAAACAAACCGGCCCGAAATTGATATTTTGATCGTTGCGAGTACTTCACCTGAAGCCTTAACAACATTTTATATTTTTTTCCAAAATGGATCCAAGATTTTGGATGAAACATAACCCTCGAAGAGCGCGAAGAACTCTTAAAAAATGACCTGGGTTTCATTCTTGTTAAAATCTCTGATTTTTCGAAAACTGCAAGATTTCAAACATTTTTCGGCGTCTTGCTGCAACTACAAAATCCAAGATATTTTTTTTAATGAAATTGTTGTTCAAAGACATCTTAAAATAACGCCAAGTTTGAAAGAATTTTTCGAAAATATGAATAGTGTTCGCGTAATTTTGAGTGAAATATAAGCAATGTTTAAACAATTATTTTCTCAAATACGGCTCCAAATTTTTTCTTTTAAATTTCTTCTGGATGCATAAAAGAACGGTATAAAAATGGCGCTCGCCTTATTTTCCGGCGAACTCTCTGTATTTTCGAAAAATCTTCGAAGGCCCTTTTACTCGCCGATAACATACGAGAGCTTTCGGTAGCGAGATGACACAAACGGGCAATGAAACTGATCGCTTTTCTCGGCGGATATCGCCAGACTGTTTCAGTCGCGTGCTTCTTGTCGGCTACGTAGAACGCAACGCGCTTTTCCCCGCAGAATATGGAGTAACATCAAGACTGAAATTGAAGCAAGCAATCGCCACTAGTTGTAGCTCACGCAGGACGCGCCGCGCCGTTATTTCCGCAGTGGCTTTACATGTGCATTACAAACCCTTTACAAACCGTTTGTGCTTTCACATTAAACACACACTGTAAGACGCTGGACGTACTGCGCTTCAAGCATCTCTGGATTGGGACATTTGCAGATGCACAGCAGTTTAATACGATAATTCACTAGGAGTTATGGATGGTATTTATTAAAGCGATGAAAGTTATTTTGAACTTCTAAAATCATACACTTAGTAGTTTGAACAAAACTGAACCGTCAATGATGGATACACCAGGTAGTTTTCAATTAAATGTAAATTACGAAAATTAACATTATTGTAATATTAAACTGAAACAATGATTAATTGTAGGATATTTTATTAATCCATCCTTCTAAAAATTACTTCAGTGGAGGCGAATATTACGAAGTTAGATGTCCGAATATCTAAAAGTTTGTCGATCACTGTCATGTGTTACAGCTTTCCGACCTGCTCAGCAAGGTCTGACCACTTACAATAATTTCCCGCATTTTGTGTGTCATACTGAATGTTCTGACAGAGGGTGCATTTAACGCCATCAGAGTCAATGCCAACGCACGAAATAATGCGAAAGAGCTTTACATTCTATACCTAGGGAACTTGTAAGTCCACGTTAGCACGGCTGAGAGGCCATTAGAAACTCGTTTGATTTATTACATACTCGTTTGCATATTCCCTAACATATGTAGTCATTTCTCCTATGATGTTCAAGGAAACATTCGTATCTGCTTGTACTATTTTTATCCTGCAATTAGAGATTTTATATTGACTCTACCTCCAGCAGTCCGGCGACTTTAACGTCGTTTTTGCTGATTGGCAACTATGATTTTTTTTCTGTATGCCATTCTGAGCTCTTTCTGCGATGTTTCTATTAAGACATTTACAACTACAGACGACTACGGTTGTAGAGAGCTTGGATATAGTGAACCCTCGGTTATAGTGAACGTAAGTCACTGGTCCTGTTGCGCTTACATTACCAATATGCGTAAGAAGATTCCGTTATAGTGAACCTGAACCTCGGCTATAGTGAACGTAGGAAGTGCATACTGGAAATGGAAGTACTAAATGTCTCATTTTCATTGAAATCCCTGATTTTGCGAAAATTGCAAGAGTTAACTTTTTTTTCGTCTTCGTACAACAAAAATATTGAACAGAGATTTTTGCCTCAATAACATCTGTTCTTATGGTCGCTAATGACCAAGAAGTTGAAAAGCGACCTAAAATAAATAAATTAAAAAATTCTGTTCTTTGACAGATCTTGAAATACGATCACAAACATTTTTTAGAAAATATTAGTAGTTTTCGCATAATTTTGCGTGAAATTTACGCAATTTTTAAACCCGGTCTTTTCTTAAATACGGTTCCAAACTTTTTCTTCAAATTTTCTTCTCGAATGTAACAAAAGATGGTAAAACACGTGGTACTAGTTCCATTTCCGGCAAACTCTATATTTTCGAAAAATGCGGAAAGTTAACATTGCAAAATTACAAATTTAAAGATAGAGATTTTTGTCATACATGAATCTTTTCTAAAAAATCAGATCTTCAAAAAGGTAATGCACATTTTTTTTAAAAAAGGAGTAGGTTTCGCGTAATATCTGATTGGAATTATTGCAAATTACGAAAAACATCTTCGCAAAGCCGCTCAACATTATTATTTAATTTTTTTTGAGTAGAACAAAGGACGAATCAAATCTTTCTTTCATATATTCAAATAATAAAATTTTATCTTGTGTTGATGGTTTAGTAACTTTTATTATATATATGGTACAATTTTGGGACTGTGGTACGTACATGTGGAATGAGGTTGTCATCAGGTACCTTTTCATAAAAAAGGTACGACCTGCAAATCTGGGTGAATACCATAGTCAAAGAAATAAAATTAGACAATCGCGCATACGTCCTTAACGTAGATGTTTTGCAGGTCACAGTAATATTGTATAACACACGAATTCTCAGTATAATGTTCTTGTCGATTTTATGTATAATAATAGAGCAAGATACAATTTTAAAGAAATGACAAATAAACTGAATAGAAGAAACAATAATAGAAGAAATAATAATAAGCTTTTATAACATCGAAACTTATTTGCGGACCATTAAAATTACATCATTGACAGACTACCGGCGGCCGATCACTGATGTAGGCACACCTCATGAACTGGCTGGGGAACTAGCATTTTCCGCCATCATCGCGAAAAGAGAGGCAACCATTTACACTGGTCACGCCGACTTATCAGCAAGAAGCCGCGCCGCACGGGCTTTGAAGTTGTTGATTGATTGGTGATTCCTGGCGCCTCAATAGCTAAGGTCATTAGTCCCTTTAGTGTAGTGCATGCTTTTTTCTCGTGTGAGGTGGCGATGATTTTCCCCCGCGTTGGCGACATCTGGCGCTGACCTACGTTGGCTAGCGGGGATTTCCCCAACTAGGTATCTTTCATCAAAGGGGCATAGCCCAGCCGGGACAAGCTCTATGGTCCCGACCGGCCTCCCGGAATATGTGGTAGTGTAGTGCGTGTTAGTGTGTGTGTGTGTGTGTGTGTGTAAGAGGAGAGGATAGGACAAGAAAGTGGAATGCGCTCAACGTCCCTTAAGAGGCTTGGAGACGCGTTGCGTTAAGGTGTAGATGCAACAAATAAAAAATAAAATAAAATTTAAAAAAGGACAGATCGCGCGCGGTCCGTGGCCCGTTTGTTAGGGTACTGCTCCGGCATTCGCCTGATGTTGATCGGAGAAATAACGGAAAACTACCGATCAGAGCAGCCGGCCGCTAGAATTCTCCTCCAGACAGCGACTGAATTCGACCTAGCTGAAAAGCTAGTGTCGAAAATCCTGCCGGACTCGAACCTAGGACCTCCCGGTCAGAGGCGCTGCAGTGACATCAGTTGATGCACTGAGTTACCGCTCCCGGTGTAAAGCGTAAGGAAAGGATAAGGAAGCGGATGGACGCTGCTATGAATCTTTATCTACGTGCAGTCGGATTGTGCCAGAGCCCCGCCCCCACTTCTGCCAGCTGACGTCAGCGGCGGTCGCGATGGGGTGATCCACCCCGTCTCTGTTGGTCCCAGGCGAATGTCGGAGCAACACTACAACAGACGGGTTACAGATAGTTCGAGATATCTTCTCTTCCTCTTTCTTGCCATATCCTCTCTCCTTACAACAACGCATTTACTCGTATATTCCATTCACTACCACGCATGTTCACTTCCACACTGGGGTTTCTCGTTCGGCTGCTGCGATGCGCGCTCAACTTTTCATTATGGAAAATTGAGCCTGTAGAGGCACATCGCGAAATATCTATCCTCTTCCTGTCTCATAAGCTTTAGAATTGAAGAAGAATATCTTATATTGAAATATTTATATTTTATTCTACGTATTAATCCTTCTTGGGTAGAAAGTATCTATTTTGTCTCCTCTCACGTTGCGGCTCTGAATGCATCATTTTTTAAGAAACAAAGAAGGGTACAAGGAACTGAATGTATAGTTACGGTGCAAGGGTCGGCCTTCAGTTACATTGATAATGATGATGATGATGATGATGATGGTGATGATGATGACTTAGTATGGGCGTACGACAGGGTTGCCATCTGTCCCCCTTTTTTAATATTATCCTCCCTCCTTTATTAAATTGACATGGGTTGTCCCCCTTTTTGTCCTGTTGAATTGAAAATAATCCTGGCATAATTTTAAAGAAATTTAATTCATGAAAGGGACTTCACGTCTTGAATATCTACATTTTTATTCTAATAAATATCCTGCATAATAGATCATTAGGCTTATTGTGATATAAAACTTATTTATGCTGATTGTTTGGTGGATAACGAAAGAGAGTGTGGGGGCGACGTTCTCCAATCGAAAGCTTTAATTTGTAATGACGCATAGACTAATTTTAGTTTTAAAGACTATTAATGGTTTGAAATTGTTGAGTATATTGCCTATACATTGTGGAGTATAAAAATGTAAAATCTCCTCTTTTTCATAGAAATGTCCTGCTTTTTTGGGGAAAATTTCCTCCGTTGGGGGAAAAAAATTCTGGTGACCTTGGCGTACGAGGAGTAATCTGGTTTTCATGTGTGTGTGTGTGTGCAGGCTGGAACGTGTTCCTGAAGCGCGGGTGGGCGCGGCTGGCGCTGTGGCGGCGGCGGCGCAGGCGACGCGCGCAGAACCTAGGCGTGGGGCTGTGCCCGGGGGCCGGCCCCCCCGCTGGAGCGCCTCGAGGGCCCGCAGGAGCTGCCCGGCAATGAGGTACGCTACCCCTCCCTCCCTCCCCCCGCCCACTTTTACATTTCTCCTTTCTCTTCATCCTTTTCTTCTGTCCTTTTACCCTCCTTTTTTCCCTTCTCTCTGTTTTCGCTCCATCATTTTAACTTTATTTTCGTTTGCTCTTTTCGCGTCTCTTCTCCCCTTTTTCCTTCCGTTATCAGAGGATATTCTTTCGCTTGCGGAATGGTTTATGGATGTGAATGTAAGGCTTCTCCGTGCGACGAATGTTGAGCCTCAAATACTCTCATTGGGAAGCGCTTCGCATTCTGGTAGAATCAATTGATTAAATTTAAGAAATTTTGGGTAAAAAATGAGGGAATAGAGACGTGTAGGCCCTTCGAGAGACTTAATAAAATTCAGGGACACGAGAAGCCTGGAATGAAATTGAGGAGTATTTAGATTTTCAGCTCTTATACCAAATTTATTCAAGTGTTATTCATGTGTTAATATCGTAGCTACGATCACCTGGTAATACAAAATCGATACCATCTGGTGGTACAAGTATGACATTGATATCACCTTGCGAATCAAGGTGGCACCTCGAATTATAATGATGGTACAAAATCGATAATTTTGTTGTGCTATTTTAAATGTGTATAATTCAAATTTTATTTACATGAACGATCTCATACATACTATCTGAACTGTTTTATTAAGTTTTGTATTTATTACAATAAATATAGCTGCTACAACACAATACTGACTTTCTTGTATTATTTGTAACGATTACTTAAAATGACTACTGTGATAAGCCAATAACCTTGGGATTACTTTTAATGGTAAAATCAGTATCCAGCGTAATAATATCAACATTGTTTGCACTTCGGAAGTCAAAGAATACGCGTTGTTGGCACTACGGATCAACAAGCTTTAATATTCCATGCTCGGTGTGAACGTTGTGCAAATGGACACGGTCTCGAACACACTATGTGCAGGTGTGAAGAGGGCGTTGGATGGTCGTGATGGTTAGAAAAGACGCATGTATTCACTCTAAAATATTTTTGACGCCAGCACACGTAAGCGGTTGGTAAGGTGCGGTCGGATTTTTAACATAGGCTGTGTATTAGGTAAATGATAGTGAACCCGGAAGTTACGTGTAGTTCGATGTCTAAGAGTGTTCGAGGTCTTGTGTAAATTGTGATATTAAATTGTAATTGAGAGTTTTAATTATTATAATGGTTGGAAGTTGGAATTAAATAAACCCCATGATTGATTGATTGATTGATTTTTTCATGCTTCCGGGCGCGTCAACTGCTCTGGTCATTAGTTCCGTTTGTGCATTTTTTTTCTCGGGAGATGGCGGTGATCTTCCCCCGCTGGATAGAGAGATCCGGCGGCGACCTACCGTCAGCTAGTGGGGTTTCCCCCAACCAAGACTCTCCCACCAGCGGGGCACCGCCACAGGCGGGACAAGCTCTAAGCTTCCGACCTGTCTCCCGGAATATGTGGTAGTGTAGTGCATGTTAGTGTAAGTGTGTGTGTAAGGGGAGAGGATAGGACAAGGAAAGGGAAGGACAGATCGCGGTCCGTGGCCCGTTTGATAGCGTACTGCTCCGACATTCGTCTGGTGTTGATCGGAGAAACCACGGAAAACTACCGATCAGAGCAGCCGGTCGCTAGAATTCTCCTGCAGACAGCGACTGAATTCGACCTAGCTGAAAAGCTAGTGTCGCAAATCCTGCCGCCACGAGGACTCGAACCTAGGAACTCCCGGTCAGAGGCGCAGTGACATCAGTTGATGCACTGAGCTACCGCTTCCGGTAAATAAACTCCATGTTTCGAGGAGATATACATCAGGGTAGCTCCGTATATGGTCATGTATACGTATATGGACAATCGTTGAGGTCATTCTGGAACATTTTTTAACTGAGAAAAAGACGTGCGAATTGGTACACCCAGGAGTCCATGGACATCATTCTGCTAGTCAGCCGAGAAGCCAGCGATCAAGACTAACGTAATTACGCACGTAAGCTTACGAACTATAGTCAAACCCGTACGGTGGTTTTTGGTGTTTCAAAGTAAAAAGTAATCCTCATGAGAAGGAAAGAACTGTAATATGTACAGGAATAAATGTTAAATTTTTATTGTTGAAAAAGACTGATAATTATAGTAGTTGCCATCAATCGAATATTGATTTCAATCAATAGAACTTCCAGGAATCGTGATTCTGTATAGAATCACACGTCCACATGCATCAAGTAAGGAGTGTATGTTGTGTGTCGAAACCTTGCTTAAAACTGGAAAGTGAAATTTAATAAATGAGATTACAAGCAATAGAACTTTATAGTTATCACAGTGCCTTCATTGCAATTGATTTACTACTGATATTTTATCTATCTCTTGCAAATCTCTCTTCCGCCGCAGACGGAAAATCTTCTCTCCAACCGCAGACGTTTTTGAAAAAAACAAATTCACAACAACACATTTACGGTATCAAGGACCATAACATGAATTCAAATCGTCAAAATCTTGACACTGATTTTGTGCCGTGATATAATATACCTCCAAAGAACATTACATATAAGACAATGTAAAAAAGCACTACTTGTTAAATCCGGGGTTACGAATCTATTGAACTCACGTTCTTGCAACAGTGGAGGCACAAGTAGATGCCCGCGATCGTTGGTAACGCTCATAAATTACACTGCATAAATTACACTGAATTGTCACTCACCAAAGTCTCTATCTGTTGGCTTCTCTCTTGAGGTAATTAAAATAGAACACTTTTAGTTCAAACATATGTAAATATATTATTCGTGAATTCTTGAAACTAACTAATTCGGCAAATATTATTTTCTCCGCTTCCGCGGATGTATTGTTCCTTATTATGGAATCACCGATTAATTTGCTGATATATTTCTTCCCCAAAATTTATCCAAACTTCCCCTATTCCGAAGTTGCTACTATTTGGGTTTTAAAACCAGAATGTCACATTAATATACCCGGCCGGAATTCAGGCTTTCATTCAAACCCGAACTCGACTCAGTCTGGTCCTGAACACACTCGGGTCCATGGTAACCGACATTACAACTTTAAATTGTCTCTTTTCACGAGTTCACACAACTCGAAAAAATTTATATTTTCATTTCGTAACATCCAGAGGACAGAACTGTAGGCGATACCTATAGGGAATCGGGTATAAGTATAAGGGATCCGATATGGCCCGGGGGATGTGGATAAAAATATGCAAAGCACTCTGTTCCAATCTGGTCAACTCCATCTTTAAGTTATTCACTCTGCTGTTTCCCTTCCGCTTTTTGCGTAAAGACTGAAAGACGCCTTGAACTCCCCGACGTACTAGAACTATCACTGTAGTTGTTATTAACGACGTTAGACTGATATAGAGCAAGTAGTGGATGCAATGAAGTTTGTCAACCGAGATGATTACCGGGGTGTACATCAAATTCAGTTTTTCAAGATACTGGTCGTGTCTCATTCAATACTTTACCAATTTCTTAAGAAAAAATCATAAAATTAAGAAGTAAATTTTCTCTGACTATTACTCATACGTCATAGTCAGCTAACATTCATTGTTTCTATTATTCTTAACAGACGGCGAATTGTTAAATTCCAAGAACGCCGTCCGTAAAGAATGGCTACTCGTTTGGTTACCGTATCTCGATATATCAGTACATTTCAACGAAACAAAAATCGATTGTTATAGCCTGAAAAAAAAAGAGTGTTGACATGCAGTGGGCGTGTTCGGCAGAGCGCGGAGACCGTGTGGCTGTGGGGAGACGACCCGCGCAGCGGAGCGCAGCTGGTGCTGCGGATGGAGAGGCGACCGCAGCGCACGCACCCGGAGCCCTGGCTGCTCCTGCGGCTGCCCGGAGGCGCCTGCTACACGCTCCCGGGTGAGGCTTCCACCAATTGCAGGTGCAAGGGGACGGGACACGGGGGCCCTGTCATGCGCTCAATGCCATCTTTTTTTGTAATTTTACTCAATGTATTGGAAATAATTTCCATACGTAGATCTCATCACATCCAAAGCAGAATTCTCATTATAAATATTCGTCTACATTTCTTAAAAAATGTTATTAATTTTTAAAAAAATTATTACTTTCATAATAATTAGTGGCCTGTACTTTTTGGATCTGCAGATCTTTTGGTGTTGGAGAGTACTTCTGAGATTTGTTGAAGAACAGATTAAACAAAAATAAATTGACACATAAATCGGAACTTTGGAGGGATATAATTTCCTCCAGAGAGAAATGTATACCATAGCCAAGGAGAATGCACTAAACGACGTGTTGCAGGCCCCGCACCCGGGCGGGTGGCAGCGGCGGCGACGGGAGCGAAGCAGAATACTACGTGGGCGGCCGCCGGACTGCATCTGGAAATGCTGGAGCCCATGCGACGCTGGAGGCTGCGTTTCAACGGACTGCTCAGGTGCTTTTCCCTTTCTATCGGTTTGCTCCTTCCTCTTATCCACTTTTTCTGCAAATGCACTTTTTATGTGAATCTTTAGAGTATTCTCTCTTATTCACCAAAATTCTACATGATCACAAATAAAATATTACAAATCTTCTGTAAATATTAGTAGTATTATTTTTATAAAATAGTGTGATTTTTGAAAATTAATTTTATCGCACATTTATATAACCAATGAATACGCAGGTATTCCTATTTTCTAATTTCGGGACTACTTTTCGGTTATTACAGTTTTAATTGTACCATCCACAATACAGAATGGTACCAATAACTGGGAATCTGGGAAATGTGTCAATGACTAGACTGGTTGCCGTATACCCGGTAGATGTCCGATAAACAGCGCAGTTCCATAATCCACCAGAGAATTACCCATTTCATCGCACAGTTCGCTAACTTTATATACATCACCTTTCCCCACCTGCAGCACGGCA
Organism: Teleogryllus oceanicus; assembly: GCA_964035755.1. NCBI lineage: Eukaryota > Metazoa > Arthropoda > Insecta > Orthoptera > Gryllidae > Teleogryllus > Teleogryllus oceanicus. The sequence goes on along the minus strand of CAXIVR010000003.1, from coordinate 126,048,222 downwards.
CTACCACACTCCCAAGAACACATAATGATGATGATTATGATAATAATAATAATAATAATAATAATAATAATAATAATAATAATAATGCCTTTATTAATGGCGAGGCTCAGGCCATAGGGCCTACTCTTCCGCCTAACCACTGAGTCTACATTGATACAGGGTAGTAACATATAAGAGGAGTGGGAAATCTGTACATTTACGTACATACATACTCTTGCTTCTCGCCTGCGACGCCTCTTCTTTTATACCCCGCTGAGTAAGGGCTCGCTGGCCAGAGAGATATTGAAAGAGGAAGGGCCGTGCCTAAGTCTTCGGCGCTTGCTCAGTCGTGACGACTAGAGTCCCTGGATACAGAGAGTAGCGCATTCCTTTGTGCTAATAGTGCCGCCATTTTATATCCAGTTGAATTAAGTGGCATTGGGGGTGAGTTAAGAAACACCAAACTCCAAAAACCAATGATAATATACTCGAAATGCCTCATAATGCCTTCCATTGTTATCATTTCTCCTTAACTCCTGAATGCTGCCTGTTGGGGCTCTCGAGTGAAAGCATATTAAATGGTGACGGCCGTTAGGGTTGCGCTACTCTCTGTATCTAGGACTCTAGTGACGACCGCCACAGCGCTCTCTGCCTCCCTCAGAAGGAGATTCCAGCCCCGCTCTGTCGCCATGGCTTGCTTGCGGCGGGTCGTTTAAATAGTCGTGTGTGACCCCAAAAAATCAGTGGAAAAGGGATATAACTTAAATAACGTTTCAACTATTTAAACGAACTTTTATTTTATTCTGATACGAAACTGCTTGTTATTGCCTTCGATATGGAGCTCGATATACACTGCATAACTTACATGTATCGAGAGTTTCGTGGTTACGAGGGAAATATGAAAACAGTTGACTGATGTTACATGATCTGTTACAGAAGGAATTACGAGAGGGAATTATGAAATGGGAATGGGAATGGGAAGGGGGAATGGGAATGGGAATGGGAATTATGAAAGGGAAATACGAAAAGACTAACCGGATCAAGTTAACATCTCTTTAATTAGTTAATAAGTAAATCTGAATCAATGTTATTAGATACAAAATAAAATCATATATGAACCACGGGCGTTAAATGGTTCTAATGATGTCTAATCTTAAGTAAGCGTTAAGTGATTCTAATGATACGCAAAATCGACCAAAGAGAGTACTTTGTGATTCTAGAACACTTTGTGAACTACTTTGGTAATTAGTCGCGTGAGTGTTCTGGATGTTGTAGCCGGGAGAGCCCAATATTCCTCCCCCGCTGAGAACCGGCACCGACCTACAAATAGTCTTGCGAGGTTTTCCTCTCCTCAAGTATTTCCCTCCAGCAGGGTACCACCCCAGCTAAGACAAGCTCTGAAGATAGAGAAGGAAAGAGAGAGAGAGAGAGAGGGGGGGGAGAAATAAAAGGAGGGAGAGGAGAGCGGAGAGAGAGGGAGAAAAGGAGGAGAGGGAAAGCGAGGGAGAGAGGAGAGCGAGGGAGAGAGAGGAGGAGAGAGAGGGAGACAGAGGCGAGGGGGAGAGAATGGGAGAGGGGAGAGAAAAGGAGAGAGGAGAGAGAAATAGAGATGGGTAAGAGAGGAGAGAGAGGGAGAGAGAAGAATAGGGAGGGAGGGAGAGGTAGAGGTAGAGAGATAATGTATTGGAGGGTAACTGTCGGAAAAACACGGTATTGTGAATCCAGTTGGACATGTATGAGTGTATTAGTTGTTAAATAGTTCTGAGGGGAAAGTATGCAAATCATACAGCATCTAGACACCAAATATGAGAAAGAAAATATTATAACTTTTTCTATGAAGAAATTTTTTTTCTATTCGAAAATCAATGTTTGATGTTTCAGGCGTATTGATGACGAACAAATTTTAAAAGAAACCAGCGACGAGGAGAAACAACCAGTTATTGAACCCGTGTCCTTCAGATTCTTGTAAGTATAAAATGAAACACTAATTTTCATGCGATAAAACAAAAGACAACATACAAGAAAACATGTCTAAAGGAGAATACGAAACACGAGATAACGTCCTTTTTGTGGGGTCAACAACAACTTATTTAAAATACCATTTCCCTTTGTGTTATCAACACACCGGTGTCGGAATACGATACGCTAACTATGGCACAGTGAAAAAACTTCTTAATACACTTGCAACATATTTTTCCATTTGTTGAACCTTCTCAATGGAAAATAATGTAATTGTTTGCTTTGCAAGAAAATAACCATAATAAATAGAAATTCATTTTCATTTTTATTCCATTCTTCTTGCTGCACTTTTAACTTTCTCATATAAGTAGTAGTAATTTTCAATTCAAATGTTATTTTTTACATCATATAAAAATTGGGAGGAGACAAGAGAAAGATCACTTATTCTCATAATTGGCATGATATGAAACTGTTATGGGAAAATTCAAGAGATTGAAATGTCAAAAACGAATTGGCCTTATTTCCTTATACTTTTTAGTTTCCTTAAAATTAAAAATACCATTCCGAACACTTTGTGTGGTTTTGCATATGCACCTAATAAAGGATGATTTTGGAGGCGTTATTTTACATTCTCTCAACATTTGAAATTTCTAGATGTATAGGTTTTTGTCTATTAACTTAAGTCACAATTTATTTTTAAGGCATCAAATGATTATTGACATAATAATACATTTCCCATTTATTTTACTGTTGAATATATTTTCTCTTTTATTTTGCCGCAGGAAAGTATATACCCATAATAATAAATTTCCCATTCATTTCACTGTTATATACATTTTCTGTTTTATTTGGAAAAACAAATTAAGATCTCATTTTTTGATGCACAATCTCATTTAGGTCAAACTCTTGGAATTTTCGAAAATAGAAAAAATGTAGGTAACATTAATACGAGAAATTATGAGCTGTTTTAAAACAGATTTCATTAACGAAAAAAGAATTCTCTATTATCAATATTATCGTTTTGCAATGTTAATTTTTATAATTTTTGAAAATACAGAGGGTTCACCGAAATTGTGGTCTGCGCCATTTGCATTTCCAAATTAAGAGCAACTTTTTAAGAAAAAAAATGGAAAATTAAGGCTTCATGTAAATTATTCCACCAAAAATCAGTTCCAAATTCTCAGGTACCCGAGTTCGGGGAATGTCAATTTTAGAGAAAATCTGAAACTTTTAGGGGCTAGTGTTGAAGAGAGACTGACGTAAACCAATTTTTCAGCATCCGCGACTCACAAAACGTATATTTTGACTACACAACGCGATGGAATTTACTAGATTTAGGAACAATAATGATCCACTTTTTCAGTATCATGGCACCACAATTCATATTTTCTGTTGAAAAATACCCAGTTTTTGCCACAGCATTACAAAACTTCCTCTATTCTATGTAAATAGAATGCAAGAAAGTAAAAATTCACAGAACCCCAAATTATCTGGCCTCATCCGAATTGAAGATTCCTGAGTAAAACACTGCTCATGTCCTTATCGTGAAGGAAACGACCCTGTTAGCCCAGAGGCCCTGTTAATTTGCAAGAAAAAAATTGTAATCTAAATCCGCACCGTTAATTGACGTCCTTTTTCTCTTGGACGCGGCCTTGGACGCTCATAAGCTCTGCTAACGTTGAAAGAAAATAAATTGTAAACTAAAACCTCACTGATTAATTATTAACTGTATTAACGTTCATTTTCCCGTGGGCTGGGACCCTGTTAGCCCATAAGCCCTGTTAAAGTTGAAAGAGAGTAAATTGTGACCTAAAACCTCACTGAGTGTTAACGTCCATTTTCCCGTGGGCTGCGACACTGTTAGCCCTGTTAAAGTTGAACGAGAGTAAATTGTGACCTAAAACCCCACTGAGTGTTAACGTCCTTTTTTCCGTGGGCTGGGACCCTGTTAGCCCATAAGCCCTGTTAAAGTTGAAAGAGAGTAAATTGTGACCTAAAACCCCACTGAGTGTTAACGTCCTTTTTCCCGTGGGCTGGGACCCTGTAGCGAGTAGGGGGCCTTGTGCTGCAGGTGGCGTGCCGCCAGCCAGCCGGTGGAGCTGCAGGGCGACTGGCACCCGGCGCTGCAGGCAAACGCGCTGGCGCTCGAGCCCTGGCGGGACGGCCGCTGGCTCGCCATGACGTGAGTCTCGTACCGCCCCACGCCCTCCTCGCCGCGCTTGTTTTCTTCCTGTTGCACAACTTGTCCCACTGCACTCCAGACAAGCGTGACCATCTGCGCCATGAAATTGCAGGTTCCCCAAGGACGTCTTAGTGCGTCCGCTTACATGTGGAGCGAGTTGTATCGGTCTAATGTGTGTGCGAATATATGTGTGTATGTGCGTTGGTATGTTGGTGAATAAAGCGACCGATGGAAGTCCGTAGCCAGTATACACGTTGCGAGCTTTCTGGTAAATCCACAAAACATGCACTTCAATTTTTATGATATAGTTGCCAAGTGTGAGGAATGTGATGAAGAGAGATATACTACTGGATAGCGATTTTCAGGTGTTGAGGTTCATGAGCATTAACATAAATGAAAACTTGTAAAACTAGTTTTTCAAACTTTGAATTATTATATATTTTTCATGTGTATGTAATGGAGATATGACTATTTTAGATTGCTAAGCAGCTCCGAAGGAATGGAGAAATACTTTTTTTATTTAATGAATGCAACTTGTCAAGAGTATCAGATTATTATCTTCTGCTTTCCAGTCCATTAGATACGGACTCAGTAATTAAAAATGTTTAAAATATTTTTTGATGAATGAAAACTGTTATAATAGAGATTTCAAAGAGTTTCGACACTAAATTAAGAATAATGATCCCAAATATTTTGAAACACCGAAGCAATATTTTATAATTGTGATTATTAATAAGCTTGTATTCAGCCCTCCCATTGCATAGAAGGAAAATTTGGAGTGCGGCGAGGAAAAATAAACATTCCTTGTGTGGTAGTTGTTGATGTTTTTGTTGACAACTGATGCAACTTGGGTGGTGTGTGGCACTAAGTTGTTGGCGTTTGTAGTTGTTACTGTTGTCCTTGAGATTGTGTGATAAGCAGTAGTAGCTGCTGCCGCTCTGTTAAGTTTTGAGAAGGAGCTAAGCTCACGATTTGCGACGTGCACACGTGATTCTAGCGAAGTGCAGCCGCAGATTGGGCCTTCGATCGCTGACTGAATTCATTGACTGTCGGTGTGTAGGTGAAAGTGCACTGATGGCTGAGTGTGGCGGACTGTGTGATGAGGCGCAAGTTGGTGGCGGGGGCGGGGGCAGGACTGTGCAGGCACTGCCCCACGCTATGGGCACATCTTTCACTTTGAGAAAAACAGATTCAGACTTAGTGTGGTATACGTCTATTGTTTGGTGCTAGTGTGGCGAAAAATGGCCACTGACAGAGCTCGTGAGGTATGTTTCTGTTGTTAATATTATAGTTGCCGTAACCGCTTTTATTGTCGGTGGTAGTTGGGCATAAATGAAGGCATAAATGGAAGGAGCAGTTCACCAATTGAGTTTCTGTTGCATGTAATACTAAGTTGTTGTTTTTGTTGTTACTGCTGATGTGTAATGGCGTGTGTGGCAATGTCTGACTACTGATTGATCATGTGTAGCTGCATCTGGCGTACAGGCGCGTTTGTGCCGAAGTTTGAACAGCAGGTTCATGTTAAGTACTTGGGTACACACGAGACTGGCGAGTAATGACCAGTAACTGAGCACGTGCGATGTGTTGTTGTGATAATGATGGTAATGATGGAGATGCGTCATAGAGGGGGTTGGGAATGGTGGTGGTGGTGGTGGTGGGTGTGAGGGGAGGGGGTCCGGTGGATGATGGGGGTGAGGGTGATATTGGTTATCGTTTTGGAGGTGGTGGTGATGGGAAGGTGAGGGTGATAGTCGTGGTGGTGAGGGTGAGGGTGAGAGTGGAGGAGGTGGAAGTGAGTGTAAGGAGCGAGGTGGACCATTCACCTGAGCGCGTGCGGTGGCGCGTGCGCAGGCGCGAGTGGGGCGAGGGCTACGACCAGTGGGGCACGCTGCGCGGCGAGGCGTGTGCCGGCGAGGGCGGGGCGGTGCACGCGCTGCACCTGCGAGGGCTGCGGCGGCGGCGCTGGGGCGCGTGGCGCGCGGAGGCGTGGCGCTACCGGGGCTGGCGCTGAGCGCGTGGGGCGCCGCGGGGCTGCGCGTGGCGCTGGGCGCGGCGGCCAGCGCCCGCGGGGGCCTCTCGCGCGCCGCCTGGGGCCACGTGCAGCAGCCCGACACGGTGCAGCGCGCCGTCAGCTGGACGGACCTCGACCTGCCCTCGCTCGTCCAGCACCCCGACGCCCTGCCCAAGCACCTCGTCCTGCGCTTCGCCGGTGAGCACCCTTGCCCTTCTTTCCTCTTTCGCTTTTCTCTTTGTGCCCACGTCGTCTTCTCCTCTCTCCCCTCCCCCTCCCTCCTTCCCCCTCCCTCTCTTCCCCCTCCCCCTCCCTCTCTCCCTCTCCCCCTCTCCTCCTTCCCACTTCCTCCCTCTCTTCCCCTCTCCCTCGCCGTCCTTCTCTCTCTCTCCCTCAGCCTCTCTCTTTCAAAATTTCTTCACTTTCATTTTCTGTTTACGTTCTTGGTATGTCTTTATTTGTTTTCTTTGTCTCTTTATTTTTGTTTCTTACTCTTTTTAAACACTTTTCATTTGTTGCAATCATATATTTAATAAAAAAGTGTGGTCCGTTCAATTAAAGAGAAATATGAAATGTCGATCGTATGTTTGATGACAATGGAATGTTACGCGGCAGTTTCTTGCTCAAAGAGTTTTTGCACATATGCACATGTTTGACAAAAATTGACAAAATTGGGACTTTTAATGATTTTAAAGATTTGAAAATTTCAGAGTGTATATAAAATATTGATAAATCCCTTGTAAGCATACGTACAGTAATGAAAACCAAACTCTATCCCAAACCATTAAAAAGATTGTTTAAGTATCTATCAATTTCAATGAAGAATATTCAATTATTATAAGGGTCACGGTTTTTTTTAATTGGTTATTTAAGGTCGCATCAACATCTTAGGTCATTAGCGACCAAATGGTCACGTTATTTTCTACTTATTTTTTCATATAAATTCTTTTTATTCATATAAATTTTTTCGTTTCCATTTAATTTTGGACACCCCAACCAACCATTCAAGGAAATCAATTAAATTCAACTAGTTGTCTCCAAATAAAATTCACCTTTCCGCATACAAATTGGACCGCTATGGAATTGAAGTAACTTCATAAAGAAAACGGTATTGACTCTTGTCTCCCTGCAGCGGGCGACCGCAACTACACCGCCGACGTCTATCCAATGCTGCACAAAGTGGCGGAGCGGCGTTCAGAAGGCGCCCGTGTGTTCACGGTTCCCTTCGACAGCTACATCAACACCACGCAGGCTACGGGAGTCATAGAGTTCTGGTTCAGGTAAGAACGTATAGGTACTCCTATCTTAACCTACAAGTATGGTTGATTTGCGGGTTACAACCATCAGGTTTTTAGCATACGTGTAATTTTGTTAAGTAATACGAAGGGCAGGACCAGTTCGAAAAGTTAATAAATTACACAGGCACATAAAAAAAGTTGTCAGACTCATAAACATGACACACGTTTCTCTATGTATTTTGACGCGCTGAATCTGAATCTGAAGCCAGAATCAGCCATCCCAATATTTTTAAATCGGAAAAAACTGGAGGGTAGTGGCGCATTTTTGGCTTCGGATTCGGATTCAGCGCATCAACAGACATATTGGAAATGACAATGAACCCTGAAAAGAAAAATAATACAATTTTAAGATGGATTTTTGCAATTTAAAAAATATTGGAGGGTGATGGCGCAATTCTGGCTTTAGATTCGGATTCACCGCGTCGATATACATTGAAAAAACATGTGTCTAGTTTTTGGGTTTGACAACTTCCTTTTGTGTGTGTGCCGGTCATTAGACAATTTCATTTTTAAAACGAAACAATTAAGTATTCCTATTGTTGTTTATAATGCAACTGGTAGGTCAAACAGTTTTACTCTGTAAGTGATATATTGAATGTAATTGCGAGAAAATACAATGACTATTAAATGGTACTGATAAGACATGTAGCAAAACTTGTAATCGATTTTTTCTGTAGATTGATACATCTGAAATAGATTTATTTCTAGAATATAGGCTATTTTTTGTCTTTTTATTACCTTAGAAGTTGTTATTCTTATAAGAGGGTTATTGATTAATTTATGGAACGACGCCAACTGAATAACTTTTCGAAGAAACTTCATTTTCCCCTGAAAAAATTGCATTGAACGTTGGACGTTGGACGTAATACTTCAGCGCAAACGTCGTTGAATGCCCTTGCGATAAATGAAAGAACTCGCATAATCGTGTTTATTCCTGCAACACATCGCTTAAGCAATTAAACTCTGCGACACTGATTAGTGGCATTATTAATTATTCTCGCTATGTATGATTATAAGCGCTGCAGTTGGCTTTTACGATCAGATTCACATCGGGGAATGCGGAGGAACGCGAAATGACTAAAATTTAGAAGTTTACTTTTTTCATTTCAGCTATGTAAACAATAATTTATTTCGTTGAAATTAACAACATAAACGATATTTTTCTCTATTGTAATAATTATGTATATTACAAGTGACAATTATTTACGAGTGAGATTTGTAGGGCAATGGTATATTCATTTAAATTCAAATTAATTCATTTTAAATAAAAATGTAATACTGTAATTACAAACTTAATATACAAAAAAAAAAAAATTTTAAATTCATTATTAATACAATTTTTAAAAAATCGTAATAGTGCACTGTTATTATAGTTATTATAGGCGCAACGAAACAGAGGAACAAAAAGCTCCTCTTAACAGTCTGCAGCCCCTTACGAACAATCGAAAGAAATGAGTTGTAGCTAAAGATAACGTATGAGTGCATTCAATACAGGAACTGTTATTTCATGTTTATGGTTTTTCTTCAAGAAGATGGTATACAAAAAGTATTGAACGACACCGGACCGATAACACCATTCAGCAACCTTCCTCAGGACGCAAAGCATTTCGCCCTGAGGAAGGTCGCAGATTGGCGGCCGCAACATTCGCACCCGTGCCTAGGACGCAGCGACTCCCGGCCAGTCAAGTAGTTACTGACTCCGGCCGTGGTGGCCTACGCACCCAAAAAACAACCGCGACTGTTATTTGCTGTTTATCGGTCTAATGTTAAATACTGTAACCAGTGAGCCCAACACCACCCCATGTCGGCTACATCTATCCTCCATGTGTCCACGCACGCGCAGGTGCGAGCAGCCGCGCGCGATCGCCCGGGCGGTGCCGTTCGTGCTGGGCAAGGAGGAGGAGCAGGCGGCGGTGGGGGCGGGGCGGCTGGCGGCGCTGCCCGAGGCGCCGAGCGCGGCGGAGGAGGCGCAGGCGGAGGCGGCGCTGGTGCTGGCCTTCGAGGAGCCCGCCTGCCGCAGCACGCGCCTCGTCGGAGGCAAGGGCGCGTCGCTGGCACTCATGAGCGCGCTCCAGCGACCGCAGGTCAGTCTCTCGCCCTTTGATGCTTGTGGTTCCTCACGCGTCAGAACGACTCACGCATCAACTGATGTCACCGTTGTGTCTCTTACCCGGGGGGTCCTGGGGTTTGAGTCACGACGGTGGCATGATTATCGACTCAACGTAGGAATTCGGGCGCTTCTGGAGGATAATTATAGCGGGTCGCTGCTCTGATCGGGAGTTTTTCGTGGTTTCTCATGACTCCGGGCGAATACCGGAGCAATGCCCTAACAAACGGGCCACAGACAGCGCGCGATTCTCCTTCCTCTCTCGCGCCGGATCTCGCCATCCAGCGGGGGAAAGTCACCGCCATCTCCCGAGAAAAAAACTTGCACTACTCTAACGGGACTAATGACCAAAGCAGTTGACGCGCCCGGAAACACGAAAAAATCAATCAATCAATCCTTCCTCTCCCTTGTCCTATCCTCGCCCCCTATTTATACACACAATTACACTTACATGCACTATTCTGCGACACAAGCTAGGAGACCAGCCGAGAGCATAGAGTGTGTCCCGGGTGGGACGGTAACCCGTTGGAGGGAGATACCTGGTAAGGGAAAAACCCGCAAGCCGACGGGATGGTCAGCGCCCGATCTTGCCATCCTTCGGGGAAAGATCTTCACCACTTCCCGCGATAAAAAGCACAAACTACACTTACGGGACTAATGACCTGAGCGGTTGACGCGCCTGGAATCACTTATCAATCAACAGGATGCATCAACTGCTACGTTAGAGAAGTACATGTTTTTATTGCGGGAGGTGATGGCATAGACTAAAGAGGAATTCATCTTTACTCTATGGTAATGGTAATCTTCCTCCGCTGGAACGTGACACCTGTCGCCTACCTACGAGTGGACTTTCAGGGTTTCCTACTTTCTGATATCTCCGCGAGTGGGGCACCGCCCCAGTCGCCACAAGATCGAAGGTTCCTACTGGTCTTCCGACATGTGTGATAACGTAAGTCTAGTAAGTGTGTGTGTGTGTGTCTAATGGAAGACGTGGGGACAAGGATGAGGAAGGAATGATCGCGCGCCGTCTGTCGACTGTTTGTGAATGCACTGATTCGGCAATTACCTTCTCGTTTTTAACGAGAAGGATTTACATCAGACATACCCCAAACCGTGGTTCTAGCTCCACCAACCAGGGCAGCCGCAGGCACTCGGCTTGTCACGCGCAAGACCCACATGCGGGTGGGTTCTGGGAAGTCTCGGTTTGCCGCCACTGTCCGTCGATTCCTAAAATGTTAATCTGATTTCGGAAAGTGTTCTCCAAATATTCCAGGCAAAGAATAAAATAGCACACAGGATATAAGTGCCCAAATGTGGTAATGTAGGTGGTAAAATCGAGTTCAAAGTTGAGTGAATATAGAAAACGCTGTGGTAGGTATTTTCTTTCCATCGCTAAAACGCGCGAACTGTTGATACTGTTATTCACGAAATAAAATGGATTTTTACTTTACAATCCTACTTCTAACTCAAAATTTGCTCAAAATGCACTTATAACCCTTGTGCTCTGGACTCCTAACTCCTGTCCTGTTTTTGTATTACCAATTACCAGATTAAATACGCGAGATGATTAATGTTTCTAGGCAAGAACGACGTTCCCTTTTTATTTCGTTTCGATTTAGTTTGCATGATTTTCAGTACAACCTCTTTCAGAAGGTTCTCGCGAACATTTAGCATTCGTTTCTGGAAACGCAACAGAAATCGCGATTTCAATGCGGCACCGCGGGCGGCCTGCAGAGGGGAACAGTGGACGGGGTGTGGGGATAAATCCGAACATATTCCCATCCGCCGTGTCCTAAATCCAGCTCGTTGGCTAGGCCTCATTTACACTTGTCAGAAACGCCACGCTAGCCATCACATTTTAGGTAGCACACCGAGAAAATGTAGTAAAAGTAAAACACTTCTTTTTGCAGTGTGAGTTGACATTATCACTGGAGGAAGGCAGTTGGCGATAGATGCTCGTTTACTGTTCGCGTTACGTTGTCTTTTCCTGACGTGTACTACACGCGAATAGTGTATTTTAAATAAGAGACATCATTATTTTGGGCAAAAGACTGTGCAAACACAAGTATGATGTATCTTGAAAAGTTTACAAAATCATCTCTCATACATTAATAAAGGTTTGTTAATAACGACTAATCAATTTAAATGCATTTTGCAGTAGATCTTCTGCTGAAAGCTATTTTACCATTTAAGTGTACAAGAAAGGAATTATTTTATCTTAATGTTTTAAACATTTGATTATCCGCAAAGCACTTAACAAATGCTTCTATAAAATAAGAAATTTCTGGAAAAGCATTAAATAATCCAACAGAAAAAAACAAATATTTTGCGAAAGCAAATTCGTGCCCCGCCCTTGGCAATATTTGGTCCACGCTGCTGGCATACGTCTCTTTGAAATTCAAGTAGCTATGTATCCACCAGTTGGAAAAGCGTTGCTTATCGTGGGGGGAAGGTGCTCAGTAACTCATGTCCAGATACGGAGTAATAACACAGGTGTGCGGAAAGAGTTATCACGTCAGATAGAAACGTTCACTATGTGTAAATTTTTTCAAATCTCTTATTCTATTTTTATTCCATTCCTGAGGTCGTGATGAAGAAAGTGTTGTTTTTTAGGTTCTTATTGGATTCCTCAATATAAATAGTAGATTATAAAAGTTACATATATTTACGATTCTATTCAATGTTGTCATTTTGTCACATGACATGTAACTGTTTAGAAGCTTGTAAATGTGTTTTGATAAGTTTGAAAAACTTTTTTTTCTCATCCTTCCTCTTCAGGAATTTAGACATCTTTAAGACTCCGCTTCCCCCTCATCTCTCCAATCTCTTCCTCGGTCGTGCGGGGTTTCTGTAAAATCGTCTTTGTGTTCTGTAAATTTCCCTTCGGCAAATGGTTCTCTTACATAATTCTAATTTATTGAGTTCAGAAAGTTTAGTAGTCATTAAATTTACCTGGAAGATTAGATTCCAAGTTATCGGATTTTTGTTGAATGTAAAGAGGAAATTCTTACCTTATGCAATATATGACAAGAGGCTGACTGACCATCCGGATATCGCTTCCAGGGACCGATTTTTAATGTAATATACTGTTTTTTTAAGTAACGAATAGAAAATCAATGCTTTTACTATTTCGATGAGAATTTATTTCGACGCCTTTTGTATAAATGAAACTACATACTCAATTACCAGAAAACGATCAAAATTATTCAGACACTTTTTTGGAACTGTTTGTAAGAATGTGCCTAAGTGATGTTATATGGCAGTGAATGCCGTAAACTTTTCTGAGCGTAGGCGGAGGAGGAGGCTTGCGCCTTTGAACCTCAAGGAATCATCTCTTTCCCTGAACACAATCTTACAGTGGTGATTGCCCTTTGTCTTCCACTGAAATAAGGATGAGAAGGAATTTTTTTGTTGGATTAATGCATTTTATAGGATGACTAGAATTTGGTATTATTTTTTAGCAATTTTTTATCGTATGAACAGGTATTGGCACTTTTTTTTCATAAACATTTAATTCCATTTTCAAATTTGTGAAAAATGATAAATATTGCAGCTATTTTTTCGATTTTATTTAAACTCTGAACTATTTGAAGAAATGTTGTCGCGATGTCTAGTTATATTTTGCGTTCCAACACAGGGAGCTCGTGGAATTTGATAAGGGAAAACGGTTTCTAAAGTCAGGATTACAACTATGGTTGCAAGCTGTAAAGATATAAAATGTGTGTTGGACGATTATGAAAGATGGAGAGGCGAAAGCAAACCCTCCTGCCGAAGGACAAGAACTCACATTTCTTTGTAACTAAGAGCCAAAAGTGTTAAGATTCCTGTGCCTTAGCCAACTTAGCTGCCCAGCGTAACTAAGTAAAAATATTGATTGTTAATTTTTTACAAAAATTATTAAGATTTAATGATGGAACCATACACCTTCTTCAAGAAGTTACTTTACGATGTTCTTTCAGCCGAAGCAGTTTACTGATAAACCATGAATTTGGTTTCAATACTTTCGTATTCTTTATGACTCTGACAAGAGGAGGCCGAAGTGTACAGTCCTACGGTCACAATGGTAAATACATCTAGGCTTGAGTCATCATTTAAGCTTGTTTGAGGTAATCATTGATAAACGCACAGATACCACACATACGCAGACACACACATACTCTACTTAGAGATAATCATAGATAATAAAATTGTATATTATCTAATGGCCCATCTTTATTTCTTCCCGGCTTCTACGCGTCGGCGCCAAAAAAAAACTACCAGTGTCACTCGGTTTTCATTTGAAGGTCAAGGTTTTAAACGAACATGAGACCTGCACCATTCTCTTAAACGTCCTTCACACTATCCAACAACAAAATTTAATAAAAAACGATGAAGGCTTTATTTTTTTTTAATTTTGAAAATATTCCAGTGACTTCATGTAAAATACCCACGAATATTAAAACATCGGTTTCAAATTGAAGGGTCCGCGACATCAACAGATCGGTTGGGGAGTATCAGTGTTGGAGACAATCGGCTGAGCGGTTTAGTCGCTAGCGTTGTTCACAGCCAGACAGACGGACAGGCTCGTTTTGCCGTCAATCGATTTTTCGGTGTCAAGGACCCACAAAACATTAATTCTGGCTACACCACGTGACAGAGTTTTTTCTAAATTTAGCTACTGAATTCTTCCATATTTTCATTACCAGGTACTAAGAGTTTTCTGCCGAAAATTCACGTTTTTTTTTCGCGAAGAATTAAATAACCTTCTCTCTACTCCGTAGGGAGAAAGTAAAATACCACTATATTTAAAACTGGCCATTTTTTTAAAACACGGTCTTTAATATACTCTTTGGCATTAAATATAAGCATTTTAGTGATTTCGATGCCACTTATTTCCACAGCAACATCGCAAAAGTTAACTTTATCATTAAAATCTATCAACATCACACTCATTAATGATCAGTTTTCTCAAAATTAATTAACATTACAAAAAGGTTGTAGAACACTGTATTTACATTACGTATCGGTTCACGCAATGGTTCAGTTTACTTTTATGTATTATTTACAATGAAGAAATAATGTTTTATCAGAAAACAGGTACTTATTTTCTCATTTTTCTATCTCATGAAATTGGAATGAAGGCATTAAGAATATTATGGAAGTGTAAAGCCTGTTTATGTAAGCAGACTTTCATTTTAAAAAATGGAGTTGTTTTTGAGAAAATGTTATTTGAGCTTTTCTAAGAAAGCTGCTGAATACTGTGCTTATTTCACAACAAATTTTCATGTTTTCGAGAAACTCCATAAGAATTAATTTGCGACACAAAAATACAATAATATATAAAGAACGCCTGAAATGTAAATATTAACGACTTTAGGGATATTTAAAACAATACATTTGTGTCAATTTTGAAAAATTAAAAGAATACGTTAAAATGGCATTTATGTCATATTATTCACTGCATTTAAAACTATTCGTACAAAAAATTTTAAAGAAAACATTTGGAACCGTTTTCGAGAAAAATCTTGTGTTTATTGTTGTCCATATTTCTCCCAAAAATGCGCGAAAACTAGTAATCTTTTCAAATAATGCCCTTGATATTAATTAAAGAACTAATTACAGAGAAGAAATTTCATCTGAAGAACAAATTTCGATATTCAATAATGTGTACAAGGGAGTGTAATGTGTAATAATGTGTACGAGGGGTCGAAGAAATTGATACTGTTGCTATTTTCTAAAATTCAGAGGTAACCGTTAGAGTCGGATATGTACCATCTTTATCAGTGTAATTCAATATCTTACTATAATTAATTCAAAGAAAAAACTTTGGGCTATTTTTGAGCCAAAATCTGAAAATGTTCACGTGTGAATAATTTAGGCGCTAGAATTGTTCATACACGGACCCAACAGTTGGGCAGACAGACATCAGACGTGCAAAAGTTTTGAAAAAAAAGAAGAAAAAAAATCGGTATCTGGGTGAAATATGTATTTGTGAGGCTATTAAAATCTCGAAATCGATTTTTTGGAGCATTACGTAACTTTCTCTATATGATGTATAATACTTCGTACATACCTACGTAAACGAGAAAATAAAATGCACATCTTTAGATGGGATGAAGAAGACGCCGTTCTTTTCCCCTTTCACGGAACAGGTCTCACTGGGACTCACATGTTAAGCATATAATAGCATAGAATGTTTAATTAAATCTTCTTACTAGTTTTAGGTTCAATATCACGAGAGCTTGTTATTAGTGAAATTAAAGATTTAGCAGGTTATTGTCACACAAAAACGACATAATACGTTTCTTGTTTCAGTAATTTAAATATAAGTATGTTACATTTTTGAATATGATTGCGAATGTTACGTTACACGAACAGAGA
The DNA here is from genome assembly GCA_964035755.1 of Teleogryllus oceanicus. Taxonomy (NCBI): domain Eukaryota; kingdom Metazoa; phylum Arthropoda; class Insecta; order Orthoptera; family Gryllidae; genus Teleogryllus; species Teleogryllus oceanicus. The sequence goes on along the minus strand of CAXIVR010000003.1, from coordinate 126,032,326 downwards.
ACAAGCTCAGGCAGTTGATAGACATCTATCCTGATGACTCACACAGCAATCATATGGCCATGCTCGTTGTTTTCTTTTTGGAGGGTTTCAAGTAACTATAACAGTCTATTCAGTGCGACCACCGGTTCTGGAACGTGACCAAGTTACCATGAATGTCAAAGACGTTATCCAATAACAGACACTTGATATGATTTCGATTACGCCACATGACGCTGCTTGAAGCTAGAATCGAATTTCTGTATTGTTATGAGAAAATAGAAATTGGTGTCAATTTCCTCCTACTTTGAAGATATTTGTCTTAAACAATGATTTCGTAATTAAATCGCAACTTCATACAACGTCGCGGTTGTAATATTCTTGTACTTTTCATTTGTAAATATAGAGATACAATACTAATTGAAGTAACCCAGCGTTGCCCGGCTGTTTATGTATCACAGTCGTCTGTTCGACACAAGAAGTGAATTCTATCTATGGTGTAAAATAATATTTACCCGCTTTGCATAGTTGCATGTCGCAAATTTATTGCCAACCACAGTGTCTGGAAGCATTGCAGATTGCATCAAATCATAAAATTCCACCTTTTTGAAGAAGCATTTTATTTCTTAGGAGTTGGATAACCTATTTTAAATTAGTTTGTGTAGTTTTTGACTCCATGTTTATGCGTGTCAGCCAGGTTCCTCTCTTATAAGCTATGCTTTTCTCCACTATGATGACCTGTAATCATTTATTAAAAATGCTTCAAAAGAGCTTGAGTGCTCGCGATGGCTCATGGATCCGCCAACGAGCTAACAAGGGGGGTTTCGTGATGAGTGGTGTGGAAAGAAAAGACCAGTGCAATCGAATGGTTGAGTTCAGAAGGGTTTGGCGCAGACCTCGTGCATCGTAGACGCGATAAGTCTCCAGTGGAAACTGCGAATTGGGAACAATAATTTTATTACGCCGTGATATATCGTAGTGCATTAAATAATACACACATTTCAGTATCAATTTACGTGTAAACAATGAACATAAAAATGTAGTTTTTTAATAGTTGTTCATCTTAAGAAAAGTATTCATTCGGGTGAAATGGTGAAAAGTGAAATAACGTAAAACATTTGAACAATTATTTTAATACAAAACAAATTTACAATATGATACCTACCCCACTGCACCCTGAAAGAAGTGGTTTGTACATTACTTTACGTCGTAATAATTCTTCACATTGTTAAAAAGCTCTTCGTAAAAGTTTTTTTTTTTAAACAAACGTTTTCGAAATTTCTTCTGGTATTACTAAAGTCTTTGCTTATTATTTTTAGATGCATGTCGGTCTGCGTATATTCAACTTCGCGCTGTAATTGTGATATGACTTTTACTATGTCCAAACAAAAGATTTGCAATAAGTTCAATATCACTATCTATGCATTAAAAATCACTAAACCTATCACATTCCTTTCGAAGTCTATTCGTTCCATCTTGCGTGTTTGTGGACACGGTCTCCTACGAAAGCCGGGGAAGCGAAAGGTAATTAGCGTTGCTTATTTCTAGGCTCGTGGGACCGCGAGCCGCTCCGCGATATCCGAGTCGAACAGACCCTATGTTAAATGATAATAACAGTAGCCATCAATCATGAATAGTACAACACTCAGTAAATCAAAGGTGAATTTCTGGCTTGTAAAAGTATTGCGCAAAATAAGTTAAACAGTTTTCTTGTTTTTATATATATATATATATATATATATATATATATATATATATATATATTTATATATATATATATATATCTAAACAATACAAATATATCAATGTGTTACTACGCCTATTCTCGTACTGAACGTACCGACTGAATTCTCATACTCATGCGCACTACTTATGTATTTTATTCGTAAAGATTGTTTTTGTTAAAATATTCAATTTTTAGTAGTGTTATACGAGTGTTTTATTTGCTGTTCTTGAGCCGTATCCATGCTAATTTTTAGAAAATAATTTTTTTTATTTTATTCAGAAGCATTTTTGTTGCTGCAGGTATCTAGAAAGTGGATTGGCGCCATAGCCGTTGATTAGACAGATGAGTTACACTCTCAAACTTGAAATCTACGTAAATAATAAAAATGGTGGTTTGTAAGTTTAATGATTGATTGTTGGTTATTTCCGGCACGTCAACTACTATAGTCACTATGGTGGTCACTACTACTATGGACCCCACTACGTATTGGTCACTACTACTATGGTCCAATACGTTTAGTACGTGTTTTTGCTCGGGAGGTGTCGGTGGTCTTCCCCCGATGTATGGCGAGACCTGGCGCCGACCTATCGTCGGCTAGCGGAGTTTTCCCTAACCAGGTACATTCCCCCAGCGGGTCCCTGCCCCAGCCAATACAAGCTCTAAGCTTCCGACGTGTCTCCCAGCATGTGTTATAGTGTAGTGCACGTTAGTGTAAGTGTGTGTGTGTGTAAGGGGTGAGAATTGAACGAGGAAGAGGTAGGAAAGATCGCGCGCGGTCCGTGGCCCGTTTGCTAGGGTACTTCTCCGACATTCGCCTGATGTTGATCGGAGAAACCACGGAAAAATACCGATCAGACAGCGACTGAATTCAACCTAGCTGACAAGCTAGTATCGAAAATCCCACCTGTTGGGACTCGAACCTAGGACCTCCCGGTCAGAGGGACTGCAGTGTCATCAGTTGATGCCCTGAGCCATCTCTCCGGGTTTGCAGGTTTAAGATATTGAAAAATTCATTGCGCGGAGAGGAAGGTCTCAAGTAACAAGGAAAAAATGTTGCTCCGGATAAGGAAGAAATGCTTGATTTCTAGTTCAATTGTTGTGAATGTCGTACTTTCAGCGCCTAATGATGGCAATATATAGAAATTTTCGAAACATTTTTTTAAGAATATGAATAAAAATAAATTGAAAATTTATCATTATATTTGTAAAGTAAGCCAAAAAAAAAGGGGATCAAATATTTATTTATTTAAAATTACTTGTTATGGTATGGTGCCTTGCAAGTGGTGCCAGTCTTTGCAAATGCAATTCCCAGTTATGAAGTTCATTTCAAGTCAGGAGACGGTTAAAGAATTAGTTTTCAGAGCCTGGAATCCAGGTATTAGAAAAAAATGACAAGCACATGTAAGCACAAAAACACACATCTCAAAAATTGTAATTTTTTAGTTAATTAAAATAATAAGTATTAAAAAGTGTGGTTAAAAACAAATTTTAAGAATATAGTTCTTAAGACAGAGGATTTATGGAATAAAACACTTCCTTAAGCCGAGAAATAAGCAACGTCATTTAGAATAAAACCGCTCTCACGCAAAATGTCAATTTTTCTAATTTATTTATTTGGGTTTATAGTGCTTCAACTAATTTCATTGAGACTTTTCATGACTGATGATTTTATGACTAGACGAGAGCATTAATGACGATGAGGTGACTGATGATGCAGAAATAGTGGCATTACAAGCAGAGGAAAACGAGAATCCCCGAGCCAACCTGCCGAGAGCCCGTTCTGCCTACCACAGTGGATTCGAGATAGATTAGCCGGGGATCGAAACCAATTTTTGAGACCTTTTACTTTTCTTGTGTACTGGCGACCTGTAATTGTCATTGTTTCCAATGCCTACGCTCTGGAAAGCTCCATTAGCCAATATCTTCACAGATTGTAGGTCTATTTTGATGCCAGTTTCTAAGCTTACAGTCATACGTGGAACGGACGAACGACTTTGATCGATCCTCAACACGTTTTTCTTGGGCGATGTTATGATAAGTAAGATGAAGGAAACAATGGTGAAATGACGGAAAGGGGAGGAGGTGGCGCCGCGTGAAACATGGCGCGGATCTGTTATACCATCTGAAACTCGTCAAGTCTCGCTGGTGTGACATGACAAAGTGGCGGTGTGTGTATATATATATAATATAATTGTGTGGTGTGTGTTGTGCGCGCGCCCGCCTTCGTTTCTGTGTGTGTATGTGTGTGTGCGCGCGTGTGCGTGTGTGCGAGCTGTGTGTGTGTGCGAGCTCGTGTGCGTGTGTTGTGCGTGCGTGTGAATGTGCGTGCGTGTGTATGCGCGTGTGCGTGTGCGTTTGTGCGTGTGTGCGCGTGTGCGTGTGTGTATGTGTCTGTGAGTGACGGAGAGTGCGCTTGCAGGTGCGCGTGCCCCCGGGCTTCTGCGTGACGGCGGCCGCGATGCACCGCCAGCTGCACGGCGCGCCCGAGCTGCTGGCCGCAGTGCGACGTGTTGAAGAAGCTGCCTCGCAGGGTGACTCCGACGCCCTGCGCCACGCCTGCGAACAGTGAGTAACACCTCTCTCCTTCAATTCGGTTCAGTTATTCCCTACTTCCCCGGGAGAGACTCAGGCCATCAGGCCTGCTCTTCCGTCTGACCACGCAAATTCCGCTACACTCTGTTCATCGTCTTGCAAAGAAAGAAGGTATCACGCGGGCGACGAAGCAGGCGATTTGAAATTTGCCCAGAGGTTTCTTGTAGGCTTGAGTATCATTTACATGCATTAAATCTACAACATGGGTCAGACGACTTTACTTCCCCTCCAGAGGAGGACATACGAAGGATTGATGACCAGGATTTCGATCGAGTTAGAACCCTCAAACTTGGGTATAACAACCCGCTAACCGTTGCACCACCGTAGCCAAACCTTTCTCTTCTAGAGCATGGTGAAAAGTCATGGGTGGAAAGTCATGGGTGGAAAAGTCTGGCGCACCCATTCTTGCTCGTCTGCGCAGGACCAGATACGCCACAAACCACATGACCACAACACGGGCATTTCGTTTGAAAATCCAGGCCAGGCGTCGGCCGCCATGCTCCATGGTAAGGGAGAAGTGTTGATAAACCTTTTGAAAGCGGCATGAAGTGACAATTTTCAACGGTGACGAACCAAAAATAACACGTGGAAGGTGTAGTTGAAATTAAAAATGCAATATTTTAAAAAAATGTTTCTTGTATCTGATTCGACGAGTTGTAACAAGGTGATAATTTTGTTATCTGCGTGCATTTAATATAGCATGAAGATCATTGGATAGGCTGCGCAATAGCTCACCCATGTCTTTTCATCACGTTATAGGTCTAGAGTAATATTTGCAATAGACATGCGACATCGCCAACAACACATTTGTATTTCTAAACATCGATGTTAATTAAAAATTGCCTCCTAATACATCAATTTTTTAAACATTGATGTCTTTAGAACTGCATTAGTAGGTATTATTGTTCACGAGGACGGGTAATTTCATGTTGGTTAAGGTATTTTTATTTGATATTTAACTGACAGGGACAATTATCAGACATTTAATAAAACTTATTATCTGATTGGACTATTTAAAAAAAGAATGAATTAATTAATCGAAGAAAACTCGATTTTAATTATTTTTCACTTTAGGTCAATTTGGCCTGAAGAATTTTCAGGTTATGGATATCTCAAAATTATCACAGGTTATAATTCCGATGGTATGTTTTTCATTCAAAAATGAAATATCAGCCACGTAAAAACAACAATCACGAAACAGAATTTTAGAAAACTCTTAAAAAGTCGTTGTTAAATCCATCGATGGTTTTAGAAAAAAACATGGATGAGCGGGCCGAGCGAGCGGGTCGAGCGAGCGGGCCGAGCGAGCGGGCCGAGCGAGCGGGCCGAGCGAGCGGGCCGAGCGAGCCGAGCGAGCGGGCCGAGCGAGCGGGCCGAGCGAGCGGGCCGAGCGAGCGGGCCGAGCGCGCGAGCGGGCCGAGCGAGCGGGCCGAGCGAGCGGGCCGAGCGAGCGGGCCGAGCGAGCGGGCCGAGCGAGCGGGCCGAGCGAGCGGGCCGAGCGAGCGGGCCGAGCGAGCGGGCGAGCAGGCGGGCCGAGCGAGCGGGCCGAGCAGCGGCCGAGCGAGCCGGGCCGAGCGAGCGGGCCGAGTGAGCGGGCCGAGCGAGCGGGCCGAGCGAGCGGGCCGAGCGAGCGGGCCGAGCGAGCGGGCCGAGCGAGCGGGCGGCGGCCGGGGCGGGGGAGGCGCGGCGGGCGCTGGAGGAGCTGCTGGCGGCGGGTGGCGAGGAGCCGCGCGTGGCGGTGCGCTCGTCGGCGCTGGGCGAGGACTCGGAGGAGCTGTCGGCGGCCGGCCAGAACGAGACGCTGCTGGGGCTGCGCGGCGCAGACGAGGTGCTGCGCGCGCTGCGCCGCTGCTGGGCCTCGCTCTACGCCTTCCAGTCCGTCGAGTACCGCAGGTGCGTTCAACATCTCACTAAACTTACTGCACGGAATTCAGTCAACTGTTTACAGGTCTTCTAGTGAGTGGATTTTTGTTGATTCCGGGTTCCTCAACTCGTTTCGGCAGAAGTACAGTGCATGTTTACATTCCGAGGGTGGCGGTGTTCCTCCCTCGTCGAAACGAGGGATCCGCTTCCGATCTGCACGTCGGCTCGCGAGTTTTCTCCCGACATGTGTGGAAGTGTGGGAGATGGAAGAGTGTGAAAGGGGAAAAGGTGGGACAATGATGAAGGAAAAGATCGTGTGCGGTCGTTGTTCACTGGTTTTCATATTACAAAGGCAGTGTTAGAACGTGTACAAGTTTTGCCTGAATTATTATAAAGCTTTTTATTTATAGTAATTTTATATAGAGGGTTGAATTTGTGGGAAGTAAAAGTAATATCAGTCAAATGAGGTAGATTTGATATGACCATCCAGCAGGTGGCTGCGGCTCTTGTAGATTCAGCGTCTGCGTTCGAAGGGGCGCGGGTTTGAATCCCCCGGGGCAAGAAGGTTTGTCTCCTGCCTTTCCGGTGTGTTGTTTCCCGGAAGCTCTCGCGTTCTGATAAATCCAGATCCAGGAGTCAGTGTTTTAGTGATTAGTTTACAATTTAAAATTTATCTTTTTTGGGTTTTGATGGACACCGCCTTCGGCTGCAAAAAACGGCATAAAGAATAAAAAAGAAAGAGTCAGAGTAATTGTTAAGATAATTACAGATATTGCCAAAGTCAGATATTAAAAAAAAAATGGATTAAAACGAGATTGTGTTATAACTGGTGTCTATATTTCTTTTATTTCCGAATGAGGTCTGAAAAGGTAAACTTTTAATATATCTTGGCACTCAAACAAACTCAAGAGTTCATAATATAGCGTATTTTCTTTCATGTTGCGATATTGTGATAAACAATTTGTTCAAAACGATTTTATTTCTGTATTTACTCTGATCCTCCTGAGCAGATTTGTGCGAGTACCGCATTTCGGGGTGATTTATAATACACAATTTCATGGTGATTAATAATACACAAATTAATTTTTTCAATTGACTAATTAACGAGAAATTTAATCTTTTGTGCAATTTTATCGATATATTGATAAATGATAAAGATAACTTTGATACCTGACGTAATTTTTTTCCGTTTTTTAAAAATTTATTTTTCGTGTGACGTTTGCTGAATAACTGTTTTTTTTTTGATTCTTGAGCATTCGATATTTTCTTCAATGATGTTTTTTCCAAATTTGATTTGTTGAAAATTACTTGACATTTGACCATAGTGAAGTAGATGCGACATGTTTGTAACAGGTTTCATTATTTTTTATTAATTTTAAATGTTTCCTTTTTAAACAATTTTTTCCCCTTTCCTTTTTTTTTATATAAAATAAAATATTTCAGTTTTTACAAATAATCTCACTCCTCAGACAACACGGACAACCCATTATTTGTGGCATGGGCGTGGTGGTGCAGGTCATGGTGCCAGCTGAGAAGGCGGGGGTGTTGTTCACTCATCATCCAGTCAGCGGAGCAGCTCATCAGATACTCATCACTGCGAACTATGGGCTGGGAGAGGTAAAATTTGTTTTGGAGTGCAACTCATGTTTGAGTTTGGTTTTGTTAAAGTGCTAAGAAATTCTTTGAAATTGTTTACGAATATTGAACGAATGGACCTTCCACTTTCAAATAAATTTTATTTAATATTTAAATAAAATATATTAAAATTTCTTTTGATAAATTAAATTCAGTAGGAAGATCTTACTCAAACGATGTTACTTAAGAGGTCGTCCATAAATTACGTAACGCTCGAGAGGAGGGAAGTGGTTTGAGGTATATTTGTTTCAAAATTTTTCAACATTTGCTGAAATAACTCATTTTATTCAGTCCTATAATAAAACATTAAAATATTAATTTACGTAACAAGGGCGCAAAACAGGTGATTCACGCACGAGTCGAGTTTGTCCTATCGTAGCGATGACGACAAAGAGACAAGTGCGGGAATTATCTCACGCCCGTGTTGCATATACTATTTTTTAACACGCCGTGAGCAAAACGCAATGCGTCAAGTAAAGGAATATTCAAAGTAAAGTCGGCCAGCCCTGACGAAGACCACAACAAGATGGTCGAAACGTCGGCAATACAGCCCTCGACGCGTCACCCGTACAGCCAAGATCCCCCTTGAAGCACCCTTGTTACGTAAACTACTATATGGATACAGACCAGATACACCAATCTTTAAGACAATCTATATATATATATATATATATATATATATATATATATATATAATATAAAATACGCATTTATAGAAATTGAATAAACTGACTTCGTACAATAAATGTATTTTATTTGAAGTGTCGTTGCAGAATTTTGATACATCAGTTGGTGTGAACATTTCTTTTCTTTTCTTCCGCTTGTGATTCTCGCATTTTCTCTTCAAAAAAGCTTGCACGTTTTTAAGAACCAATATCAACGTTCTCATAAATATTAATGGTAGATTTTAGCATACAATAACGAGCCCATAATGTTGACGAAGTAAAATTTTTTCAGAGATCATCGAGATAAATTAAAATTATATCTTCGTCAACAGAAGTGTTTTTTTCTTTCGTTGCACCATTTTTTAAATTCATTGCATGCTGACGTGCATTGTCTTGATTTCTCAGGCAGCAAACTTATTTTAATATTATTTTCCATTTCAGCAAAATCCTCCGGTACCGTTTCTCCGAATCACTTTCTGAAGTCAAATTTTACCTTACTTGAATAAAAGTAAATGAATTCCATTTAGTGTTGTAACACTATTGTTTGTACATAATGAACAAAGACGTCAAAACGAAAGACAATTGCGGACCGTTACAGATGTTTCGCGCACGATTCGCGATGTTTCGCACACTGTGAAAAAATTGGCTGTCTCGCAAACGGAAAACAGGCAAGAGAAACCGTGTTTCGCCTACGGCATGTTAAAAAATAAATTTAAAAATATACATAAGTTAATGAGTTTTGATGAATGAGGTGTTACAATAAATAGAAATATTTTTTCATCAATGGTACATTGATTTAATGTACTGGATTACTCGGGCCCATGCGTCATCCACGAAAATGTTTGTATGGCTTTTGGTCAGAAAATGTCTCGTCTACGCGTCCTTCCTTCATTCCAACATTTTTCCCCAAGTTAGGTGCAGTCTGCATCGCCAACTAATTCTGACTTTAATTACCATGCATTTTAATATACAACACCAAATTATTACTTGTACGATTCGATCTTTATTTTTATTTATTGTAAATGGAGGGGGTCTTGTCGCAAGTGTTACGGAATTATTTAGGAGGTTCAAGCGCGCATTACAGATGCGTTACACAGGGGAGAGGGGGATTCAAAATACTCCAAATTTGCGTTTAGTAATTATGGTCAGCCCTTTAGGTACAAAATAGATAGTACGATTTAAAACTGAAGTCCGAAAATCGTATTATAAATACAACTGAAGAGCTAATTTCTAAAGTGACTTAATTCAAATTTTGTTCGTTTTTTAGTTTTACATATCAATATGACCATTTTTAGATGCTTCTCCACCATGCTTTTAAATATTGTGTTAAAAATGGCGTTTCTCCTATGTTAATCGGTATTCGAAATTCGTTGCATGCAATCTTGGAATATAATGCTATATTTCAATGACGGCTGGTGGCCCTGCTCATTTGGTTGCGTCCAAAGGCCGCATGCTCCCCATGTGAAATCGAAGGGCCAAAGAGTAGATCAGTAAACCCAGTAATAGAGCCAAGAACCAAGAACGTGGTGCAGTAACGAGCAAGGCACCAGACACCGGGGAGAGCGCCAGTTGGACGCTCTTTGCTTTCAAACTCTTTGATTTCATATACATCGATACCGCTGCAAATCTTGCATATTAAATGTCATTAAAAGAAAAATGTACATTCTTACGACATTATAAGATCTTTTTCGATTATCTAGCGGTTGTGCAACCGTGCAACCTAAGCATGAGCCGCCATTGCTAGATTAAAATATTATTTTGGAACTATGTCACTTTCTAAATAAGCTCTTCAGTTAGCAAAATCTCGCACATTTTAAAATATTTTGTGTTATATTTCAGACTGTAGTGTCTGCGCAAGTGGAGCCGGACATGATAGTGTTGGAGCGCGACTGGCAAGATAATCTGTCCATCGCAGAGACTTCTTGTGGCACAAAGCGGCATCGTATGCAAATGGACGGTGAGAAGTAGCGAGTGATATTGTACTTAGAGAAAAGCTGAGGAACTATTTTATTCAGTTATCTTTCGGGACGAACATGTTATTTACATTTTAAGTATTCAGAGTGTACAAATGTATATGGTATAGACGGTAAAGAAAAAAGAAATAGGTATGCATCTCTATATATTTCATAAGCTCACGTCGTAGATAATGCAGATAACAGTATTCATTCTTACATAATCCTAAATTAATTAAAACACATGTAAATAAGCTCACCATTACAATTGCATGTTAGAATATGTTCACGAATTTCAAACTTTTTCTCAAAATTATTCAAATGAATTCAATTTAATTAATTTTTAACTCCGTTTTATAGATGAAGGAGGCGTTACCAGTCAAGAAATAGATAGCAGTGATTCGAAACAGTTGTGCTTGTACCCTGAAGAAATTTTACGCCTGGGCAAGATTGGCATCGAACTAGAAATCGCATATGGAGGACCTAGAGATATCGAGTGGGCGATTGTGAAAGTATGAATTAGATATGTAAAACGTCATACTAATTTTTTTAATAATACTTGATGTATCATAATACATACAATTGAATGCAAAAATGTTCAAAAATCAGATTTGCCACTGAGCTAATAATTGCTTTTTTTAAACAAAACATAGTTAGGAAAAATTATACTTTTACCAAAAATATAACACAACAATTCTAAGAATCTGTATCAGTATGGAATCTCACATGTAATGGAATATTATACACCTATGTTTCCAACTACTGTATTGCATTAAATTTTCAATATTTTATCATGTGTTCAGTTACATCCAAAAAGTCACAAATTTCTCTATGAAATTGTTGAAAAATATATGGAAGTTTACGAGTTTCCCTTTCTGTGCAGGATGATGTACATCTTCTGCAATCTCGGCCGATCACATCATTGGACGCTTGGACTCCATCGGAACTATTGCACGAACTTGATGGAGCAATTCCTACAGACATGGAAGTTCAAACGATTGGAAATACAGGGTACTTACAGCTTTTAGTATTGAAAACAGAAGAAGCCCGTAACTTTAATTCCTATTTGGTCGTCAGTCTATTTTTCTTAATTCAACCCTACACTAATGTTCATATTCTCCTTACGGAAACACATGGTAGATAACAAATACTCTTTATATCTGCTCTTTTCTGAGATATGTAGTTAGAGGTTTAGTTTACAATTTGTTCAGTATGCAAAATTTTATGAACTCTCCGCAATCATTTTTAGAATCGAAACTATAAAAACGGCTATTTGATTAAACAATAAGAAAACTGTTAAACATATTTTGAGCAAAGCGTGAAAAATTTTAATACGTTTCACATTTGCTGTAATTTCCTTTCAGCTCGATATTTCAGAGCGAAATTTTGTTGAGGAGGAGACGCACTACTGGGATACCACATAACGCCTTTCTAACATACCACATAACATACAAATAAGGCCAATTCCGTTTAATACTTCTTAAAGCGTCATCGAATAATTATTTTGTAAAAATGTGAAGTACGGTCACATGAAGTGAGATGATTTGTCGGTCCCTGTTCTCAAACAGCTACAGTAGGAGGAAACGGTAACAGCAATGACGGTTAATGACAATCAATATAACAAAATTTATTACAAACTAATTTTCGCTCAAAATTTCGTACGCACAACGGCGCGAAATAAGTGCACGGAAAAGCACTGCACGCACTAAGGCCAATAAAGAGAAAGAGAGATTCTTCCAAACTGATCAACCTTTCCACAAAAGAAACCACTCAGTAAATGCGTATTTTGAATCAACAAACCTAACATAAAATGAAAATAAATTCCAGAAGCATCATAAATATTGCGTTTATTACCATCAGGAATTGACCATGTTCTTTCGATAACGTGTAAATTCATAAAATGTAGACAAAATTGGTTCAGACGAAGATATAAAATTGGTATTACCCTTCGTTCTTTACACATGTGCATGCAAAGAACTGCGACAAGTTTTAATACAAACATTTCAATGTTTAGGGAGGTGTTCCCAAAACTCACGTCGCCGCTGGCACAGTCCATTTTAATTCCGGTTCTTGACAAAGCCGTATGCTCTAGTGCTCATGCGGACTACTGTAGACACTGCTCTAACACTATCCATACCTCTCATCATCGAGTCTTGCTAAATGTTCATAATGTGAGTACAAAAATATCTCAAATTAACACAAATGAAAACATTGAGAGATGTATTTCTTATTGAATCGCTCATTTAAAAAACATTATTGTTTAGACTATGTACCGTACTCTTGAAGAGAAAATGTCGACCGCATTGAAAGTTGGGGAGATTGCCATATACGGTCACATAAATTCTACACCTGAACTATTTGGTTATGGGTTAGAGAGATATGGAACAATGACGAACAAGGGGAAAATAATGAATTTGGTTGATGCATTAAAAGTAAGTACAGATATTCTGGATATTTGAATTATTTTCTTTTTGAAATGCCATAAATATTTATTTTACATTTTTTGCTTTTTATAGAATAGCGTATTAAACAATCGCCGTGTGAAGAAATCTGAGGAAGTTGTTAAGTCTATAAGAATGAATGATTGCAAATACACAACTCCAGAAATGCTTTATTTGGCAATTACACAAAATATAAATAAATTATTGGAGGTTGGTGCCTTTTGTTGAGAAAATAATTTTTTGTTCACGAAGGGTTAGTAAAAACACTTTTATCCATCATTGCTTATCAACGAATGCTCACAGGTGGCACGTTACCACAGCTGGACATCGAGGGTGAGCGTTTTCTCTCAGATAGTGGCAATGTCGATTTTAACAGAAGGAAGTGAAGGTTTGTAGATATTTAAGTCAAAAAAAAGTCGGTTGTGTTGCTAAACATGAAAAGTATTGAATCTTGAAGTGTGAACGTCATAACGTTTTTGATTTCCAGATCTCACAACCGAGCATTACAACGATATTTCATTGCTTCTATCATCTTGCTCCGATGTTGTATCTGCGGAAGTACCAACTGATATTAAGGTAAGGACCAGAAACATATTATAAGTACTTGTACGACACGATTATTGTGTATTGAAAAAAGTTTTGTCACATGATGTTAAATTGTTGTAAATTATTTAGCTGAATAAAGAGAGGTTCATTTGCTTCCCAAACGAAATAATAATTGGTCCATTATTTGTAGAAATTGCTATCTTTTAATTATTTCTAATATTTCAATTTTCAGGCCATTGCAGATTGCATCGCTAAATCTGAACGTGGAGCGGAATTTTGCTCTCTGCCGTCAGATTTAGCTGTTGAATGGTTGCAGGCAAGTCCTGGCGAAGTTGCTGCTGTGTATAAAAAATTCATTTCTAAGCATGGATATCGATGTATTCAGGAAGTAAGCATCTGCTCTACTCACGGTTATTTTTAACGAAACGTGTAGTGACGGGCTTTGTTATTAAATATAAATTTGTATTGCAGTTTGATTTTATGTCTGAAACCTGGTCAATGAAACCAGATGATGTAGTGGCAACCATACAAACCATGGTCAGTTCTTATAATGTAAACGAAGGTGTCAAAGAAGTGATGTCAGCAGAAGATACAGTAATGAGGCTGCAGTCAGTCAAGCATGACAAAACAAGGTGAGCGAATATTAACAAGCTCTTTATTTTTTCCTTTAATATAATTATTATCGGTGTTGTATTGGTCAACGCGTTTTGTAGAATATGTTTAAATTCCTTCGAGTACAGCGCGAAAAATATTTCCGTAAGGACATCCATGTAAAGATCAGTGTGGTGGTACCCCAACAAACTGGGCATTGCAGCTCTATCGAATGGCGGAAATGTCATTTTAAAAATTCAAAACACTAATATGTAATAAAAATAAGCAATTCATGTAAATTAATTAGAACTGAGTTTAATAAAAGTCTACTTTTAAATATTATTTACATAATTTTATGCGTAATGTCGGTCTCATGTACGTTCACCTCCCGTACACATGGTTCTGACTTTGCTTTCTAGTGGGCAGTCGAGTTTTTTTGGGTTAGTTCTGCATTGAGATAATTGACGATAATAGAATTAATATAAACAAAAATTCACTTATTTCGAAAATGCGGCAATCGTACTCCAGCACTTTGCAATAAGCATTATTGTTTGGACACGTTTAACACTAAATAATTTTATGGCCTTGGTTGTCATTGCTGCTAGTATTGGTGATAACGAAATAAAATTATTTTAGTTAAAAAAGTTCATTATCCTTGCATATATTGCAATAATGAAAGATCTTGCACGCACCTCGTATTCAGAACGACGCTCGCAGACTAACTGCCACTGCTGACGAGAAGATCATTGCCCCGAGGGAAAGAAGGGGAGATTTGTTTCAGAATTGCCAACTTTACATAAAGGACTCATCAAATGTGCATTTTGAATCAACAAATCTAGCATCAAATGAAAATAAATTCCTCAATCATCCAAAATAATATTTTAATTCCGTCAAGAATTGACTAAACTTGTGTTTTTTTAATAACATGCAAAATTTATAAAATTAAATTGCAGCTAGTGTCAGATGAAGGCAGAAAATTGGTATTCCCTTCGGATGCCGCGCCGCGCTCTGCAACCAAATCCCGTATCCTTCGGCGCTGATATCCGGCGGTTCGTTGCGGTCCTAAAACTACCAGGGGTCTTTGTTAAAGCACAGGGCCAAAGCGTAAACGCAAAAACAAAGAGTTTAAGAGCGTGACAGGATTAATTACCTGGGAAAACATCATACGCCAGAGAGAGCGTTCAGTGAGCACCCTTTTATTTTAAAATGGTTTCATATACATAGATATTGTTGCAATATCTTGGATATTGAGTGTCATTAAAATTAAAATTTATATTTCTAACATATTAAACGAATTTTTCTATTGTCAGGGAGTTGTGCAACCTAAACACGAGCAGACACTGGTAAAGATGTTAATGCTTAAATGTTTAGAGTGAATATTTCCAAACATAGGACACCAGTCACTACGCTTTCACAGCACTGCAAAACATCAGAACTAATATGTTGTTGTGAAGTCGGTAATGTTGTTGTGAACTAAACTAATTTGGAGCATGACACCAGTACTGTCACTGAAAAACCTTAATAAATATTAGAAACACAATTTTGGTGTGTCGTTAATTGTACATGCACTTAGTTCACACCTTGTCCTTTAATGTACAAATTCCAAAAATAAATTTGGAATTTAAAGAAAAGAGCTAAAATAAATTTCACTTGAACCTTCGCAGGAAGGTGCTGAGCCTGCTCCTGCCGTGGTGCCGGCGCACCGTGGCGAGTCGCGAGCGCACCAAGGCGTCGTTCATCGGCGTCGTGCACCAGATGCGGCTGGCGTACCGGCGCCTGGCGCAGATGCTGGTGGCCGCCGGCCGCCTGCCCGACGCGCAACTCGTCTTCTTCCTCACGCACTACGAGCTCGGGCAGCTGCTCGCCACGCGCAGCGCCGCGCTCATCGCGAAGTGAGTGCTCGCCAGCGCAGGCCTTCCTCAGGGCTATAACATTGCGCGTTCAATGTGGAGCCGGAAAAATGAACCGGGCTCAGTGCAACTGATGTCACTGCAGTCCCTCTGACCGAGTTCCAGTCCCGACAGTGGCAAGGTTTTCGACAGTACTTCGTCAGGTCGAATTCAATCGCTGACTAGAGAGAATTATAGCGGCCGGCTGCTCTGATCGGTAGTTTTCCATGGTTTCTCCAATCAAATCCAGGCGAATTCCGAAGCAGTACCCTAACAAACGGGCCACGCGTGATGTTTCCTTTTTCTTCCTTGTCCTATCCTCACCTCACCCAATGGATCACGGATCGTGCGCAATCTTTCCTTCTACCTACGCTCATCACTTACACTCATTCACACGTACAGGCCCAACGCTACCACACATGTCAGGAGACGAGCCTGGAACTTGTCCCTGAGAGCACAGTGCCCAACTAGGGGATATACCTTGAGGGTGAAAACAGGAACAAGACGCTTAGGTCGACGTATCTCAACATCCAGCGGGGGAGGAACACTGGCACTTTCAGGCAAAACAAAATTACTAAACTAACGAGACCAATGATTATGACAGTGTGCGTGCCTGAAAACATCAAACAATTCAAATAACGAAAATTTCAAATATCCATACTTCTAATCATTGAAAGTTTTAATTAAATAAAAACTAAAATTTCCTAAAAATGCTGTATTTTATTATTTTATAAAAATAAAACAGCCGAAGGTTTTAATGTGGAGGAACACATACCACATTCTCTTCATTAGGGCATTTTAGCACCAAGAGTGAGCTGGATGTAAGGAGACAGCCTTAAACTCTTTTGATCACGTGGCTATCGAGTTTATAAGGTCGTAAGAACAACGTTCAGAAGAGTTTTAGCAATTGCGACATTGCGTTATGCATTATAACAAAGGAAGTTCCATAATATATCAAAGAGTGTAGACTAAGTGGTGAGACATTTAAACCACGGTACGAGACAAGAGTATAACAAATCTACATTGTGCAGGGAGTTTTAAATTTTATGACCCACCGCCATGAACACGCAATCTTTTGGAATCGGCTTTTCTTGAAAATGTAAGGAATATATTAAAATAGCGTTCGTTTATGAGCATAAGACGTAACCTACACCCAAAGGTATGATTTCAACACTTTTTCGCAAACTTCTTACCCGTCACCTCTCCAGCATTTTCCATTAATTCTTGCCAGCGTTGTCGAGTTGGTAAGGAATAAATTTAACTATTAAAGTTTATTAGAGTTGGTAAAATACCTTTCCGTTTTTAGGTGGCCATTTTGCCGTTTGTAAGGTCACCGTAGAGACCCTTATAGACGTGCACTATTTATGAAGGTATAAGGTCGTACGTTAGGCCTTAAGATAAGACGTTATGACTTCGAGGTCCGTCACGTGACTGTTAGTGCATAACGTCGCTACCTTACGCGTGGCGCTAAAACTCCCTATTTACTAAAGCACGTGAACTCAACGTTAATTTGCGTACGTCCCACATTTTGACATTCTGACTTCCAATTGCCTCCGCGTTTACGATCGTGATATCATTGATTAATTGTATAATAATTATTTTTTCATATTATGTATTACACTATTTGTTTCTAAGTTCCGAATGATTTCAACTTTCTTCTCAAAAGTTAAAACTGCAACAAGCTTTATGCTTCCGCATCCTGACTGCAAAGGTGTCAGAAGCTCTACAACAGTCTTCGATCGTGTCATCGTATTGTGTTTCATCACAGACAATCTTGCCTCTACGAATATTTCGTGACACTTTCTTAGGGCCTGAGACAAAACCCGATCTTTGTACGAAATAATACCTTTAACACATCTTTTCTGTTCGTGCGCTAGGGTTCTGTCCTCGTTTTCAGGGAAAAGTCGACCCATCCTTTTGCGAATGGTTTCTGTATTAGAAAACCGTATGATTGTGAAGCTGCGATCCGCAAGTGGGAGAACATGTTCCTCCTACAGTTGTCGATGTTATTGCTGATATGTGGGCAGTTACTTTGATCCATCTATCCAGTATGTTATGTTCTCTCCTTGAGCACAGTTCATAGATATTTTCAGGTATTTCAGATATAATCCATTCATGCTTAGTAAATAGATATGACTTACTTTTCAATAATAATATTTCACACCCACTTCTTGCCGTTATTTTTATTATTTTTCTTCTTAAATAATTGTCTACTTGGACAAGATGAAATTACAAAGAGTGTCTGAAGTTGGAGGTCCATATCTGTCTAAATTACATTCTTGCTTTTACCATTCAACTCTAAAGTTTGAGAACTAATTCAGGATTTGATTCGTTTTGTGTTCGCCGTATTATTCCATTAATATCACGGTAGTTGGCGATACTACCATCAGGTTCACTTTCTGAAAGGTGAGAGGCTTAGAGACGAAGGTAGTTGAAACGTATCATCCTCTACAGATACGAAATATTGTTGTTGTTATTATAGTTATTATTGTTGTTTTTGTTATTTTATAGTGAAATCTTTCTATAATTCTTTTTTAACGTCGCGAATGCTTTACCAACTGTATTATTATTTGTACTGTCAGGTGAGATTGATTGATTGATTTTTTCGTGTTTCCGGGTGCGTCAACTGCTTTGGTCATTATTCCCGTTAGTGGTGTGCATGTTATTCTCTCGGGAGATGGCGGTGATATTCCCCTACTGGATGGTGAGATCCGGCGCCGACCTACCGTCGGCTACTGGGTTTCCCCCTAACCAGGACTCTCCCACCAGCGGGGCACCGCCCAAGCCGGGACAAGCTCCCCTTCTAGTGTAGTGCATGTTAGTGTAAGTGTGTGTGTAAGGGGAGAGGATAGGACAAGGAAGTGGAAGGAAAGATCGCGCGCGGTCCATGACCTGTTTGGTAGGGTACTGCTCCGGCATTCGCCTGGTGTTGATCGGACAAACCACGGAAAACTACCGATCAGAGCAGCCGGCCTCTAGAATTCTCCTCCAGACAGTGACTGAATTCGACCTAGTTGAAAAGCTAATGTCGAAAATCCTGCCGCCGTCAGGACTCAAACCTAGGATCTCCCGGTCAGAGGCGCTGCAGTGACATCAGACTGAGCTACCGCTCCCGGTCTGTCAGATGAGAAAAACATTACGTTGAAGCAGTGGACATTCTAGCATGGATTCCTTTGACCAGTTCACCGTCACCCTCCTCGTCAACTCAGTGTGTCCACTACCTTATGGGTGAAATCCAAATGGATTTCCTATTCGAAGCATGTCTCAGGAAACGAGCGATGTCTTGCATCGGAGCACTAATAAGGAAGGGGCGTCTCCATGAGGAGTCGATGCATAATATGCTGACACTCTCGCCGTGTCTTAAGTTTCAGCACAAGATTTTTTAATACATAAGGCTGTACAGCTGTAAAAATCATATCAATCCATTATATTTATAAAAATTACATCTTTCTTTTCTTGTGCACCGGTGTCTTTAAGCGAAGACCTGTAAAGAATTTTTATCCAGTACCGATGAACGACATCGAAAGATATCACGCATGAAACTTTCGTTTGAAATTGATGACTTCATAACATTGCACAAAGGTGCTATGCAAGTTTTTATTGAAAATCCATGAACATGTGCGAATTTGCGATCTGAAGTAAGTTGCTTGTAAAATACTTTGTGTAGCTTAATGATCGTATTTACTTGCGAATTCCTAATTAAATTTCAAAATATGTGATGAATGTTGCGTGAAAAATTATCGTAGGTAATAAGATGACTGGAATTAATTTGTCGATTTTTTTGGAAATTGAATCATCATACTATATTTTCCATGTAATGCATTTTTGTTGCTTCTTTGAAGATTTTCGTCTGCTGCTTACTCTGACTCTATTAGCGCACGCGTACCTGGGTATTGGTCTTTTGGTCTCTGCTCAGAGACGCTAATAGCGACACTCGCATGACTAACAAAACCTTCCCCCTCTGCGAGACCTGCTACTCCCCATCATCAACGAGGCGGTCCCCAAGGACAGTCCCACGCCATGCTCCGTGCGCTGAGAAAACGCCTTCTCCACTTTGCGCAAATTGGGGCCTGTTCCCCGGACCCTACACCACTTTTTGTTTTCCTTTTGGCTTTCACCGACCTTTTTCATAATGCCCTTTCTTCCCACAGTTGAGCATTGCGACTTATGTAACGCCCGTCTGTTGATCTCATCAGTAATGCTTTCAGGACACCGTGCTTAAAAATGATATTCTAGTTACTATATCACTTTGAATTACATAAGAATTCTCCGTTTAATTGATCGCTGATCATCGTGCTTTAATATATAACTGCATTAGGATAATAGCAAATGAAAAGATGTTATTGTTAAAATTCCACATCTTTCAAAACGAAGAGCTTGAAGCTACTTTAAGTTATTGAAGGTGTTAAGTTTCTGTATGAACTTTTAAGGAGATATATTCACTGCATAACTGCTAACACGGAGAAGGGAATAATTTCTAGATATAATTCATGACCAATCGGTGCCCTTTTTCAGAGCTGGTAGAAGACAACGGCTTTGGCCGCAGTGGGAGAAATTGAAACTGCCCGAAATGATTATCGGATTGCCAAAACCTATTGACGTAAGTATTGACTTCAAACTTATTTTAATGTTATTTTTAAAAAAGTAAGATATTTTGGAGTACCGCTCTAACTTTGTGGTTACTTGTAATCAAGAAGCAAATTCAATGTAAACATTACGCTGTTGAACATTTTGTTCACACATTTTTTACAATGTCACACGGGGAGGGGCGCCACGCCTTTTTAAGAGATATGTCTCATTGCTGCGCTATCTACCAGTCAGGAAGACAACTATAAGCTTCACAATTAAATCAACGAACAAGCGCGCCAACTTCAACGAACACAAGGAATGCTTCAAACAAAGAAATTCATTCTTCGTTCTAAGGAGAAACAGCGTGGTACTAAAAATTATTTTAAGTCGAAAGAGTAATTTACTTTTTAAATATTACTTATATTAAAGGAAGAGTTTTCGTAATATACTTTTTTTCATTCAAGAATTCCTATTGAAATCATTTTGCAAGCTGCTCCAAGGTCTTATGCTGTGCCCTGGCGATGCCTTTCCCACTTTTATGTTTTTTCAAATTATATTTTTTGACAGATTCTTTCTGTGCAACCTTAGTTTCTAATATTTTTTTATATTTAAATCAAGTACTTAAACACAAATTTGAAATGTTTATAGAATTAGTCACTGCGATCGTTAACACGAACCAGGGTCTCTTCTATTGCACCCAGTTGAACTTATGGCGACAATTAAAGTTCAAATATTGATGGAGTAAGTTACATTCAGCAACTGTGTCAACTATTTACATATGTTTCAATCCCTTGAATGACAAACTATGCGCATCGAGGATAATGATTTTAAAAAATGTCTTTCATATGAAAAGAAATGAAAGAGGTCATCTTCGTCAAGATATTATTTTTATTAAGATAGCCGGCTTTCGACGGCTTTGCCGTCATCGCCAGTCTTGCTGCTTTCGGCAGAGACCTTTTACCTACCTTCCCAAAAAAGTGATTGCATCTCATCGGTTTTTCTCGTGAGTACTCTGCTTGCATAGGTATCACAGCTTCCAAGATAGGCCCTTGAAGAACATTAATGAGAAGAAGAAATACTTCTTTTAAGATTGTTCACTTTGTTTACCTTTAGTTTGGTAATTGTCGGATATGGTACGGAAAACTTATTTTTCATATACTAACTCAATTCATCGAATAGACTATTTCAATAGTTATTAATAAAGCGTTTTACAGGAAATTTCTGCGGATTGAGATGTTATGAATAATTTCTTATGTGCGTATGCATCAGTAGCGGAACATTGCCGTAATGAAATACACGAAGAGTTCTGTTCAAGGGATTTTGTACTAATAAGGAGTGCAAATAACGGTATAAAAACTCATATCAATGAATAGAGTAATTCAATAAGTTATAAATAAAGCACACCTTTATTGAAAATTGCGGATTATGGTTTTATCAATAATTTATGTACGTGTGCATCAGTAGCGGAACATTGCCGTAGTGAAATATACGAGTTCTGTTCAAGGGATTTTATACTAATAAGAAAGGCTACAATACTGTCGAAAGGGAATACTTCCAATGTTAAATGTCAGGGAAGGTTATCTTTATTTCAATCTGAGATGACCGTTAAAATCACGGCGCGACCCAAAATAAGGATATTTTCTCATTTTCGGACGTCGTATTGGACCCGCCATATAGTTTTGCGTTTTGATATCAAGTAGGGGAAGAGTAGGAGTAGGAGGAGTTATTTACGAATTCCCGGTGTTATTTTCGGTAGCGCAGACACACACTCCTCCTTCAACGAACTGAATGAGGGATTTTTCCCTTTCTACCTGCAGTCTGGGAAATCCAAACATTATCCAAACATTTCCAGTATGTTTGAACTTTCGATTTACGTAGTGAATTTTGACAACAATTTATAAAATGGACACCTGTCCTGAAGGAACATTATAAGATTATCCAACTTAGATTTTACTAGTGAATACACAGGAAATTCTTATGTATGCAATAAATACAAAAATAGATGAACGACCAGTTATTGTATTGTGAGTTTTAACGAAAGATCAATGCAAAAAAAAGTGCCAGTTTTTCGCAAAATTTTAACATTTTCCTTCGTCTGTAGTCAATGACGTTTGGAACTTTGGGACAATCAGCTTTAATAGTATTACATTTTAAATACAATTAAATTTCACACATGTAGACAAAGAAATAACATCTGAATTCTTGAACATAAACAGGTTAAAAAACTAACATAAAACTTAATTGAAGGGCTTAGTGAATGAAGGTGTTAACTCAGTTTTTAGTTTTGTCGTCAAAACGAATTTTCTATGATTTTTTCATTAGTTGTTTAGCTACTTTGATGAAAATCACAATATTTGTCATATAAAAAAGAAATAATTTCCAGTAATATAAAGAAAGTTCCATGCAAGTTTACTAAATCTCAAATACCTCCTTTGGCCATTTTCTGAGTTAACACCTCCTTGCACTAAGCCCGTCACTTATAGGTGTATCTAATCACCTATTTATCTCAGTGTGGTGTGTGCGAGTGTTGACCGCTTGTGCGTTGCGCAGACGAGCCCGCTGCCGCGCGGGGGCGAGGGCGAGGGCGTCGTGCGGCTGAAGGGCACGCCCGTGTGGGCGGGCACGGTGATGGGGCGCGCGTGCGTGGTGCACCACCTGGGCGAGATCTCGCAGCTGCGCAAGGGCGACGTCCTCGTCACGCGCAGCACCGACATCGGCTGGAGCCCCTACTTCCCGCTGCTGGGCGGCGTCGTCACAGAGCTCGGAGGGCTCATCTCGCACGGTAAGCGCCACCGCCCTCTCCTTGTTAAGGCCTCATTCACAATGCAAACTTAAACGTAACCGTAACGTAGCCGCAAAACCTAGAAATGGGTTATAACGCGAAATCATTCTCAATGCCTTGACGTAAACGTAGACGTGAGACGTAAACTTAAAGAGCTCGCAAGCTCAAAGCGTCTACGTTTAAGTTTACGTCGAAATTCTACCGAAGACCAATCAGAGAGCAGCATGAAAAAAAACAAATGCACAACAAAATCCGCGAGAAGGAAGGTCGACTCCAGATAGATTCTTGTTTATGCGTGTGTATTGGTGTGCGTTGGTGTGTATTGTTGAAAGGTAGAGCAGAGAAGTTTGTGGAGTTTTGGTACGAGTTGCGAAGTGTTGATTCGAAATGGCAAATAAAGCGCCTCCTTTTTAAATAAAGCGCCCCTAAAATTAATGCTGCAGAAGCTTGCAACAGCACAAACTGCACGCCCAAATCTCTCTCCATGACAAAATCTGAAAGTGGCGTTAAATATATTTGCGGTACACAATTTAAAGCTCACTGCTCGCATATAACCTCAATAGGTAGGGGCGCAACAGCTGCTCGCAAATGCAAAAGATGAAATCGATAGGAGAGTCGAAAAAAAAAAAAAGAAGCTAGAAACGCATCGGTCAATATGTTGAATTCTGATTGCTTCAGGCAAAACCTACGTTCCAGCTTACGTTTGCCATTGTGAATGCTCGTTTTACGTGAAAAGTTTACTGCATACGTTTACGGCTTACGTTACGTTTAAGTTTGCATTGTGAATGAGGCATAAGATTCCCACAGACCGACGCGGAAGATCCGTAGCCTACGCGGATTGGCCGAAACGAATGTATAAAGAGGCGCATCACTACATGAATGGTATGTTCAAAGAAACGAGTGACGATAGCGAGTTTTCTTATATATCATGAGTGTAATTATACCCCTTTATACGTATGTTACGTTCAATATTTTTAGTTTCTATTTACGAGTAATTCAAGTTTCTAAAAACTTCCAGCGCATGTTTTCCACCAGGAGTATGCATTTCATAACGTAGTATTGCTTCTGAAAAATATCTATTTTAGCGGGCTTTGCATTATTTTTGTTTCCACGAAATATTTGCAAATAGACGGTACTAAACATTTTACGAATAAAATATTGGAAGCTGACCAAGGCAAGAAAACATTATTTCTCACGAAACGTAAAGACTGGTATGAGAGAGAATAAATGTTGTATTCTCTCTCATACCTGTTGGTAATAGTGGGGATATAACATTCACCAATATAATATTGGGGAAAGAAACTATTCACCTCTGACACAGTTTTTCTGTAGCGTTCTTTTCAGGACTGGTAAACAACTGACGTTTACATTTTTTACATTCGTAATCCTAAGACCAAATATTTTACATATGAAATATTTAATTTATTCACGTTAAATATTTTATGTTGTTCCACAGTCAGCTATCTTAATGTTTACTTCCCCAATTTAGTTTTATTCATTCTTTGTTATATGTTGTTGTAGGTACGTAATATGTAATGATTTTTGTTCATGTTTCTTGGCCAACTTTAAATACCTTGGTTATATTTTCTTAATTACATGATTTGGTGCCGTTTCTGAATTCTGATTCGTAGATGTGTCGTTTAATTGCACGTTTGAATTTTAATTGAAAGCATGCTATTAACAGATAATCAACGATTTTTTTTCATAGAATTAATGAGCATATTCAGTTAACTAAACGAAAAAATACACTATGTAAAAAAGCCGCTAATGTAAACATTAACGTCGCGAGAGAAGTAAAAAAAAATAAATTTTTATAAAAGCAAAAGTATAGAGCACTATGGCGCTTATATCATCTTGTAGAGTACATTTAGCACTAACCCTAATATATGTTTAAAGAAAATATTTTGAACAGTTTTAGAGAAAATCTTTAGTTTGATGTTTTTAAAAACCTTACATATTGCAGGCAATATTGCGCGAAAACGACTAATATTTTTCAAAAATGTACATGACCTTAACGAAAGAACTAAATATGGAGACAAAATTTTACTTGAAAGAAAAATATCAGTTTTGTAGAAGGAAGACGCCGGAAAAAATTCAAACTTCTTAAAAAATTTCGAAAATTCAGTGTTAACAGTGAAAAACGGATCTATGCCATCTTCATAAGTGTATTTTACTCTATTCTTTCAAAAAAATTGTAAGAAATTTGGTGTCACTTTTGAGAAGTTTTGAAAATGTCCCAGGGGCGTCATGTAAAGTAACCCCAAATTTTAAAGAATGTTTACCAAAATCGCTGCGCTTCGAGTCGAGCCAGATTAGGCGGGGAATATCTATTTTGGAAAACATTCTACCTATGGTTTAGGCGCTAATAGCGTGACGCACAGACGGACGTTTTGAGAAACGCACACTTTCGGTATCAGAGGACCCTCAAAACTTGCATTTTCGCGTTAATCTCGAAATCGATTTTCCGCAGCGTAACAACTTTTTCTACACCACGTGTATTACTCCGTATATACGAGAAAGTAAAAATAAATGTCATTTAGACACGTTTATTAACGTAAGAAATAGTGATAAACAATTTTGAAATATCTAAGAATTTTGTAGAAAAAATTTGAAACTTATTTTGAACTGCTTTTTTCACAATAGGGAAACCTCATTAGGTCTCACATTTAAATATACTCTTTACTTGGTGCTCACGTAAATACAGGGCTAATCATTTGAGATGGGAAAATCCATCACTATCTTCTCAATTACATTAATTTTTCTAGCGCAATTTTCCTGAGAAACTCTTACTTTCTGTCCAGCGGATTCTTTACTATTTCTCTTCTCTGTAACTACCAGGAGATTGTGCTTACAGTTTAAGCCTTGGGGATCTCTAGGTATTGCCAAAGCAAAAGTATCCTTTTTTTCCAAACACGTTAAGAAAATCGTAAATTGGAATTGACGGACGTGATTGCAGATTATGACAGCTCTGCATCGCGCATCTGCGATGTTGGAAATGCGCAGGTAAGTTCGTATGTCATTCAGACTAAGACAAATCTAAAAAATTTAAAAAAAACAATCTACTGGAATCTAGCTTCAGAGTCCAAACAGTAAAAATTAATTGCTAATATTGAGGAACACGCAGTTTGGTTTTTCACGCGAAATGACTAAGCCTGGAATTGTTTTGATGTGGTGCGAGGAGTTCACTCCTTTATCATGCGTTGCCTTCCTGCGGAAATAATCCTTCAAAGTATCAAAAACAGCCTGCAATGTCTTACCGAATGACTCTTCAGTGACCGATGAGAACCCTATAATACACGAATCGTAGTGTCCAGTCATGCACTGACTGTATAGCAAAATACTGTCAGAACGAGAAATTCAATATTACAAAACAACGCAATATAATTGAAAGCTATGGAAACAAAAAATCTTTTAAAATTTACCACGCTAATACAGTCATGACAAATTATCTCGCATTAGTAGACATTACTAAGTCTGTTCTGCAAGTAGAAATAAAGCAATTACAATTTCAATTATTTTATATACAAAAAATGGACGTTAGAGACAGAATTATTCGACTAGGAAAGTTAAAAGGTTTAAAAATAATATCAAAAATATAATACCACTGTTTCCCACAAACAACTGAAAAGTGACCGCTTAGTAATTTTGAGGGGAAAATTGACTTTTAAGACTAGGTTGTTCAAAAAACTTGCAGCATTTCCATTTCTGATTTGAAAAACATCCCTCAATGAAAGTGCAAAATGAGATTCATGAAAATTTTCAAGTTCAAAATTTTCATTGCATTATCATGAGAACATTTCAATCAATGTACCTGAACCTTCCACTACATATTCATTGATTTGTTTAAATCAGAATGGATGATAGTGTGATGTTGTGACATAAGATTCTATTTAGAATTTTTTTATAATTTTAATAATCTATTAGTGGCCTTCAGCTGAATAAAATCACTCAAAATTGTTTTCCACACGGAGGCCCAGAGACTGAACAACAAATAAAATACTATTACAACACTGCAAAAAAATATTTTAAGTCTTCATGAATACTACAATTACAGTGTAGTAGACCTCGATTACACAGTACATAAGTTCCTCATAGCAAGAATATAAAAAGGTTGTCCCATAATGCAATACATAAATAGGAAGTATTTAAAGGCAGAAGGTCTCTTTATTGGAGCCTTGATGCCACAGGACGTCAGCCGTGTCAAAAACAGTGCCACAGTGAGTATGCAATTAGAATACGCAGAGGCGGAATAGGAAATATTTGCATTTTTCAGTCAAAATCCAAACACTCGTTTTGGTTTTTTTTCCTTCCCAAGTACCCATTAACCTCTCGAAATATGAGACACCTCTCACAGAGACAGAATGTGTAATGTTCTGTAAATTAATGCTTACATTTGAAATTAATAATTAACACTGGATAATGTTTACAGGAGCTGTGGTCGCCCGAGAATATGGTTTACCATGTATTGTTGGAGTTGAAGGAGCTACCGATCATTTCAAGACTGGTATGAATCTAAAGATCTCTAACAGATCAGCGTTTTGTTGGATATGCGGTACATTAACAATCTTTTCTTTTCAGGTGATACTGTGTTGCTGGTGGGGACAACAGGAACATTGGAAAAAGTGGATAGCTGATTACATTGAAAGAAGAACAGTGTATCATGAATGAAAAAGTGTGATATGTAGAGCAATTAAAAGTTCCAAGACAGTATTTAATAAATGATATTTTATTACTTCACAGTAAGCCAATATTATAATGAGTGGAGTATTGTATAAACAAGCCATACAATGAGGCAACCTATTAAATTGTGTTTAACATGCTGTTTGCGAAGTGAATACATACTACTCCATACAGCTTCAAATCATCTGTTCCAAAAATATATTTTGGGCTCTGGTAATATGTAAATCAAAAATATATTTTTTAATTCAACAATATTTATAGCATTTACCAAAGCATAGCTTATCACTCACCTCTGAAAGGGAGATTCACGATTCAAACATTACACAAAGTAATAGATATTAGTAAATACACGAAGTGGATAAGGTCTATACTATGTTGGTGCACTATTTGAAGTTCCAAAATTGAAGGAAAATCTACTGAAGACCACGTCCTCTATTACATGCAAGTAATAGACGAGTTAAAGCAATCAGTCAAGTAACACAAATTCTCAGTCATGGAAGCTTGCTTCTCAGTGCATCATACTGGCAACATTTTAAACATTTCTAAAACGACAAATTTTTTAGACCTATACTCCAACAATAAGCTACAAAGCTTTTTTCATAGCTTTTTTCAGGAAGTATACAGAGAGAAACACCCTACTTGGGAACCAACACTTCGTAGTCAGGGTAGCCCAACTCCTGACCTCCGTAAGGAATGTAGCACACATTGTGGCTGGCCTGCACCTGGAAAAGAAATTGCATACTCCATTATATTGGCAAACAATCAATTACTTACAGCTTAGCTTATGATTTGCAACATTGTCATTTTTTAAACAATTCGTATAAAATCACACTTTAAGGGTTTCACATTTTTTTAGTTAATATTTCCACAAATTTGACTTTTGTTTTCTATAGAAATTGGTACGAAATGAAATATTTTTCAATAAAAATTTTAATTTCAACTGCAAAACGTAACTTTTTTTTTACTGTAAACTAGTAGAGCCAATCTCATGACTTGACGCTTCAATTCAGGTATCTTTTGTGATAATGAATTCTTCACTTCGAAATATTTAAGTCCATGTCAAGTTTACATTTCTTCAATTTTATTTCAGTGTGTTGGGGTTTTGAGAGTATCGTAATAAAATAACAAGGCAGCTTTAGTTTCATTTTCTTCTGGATACGTTTGCCGAATGTTTTAAACGAGTCTTGTAGTAGTAATTATTCCGGGATGTAAATCAAGTTCGCTTTGCAGTTACGAATATATTACTCCATCTGATGAAAAAGTAGAGGCTATGCCATTGAGTTTAGATCTGCCATCAGGAGGCCAGATTTAGAGTACATCTTTTATTTCTTCCATTTAAATGCCGCGAACACCTCGCAGACAGCTCAACCCTTCTTTGATTGATTGATTTTTTCGTGTTTCCAGGCGCGTCAACTGCTTTGGTCATTAGTCCCGTTAGTGTACTGCATGTTTTTTCTCGGAAGTTGGCGGTGATCTTCCCCCGCTGGATGGCGAGATCCGGCGTCGACCTACCGTCGGCTAGTGGGGTTTCTCCCTAACCAGGACTCTCCCACCAGCGGGGCACCGCCCCAGCCGGGACAAGCTCTAAGCTCCCGACCGGTCTCCCGGAATATGTGGTAGTGTAGTGCATGTTAGTGTAAGTGTGTGTCTAAGAGGAGATGATAGGACAAGGGAGAGGAAGGTAGATCGCGCGCGGTCCGTGGTCCGTTTGGTAGGGTACTGCTCCGGCATTCGCCTGGTGTTGATGGGAGAAACCACGGAAAACTACCGATCAGAGCAGCCGGCCGCTAGAATTCTCTTCCTGACAGCGGCTGAATTCGACCTAGCTGAAAAGCTAGAGTCGAAAATCCTGCCGCCGTGGGGAGTGGGAACCTAGGACCTCCCGGTCAGAGGCGCTGCAATGGCATCAGTTGCACTGATCTACCGCTACCGGTGTGTACTGCATGTCCTAACGGTCCAGACAGTGGCAGGGGTGCCAGTGTGAAGACGTACCTTTCCGACGGTGACGGTGCCCTCGTGCTGGGCGCGCCCTGTGAACAGCGGCTCGCCGTCCTCCGTCTCGCCGGAGGGCAGGGCGTTGGCCGGGATCTCGCCGCCGGCGGACGACACCCACGTCACGTCGCAGCCGCACAGCACCTGCGACACACCCAACCAAGGGCTCAGGAGGAGTTGTCGACGGGGACACCAAAAAATAAAGGGGCGGTTTTTAGTTCTAAATGTACTTCAAGAACACATCAAATAGGTTGGTTGTATGTTTATGAAGTTTTATTGAATTAACGAACTGTGCAAGTGGGAATTCTATGCAGGATATAATTATGTTGCTGTGAGATTATGTTTATGTAAAATTAGTATTTGTCTCTTGAATTGTACTGTGAAGATAGATCACTAGACAATTACACAGTAAAGTAGTGTATTTGGGCCCACTCCGCTCAGAATAAAAATGTTAGTTTTAAAAAGGGCAATTAAGCTTTTTTTTGCTTTTCAAAAGGTGACTTTTGAACTATCGATGTCATAGCGCCCACTGTAAGTAACCTTTGTGTAATAATACAGGTATACGGTCACACAGGCATCCATGCCCCAGGTAGGATTCGAACCCGCGTTCCTTTAAGCACGAGGCAGCTAAGGCTCTTCAGCCTAAGCGACCCGGCTTTCCAAGACTGAAGGTGGTTTTTCATATCGGGTCAAAGGGATGACGTAGTTATTGCAGGTTTTTTGCATTTTGTACTCTTACATTTTTAATGCCTGCACGGTGGTTAAAAAACTAATATAGAATCCAAAAAACTGTAATAACTATTAATATATATTTATTTATTTATATATTTATATTTATATATGTGCACGTTTTCGTGAGCCCCGAAATACTCCCCCCACTTTTGCCAACATTAGTTGAATTAAGAATAAATGATAACGAGCGTTTTAGACAAATTCTGATTACCAGAAATGTTCGCTCCCGTGTAATAGTTTTTCGATGCAAAATGGTTTCTAACTATAAATTTGATATAAATTTCATTTTGTGAAAATACCCAACCTCTCCACTCCTCACTCAACTGACAAAGGGAGGGCTCAAGAAAACGTGAATAATCCATCTCCTTGCCCGGGTAAAACCCAAATCCTCGTCTGTTCGAAAGCCGTTGCTCACCTGGTACTCCTCCTTGCCGTGCTCGGCGCCGCCCCAGGCCGCCCGTGGCCCCTTGCCCGGGATGAGCGCGCCCTCGTGCTCCCCCCCGGCGGCCCCCCACGTGGGCGTGCTGCCGGCGGGCGGCGCCGACGGCAGGTTGAACCCGGGCGCGCCCGCTGCAACACCCACGCACGCCCATCGCACCCGCCGCCCGCACTCGCCTTCTCAGACCGTCACAGTGGAATCGCCCGAAATTGCGGTCGGCCGTTTTTGTCCGAGGTTTCAGATTCGTTCAAACGAGCTATGGCAAACTGAAATGATCTTTGCGGGGTCACTAGAAACAGAGTAGCGCAACCAAACATCGCCATTTAATATCCTTTCATCCGATAGCTCCGTCAGGCAGCAATCGGGAGCTGAAGAGAAATTACAACAATTGGCGACATTATGGAGATTTTCAATAATATTAATGTTTTTTGGGGATAGATTCATACCACACAGTTCCAATTCTCCTGACAACTGGAAATAAAATGGCGGGAACTGTGGACTAACACGCTACTCTGTATCTAGGGACAATCTTAGTGAACCCGAACGACATCTTCCGATGAGGTCCAAAAACCTCGGTAGTCTGATGAATATGCGTTTCGTTTGGTTTTGCCCATCCGATATCGGCCGACCGAGATTTCGCCCAATATCTGCTCCAGCGTGACCGCCGTCTCAGACTGCCGCTCTAATACTTGACCCGATTTACACGCTTCCTTTTGACGTGCGATTCCGGAGTTTTAGCGAACGGTTTCAGCAGTTCAGGAACCTCAAAAGCGACGCTGCAAGCCCGCGTTCTCAAAAATCTCCGGTATTGCTCGTTAATAGGAAGCATGGAAGTCAGTTCTAGGCTTCCGTGGTCGGAGGTAATTGATTCTTGGCTGCTCGGTAGGGGCCGCGTACCAGGCACGACTGCTAACGTTTTAGTCGTCATGGTGCGTCCTTCGTTTCTCGGTGAAGGAGGGCAGTACAACGACAAACGTTGGAAAGCATTCCTAGGACGCGGCAACTCTCCGACAAGAATCATAACCTTCTCCACTCAGTCTCCAAATATAAGCCCGGTTGCATCCCAAATATAATCGCGCTTTTTGCGAAGAGATAGCCAGTTTGGATTTTTTTCGTGACTTTAGTTTGTTTTGTTTCTTTCATTACAAAGCATGCTGTTTGGAACACTGCCAACGTTGCGAACAACCACTAAAAAGAGTTTGTGAAAACGAAATTTATATTTAATGTCCAGGATCATCTTAACGTGCTCTCTGGACCAAAGACAGTCCTGGAAATTTAACCAAGTTCGCGTGTTTATTTACATTTGTTCTCCATCAACTGGAGAAGACAGCATTAACTTGCTCAATTTTGAGTTAACGGCATGCTTTCCTCCTTCACCCTCCCAAAACTACGGGGATGCAATCGGGCTCTCTTCAGAGGAGGCACGAGTGGAGATTGACTGGGAAGCGGGGGCAGTCGGGCGAATCCCGTACTGCCCTCGGAGGCTGCTCACACTAACACATTCGCATGCCAAACAAGCGCACGCCACTCCAGGAAAACGGGTCGCATGCACGAGTTTTTGCAACCTTCAAAGCCAAATGTACATTCATGATTTTTATCAACCAGGAATGCGTTTGCAGGAAACTATCTGCAGCATGAAACTGGCACACACCAACATTCTGCTGCTGTACTGGTCGAAGAGAATATGGGACGTAATATACTAAAATTCTTTGGATTCTACACGAGAATACGTAATGAACGTTTTGTAAATTAAAGCAATGAAACATTTTGTAATTAAAGAAATTTCCCGACTTCTTCCATAATTTCTTAAAAACGACAAATTTTATGATTTTTGTCAACAGTAATTACTAATGAAAATATTAGTATTTGTATACCATTTTCAAAATTGTTCTACAACTGTTTGAAAAGTCAATCCTCTTATAATTCAGTATGGTGGACTGTGAAAATGGTAGAATAACTTGTGCATGCAACCTCCAAAGCAGCAGACCAACATGACCGAAAGAGTTTTCAAAACTTTGTCCCTAGGAACACGTCATATGTAAAGTACGACAATCCATCACTGTCCATCATACATTAGCAAATATAAGCGAGGATTATCGCAGCACTAAAACATTTATATGTCATTTTAGTATTGCTATATTCTGAAAAGGAAGTAGAGATGCGTCTGTTAGATCTGCTTTTCGTTAACTGCAATTGCTCCTAAAAGACAAATTACCTACAAACCCAACACCGAAAGAGTTATCCAGTTAGTTCCAGAAGATGCTGAAAGAGGTTCATAGAGAAGAGAGCGCGTCATAGGCGTGCTACCCACAAACCCTGCGAGACCTACCAGGGGGCGGTCTCATCGTGTCCGCAGCCGGGGGAATGATCCATCCCGGAACGCGTGCTGCAACACAACCGTTAGCTCAGGCCATGCTCGTGCAAATGTCGCCATGCGCTCTGCGGAACTGAACGGGTGGCAGCGTAGAGGGTGCAAAGGAAAGGTTGCAAAGCAGCAGTAATTAGCACAGGCAATTTGAGTTTTGCTGAGGGGTCATACGAGGAAACGGTTATTCGGTAATTACTAAAATTCTGTCTAACATTTGACATGAACGAAAATTTACTCAAAACAGGCAGACATTTATATTCATTATTTACGTAGGAATGGCAATGTGGAATCTACTTTTAGGTTACGGGGTTACTCACGGATATTGTTATTGTTCTGAAATGTTAATTCTGCTGTTATATGTACAGGTCAACCATTCCCTTGCCTCTGACTAAGCTACCGCGCTTCTTTGCAACATCAGGTGTTGCAAAAATGCACAAAATTGGATATGATCCATTTGGAATCTTAGATGCATGGCCGCAGAGTTGGAGTTACAAGGTAAACACAAGCCAGAAACTCGTTACTGCATGCTCCCTGAATCCTAATAATAAAATACAAATTGTACAGTTTCTTAAATATAAACAAAATGCTTGATTAAAAATATACCATGACAAAATATAAACATTTTCAAATCTACAAAAGACTAAAACAACAATTCTAAACATACAAAAGCAAGAACATTCCACATTGGTGAGCGAAGTGGAGTCAAGGATTGCAAGGTGACGTGCTCGGGCAACATTAAACGCCCACAAACATTTCCTGTAAAGTAATACCTACCCCGTCATAACCGTGCGTCAAATTTGTACACAAAAACACATCGCTAAAAGGGCAAA
This sequence comes from Teleogryllus oceanicus, assembly GCA_964035755.1. NCBI lineage: Eukaryota > Metazoa > Arthropoda > Insecta > Orthoptera > Gryllidae > Teleogryllus > Teleogryllus oceanicus. The sequence continues at coordinate 125,998,058 of CAXIVR010000003.1, read as the reverse complement.
TAAGATCGCTTTCCTTCACCACAGAAGAAATAAAGGTTTGAGCTTCTCTGATGTTTACCCCAAATGCATTGAACTTGCTATTTTGTTCTTTAATTGCTTTCAACACGTAATGAAACTTCAAAAACTCTAGTATTAAAACTTAATGAATTGCCAGAATCAATCCCAAGGTAGCGGGGATTTAATGGACAATTCAGAAACCTTCAAATCATTCATAAGCTTAGGAACCTAAGACTTGAAGGCATTTGCAGATTTTGTTTTTGAACTTTGGTGATTGGTGAATATTTACTTGGTATATATATATATGAACTTTGGTGAATATTTACACGTTTTGTAATATATTAGGAGTTTTAAGGACGCAAATGGTTACTAGTTCAAGTTACCAGCATGTCTTAATTTTTTTGTTGTCGCAATAGGGGACCAGTTAAATTCTGGTTCGAATCTCGAGCCTCCCAGCGAAGCATGGGATCCTAGCGTGTACCCGCATCAGAGCGCCCGAGGTTAGCGCACAGAAGCGTAGGAACAACTAGCGGTTAATCGTTGCGGTTAGCAAGTCTAACGGTGAAACGGGAAATAATTTGAGTGAAGGGCGAGGAAACAGGTACATACTACATTAATGATGTGGCGTGGAAGGTCAAAGGTTCACACTGAGCTAAGCTTTCGTTAGTAGTATTATGATGAATACGTTATTCATCTTTAAGAAACAAGGAAAAGAGCATTTTAGTAAAAAATACAAATACATTTCAAGTTAAATTTATGACTGCCAGCCACAGTAACTTCACACAAAGAATCTTATTGCAACTAAATGGAATATAAACTTTAGGAGTAAAAATTTCTAGTTTTAGGTCGTGGCGGCAAAAGCAAGAATATCTGTTCAAAATTTTATTACGTTAATCTCATACTATACTTTTGATTTTGGAAACTGCACATAATGGGTATCGATTTCAGTGCTTCAATAAACAAAATTTAATTAAAGATGTACAGTTTAAAAGGGTTAACTTTTAAGGATGGATTGGAGATAATTTCGGTGTATTTGTTTTTCTAAGTTTCTTCCATTTTATGAGAATCCCTAAAGGGGCCCAATGAATCCAGGACTATTCAAAAAATACGAGTGTGATTATTTAGCGTTTACACCCCACCCACTATTTCCAAAGAAATCCATTAATGTTAATAGAGGGGGAGGGGTGGACAACATTGAGTTTAAATTGTGCGACTTCATTACAATTTTTAATATACATTTGATTAATAAGCTCATTCTAGTGCCGCTCATAAGGGGAGGGGTCATAGGGTTTCAATCCCCCTTCCCAGAAGGTATGAAAAAATACATTTTTTTTTCTTATTTTCAACAGTAACTAAAGTTCTTCAATAACAATTGATTACATTATCAATCAATTGTTAAAATTAATCAATTGTTAAAATTAAATCAAGAAATAAAAATAAATTTTGAATTCATACGGTATACATTGCATTATAAGAAAACCAACTCTGCTGGATATTTCCCTGGTATCTCCTCCTCCCCCCCCCCTAGAAAAATATTATTTCGCCACTGCGCCTGTAGTTTCACAGTAATATATCAAATAAAAATTTGTGAGAAAATTTACTTTTCGAACGATCCCTTCGTTCCTTTTCGTCTCAGTAGTGGAAACAATCCTACATCCCCCTAAATCCTACATCCGTACTCCTCCAGAAAAGCTTAAAGTACGTTTCGAACGGTCCATCTAGGGCGTCCATCTCTCTCGTTGGGGTGGGGAGGGGGGTAGGCAGGGGAGGGAGAGGCGGGCGAGGGCGAGGGAATACCTTGGGGCAGGTTGCTGCGCGGGTCGAAAGTGCGCAGGCGCCACCGGCCGGAGGCGCCCCACGCCGTGCGCACGCCGAAGTGCGTCACGCCGATGTGCGCCGGGTCGCGCCACTGGATGAGCGGCGCCCCGCCGCCGGCGCCCGCTCGCACCGACACCAGCCCGTGCTCCCAGCGCACCTCGAAGCGCCGGAAGTCGTCGGAGCCCAGCAGCCCCGGCGTGTCCTCGCGGACCTTCGGCCCCGCCCAAAGTGTTAGGAGCAAGCCCCCCGGCGCGACCACCCACCCACCCATCCGCGAATGGAGGACCCTCGCTCCCGGGTTGATTGTCCAGCTGGAGGAAGATTTTGGTTGACACCATTTGGACACATTCATAACGAAGCAAACGTAAACTTAATAGGTTGCTGCCGTGATATCGACCGTCAGCACCGGTGGATGATCGTGTACTGAAGCAAGAACCAAAGAACTTCTAGTGTTTTTTGACTGGGAATACGTTTGTATGAGCATTAGCAATCATTCAGCATTAAACGCTCCATATGTGGCGCTCATGATATACGAAATAATTTTCATCCAAACATGCTCGCGCTAATGTTAATTCATGTCGTCTGATTACATGTGTATTTCAGAACGCATGGGTCGAGAATGGGCTGTATCGATATCCACGTGTGGTTTTTACGTTCACCGTCATTGCTTAGTATGTCCAAGTTTATGTTAACAATATACTACGTCCATGTTATTTTCATTATGAATGGCACTCATGGCTTGCCCAAATGTAAGACCTTTCTTGTATATTGACTTATTCGTTGAGAATGTGAACATTAAGGAAGTATCACATGGGTGATCAATCCGCTATGCAGTCACCGTGTCTGCTCGAGTTAAGTGTCCCCAATGCGTCATAAGGTTGTTGATACCCCAGCAGAGTGTCAGCTAGAGCAGATGCGATTACATTGACAGTTTCTCTGCATTATTTCAACCTAAACGAACCCTTTTCATGAAGAAAAATAGTGAGCATGTGTTTTGAATGCACATTAACCTGCCTTCAACAAGTTAATTACTACTTGCTCAGCCCGAATACGCTATATGAATGCAGGTAGTGAACGTCAACTGTTCGAAGCGCTTCTGCACATGTCAACAACATTGCGACGACAAACCATACCAGTCTGCTTGCATTGATTGAAAACAGATTTCATCCGCTTCAGGAATATGGGATTGTAGTTTATTAAAATCAAATTTCATGTTTGAACTTTTGTACTAAATTATTAGTTCATTCTTTTGTTCTTCAGGGGAAAAATTGCAATGAGAGTTTTTTTTGTGGTGTCATCATAATATTCCTCTAATTGGACAATCTGGTGTAATTGGGTTGCAGAGGTTATCCGTATCGAGGTAAGCTTTCACGTTAAGTCTCAGTATATGACTATTATTCAATAACGAGCTTGTCATTAACAAAACCCGCATGCCATTAAATAATCTAAATTTTGCTAGTGCAAATCATTTCGCACAATTATACTTTGTGTATTCCACTGACATATCTCCCGTAATTAGCTGAAACTATTGTAAACTTTATCAGATTACATTATTCTGATCTTCACGATTCGTCGGGTTGAATGCTATTAATCAGCAAATCTCTATCAAATTTAGAATTCATAGAGTTGCGATGGTTTTCTAATCCTATTTTCGAGATTCAATTCCTATCTTACGGGTTCCAGAATCAAATATTTCATTAGATGTGTAATGCAAAATAAGTCTGCGACTACTTTTGTGCTCTTCACCACTCAAACCTATCAAGTATTTCTTACTTTTTCTTCTTTACAACGTAGGCAACAATGTTCACTATATTGCCCCATTTTCATATTTCTAACGCAATCTGACATTCTAGACTTAACATCCAACGACGTGTGCGTTATCTACTGTTTTGTAGCAATGCAATAGTATCAGATTCCTGAAAAAGTTCAACCCTCCTGTGTCTTTACTTGGCGTCGTTTCAAATGATGGATTATTAAGAGTGTGTAGTGAAAGCCACCAATTCGTATTTCTAACAGCGTCCTCCGATGTGAGCGAGAAGCGAGGGTCCTCCCGCCGCGTTGCGTTCGTCGCCCCCAGGCTCCCCGGCGCTACCTTATCGGGCTTCTCGCGGTTGTAGCGGATGACGGAGGCAGAGTTCTCCCACCCGCCCAGGATGATTTCGTACATGGGCTCCGTTTCCTGCGGGCCCTTGGTGAGCGCGATGTGCGCGTTGGACGGGGTGCGCACGAACACCTCCAGGGCGCCCACGGGCACCGGCCGGAACTGGTACTCCAGCTTGTCGGCGGTCTGCACCTCGTGGCCACCTGCCATGCGGTCGGGAGGCCAACGTGCAGACCAACAGCACGCATGCGACGTGCCAGGCAGCAGGGTTGCCAGAAGGCGCATTTTGAACGGGGACGTTCCGTTGCAGTTTTCGTGAGGTTAGGGAAGATTGTTAGAAAGATCTGAGGCGACAACAGCATACAAGACATTGGTTGAACTTTGAGGAATCCAAAAATTTGGCAATTCAAATTGTGTCTTTGCAAAATTTCCTCGTTTCAGCTCGACAACTTAATTCTCAATTTTAAGTATTTTGTATTTACAAGTAATTTTGAATGCAGAGAATGTAGTAATCCTATTTTTATTGATCAGATCTGCTACAGAGATAGCACAGATAAGTTAAATTTTAAATCCAGATTTTTAATAATGCCTCATCTATGGAATAGAACTAATGAAGGGAAAAATATGTTATTTACTGTCCTTTTAATGTAAATAAGAGATGCTGTATGCTTGATTTCGCTTTCGATTTTTCCTCAATGAATTTCCTTCTCGACGAAAGTCTCTTCAAAATGCCTGGCAACCCTTCGTGCGGTTCTTGCACGCAATATGCGCTAGTGCAGGTGATTGATCCAAACAGAATGCTCTCGCCTCTACCATGTGCTTTGCTGAGGCTACGGCCCTCCACGAGAAACCTTAAGATGCCCCACAGACAGATTAAGGAATTCAGGGAGGACCTGATGCATTTTTCCCGTGAAGAGAATGAATGTCATCGACACAGACGTCTGCATCGATCTCTCAATATTAGGTTAGTTTTTCAATAAAGCTCATGAACAATCTTTTTTACCTCGTCAGAAAGCTGCAACAACCTGGGCAACATCACTTACTCCTGAAGCTTTTATTAGATTCGGGGCAATTTTCGCTTCAGTTACAGCAAGAGTTAAATAACGAAGATTGTGGCAGTCAACTAAGTATTCATATTTGAATAATTTTTTCTACGATGAAAAGTAAAACACTCATAGGTGTTTCAAAATTTACATAATTTCATTTCCTTTGCTAATGTAATGGTTATGAAGTCCAATTCCAATTACTGATAAATTTAATCCAAATAGTTTATTCTTATAATTTCGAAAAAAATATAATCCTTTGTTAATATTAGAAACACTACGGATGTAATTTTTGAAGTCTTATAATATCGTTCTGAACAGATGTGGACATTTGTTCATTGCTCTTCTGGGTCTATTAAAACGGGCATTCTGTATGTTCAAATCAACAAGGGAGATAAATACATAGTTCCTAAAAATAAGACAAATAGGTACTTACAATTACCATGCATATCACGGCCCAACTCCTGTCAATAGAAGGTAAGAATGTACATGAACTGACCCACGTCCCAATATCACCACATACTTCGGCGAAAGGACCAAGTTCACTTCTGTCTAGATAATTGTACAAATGAAAATTCAGAAACAGTGGCAATTCTAGAAGGCACCGCAATCCAAAACTCAAACACCACGCCATGTAGTCGTGCTAAAGCTTTTAGTGGAAGCACCACTTTGTTAACGAGGTCAATTTTCAGCAAAGCATCATCACCCCAATGAATTGCCACCATTGCATGACTGAGCATGGGATTGATCGTGGGCACTTCATTGACGGGAGGTGAAAATTAATTAATTCTCACACCTTCAAATTTTAGTTTTAATTTCCATTAACCAGAAAGTTTAAAGAAAACACTACACCGAAAGAAATTAATATAATTTAAATAATACAATTAGTTATTAAGTAATACAATTTTCTATTTTAATTTAAGCAATTGCGAAGAGAAACCAACCAATCAAGTGTGGATCCCATCAACCAAGCAACGCCATCGAATTTTGTAATTCTATATACAATTTTTCATCGGACTAAGTTTTTCAGAATCTCGTGACACTGGACGGAGTCCTTGAGAAGAGTGAGTCAGAGGTACGTTTGAAAACTTGTCACGTGAACCGTTGATTGGGCCCAAGTGCATCGTACGATGCAACGAAGAGGCCGGGAGACTCATCCCACGCTCGAGGCCACGTGGCCCCATCGCCTGGAGAGATTTCATCCCATCTGTCTCAATTGAGGGAGCAATCTAGAGGGACCGTGGGTCGGTTCCTTGCAGTGGAGTACCCAGTGCTGCCAACTCGTCGACATTTCACTTCGTTTGGAAATGTGACAAAATAAATTTATCAACTCCTTTGATCTTCCTTCCATTGAGGCGCTATTACAACAATTTAGGGCTTCATCCATCGCGTTTAGTTACCACTACTCTGATATTTATCTGTTCTGTTTCAACAAGTTTTCGAAAAGAAAAAGAAAAGCTATATTATACCATTCATAAATGAATATTTGAAATAAAACGTTAGTTACTGAAGAAAGTACATTAGAAGTTAACTAATTGTTCAGCACTAATTTGCATTCCAAATTCTGCAAGTTAAACTAAAAATTTATGCAATTAACTATAAAATCAGGTCTTTCAGAACATTAAATAAACGGTAAGGTTTGATCGAATTGGATCTGCTTTGTGATTGAACAGAAAATTAAACCTTTGGCTACGAGCGTATAGAAGCCCTGACACAACCTTCGCATAGAATGGAATTTGAATGCTGAATGCTATAACGGGCTAGCATCACTGGGTACGAACGGGGGAGAGAAGCTCGTGGGCGGGCAGGCAGAGGGCGTGCGGGGCGACTCACCGTCCAGCACCCAGGCGCCGCTGGCGCCCCAGCCGGTGCACACGCCGTAGTGGCCGACGGGGGCAGGCTCTGGGTCCTGCCACGACAGGAAGGGCGCGGCCTCGCCCTCCTTGCCCACCTCGATGAGGCCGCCGTTCCAGCGGAGCCAGAAGCCGCGGAACTCGTCGCCCGACAGGATGTCTGGCGTCTCGGCCTCCGCCTTGTCGGGCTTGGTGCGGTCGCGCCGGATCACCGACTTGGTGTTGCCCCAGCCGCCGATGAACACCTACGCCAAGAACGTCGGGTTAGGTTGGGTTGACCCTTCGCCTTGAAATTTCTAATCGGCGAGTCATCAGACCAATAGAACGAAAATCTGAATTGCTTTAAGTTTAAGAAGTTGGGAAAATTGTATCCACAAAAAATAATTCTACAAGAAAATACACTTCTACATTTAATTAATATTTTATAACTAAAAATAGCGATACATTTTAAATAATTGTATAAAATAAATAGTGACCTGCATTAACAAAAATGTAGCTGCACAAAACTCCACAAAATGGCCTTCAAGAAAGCAGCATGCACACTGTTCAGTAAGTAAAATACTAATACATTGCATTAACTAAAATTTGAACAAAAAAAGTATCGACAAGTACTGTAATAACTACTGTATATCAGTTCTTCACATATATTCACATCTTCACATATATATAAAAAAATGTTCCTGATCTCCAATACTAAATGCGTGAAAAACTTCATGCAGGGCGGGCTCTTCTTCGAAGCCGCCTTGTTGTATGACGTCCGCTGTGTCGTAAGCAGTGCCGCAGTAAGTATGATAATTCAGTCAGAAGCTCATTAGCTTTCCTCAAATTCCTGTGTGGATTGAAAATTAGTAAAATAGGAACTTTGGAAGAATGCGCAAAATCCCACAGGTGTACCACGTGGTTTTAAAGTACGTTCCTCGCGGATCGAGTTGTTAAAAAGTACCGCGCTAACATTTAGGTCCAATATTTTCCTACTGAACTGAAACATTCACACAATTTATCTAAGTAACTAAGTGGAAAATGTTGATTTCGTTGAACCTTTCAATTAATCAAACGAATATTCTAAAAAAAAGCAATATATAAAATCTGCATCTAAATATTTAGCAATGTGTACTTTTTCACTTTATAAGTTCTACGTTTCTGTTTTATCTAACAAAGAAGACAAGGAATATTAAAAAACAGTCAAAATGAAAGTAAAATAGCATTTAAACGTACTCTTAATGAATTAAAGATGTCTTACTAGTTAATTCCTTTTAATTTTGCAAATACTGGAAGGTCAAACTATAAAAATAACTTGTTTCATCAAAGTATTCTGAAGTCTCTAATTTGTATAAACATTTTGAACTATTTTCTTCTAAGGGGAAATCCTTTCTTGAATTAATCCAGTGAATTAAATCCGGGCCCACTATATTATCATCATAACGAAGCAAAACATTAAAAACAGAAAAATGTTCAAATATTACTTATGGTTAGTGTACGGCAAGCAAAGGATAGGATCTACACATTTAATTTGCAATGTCGCAATTGTATACAGAATATTTAAGAAAAATGGGCACAAAGGCAGAAGAAATGACGAGGGGGTTAAAGGAAGCAGTCGTCAGTGAACCATTGGTCTAAGAGAACGGATTTATATATACAATTTTTCTCCTTTGTTCCCTCTACCTCACCTCCACAGTTTTGCAGTTTTTTTCTGAAACTTCCTGTATATAATTATATTACTTCATTAATTTCAAACCGTCAGTTTCGGTGAAAACTTAACGCGTTGTTTTTGTTCGGCAACATTGCCCCCGAACAGCATCAAATGATTCACCAGCAGTGTGACTTACGACCTTCGTGTGCGTAAGCTTTTATTTTCTCACGAACTTCAACTGACTTGAGTAACGTAAAATTTTACACCCATTACGAATAAACACAGAGTTACGAGGGACAAGAATCTAAAATGACATCACTCAAGTGACGTCGAAAACCGGTCAATGACGTATCACTCCTCTATAGTACGGGCTATGCACGACACGTCATTACATTAAGTCAGCGTTTATTTATACGTCCTCGTAATTCTGCAGTCTCGTCAGCCGAGGTGACGTGTTGCAAAACTGCCTCGTGATATTTATCCGGTCGAGGAAAAACTACTAACGGCGAAGAACAGCAGATGCACGTAGTAGTTAAACACACGCTCACACGCAGATTGCGTAATATTTCCAAATTCTTAGTCTCTCAGCGTTTCTTGGCTCCTTGACACGGATTCCTAATTGCCGACAATACTTCGACATCCGTTCATTTCCCGGCGCATGTTCACCCAACAACTGCGTATAATTACACTTAACGGGTACAACATTATGTTAAATAAAGCAAATTTTACATGAACTTTTGATTTTACGCTGAGAACAATTTACCTAACTTACCAAGAATATTTGTGAAGGCCATGTGAACAAGAATTTTTTAAATAGATTCTACGTAATCCATACAGAAATTAAACAAAAATTGAATTTCACGGTAATTAGTGTTTCTTTGGAATTTTTCATTACTGCTTTGACGTCTCTGATCTTAATCACTCTGCACAAGTTTAATAATAATTCTCGTATTGCCAATCAAACATTTCTGTTCTCTCGTTCTCCATAAATGCAATTTGAGCGAGTAATTGTGTTTTTTTACAAACTTCTGAAAGATTTCAATATCTTATTCTATGCTCACTTTATTATAACTCTTCTCCTAATACGTATTTTCATTGCATTAAAATCTATAAAATGTACGAAGGAAATGCAGTCTTACCTCGTACATGGGGTCTGCTTCCTCAGGTCCAGCTGTGAGAGCAACGTGCGCATCATTGGGCGCCTTGATTTTGAAGTTCAGCGACCCGGAGGTCACCGGGTGGAACTGGTACTCCAGCTTATCAGGGGTCTCGAGTTCTGCAATCACACAAGAAATGCTCATTATTAGCTGGATAATCTATTCCAATCAAATCCTTCGACTTTTTACTTTCACTACATTTTTCATCTATTAAACGAAGTTCGTTGGAATAAACATGTAGTCGCAACCTGCAATGGGAATTGCAATTTATAATTCGCTTAATTTATACTTAGTTTTCTACGATTTTTTTTAACGTTTCAAAAATCCGCGAAACTGTTCTTTTCCAGTATAATTATAATTAAGTTGATATTTTTGTAGGATTTGTAGGTGTTCTTTGGTTTCTCATCTCTTTCAAACCTTTTAGATCAAATTGAAATTAGAAAAACCGATATTCTTCATAACAAGGATTTCGAGGGCCGTGTCTAAAACAATGGAAAATACTCCAATTCTCTGCTCATGCAGTGAACTTAATGTTTAGAAACTAAAATCTAGAAAATGATTTTCAATTTTCTTAGGAATTATGTTGTATTAGTACAAATACTTTTTTGAAGCTTAATACTGCATGCAACATAATTTGACATCAAATTTAGTATCACATTTATTTCTTATCTATTAAAAGTTGTGGCGCAGTAGTTACTACATTACATTCCCGCATTTCGTGGAAATCTTATTGTAAATCACATTCCGCTTAAGAATTCTTGGGAGAGAGGGATTTATTTCATCAGACTAATTACCTGTCTATTCAAGAAAGATTTTTTCAAGCCGCAATAATTCTTGAGTTAAGGAAAATACTTCGCCTTGAGTTTTGCAGAAGTATTTCTATGCGCTATAGTATTGTTTCATGGAAGTGTTGAAAAATGCAAACACATGCAATACATTTTTATGTTCACAGGACAAATCTTGGTGCTAATAAAAACGGAAGAGTTGATCAATCTTTTCACTTCGAGGGCCTCCATGCTGACATGAGGACTAATTATACAATCCTGATAAAATGACAATACATTTTACATTTGGTGTACACAATTTGTCAATAGAATTTCTCGGAAGGACTTTTTCCTTCTGATTCAGAACTAAATCTCTCCAAAGGGAATACAAGTGGCAATGTTAAAGATTATAAACAAGGAATCAGTTCAAGCCTGCAGCGAAGTTTCCCCATAATTTCTCGCCTACCACATTTTCATACTTCACACACGAGAATACATTTTTTTAAAAAAAGCCCTGGTAATATGAAAGAAAGCCATACATTTGTGTAAAACTACAATCTGTAGATCTCCCAGAGCTCTGAAAATTTAAAAATATGCATTATTTTGGTAAAGTTTATAGTGTTATTATATACAATTTATTTGATTTTATAAAATTCTGTGTATTAAATACTTAGAATTAAAAATTATTTTTTTAGTTTAGAGATAACGAAGCTTCACTCTAAATTGTTTTTCAACCACTGCACTTTTTCCTTCGAATTCGATTTTATGATTACAATATTGTTTATTATTATATATTCATTCTGTGGTAGTGGGAAAGTCGGACGCCTAGGGTCTAAGGGATGTTTGCGGCATCCACGCATCTCTGGACAAAATTCTCCGACGGGAGGAAACCTGCGTGCGGGTGAGCGATGCCGGCAGTGGAGGCCGCCCGGTGGCCGAACGGCCGTTGGGCTCGAACGGCGGCCGGTCGCCTTGACCCGCGCGCCTCTGCGCCCACGTCACCTCCCAACGCAGCTCCCCCCCCCCGCATCTCCTCTCACTCCCATTCAATTGGCTCTGCCTCCCAAGATCTGTGTTAGAGAAGGTTTCTAGACTCATGTTTACTCGAATTTAGTTACATAGGCTCAAATATCGACAATTAATTATTGTTCCATCTTTTATCTTTATACGTTCATGTTCGTATAACAAAAAAACAATACAACTTTTTTTAAAAAGTATTGGAAGAAGATTCTAATAAGGCTCCCTGGAACCTTCGCTACTTATCCACAGACCAGCTATGTAGCCTAATCTAATGACACTATTTTTGGAGGAAATTATCACAGTTCTATTTCCTATGACTAGTGGTGGATTCTGCGCATCGAGAAAAGAGTTACAAGTTCGAGTTCCGTACATTGAATAACCCAAATAACCCAAAATACCCAACAAAATAAGATGGATGGAAATCAGGATGAAATGTTGGTACTAAGATAGTCTGTCCTTACCTTGCTTACTGTTAGATCAGTCAGAAATATACAAAGGTCTACTTAGTTTACAAAATGGTTTTAGAGTGTAGCCAGACCACAAGATGTAGAATGATTTGTTTACATCAGGATTCTAAACTTATCCGCCGGAGTAAATCAGAAAAAAATTGGCACCAGAATTTTAAGAACTAGTGCTGTATGCATTTAATCTGACTGGAAACATTCTGCAATTTTTTGTTTAAATATATTCAGTTTCTGAAATGGCAAGGTCTTCTAAATTTTGATCATTGTGTGTACTTATGTTTACCGCGGGGATAAAGAAGGAGAGGTTATTTTTGAAGAACAATAGTTCAACATTCATTATGGTGCTTCGATTGCACAACATATCTACATAGATATATACTAAAATGACATAGCAATGTATTCAAGAGTAGGCCTGACTGTGAGAAAATCGGAGTTTGAACAAAAAGATTACGCATGGCGCGGGCTTCGAATTGTTTTGTAAATATCGCATTAGTATTGAAAGAAATCTACGGTTGCGAAAGGTTCTAATAATAAAAATCCTAAACGATGAACATTGACTATCGAAATTACGCCAGTGGAAAAAAACACTGCTAGGGTAGGTCAATGTCCCCCCCCCCCAGCGGATTGTTATCATATTGGTTAAGAGTTCTATTCGCGCTTATTTCAAAATCTTAACGAACCTTTTCAGGATAATCCTCAGTTATTCATTTGCATGACCATTCACATGTCCGTGGAAATAACGTCGGAAAATGATTTTTTGCTGATATCCGAGTTTAAAGAAGTAAAGGATGTTGAGAAATATATTTACGAGGAATATGACATTTTGTATCATCCCCCACCCCCGCGTGCCATGGCTAACAAGGGAATCGCCCGATCGCATCACGTGATCAGGTTTTTTTTCTCAACGCTAATCCCCCTTTCACGTATTGTTTACTCGAGAAGGCCGACTCCATCCCGGTTCGTTCATTCTAGGTTTCGAAGGGAGCAAGAATTTTAGTTAACTTTGCAATCATAATTAGCGCATATAGATGTTCTCGCACTAGTCCAGAGAAAATGTTCATGGTAGGAAATTCCAAGTTTTTTTCACAAACTTCTCAGAGAGAAGTTTTCAACGTTGCCAGTGCTCTAAAGGATGTTCAGACAAGTGAATCAATGAATATAATACTAAGAGCACGGCGAACGTTTAAATCAATCCTTACACTAGATGGAAAACTGAACGGGATGCAGCGGGGGGCGATGCCTTTTTGGGGAATTAGAAAAACTGCTTCGGAAAAGTTGACCGTGGGATGCAGACTATACGTCCGGCTGGCAAGATGGAGCCAGCCGGAAGATGGAGAAGCCAGGGCCCGCTCCGCGCCCTGCGTGACGCTCCCAGCCGCGTGCCGTTGCAGCGGTCGCATCGTGAGGAGGCGGGGTCGCCTCGTGCGGCGGCTTGTAGCGGGCGGGGGGAGGGGGGAGGGGGGGGCAAGGCGAGCGCATTCCTCGGCGCTGCGGAAACGCCGCAACCCGCCACTCGGCCGCCCACGGCGCCCAGAAGCACGCGGTGGCGTGGTGAGGGGGGGGGGGGGCTTGGAGAATGGCCGGCGCGGCCCGGCGCCAAACTCAGAACATTCACATCAAGACAGTGGAGGCTAGTGCCAGTTGAAGCACTTATGCACTACAATTAAATTGTTTTGATATTTAAATATGTCTACTTATACGAAAATAGTATCATTATTATTCTACTTTGTCATAAAATTATCTTACATTATCCCTGAATAGTAGTAGAGTAAGTGTGTGCGCGTGTGCGCGGATCCGTCACTCACGGTTAGACCACTTCCCGTGCCCCCTATCGAGGCATACGAAGTGTCACTCCACGCGTCTCGATCTCCTGATGAGGAAATGAATTTGTTTTTGGATCCGGCCAGAAGATTCAAGAAACTTCCAAAAACGTGTATTTACGTGTTTTAGCGCTTCCATCTTAGCAAGTATGCCTGGTATTAAACCAACGCCACCTAAATAGATCTAAATAGTTTGCGTTGAATGTGACAAGTGAATCACCGTGTGGCAGATTTAATTTAATTTGCGTTATTAACTTATTTCTAAAGAAATTGCAAATCCTACGAACGTTATCGCCTTGGAAATTCTTGAACTTTTAAGAACTTCAAGTAAATACGGAGAAAGCCAAACGGAGTAATGCTACAGAAGCACATTTACGTTCGACTTCTCGTATTTACATTCTTAAGCGTGCAAATACAGACAAATACATTTTGAAATGAATGTGACTAACAACTTATTATTATTAAAACTTAACCAACACTTTATTCACAAACCTACACAACTGTCGCCTTTAATGTTTACACAGATTCGCCTGCAAAACGATAAATAAAGCAATTACATAAATAGAAGTGAACACAGAGTGGTTTTGGGGGGTTTTAATCTCTTCGAAAATTAAGGGACATAAATACAGAATTGTTAAGCAAATCTGAGCAAGAATAAAATTTAGGTGTAGAAGATTGTCACAATTTTCGGAACCAAGTCCGAATGATCTTTATATCTAATAACGCTGAAGCGCAGCTTATACATTATTTTTATGAGCATATTTGGACATATTACGAAAAAAACAACTAAAAAATGTAGCTGCACTAGATTCTAACTATTGAGAATCATTCACACCTTCAAGTATTTTTACGGCTTTCATAATTTTGAAATTGCAATATCAGTTAATATCCCCTATGGAGGTACGATTCAGGCCATTCGCTATTGGGAATTTTCGAAGAGTAGTAAAACATTAGCTACTACGATTCACTGGTATGACCAATGCTAGAGACAGAGCGAAGAACTTATTCGAACAAATATGTGCACGACATACATTTTCAACACGTGGAAATACTTTTAAAACAGTTTTACAGCGCCGGTTACGCCACATTTAACTAGTTCGAAATAGGACGCAGACAATCCGCGCAAGTACTGCGGGTCTGCTTGTTCACTCGGTATTGCTACCTGGGAGCGACCATGTTGAAATCTGGCGATAACACGCCGTATGGAGCGGAGAGCGGCTCCACGTTGTTACAGAATATCTGTAAAGAGCTAATGAAAGGATGAGTCGCGAGATCCTAGAACGAAGATCCTTCAGGTCGCTTTCACAAATGAGACGTTCTCGGCGTCCCCACTCAACGGGTCAGAGGTCCCAGAGGGCGAAAGGGAGCGATGGTGACAGCTGTGAGCAAACTTCAAGGGAAACTATAAATTGGACCAATCAGTTTGGTTGTAATTTCCATTAGTGTTTATGTCTACTTACGTTTGAAATTTAAAAAAAATACAATTTCAATAGTTTCAAAACCTCAGGATATTTCATTCCCCGAACAATTAAGAAAATTTCACATTTGTAATATGTGCAGAAATGTGATAACTTATCCTGTTAAATCGCTGAGGAAAATCTTTCGTGCTATGGAGTAAACTGAGCAGAAAGAACATACGTAGTGCTTTGTGTCTGGCTGGCTTCGTTGACTAAGACAACTGGAGCGTTCCGCCAGGACCAAGACGACATTTTGTGATCCACTATCTTTCGAAGTCACACCACTTAATCGAGGCAGAGCAAATAATATCCCTTGTGATCCATTTCCCTTATGTTTATATTTAGTTTTGTAATTTTTTAAAAATATATCAATGCCAAAATTATGGAAGTTATTCCTTCCCAACGTTTCGTTTATGAACGAGTAATGAAGTGCCGACTTACATTTTGAAACGTCTGAAGTATTAATTTTTTAATTTTTCTAACATGTTAGAAACCACACCAAGGTAAGAACTACTTTTATTTCCCCTTCGATTTCCACAGAAATAAAAGAAAATTCATTTCGTGTCCTGAAGACAAGTCTTTAAATCTCTTTACTCTTCGCAGGTTTTCCTACACGTACACCATGTCACCCAACCTCCGAAACCTGACCGATTTTCGAGTCCTATAGTTGTTGCCCCCTCAGTATTTCCCTAACAAACAATGCACGGTGGGCGAGTAGTTAATGAGAAGCCCCTGTATTTGGTAAGAGGGGTTCTAGAAATTTAGCATAATCCATTTGAGAAGTCCCACATATCCCGAATCGCAATTCCAGCTCAAGTGTTTTAAGTTCCTTAGTTCTCGTTCGAAGTTCTTCGTGCATTTTCTTAATGCAATTCCACAATACTCGCGTGATCTCATTTCCTCCCTCAAAATTGCCTCCTATTCTGGTCATGTCCGACGTCTTCCTTCGAACGTGTAAGATTTGTTCAGTTTTAATATTAGATTTTAGTTTCACTCCATGCTCTCCATCAGAACTTCCTTAGAAATCGCTGCCCACAGCAACCGGTTGCGGAAACCTGGCAGAGCCGATCAGCACAGATTTTAAATCAAAGTTACGACAAGCAATCGTAGGATGTAAACCCTCGCGTAGGAGGTATCTCGTGATCTACCTCGGTGGCTCGCGTGTAGGGTGCAGCGTGGGGCAGGGTAGGGTAGGTGAGTGGGTGGGTGAGCTGCATCGCCTTATTCCGTGACTCATTCACTGGTGTTGCCGGCCATGAAGAGCGTCGGCCCCTTCACTGTCTCGCTTCGCCTCCTTTTGCAGCGGAAGGTCGTCCCGCCACCATTGCACCGCCTTCTTCAAACCCATTCCCAAATTCATTTGAGCGTCTCAAACAGCTCGAAGTTATTTTAGGAGAATAATTAGAAAGAAATATGTGCATAGAATCTGGAGAGCAATTAGGAATTAGTTTCCGAAATAACCTAATTTACATTTTTTTAAATTAAGATGCTATATCGGAGCTATTGAACCTGTTAGAAAGCAGAGTTAGATGCGTTTAATACCAATTAGCTGCGTTTATGTTGGCTAAGTCTTCTCATTTGCCAGGACACACTTCCGCGAACGCAGTGCTGCAGAACCTTCATTAGAAAGAGCTCCATAATTAAGTTATGACAGCCATTTTTCATTTCTTGATAAAAAAAAAAATCAACGCATGAAATTTGTATAATAACTGAATGATTCTGTAATCTTTACGAAATGCAATGCTTGCTTGCAAACTTTATTGAAACTAAAAAAAAAAAAAAAAAAAAACATTTGACTGGCAAATGTATACTTCGACCTTTGGAGGTAATGAATAAGCAAGTACAGAATAAGCAAGCCATAAAAGCCATTCGATAGCTACCCAATAAACCAAAATGAGTTTATCAAAGGAGTCAATGATCGATTCTGTGCGTAATAGAATATTCAATTTTTTTTATGGAGATAATGAAATGGAAATCACTATCGGGGTCGAACCGTCTTGGGGTCTTCCTTGCACTGGAACCATTAATTCCACCTATAGGAAAAACATCTTAGATCCCTACTTGAAATCCAATATAAGAATAATTAAGATAGTACTTTTAGTTTTAAGAGAGCTTCAAAAATCTAAACGAAATAGACAAAATTATGGCTGTAAGTACAACATTCTCTGCATCAGTACATTAAAAATCAGTCGAAAGCGGGTTCTATTACAGCAAAATGAAATTTCATGAACAGATTTCCGGAAGTAGTTCAGAAAGCGAAACTTGGCGTACCGTATGAGCGAAATTTGGCTATCTTGAAAGAGGATGCCATCGTTTTCGCACGAGTGGCACACCCTTTTTTATATCCATTACTTTTAGTACGGATTCATGGAAACAAGTGTATACTGTAGGGTTCATTCAATGGGCCACATGATTATAAAGGAGTACTTCCTCCAAACCTGAGAGACCTCCATGTTCATTCCCTTTTCTCCCTCAGTGTTGCGAGAACTTTGAAGTACGCGTTCCGCAAAGTGTTACCACAAAACATACAGCAAAGTAAAACATTTCAATAAATGAACAGAAAACTGAAATAGTGGTTCCAAAGATGACTGCTAAAAAAAATAAGAGACCTAATGACATCTGCCCTAATTAAAATCAAATTGTCATTTTCTTTAGTCCCTCTTTGATTACGAGCTCAAAGTTAATTTTTTTGGTCCAATGTTAAAAAAAATTTTCATGCGCAACGCCAAAACTTACAGGCCACCACACTTACGTTTCCCTATTCTTCAGAATTTCTTACAACGTTTTAGCTTTGAGGTTATCATACGTGCTTTTTCTTGCTGGCTCCCAGACTGGCAGCCCCTCCGAGAAGACCTACGCGAGCGGAAACCAGTGAACGGAGCGCCGCGGCAGCGCGAGCCTCGCCGTAAAAGGCGTGTCGGGCGGGCAGCCGTGGAGCACTGCGGCGGGGCGCGGTGGAAGAGGCGGGGCGTGGAGGGGTGGGGAGGGGAGGGCAGCCATCCGCGTGGGCCCCGCGCGAACCCCGGCGCGGGCGGGCGGGCGAGCGCAGGCCGACCTTGACTGCGACGACGACGCCCGTCGCAGCCCACAGATTCTGCTGCACTCGCCCTCCTGAGCAACGGTTTTGGCCACGGAGCGTGGAGCGTCCGCTTCCACTTTAACGGCGACGAGAGCTGCTCGAGGACTTTGTATTCGTCCTACGTAAGATCGGCCAGTTGGGATCTAACGAGTACACATTCGAAAATCGCTGTATTTAACACATTTGTCGCACTGAAAACCGCTTTGACTTCTAACAGAACGTGCTAATAACCTGTGCCGGAGCTACACAATTTTGGACACGGCGCAATGCTGACACGTAGCCGCCCCCCACCACACGAAATAAAATTAAAAAATTATCAAGAAAAGAGTTATTTTATTCCAAAAAATAATAAAAATTACAACACTAACTCTAGAAAAAGTGTTTAGAAATGTACTTTAAATAATATTTTCAAACGCTAAAAATTTTATCTAGTTAGTTTTTAATAAACGTTTTTACTGTTAAACATATGAAATAATATGAATTTTAGTGGAACCTATTTTAATGCTAGCTTCATTTGATTCACCCTCAAGTACTTTAGTACGCTTATATCGGAGAGAGGGTCATTGCTGGTCTGTGGTGTGTGACCTTTTCATGGAAACATTCCTTGAAACTAGCAATGTCTTGGTTATCACAGGTGCAGATTGCAAATTGCAGTTGTTCCCACAGTTTTAGAATTTGATATTTGCTTTTTATGCACATGTTCCTATAGATGTACGATTTAAAATCTGCTTTTCGACCAGATTTATTCAATTGCTTTGTACACAGGCCTACAATTTAAATTATTTTCTGTCAGTTACATAGATTTTCATGTTACTTGAGGGTTATTGACTTCGGTTACTTTTAGATAGTCTCACAAGATAAAGCCAAAAATAAGAGAACCAATGTTTTTTGTCAACAGAAAAAGACCAAGAAATTTTCTGAAATCCTATCCCAAAAGATGAGGCATTAATTCGTTTTGCCATGTCTGTCCCCGAGGTAGATATTCCCACTGAAGGGGAAAAATCATATTCCGTCGCGGTGGCGATGGTGTAACAGTTAGCAAATCGGGCTGTTATACCCAAGTTCGTAGGTTCAAACCGATCAAAGTCGTGGATTTTTAAGGGCGAAAAAAGTCCTTCGTGAGCCTTCGGAGGGGAAGTAAAGCCGGCTGTCGCATGTTAGTAGATTTACTGCAAGTAAAAAGATCAAGCCTAAATGAAGCCTCAAATTACGTGTTTCGTCGTAAGTAATACCTTCTTTCTCCCCTAGTAGGAGAAAGGAGAGTAACGAAATATGCGTGGTCAGACGGAAGAGGAGGCCTCATGGCCCGCCACGTAAAATAAGGCATTCAATCATATTCCCCACCAGAGGGTTAACAATGATTAACTGGCTGCATGCAGACCCGTGCAGTACTGGAGGTCTGAAGAGCGAGCGTTCTCACACGCGGTGCCCCGCTGCCCTGCTTCCGAGCATCGATCGGGGTTCGGCGGCGCCGGAGCCGCGAGGGCGCGCTGTGTCTGTGGGCCTCCCCGCCTCCGTGGGATGGCGTCGGGCGAGTAGGAGCGCGCGTGGTAGTCCAAATTGCCCTGAATTACAGCACGTCCATCTGTCACGGGCGCTGGCAGGAATTCGATGCCGTCGCGATGGAGACGGCGACGCCCTTTTCAGGTGGCGGAGGAAAAGTGGGAGGACCGGTCGAGGAAAAGTGGGGTACGGTGGCTTACCAAGAAATCCTGTATGCGGTAGGAAAATTGTTGCGCCTTTGCAACATATCTCTAAGTACCTTTTGGGGCATTGGGCGCATGAAGTAATGGATAAATTCTTCTTTAATCTAGTTGGCCATTGTCTTATCCCCTTCGGCCAGGGGTTCCTAGCCGCTAGATCCCAGGGTTCACAGACTGTCACCCATCCAGGAATCCGCGAAATCTCGAATTGCTTAACTCTCGTCCATGGAGCGCATTTAAGGAATTGGATAGCGACGCCGGCTATAATATGGCAATTGTGCGAATGATAAGAAGGTTCGTCTAGAAGCAGAGACGATCACCGAGTTACAAAACACCTAAAATTAGTGCCTCTACCACATTGAGTCCTTCGACTGAACCTTCGCATGGGCTCTACTTTCTGAATTAACGCACTTTTCATTTTTTCCCCTCCCTGTCTCAAAAACTAGTTACTTGTATTTTAAAAATCCGAGGGAAATTCTAATCATGTTTTACTATTTTGTAATATGTTGCATCAATATTTTCGTTTGCGTTCCAACAGGAACGGCAAAATCTTACTACTGAAATTGGCGAGTTCCATAAAATTCTGTTCATGATGTCCTTTGCCAACACCAACTACGAACATGACTAGATATCAATTAAAAGTTATCGCATGCAGTTGGGTTCAGTACACTATCCTTAGAATTAAATCTAATCATTTCGTATAAAAGTATAATACAAAGCGAGTCTTCTTGAAAGAACGCGTCAACTGAATAGTACATTTACAAGCAAAAGTTTGCAGCGGATCAAGTTTTCATAAGTACTATGGACTCAAAGGCTACCAGATGTTCAAAAGAATATGGGAAGCAGCTGCTACGTCGACATTACTGCACGTGTGACTGCGATGCGACCGTTTGTGGGAGAATTTTTGCACTACGTAAGTCTGGGAAGGGAGACCTGCTGCGTCTGAAACGCCTAAGAAATACTAATATTGCCAGACGATCATTAAACATTTATAGTTACGACTTAATTTTCGTACTCCTTTTGAGCTTAGAATTTTAAGTCTTTTACTATGAATTCAATGTTTTTGAGAATGTGCATCAATATATAAGTACACAAGTATTTAAAGAAATTTAATTTCTACTAGGTGCCGAGAAGTTCTTAAGATTACTTTTCACATTCAAAGGTTTTTGGTGAATTTATTTTTTCCGGGTAACCAGAAGATTCTATTCGTGAAAATTAAAAAAAAAAAAGAAATATTGCAAATTTAATATCGAGGTTAAGGGTATACCCTCAGAGCATTTTCATTAGTTCCCACATTAAATTCTTCACGTTACGCTTTTACCGATTACTTTGAACCGCCTCTCGACCACCATCACTGGAATAACTGCTTAAAGAGAAAAGGACTAATTGAAATCCCGCAAGAGCTATCGAAGAAGAGTCCTTGAGAAACAAATAGTGGGTTGCTTTGAAAACAATAACGCTTGCCCGTGAAGGAAGTAGAACCTTCATCGAGCACTCTGCATCATCAATGTTTCCGGCAATTGAACGACAATAGCGGAAATAAACAACTGAAGACTGGGCGTTTTATTAATGTTCTGTACTATATGTACTGCTACTCTCCCCTACTGTTAAAGAAAAATAGCGCGTACGTGGAAAACGTAGCAACTATTCTGCTTGTAATAAACTAAATATTTTAACCAAGGAAGCCAGTCACCTCTCAGTGGATCGGGGCTGCGTAGATTCCTTTCATTTTCTGCGCGAATTGGAAAGAAGTAATAAAGAAATTAAAAACTGCTCTCGAGATTCAAAAGGAACATTGTTAGATCAGGTACATGTATGATTACACAAAGGAATGGTACTGAAATAACAATATTACGTTTCATCTATACATTCATGTCGCCATTGAAGAAAATAAATGCGTTCTTTAGCGGAAGCGAGGTCCACTACTATGCTAGAGACTGCAATTTGATAAGATCGTATACTACGATTCTGAAGATAAAAATCTTAAAATAAATTCACCACAGAGCTTAACTTGAGTAAATTATATCCCACAGGAAAAAAAGTGAACGCCAATAGAATTCTTAAATAATAAAGACCACTATTCCCAGAAATGGCTAAGAGCACATTAAT
The DNA here is from genome assembly GCA_964035755.1 of Teleogryllus oceanicus. NCBI lineage: Eukaryota > Metazoa > Arthropoda > Insecta > Orthoptera > Gryllidae > Teleogryllus > Teleogryllus oceanicus. The sequence goes on along the minus strand of CAXIVR010000003.1, from coordinate 125,976,043 downwards.
GAACAGTATTTATACTGACAAACCTGGGAATTTTCAGTAGTTCTAGTTACTAGTTTTTAAATAGAGGCAGCACTAAACCGACAAAGAATCACACCATAGCTTTATTGAAAATAAGTTGCTTTTTGTTTATTTCTTTGTGAGATTCGGAGAGGCCTTTCAACTTGTTGCGGCACACGCTCAGGAGACCTGAACGTTCTTGAGAGCCAATGTTTTCGGAACGCATTCCCCGTGCCGATGCCGACGCCGGCGCCGCCGGGGTGAGACTAATGGCGGAGGTGACGTCACCTGCGCCGCGACGCCAAGCGTCGAACTACAGCCGCTCGCCGTGGCGACGCCCTGAGCCTCCGCCGTCGCCGTCGCCCGCTTTCCCTCGGCGCGTAGGATGGCGTCAGGCATGAGAATACGCGGCGCCCTCAGGCAGTACTTATAAGGCAACACGCAGCTACAGCGTGAGTTATTAGCAGTTTGACATTAGACCGCGTGATGCCCCTCGGGCAAGGTACCCCTCGTGAAATGCACGTATCTCATTAGCACCATCACTTGTGCGAAGGAGTGTTTACGCTATTTTGAGTCTTCAATGCAGTATTTTTTTTTCCTTTATGGATTTGTCTGGAAACTTTTTAGATAAACTGTCCTGGCTTTATGCACGACGATTGTAAGACTGCGCCACGGTAAATTTATTCATCTCCACTGCAGATAAGCATTGAGAGTATCTGTGCTTCTGTATGTTTACACATGCAGGGGAATGAAGGTAGTTTAGCTTCAGATGTACAATTGAAATGTCAACAAAATCTTATAAATTGACCAGGAGACTTTGTAGTAACAAATCTGTATCTCTGTAAACCGCTTACACCAGGAAGGGTCTCAACTGAAACAGGTGCGGATCTAGCCGATTATTTTGGAGGGGGGCATCATAGATTCTTGTTAAATAATAACCATTTGCTATTATATTTTGTATGATTTTTGTAGCGATATTATCTAATATTTTCTAGATAATTACACGATTCTAACATGCATAATTAAGCCAATTTTGCTAATAAGGGGAACGTAACCAACGAAAACTCTAGGCCTTTTAGGAGGAGGGGGGGCATGGCCCCCCGGATCCGCCACTGTGCCGCTTTCGCACCAACCCACCCCACCCCCACCTCTCCACAAGCTCCGCGGCAACATTGCGCCTCTCCCGCGGCGCGCGTGCTGGTTCTCGCGAGCGCCGCCTCCCATTCAGGAGGTTTCCGGCGCTGGCGCAACCTCAGCCCGCCTCGTGCGCTCGCGCGCGCCCAAACCGGGCGAGCCGGTGCCTGTCCCGGCGCGGCCCTACGCCCTGGGGCGCGCAGGAAAAACCCGGCGGCGGCCTTGAACCCGGGGCGCCGCCGCGGTTGTTCTTGCTTCCAAAGGGGCGACGCGACGGCAGCGCTGGGGCTGAGGATGCGGAGAAAAAGCCATGCAGTGAACTACACTCCAACTCAAAAAACGTTCACGTCAGTGTAATCGTTCCCACGATCTGAGTTGGATTCATTCCCTGATGTTTCCGGGCGAGCCAACTGCAACAGTCATTAGTCCCTGTAAGTATACTGCGCGTTTATTCGCGAAAGGTAGCGATGTTCCTTCTCCGCTGAAATGAGACCTTTTGCGTCCACATATCGGGTTGCGGGGAGTTACTCCTCCACGTCATCTTCGCGAGCGAGTAACAGCACACCCGCGACAAGCTGACAAGCTCCCGTTGTGTGTCCCGACATGGTAAGGTAGAGTAGTGCACGTAAGTGTGTGTGTGTGTGTGTGTGTGTGTGTGTGTGTGTGTGTGTGTAAGGGTACTGAAGAGAAAAGAAAGATCGCGCGTGTTTCGTGACCCTTTGATAGTGTACTGCACTAGCATTCGTAGGATTCTCCAGAGATCGGCTGAATTCGACGTAGTATAGCTTGTGTCGAAAATTCGCCGCCAACGGTACTAGAACCCTAGGACCTCCTAATCAGACTCTGCATTGGCAACAGTTGTTGCCCAGAGCAACTCAGCCAGTTTGGAAATTATAAACCTCCCGTGGATGACGAGGCGTCAGTGGGCACAAGCAATGAAACGAACCGTGATGCGTCCGTGATACAGTTCTTGCGAGTGTTCTATTGAAAAACGTATTTTTATTTTCCTTCGCTATCTTTTAAAGATAAATTTAAAAAAGTGAAGACCATGAACCCAAACTAACGAAAAAAGGAAATCTTTACTCGACATTTTAGCAAGCTCTGCGTTTGCAAAATACTATGGATTATCACACAACTGCTTAAAATGAGATCCGTCCTTTACTACAAAACCAAGTTACGGCTCTGGATCAGCGACTTTTGATACGAAGGCCGATAACTACGCCAAAGCCACAACGATCTCCGCTAACGACATGACCGGAAACGGAAGCGGCAGAGGGTGGGTTCGGGCTTCCGCGTGGCGAAGCGAATCTCTCTCCGCCACCGCATCCTCCGAAGGCGCACCGAGGCACGTGTGACTAAGGCGGATATCGCGTTGGCCAAGACGATGGTCGCGGCCAATGTAGTAGCTACCGCAGCGTGTCGGCGGCGCAATGCATGTGAGAATTTGACGTCACCCCACGGGTCCCTGGATGGGGTGAAGGAAGGGAAGTAAGACGAGCGTTGGGAAATTCTGGTGCCAAAAAGGGAACAGGAAGTCTGCATTAGATGGTTATGCAATTGCGAAATAGGACACACAACACCAGCTTACAGGAAGAGAACGGAGAGACTGTAACAACCTTCAGACAGAAAGAATTTTAGTCTTTCTATTAATGTGGCTGAAAAAATTGACTTTTTATAAGTTAGCACAAAAACTATTTCCAAAAGCAATAATTTCGAGAATCCTAAGAAAAAATGTTGAACGTCTCTCTAACAAATGCATGTACCAAAACGAAACATTAAAATTTATCCAAGTTCTTACTGCATCTTGCGTCAATTTCATTCCTTTTCGTGACACCAAGAAAACCATTGACAGCTGGATTCTTTGTGTGCTTTACGTTATGGGAGAAATAAAGGATAGGCAGATCGAACCCACTAATTCTGATTAGCACCATTCTATGTACTGTAAGCAAGCGAGGGAGATTGTTTACGCCGTTTCCTTATCTCCCTCTTCCCGAAAGGTGACCAGGGAGGAGATTTACCGTTACTTTCCATTGTGTAATTGTAGGAGTGACTGTGCGGGAGTGACAAGAAGGGTTACGAATGGAATGATAGTTCAGATGTGATTTAAGCTTTGTATGACAAGCCAACCGTGCCCCAATCAGCTTGTGAAATCCTTCAATTGATCTTGCGGGAATCTAGCATTCCGTCATCTTCGACAATGCTAGTTTCTGAACCACCAAGATCAGGCCTTCAATTACATTCATGGTAAATGCAGTGTAATTCTATAGACCTCTTTCAGAGCTACCAGTAATCTAAATCACGTCAAGTGATGTTAGTAGGCGTTTGCTATTTAAAGAGTTTTAAACTTTTTGTGACCTAAAACCTTTTCCAACACTATCTGATGAACTACAGGAATGTTTTGCATTAACCCGAAAGATAACTGGATTCATGTTCTGCTACACGCATTACAACTTCATTCTGTCATTCTGACCACAATCTGCCGGGTAAAAATATGATATGACATCACGCGACTTGGTGCAGTAAGAAGTGCTAGTGACGCGGAGTTCTTGCTGGAAAGGTGACCCTGGAGATCCTATTACAAGGAGCACCGAGTAAGAGCTAACAAAGAAACCGCAACAGGCAAAGAGAAACAAATAGGTGAATTGAGGGTGATTGACGACGCCAGAAAAAATGTCTAGGAAATCGATGGAAAGAAGCTTCTCAAATATTGTTCATGTTTGAGAAATGTTACCTCGAGGACAAACTGTAATATCTCTCATTGGAACCAATCACGTCCTGGTGCCCCTAAGCTAAAATTATTTGTATCTCTTATGGAAAGTGTTATTGTCCTTCAAAATATTCAATCATTTCTTTCTATTTCACAAAACTGTTGAATCATTACTCGTTAGTATGGCACCAGTAATTTAAAATATTCCCACGAACTAAGTGCTCGTAATTCATATATTCCTTATATGCTTATATTCCTTAAGGACTAAGGGCTTCTAATTCACAAGTCAGATATAAACTATTTAAATTTAAGATGAATCTTAATGTCTTCGCGATCGAGCATCGGCAACTCTTGCATCTTCCGGGTTGTGACTACCGACCCCTACACGAATTACAGACTGACTGAGCGAACCGAACGGCAGCGACGCAAAGCATTGTCAGTCTAGTACCGTTCGTAAGAGGCGACTAGATTATAAGTGTTAGTCGAGAGCGTAATCTTTATTACAATTTAATCCTCGTCTCACTTCCTTTCCCTCAATGCAAGAAACTATTGGGAACTTTCTGAGTTCCAAGGTGATTGTACTTCAGCATGTTGGTCTACTTTTAAAAAAGGAGACATTCGGACGATTGCGAGTTCATAACCTCTTTAGTCATAATAGAACGACGCTAGTATCAGAAAATTTTCATTGAAAACAAAAAATATTTTTTTCAGTAACACATTTTCGCATTATTTTCTGGATGGGGACGATTAGTCCGTGGCAGATCCGGTTAATCTTTTTTTTTGGGGGGGGGCTCAAATTTTTGTTAAATAATAAACATTGTTTATTATATTGGGTTGTAGATATCATACTATCCAATATTCTTCTTTAAATAATTACATAATTCGAATATGAATATTTAAATCAATTTTTTCCAAAAGGACGGTAAATGAAAGCTAAGCCTTTTTTTGGGGGGGGGGGGGCTTGGCCCCCATGGATCAGCCGGAGCGAATAGTCTCCGTTCTTATTCCCAGGGGATCCGCCCTGCCGCGAGCGGGGTATTGACCACGCGGGGGGGGGGGGGGGGGGCACTTCCCGGAACTTGCCCGGCGGCGGAGGGCGCGGGCACACGCGGCGTTGCCGGGCGCCGCAGCCAACACGCGGGCGAGGGGCGGCGGCGTGGGCGGACCGGAAAGGACCGCGGGGGGAAGAGATGGAAAGAACACACGAGGGTGTACGATGGCCGGGTCTACGAGGTACGAACATGGAAAGAGAAACTGGTTAGGCGAGATTCAGTCGAGATTGGGACGTTCACACAAATTATTGTTATCAATATTCTCATCTTTGCCCCCATTCGTGTAATTTAAGATGAAGCTTTGTTTCTCCAATCCATTCTGCAAGATTTTACTTTGTATGTATTCTTTTACTTTATTCTTTTTTCCCAGAAATTAAACTAGAATGTTGGCCGAGATATGGTAGTCGTACCGCCATCAACGTTGCATATTCTTGACAAAGGATCTGACGAAGGGTGAGTATGGCCAATAGATTACATTGTCCGGAAAATGGAGAGAAGACTTTTTAGAACGTTTAGTGAACGACTATACCAGAACCAAGCGTTTTCAGTTGAAAACCAAGAGCATCGTGCAGGAAATAGGATATGAATTACTATCCGACACATTGTAGATACATCATACACAGTTTTAAAAGGCACGAGTGGAAAAAATGTTTAATTGAAAGAAAATTCTACGTCAAGTCTATAACTAAAATAATACAGCATAAGTATACACATCGAGTCCAGTGAGCTTTGGGTAAGTACAAGTCCGCAACGTTTTAGCAAGTTAGGGCACGTTTCGAACGAAAGGGAAACTGTTTGATAAAATTCTCGTGAGTAAAAGAGCGGCGAAAGAAAAGATTTAAAACACTGCAAAACCAAAACAGGAGTTTAGAATTGAATTCGACCTACAGTTTTTGACCAGCGTTTTTAATCCTATCAAAAGCCCTACGAACTTCACGTTCATATTCCTATATGAACATACTGCATATATATGCCCATATAGTCACATAACATTTCTATATTACATAAAGAACTAGTGAAATGAGCAGCATTTCATAAATATTCCGAATCCATCCCATCGAAATAAATAGCTGGTGACTGAACCTTGTGGCACACCACTTTTCCCTAATTCACTCTGAAAACGCGCATCCCTGGCCGGCTAGAGGCGATCAAAGGGAGGAGCGAGTGCCAGCGAAAGACGAAAGAGGAGAAAGAGGAAAGAAGGGAAAGAAGAATCTGCCGCTGACGCCAGCGCTTGGGTGCCTGCCAGCGCCGGGCGCCGCCGGGCCCCAGCGCGGAGCGTCGCGACGGACGCGTCTCCCGTGCAGAAGGCCACGGCCGAGACGCGACGCGACGCCTGCGACCAGAATGCGTGTTATGCCACTCCCTCGCACTGATGCAATGGGATTCGGGTTCGGATCCGCTTACGCGCGGAGACACGTCAGCAAGAGTGGATGTACAAATTTCGAATTGTAGGATCGCTTCTATGTAGTTTTCTTCGATCGAAAAGTTTTTCATTACCACAGTGTGTATCAAATATATGACCAGATTGCAGTGTATTTACCAGAATTTTTAGTTTCCAAAAATATTATAATATCAGAGGCTCCCTCTCTTAATAGTTTATTCACATGCCAATTTTTTCTACGCGATTAAATACATTGAGTATCTATATCATTGGGAGGATATGCCTGCCATTCTATGCCAAAAGGAAAATTAACTGGAAATCAAAGTTGTCCTCCTCTTTTGATAAGCAAGTAATTATCAATGTATCATCCTCCTTTGATGCATAGTTTTCGTAAGATGTTTATGTTTAATTTCGTGAAGGCGCGATTTAATAAAACTGAACAATTTGCGTTGACCACAAATCAAAATTTAGGAAAGCTTTTTCATCAAAACGTCTGGAGCTTGATCCAACGCAATGCTTAAGAGTTCGTTGCGCCACAGATTTCCATTATTGTTCCTAGATAAATCAATCAGATTTGCGAATTTCTCCTGCGAACTTTAGAAAATCCCTTTATTAGTTTAAAGCTGTTTGAATTTTTTGAATTCTTCGCTCCCGGCATGCGTTGCAAAATTCAGCGCAATTTCTGTTGCAGCAGACAGAAAGAATGAAGACAGGCCGCCACTGACGCGCGGTTTGTGGCCTCTGGTTTTATGGTGACCATTAAGACAGGTTCGCGCAAGCTGAATGCCTGCTCCGCACCACAAGCAGCACTTCAGTGCAGGGGCCCACGTACCCATTCGCATTTTCTAAAATAACCACAATTCGTACGAGAATCAAAAATCCTGCAGGGCATATCAAAATTAATGTATTTCTTTAAAATCATGCGCTCTTATAAGTTAGATTATTTACGCTTGATGTACTGCATTTTAAATAAAAAGAGAGGTACTTACAAAATAAGGCCCAAGTGGTTTAATCGCTGAATCGACTACGTTTGGGAAGATTGAATTTTGATTTTTAATACTCCATACGATACAAAATAGTCAGCATTTTAACTGCGTTAACATAAACATAACACTAAGTTCCTTGTGAAGGTTTAATATCGGCGAGTGCAGGCATAATTCTAATCTGTTTCATTTTCTCTAAACGTTTTGAGAGTTATTGTCCTGAGAAAGGCAACGATTTTTCAAGAAGCAGGCTCTGTTGTAAACTCTTTACAAATCTGCACTGCGAAGTCTGGTAACACTTCTCTACTTTCTGGAATCTATTCATCTGTTTGCATCTCGTGAATCAGAGTTTAAAAAATTCTTAGTGGCAAGAAATCTTATCAAACCCTGAAACGCTCAGTCCCATGATAGTGGGCACGAACCCACGCGTAGTGATAGACTGGGACGGTGAAATGCCCAAAATTTACAGTACCTCCGAAATTTTTCCGAGAAAAAGAGCCGCTCTCCGCCGCCCATCCCGAGGCCGCGGAGGAGGCTGCCTCGCCGAGCGTGTCGTGAGGCACGCGTCCTCCGACGACCTTCGGAGGCCTCTACTACGTCGCACCTCCTCGCGCGAGGAGAGCTCAGGATTCTCCCGGGCCGGATGCAGGGGTCGCGCACGCCCGAGCACGCACCACGCACGCACGCCAGCACGCACGTGCGGCCGAGCGGAGGGGCAGCGGCAGCGCTCACGGGGTCAAAGACCCGGAGACCCGCCGCGCCGGGCGAAGGGCAGCGCGCCGCCGTGGAGGTCCCCATGGCTGTTGGATCGTCAGATGTGGAATTCATTGCTCGGAGGCTATTGTGGGCGAGTGAGGAATTTTTATGTTCGACACCAGAACGAGTTTACCCAATGAGGAGCAAACAAATTTGACCTTCACTACCGTTTAGACCACTCTCGACATTTTTTCATCCTATTTGTTAATATTCTGAGACTTATGATATATAATTTTGAACACTATCAAAATATTCCTATTCAGCATCTTAATAGCATGATAAATGTAGATAGTGCTTTAATATTCTTGTTCTACGTCTCTTCCCACACTCAGTAGTTTTGGTTTGCTATATCCTGATGAACTTTCTTTTAATAAAGTTCCATATGTTTACATGTTCAATTAAACTGTCACATGAAATCTGCGTTCATGAAGGTCCTCACAGGTCGACGTATTTTTCTCTAGGTCAACTTCTATTGTTCTTCACGAGTACTAGCAATTTTGTCAATTACGTTAAACGAACTCAAGAATACTTCATATAATTTCAGATGTCACTTAATATCATGAGGCGTCCATTTCAAACCAACGACTGGATCAAGTTCCAAGACGTATGTTATCCATCCTACAAAGCAATTCGCAGGCTTCGTTTGTGAAAGTTCTAATAACTGCAGAATACGTCTTGTAAAAAATGCAACGTGGCATTTACACTGGCAACGAAGACTTCAGAGACGCGTTGTAAAACTAACACGTGTGAGTTCCATTGTAAACCGAAACTGCGGTCGTTGCGAAGTGTGCACCTGGGCGCAGGAGCCGATCCCAAGCGCACACCTGCCGCGGGCGCAGTGGCAGTTAGCGCGTCGCTGACGCAACCTCCGCCCGGCCGCACCCCCGCACCCTCCCTCGCCCCCATTGGCCGCCAACGCGAGACACGCCTGGGAGCAACCGCCAAGTTCATTTCCTGAGTAATTTAGCGTAACGACAAGATATTTGCAAAGGCAACTAGTGATGCTAAAACAGCAATTACTTTCTCCCCCGTATTGTGACGCAAAATTTCGCGAGAAGTATACACATTTTCGAAAAATTGTGCTTGACCTTATTTCAAAATATATCCTTAAGGAACAGATTTTATTAAGGGAAAAATATCCATCTTTAATAATTTAGTTGTAGGAAGACCCCGAAATAATTTTCAACTTTTGCAATTTTCAAAACATTCGGGTTTTTAAGGAACATGACACCTGCACCAGTCTCTTAGACGTCCTTAACAACATTATCCAACAACAAAATTTAGTCAAAAACGAACGAGTTTTTTTTTTAATTAGAAAATGTCCCAAGAGTTTCATGTAAAGTACCCCCTCCCCCCAAATTGGAATAACTGTTTCAAATTCAAGGGGCCGCAACATCAATCCGATGGATTGGGGACTATCAATTTTGGAGAACATCGGCTAAACTGTTTAGCCGCTAGCGTTGTTCACAGACGGACAGACAAACGGAAGGCAAAACTTTCTGCTGTCAATTGATTTTTCGGGGTCAAGAACCCACAAAACACGGATTCTGGCTACACCACGAGTTAGAGGATTTTTAATTTTCTAAATCTAGCAGCTGGAAGTTTTCAGAGTGAGTTTTTCTGGCGAAAATTCGCTGTTTTTCGCGCAGCATTACATAACTCTCTCTACTCTGTAGGGAGAAAAGTAAAAATTACAGCTAGTCAATCCATAAAGATTTTATGATGAATGTGTAAGCACAACGGTGTACATTCGATTTTTCAGTTTATTTTACAACCGTTCGGGAAAATTTTATTTCTCTTTCCTATGAGAAGAGGCACTTTTGTTGTGTTCTTGTGTGTGTTGCGTGTTCTGTCATAACGATCTTTTCGAAAATAATATGATACATTTCTGAAAAAATTGATGAATCCATCAATTCCTTTCGAATTGAGTCCATAGACTTACTAGTGGTATTACATTTATTATTTCCTTAAATTACATAAAAAATGTTCATAGTTAATTGTCAAAGAAATTAATATAGAAATTATGTCTTTTTCAAGGGATACTTAAAAACCATCTACAACTTCCACATGAACAATTCTTCAAAATTAACCACGCATTATATACTCAAGTCAACATTACATGCCTGAACATCTGGAAATGGACTGAATGAATCTATTTGTTTGAAAGAACTCCCCGAACGTTTGTAAATAACGAACAATAGTAGCCCTATCGGCTCTCCTCATTTTCCACTTCCGCTGCAGTCTATTGCGAGGAACCCATGCGTTCGCAGCACAATACATTTCTGCTTCCTATGAACGACCTTTCTGAATATTTCCTGCGAACTGCACTGCAGTGCTGATACCATTAAAAGAATGTTGAAACGAGCAACATTTCAATCACAGCACATCTATTTATACCTACGAGAAGTTCGCATATTGTGTTTTTTGTCTTGACTAGCGTTGCTAAACATCTTAAAGTAACTTAAGTAGTATAATTGAAAGGAAGGTTAGAAAATATTACGATTGCTTTCGTACTTTTAATACTTTCATGCAATGGTCACGCAGTTTTGCCAGAGTTACCTGCGCCAATCGAACAGCAAAAGATGTTTTCTCCTTTCTCGCACAAGCATAGTACTCCTCGAAATCCGGCTTTGTAGTAACCGAACGTGGACGAAAACGCGAAATTTGACAACCAAACCATTCTGATATTCCCACCAGATTGTCTTCCATTCGGGAAAGATTGGTCGCATTATTCCCTCGGGCACCGTCGCTCCGCACGACGTCCATTTCGCCCGACAAACACCGCTCGCCCGCCCCGCCCCCGCCGCCCACCTGAAGGTCGCAGCACTCGCCGGCGCGAAAACATCGTTCGCGCGCGGGGCGCCGACCGTGGACGCGTCAGCCAAGTTCAAGATCGCGCGCTTCTCGAAATACCATGCTCCACGGCCCACGAAACGCGCCGCTGAAAGCAGAAGGGGCTTATCTTTGTGTACGAGTTCTACCGACATTGCGAGAACAGGGGTCGTCATAACATATGTAATAACACCCGTTATCTCTAACATTGACAACCACAACAACTTTCAAATCCAACAATGGTGAAATATGGAATGTGCTGGTAATCCATATCGTAATGAAGAGTGCATGATTCAATGTGTTTGCCTGCCGAGATCGTAACCTCCGCAATGAATTTACATCACGTCACAGTCACGTTTCAATGTTTTAGTAATGAGAGGTAAACAGCAAGTAACATTCTGTCAAGTTACTTACCGGAACTATTAACAGATATGCTGAGACCGAAAATTATCTGCCCCAAATTCTTGCAAAAACCCCAAATGTATAACCTGTTAAAATTATCAGCTCAGAAATTAAGGCTACAATAAGTCTACCGAATTCAGCAATAAAAGTAATAGCTGTAAATAATGTCGACAAAAAATTCACAACAGCGAAATGTAACCATTTGAAAGGAAATAGCTTCAGTCCAGCTTAGTTCAGTCTCACATTCCGAAGTGCTGATCGCATCCAGATCCACTGAAAATAAAATTCCAAATCCTTCGCTGACGTTTCAACTGAAATATTTCTCAAGCCCACACCCTGACAAATACAAGTAGTCATCTCGCCAAGGCAAGTCTGAGCTAGTCTTTTCTAGTTCGAGCCTCAAGGTATCTCACCGCCCGGATTGAACCATGAGTAAATGGAAAGCTAACGCTTCACAGCGTAGGTGTCACCGCTCCATTTGGAGGTCTCAGAACGCGCGTTGGCCGGATGGACGGTACCCGCGTGCCGAACCGCGCCGTGGCTGTTGCTTGAGCCTTGGCAACGGTTGCAGCACTGGCAATGCCATCGTCACCGCTATTTCAAGAGGTGACCAACTCTCTCCCGCGACCGATGAACTCTCCGTTCCAATCTCTATACATGACTGACCCAGACAAATGATACCAAGCTAGATTCTGATTCATTTTATTCTGAATAAGCTGTCTGCTGATTATAAAAGATAGTTTGCTTTACATGTACTGTATTACATTACTGCTGACGTCTGAGAAAGCCACATGTGCATCATTCCGAAAACACTCCTCAATGTTTAGAGTTTCGAATTTTGTCTGAAATATTTTTTAAAAGTTCTACGTCAAGTATAATATTTATTTACCCCAATAAAATTTGAGACCTAATTTTATGTACTTTTCAAAACCTGTCAGCAGAAGATTAACGTATTTTAGTCCACCAAACTTTAAAAGCGACTGGTTAAAACAATGTTCCTGTAAATGAATTGTATCAACTAAACTATTTTCTCCGAGACATATTTGCACTATAAATTGCTACGCGAAATGAATGATCACGAAAATACATATCCTATCTTTTTTTGTTTATCGTCGGAAAAGCGCACGCGATGTCTTACCATAAGAACAAACCACTATTTTTACCTGCACGCTATGCTTTGATAGAAGTCTAGCACAAGGCCGTACCACCACAAAACAAACGGAACTTAAAAAAACTCAAAAAATGGCCATATAATAGCATTGGAAATGGGTCAATACTAGCTGCTAGGTAGGCATTTTGCGACAACGATTTATTTCACGGGGAAAATTGACAGAACTGTCACATATTCCGCTGGTAACGTATCTGGGTGAACGGGTAGTGAAAATATCAGTTTCTCACAGAAAAAACTTAAGCATGCCAGGATTTTGCATAAAATAAAATAAATTAAAATTAATAAAAACTCTTCGGAACTTTCCGGAAGTTTTCTCCCGAGCGGGAAACTTTACGAAGCTATTTTGAAGTAATTTCACTTTAACAGATTTACAAGCAAGTTCTTGTAAGTTTACAAATATTTACATTTAAGTTCTTTTATTCATACGGGGTTCCAATATCAAAACGTGTCTTATCTTTCCCATTTCCAGTCCATTAATACATCCACCTTCCAAGTACAGAAGTTCGAAAACAACCGCTAAAACGCACAGTAAAAACTGCGGACCGCAATAGGCCCGACGCGACGCGTCTAGCGCCACGTCATATTAACCCGGGGCGGGGCGGGGCGGTGTGATGTGGTGTGGCGCGCCACGTGGCCCTGCGCAGCGGCGTGCACAAACGCTCGTCACGCGCGCGCGCGGTTCCGCTTCCTTCGGCGGACGTCGCGCCGACCGGCCGCGCGGCACGGCGAGGCTCTCCGCGAAAGGCCAGCCAGACAGGGACGGCTGCACACGGCACGGAAGTATTAAGAGGCTATTCTGGCGAATTATCGCTTGGTCCACGTAGGATCAGATCGCGAATAACAACGGCTTCACGCGAACAGTAGTACCTCTTTCTGTTAATGGTTCGTCGGTGCAACTTTCAATTCCTATAAAATGGGTGGCGCATACAATAAACGAATACTCAAGCATAGCTATTTTAGTGACAGATGCGACTTCTGGGTTTTGATTCTTTGAGCAGTAGTTGTTTTCAACTTAAAGTGTCCATATCTTTCGCTTCGGCTGGCAAGGTTTTCAGGCATGCATGTCGATAACTTTCTCATTTTTGTGTGTTTGTTCGCTTACCTCCTAATCTTCTTCAGAGTCTTTAAACGTGCTGCGGTATATAACGATGTCAGGTTTTATCAAAACATCGCATACTTCGATTCTTCACCAAAAGGTTTTCGATGTTCATAAAAACTGACAAAAAACTTCGACGTTTTAAATATGATCAAACATATGGTATTTACCCATACTGTTTCCATTTTTAATTAGAGTACTTAAATGAAGTTGTTGTTGTTTTCTCACACTAAGTAATATGTAAATAATGTTTATCGAATGTAAAGAAGGTAATAAAAATTAAGGACATCGTGTTTGGCTATTATTTCACGATTTATTCGCTTTCATTCATAAATTGTCGAAGTAAAGCGTCCTCTATCTAATCTACACAATCCGTAAATATTAGTTTAAACTATATTCTGTCTTAAAAGCACTGTCACCTTAATTTTCCCATCAATGTTCTATACAGACAAGGTTAAAAATGCAGTTTAACGATATTACCACGTAGGAAATTACTGAAAAACGTTTAAACATCGATGTATGTGGAGAAATGTATCGATCGAAAAAACATTGAAAACAAAAAATAGATGATACGTCGATGTTTCTGGTTTTAAAATAATTTTCCACCAGAATGTTTTTCGCCAACTCTAGTGGTATACGACAAACTATTGTAATGTGCCTGCAGACCTAGTTTCGGGTCTTTTGTAATTTCATGCGTTTTTAATTGATTTCGAATTATTTTCAGTACGTCAATTGTACGAATAATAACTAACCACCAATAAATTCTACCGCGAGCCACCGATTTTTAATGAATTTACAAATTTGAACAACTATTTGACCATTTAAAATTTTTCCTTATTCCTGCCTCACGACCTCTGGATGCTGCTTTATTACTGGATAAACTGTTACGATATGTGCGGGGTAACATTGTCCCCTAACTACGACTGAACTATGGAGCCTCTCTGGAAATACTGAACACTTTTATTCAAAATAAATGTGAAATGACTAACCTAACGATTAAAAAATATTAAAGTGTTTTACATGTTTATCTACCAATATAAAATTATGTAAAAAGGGCATCACAGAAGGGGGAACGATAAGAAAGTGCTTTGTTTGCTATCCTCCTCTGACTACACCCTTTGCCATGCATTGTGGGTCCGAGTGCCGTGCAGTTTCGCGTTCCGTGGGTTCCAGCTAGGGATGAGACATCGATGCCGATTTTTTCAAATTACCGATGATTCTATAAAAACCTGCACGTTTTAATCGTCGATGTCTTGAAGCAGATTTTTTTAAGTTTTCGATGTTTTGTTCATGGTTGAAAAATTACCATAATCACAATTTTCTAAAAGTTAAAATAAGAAATAACTGACGAGACCACTGTTCATATATTGGCACCAATCTAAAGCTGTTTGTACTACCATCTTCGAGCCATCTCCTTCACTCGAGATGATTCTGATGCCATAGTATTTCCTTCGTCTTTCCTCATTTCTCACATTGAGAGACTTTTTTAATGCTTTCAGTTAAAATTTAATTTTTAGTTAATATACACGGCCATTTAAATTAAGTTTCGTTGCTTCGCTCGTTTAAAAAACTTGACTTTTTTGGTCGATGTATTATTAACACCGATGTTTTAATTTTGAACATTCTATTTTATTATCTAATGTCGCATCACTAGTTCCAACCGCTCGCCTCGTCGCGCGCCAACGCGCCCCGCGAAAGGGAAGCGAAGCAGTCACTGCAGCCTCCGAAGGCCAACGAAGCTTATGGTCTCGCTGCTTCGGAAACGGATACCGATATTATAAAAACAGTATTGTTTTAACGTCTTCCTGTTTATTTCAAGTTTCCGTTCAGTTTTATTCACTGAAACTGCAAGAATGAATCAGAATAACTACGAACACCTCAGCGTATCCCCAATAAATGATCAAAATTGCGTCCGTTACTGCAGGCTTAATTGAACCTTCGTTAACAAGACCAGATACCCAGGAAAATTGGGACACCCCTCCCAAGGAAAATTGGGACCCCCCCCCCCCAGAAGGCTACAATTTTGGAGAAGTCTACATTAAATTAATTTACATTATTAAACAAGTTTCTTCCTCTAAGCCTCATAACATGAAAACGTAGGCTACCCCTATGTTACATAGACATTTCAAACTAGTTAAGCAGAATCACTAATCGTCTATAAATTTTGCTTTTTATTGTGAACATCTTCGTGCGGAAACTTGTCGAGGCGAGTATAATATTTATGTACACATTCCAGTTTTTCTTTCGTCTGACATTCCTGTCGGTGATTCCTGCAGCGACGTTGCTTCCTCCCGAGGCTAAGCTTTAACCGCCGCCTCTAGGAAATCGATCTTGCTGCTCGCAAGGTTGTCTAGTTTCTCAGCGTCGTCACGTGAATAGAATCGATTGCGAAGTAATGGGAATCTTCTATTCTATTCTTCGACCAGCTAAGGTTTCGTAAACAATGGAATTAAGCGAGAGACAAGTCATTTAAAGAATGTAAGCAACTAAGTTTACAGGTCAGGGGAAAAAAGGAAACTAAAGACTTGGGATATCTGTCAGCAGCTTGTCCTTTTATACCTTTTAACAAAGAATTTCGAATTTATTCAAATTTTAAGAAGGTGTATTAAAAAAAGTCCGACACAAATTTAAATTTTCCTTCACAAGAAGCCATCTACAAACTTATTTCGACTTTGAAGCTCGCTACCCCATCAAGTGCAAGTCCCTTAAAATCGAATTGTTTTTCCTAAGAATCCATTCGAATTCCTCATTCAGCTCTACAATATAGCAACATATTGAAGTTACCACTATTCAGGGCTCACGGACATCAGCGAGCATCAAATGGGGAACTATAAACAAAAATGCATGTGACCGTCTGCTGAAATACATTTACAAAAATAGAATAATAGATCTCAGTGAATTGATATTTTATCAATTTATTGTATACGTAATATAAATTTGTTTTTTTCACGTAGAAAGAAAAAAGAATCTTATGAAGTTCTGGGAACGTGTCCATTAAGGTTTCTGTTGACCGCACCATCAAGGAAATGAACAAGGAAGGAATTCGTCCTATGCATTCAGGCAAGCATTTCCCAGAATGCATCTGCAAAGAAGCGACTGTCGTGGCAGATGCGCCTTGCAGTACAGCTCCCCTCCGCGGCCTCCGATCTGCACCGCTGCGCACCACTCCCCCCCCCCCCCTTCGCCATCGCCGTCGTACGTCCCTTCGCCTCCGCCGACCCGGATTCGGAACCGGCAGAGCGACGGGTTGCATACACGCAGGGGCTCCCAGCGCAGGGCGGGGCCCGGTGTTTTGAATCGGGCCGAGCATTCACAGGAAGTCCGGAAGCGATCCTCCAACCGGAACGTCGGTTGCATTGTTTTGGAGACAACGAGATGATTAGGGATGCGTCAAGTGGAACAGCAATGCATTCACAACGCGTTTTATCTTCATTAAGCAGATTCGCCCAAAAATTTAGACAATCTTGAATTTATATTCAATTTAACCATTAGGACACCCTTTGAATATTTCTTTATCGCACAATCATTTATGTTTACATGCTTAATTGGAATATTAAGGAACATTTCGAAAGCAGGTCTCCACGTCATAAGAGTTTGAATTGTCTCATGCCTCCAGACAACCTCTCCTCTGTTCACACTAAAATCATTAATATAATATTATTTTAAACTAACACCTGTAAAAGCGAACGTAGATACAAATAGATATAGAATCGGTCAATACGAAAACAGCTTTCTAGACTGACCTTTTTTTTTTTTCAATAAAAAAAAAACTGACATACTATATTACTTCTGAAGAAAAATGCATTTACTATGCGAAAACTCTTCTAACACATTTGCTAGTATTATAAGTAATATTACAAGAATAGTTTTTTTACGAAGCGATCGTATAACCGGCACCGGTGCCCGGTACTCACCGATCGACATGGCGGCTGCGGTGGTGCTGCGGTGGTCAACAAGAGAAACGCTGCTCACTGCGGCTGCGACGGAATGAGGACGAGAACTGCGGTCGGCAGCGGCGGCGCTCGCAACTATACGTCTCCACGTCGGCGGGCGCGGTCCCGCTTCTGCGCATGCGCAGACCCCCCTCCCCCGCTATGGCCACCGCCGCCTCCGCCGACGGGGTCGCCAACAACTGGTGACTCAGCGCCCGCGCCCCCGTGACCCCGGTCCCTAGCACCTGCGCCGAGCCCCCGCCACCGCCGCTGCCGGCCGGCCGGCCGTGCCCCAATGCAGATGTCACGTGGTGGATGGATTGCAGTCGTGGTCTCGGAGCAGAGTTTGCTTTTGGAAATGGAATGACGTCGTTCATGGGCATGGTCGTAGGTGACCTTCTTTAACCCATCTCTCTCGCTCCCTTCCTGTACTTCGAGATCCGAAGCTTGGTCATAAGTTGTGTTAATTAAATGCGGGTACAGGCACGTTCTGTTTCTCTATTGTAGAATTCCTGTTGTATCGTTCCTGTTTTGGTGCCAATTTATTTCATTGTATCATTTTTTTACAGACATTAATCTCTAACAAATTATGTCATATATATTTATTAATAAACAAATAAAAATGGATTCGAGTTAATCAACAATATGTATTCGTTATCTTTCGTGTATTCTTTACAAACAATTTCTTACAGTTATTGCAGTTTCTGGTCGTGAGCAGGGTGGGAATCAGCATGGTTATGCAGTCCGATTGCATGACGATCATTTGCATGACATTTGATTTCATCCGATGAAATTCATTTGATTCCTATTAAGCAGAATTATTTTAATCCTGATCGAAATTTAAACCGAGTTGTATTTTGTAAAACTTTTCTTTAGTTACTTTCATTCGCCTTTCAAAAATAGTTGTTTTCCTGTTTATATTATATTTAGACACAGCAGAAAGGTCTGTTCTGCAGGGAAACGTTCTTGAAGAAGGGTTGCACGCGCGACAGGTCTTGAGGCGATTGTGGCTAATTGGTGAAGGATATGAGTATGTTAACCTGTAAAACCTTTACGGAAATTATCAATTTCTCTTTCTGAACGGACAGCAGAGATCAATGAACCCTATGTCATTATGCCTAGTACTTTTCAATATTTTAATGAGTCGATTACATGCTATGTCAGTGATGTTTGAATACAGTCAATTATGACAGATGTTATAATAAATTAAGAAAAACAAATTCATATTTATTGACTAATTATTATATCCCTTCGCTCGGAGGGGGATCAAATAAAGTTATCTCCTTATTTTACTTGCCCTCCTTAATCGCACTTCTGTTAACTGATCTAGATTACATTCTGTTGACGACACATTTGTTGTTTGCACAAAATGGGTGGGAGAGGTTTGTCATCAAATTGAGCTAGGGGAGGGGCTATGATTCATTGACAAAATGTAGCAATGACGAAATGAACGAAAATCGGCTTTGCGTTAAGTGACGACAAACAAGAAATGTGGCCATTCTTAATTGAGAATAAAATTTGTCATAGGTGAAACTCATCAGCACGAGGCAGTGAGTTGTTGATTCAGTTGAACCCGTCGAATATGGTTAAAATAATTAATTTTTACAATACATGTATATAAACGAAAATATTACATTTTGGTTAATACGAGCCTATTCAATTTATTTATTTATAATGGAACAACTCATTTTTGGGCAGACATTTTAAAATATTTATTAGTAAAAAAAATTTATCAACATTCACATATCAAAATCATGGAACGTTTCGGAGCACATTGTGACCCCATCATCAGGTAAAACACTGCAATATACAAAAAGCGAAACTTGAAATAACAGAATATTAGACAATTGAAAATATAAAAAAATATAAAAGTTGCAAAGATGCAAACACTTTACCTTTAAGTATATAGTAATGTTAGATTACCATATGTAATAAGCTTGTATTGGAATAAGTTTATTGACAAGTTAGTTCCCTCTTTTATAAGTTGTCAACTTTGTTTGAAAAATTGTAATAATTAGAGCATCAGAAGCGTTTATTCGGTGTCATGTCGAGATTTGTTCCTTGTCACCTTCTCCTTTCGAAGTTGAACTGCTTAGATTTAAACGATTCTTCGGTAACACTGATACATTTATTCAAGTGAGAATAGTTTGCTTCATTTGACTTTGTGTTTATCACTTATATTTATTACTAACATATTACCTACATAATATTTCAGCGTATCTAATCTCTAAGATATGGAATTTTCAGTTTTTACTTGGAAATAATATTTTGATTCTTTTGAAAGAAATTATTGAAAAGATAAGGCCATTTTACTGGATTGTAAGGGTATTTTGTGAGTGAAAGAGTGTTGTTTATGAAAAGAAAGAATCACTGTGACGATTACTTTTTCTTAGGACAGTAACTCATTCTGCTTTTAGCTTTCACTAGTTAATCGTTCGTTCCATCTTACGGAAAAAAAAGTAAGCTCTTGAATCAATTATAGTGTAGCAACAACAACAATAACAACACTAATAATAATACAAATAATAATAATAACAACAATAATAATAATAATAATAATAATAATAATAATAATAATAATAATAATAATAATAATAATAATAATATCGACTTTGTTCTTAGTAGAAAATTAACACGTGAAAATTATTGAGCTTGAATCGAAAACATTACCATAGTAAATGAAATGAAACGCAATGTTTGGCAGTTCATTATACCAAAATAGTTGAGAGAAAGAAAAAGGGCACGTACGGAAGTATTTACATTTGGTAACATTCCTGCAATACCATCAAGAGTTTTTATGCAAAAGCATTTTCTAAAAATACGAATGTCAGGGTAGTTATTTTGACAAGAAAATTAGGGCTATTCAATGTGTTTCTTCAATACCAAATTCTTGTAATACTATGCGCAGAGTGTAAACCTCAGTTCGTTATTTTACTTTCTCGTATACGTACGTATATACAGAGTAATATAAAGAAAGTTATGTAATATTTTGGAAAATCGATTTCGAGATTTCAACGAAAGTACACCGAATTTTTTTTTCTTTCTTTCTTTAAAAGGTCCGTGCGTCGTCTGTTCATCCGGCTATGGGTGAACAACCCACCCCAAAACTATTAGTAAAATCTTTTGCAAGAATTCATAATTTACAAGCTGCTATGGCCCGACTAGAAGCTCTAGGATTTTGAAAACCATTCTTTAAATTTTGGGGTTACTTGACTTGAAGCCTCAGCGACATATTCAAAATTTTTCTCTACAATGACTCCTAATTTTTACTTTCCCATGTACGGAGTACAAAGAAAGGTATATAATGCTGCGCGAAAAACGGCGAATTTTCGGTAGAAAAACTCTTATTGCCGGGCCCTGGTAACGAAAAATGGAATAAATCCAGTTGCTAAATTTAGAAAAAGAATTCTCTAACACATGGTGCAGCCTGAATCCACGTTTTGCGGGTCCTTGTTAGCGAAAAATCGACTGACGGCAAAACGTCTGTCTCTCCGTCTGTCTGACTGAGAACAACGCTAGAGGCTAAACCGTTCAGCCGATTTCCTCCAAAATTGATATTCCTCAATCGAGGAATGATTGAGGAACGAAAAAAATTGGAGCCGATTTTGAGAAAAAATTGAAATTGTCCGGGGGCATTCATGTCAAGTACCCCCAAATTTGAAAGAATGGTTTTCAAAATTTCAAAGTTTCAACTAAAGCCGGATGGACTGGGGTTTCTTCTATTCGGAAAAGATCGTTCGAATGGTTGAGGCGCTAGTAGTGTTCATAGACGGACGGACGGACAGACCGACGGACGGACGTTTTGGAAAAAACAACACTTTTTCGGTATCAGGGGATCCCAAAACGTGTATTTCCGTTGAAATTTCGAAATCGATTTTCCACATCATTACATAACTTTCTCTATACTACGTATACTACTCCGTATACACGTTTGTATACGAGAAAGGAAAAATATACATGATATTTTTAAACACCTACTTTTTAAAACCAATTTCATTGAGGACAAAAATCTCTGTCTTCAATATTCTCCTTGTGTAATGTTTTTTTTGCAATTTTGCAAAATACATAGACCTTGCCCACAACTGGACAAGCACAAATTTTTATTTCGCACTTTGGTACAGACGAAGAGAAAATATAAAGAAGAAATCTGGACCCGCTTTTCAGAAAATAATTATTTAATTTTTTTTAATCGCCTATATTTCCCATAAAGATCCGCGAAACTAATATTTTTGAGAAATTGTACGTGACCTTATTTCAAGATCGCTTTTAAACAACAGGTTTTATTTCAAAAACCTTTATCTTCAATACCGTAGTTCTAGAACGCCGAAAAAATCTGAACTTTTGCAGTTTTCCGAAAATCAGAGATTTTTAACGAAAATTAAACCCCACGCCATTTTTTAAAGAGTTCTTCACGCTCTCCGAGGGCAAAGTTTAAACCAAAAATTTGGAACCATTTTTGAGAAAATTTCGAAAATCGTAGCATAATGAAAAGTACACACAAAAATCAAAATATCCACTTGAAACTCGTAGGGTCTCGAGTTTGTTGATATCGACGTGGAATATTAATTTGGTAGAAAATCGTTTGAATGGTTTAGACGCAGGCATTGATCACTAGAGCTTGGACATGTAGGCACTAAAAAGGTCGAAAATAGGCACATAAAAACTTAACTATAGTTAAATTTCCTGCCTATAGGCAGGGAAATAGGCATTATAGTTGACAATAGAAACTGCAATACCAATACAAAATTATCGAAGAAAACTCCCCCTATCCTATACAAATTCTACCTTTCAAAAAGCGAAAGATGCCGGGAGCGCTATTTTTGAAGAGGTTCGTGTTCTTGGTAAGGAATAGATAGCTCACTAATCATTGCGAAAATGGAAAAAACGAGAGCAATTTCCTGTACTCTGGATCGCCCGACTGTTTTCGGCTAAATAGACAAGGTAACCCGCTTGGTGTCAAATTCTCATACGTCTTTAAGCGGTATCCCTGCCCGACGCGTTAAAGGCAAGAACACAGGATACCTAACTTATCGATCAGAGGACACCCTGGCAGATTTTACGCGGTTGTTACTTGTTTGGTAAAAAATTACCCATCAATGATGTCTCAAAATATGATTGTAGAAAACAAAATATAGTACAAGATATAGAACAAAAAATATTAAAAATGCGTAAAATTCAATATATGCACTTGTAAGCTCTTAACGCTCGATTAAGCAATAATCTCTAAAATAGGCATTTATAGGCATTATAAAAACCTCGTAAAAGCCATTTTTGAGGTAAACATTGATAATAGGGTAAGTTACCTAAAAATACATTCAAAGAAATAAAATAGGCAAAAAGGGCATTGCCCGAGCTCTATTGATCACAGACACTTGGACAGACGTTTTCCATCAATTGATTTTTCGGTATCAGGACCCCCAAAACAAGGATATGATTCCACAGCGTATTAGAGGTAGTATTTTTCTACATTTATAGGAAAATAATTTTCATACTTTTATAGGAAAACAAGATTCATAGCCGTTCATGTGCACTTTTCCATCCATTTGTATACATTATTGCATTTGTGGAAGTGCTTTAAATGTCTTTAAATGAAATTTTTGGAAAAATAAATTCCTGCAAAAAAGAGCTTCAAATTTCGCATTTACAGTAATGCTTAATTGACATTTTCTTAAAAACGGCTACAAATGTTTCAATGAAAATTTCTATTTAGGACGAGCTTGCACTCTTCTTTAATATTCTTGAAGTAATATTTCGGTTCTACTAATAGGAAACCGAAATGTTGAGAAAATGTCAAAAATATGTACTTACTACAATAGATGGCAGCTGGCCAGGGAATGGAGCTAGACGTTAAAGACAGGCCACACCAAGGAAATTAGAAAATATTTGCTATGAGAAAATGTGTCATTCTGTAGCACCTCTAGTTACTTTCCCGTATACATACGTATATACGGAGTAATATACGTAGTATAGAGAAAGTTTTAGGTGCACATGCAATCCGCAAAACACACTTTGCCGCAACACGCTTTGCGATTGTTCATAACTCGCAAACGATGCATCCTAGAGCTATAAAAACAGTTTTTAAGTTCCGATAGGAACACAAGTCATCTACAAAATGAGACATTTCTAGACGTTCTATTACATTTTTATGGTTCCGTCACACCGTGGCACGGAATTCCAGAAACCATGAACGTTGGTTCCTTGACCTGTCTTCACTCTTTGCTTACACGCACTTACACTTACATGCACTACACTGCATGCGTCAGGAGCTTAGAGCATGTCCCCGCTGGAGCGATGCTGCGCTGGGAGATACGTGGAAAACGGAGAATTCGGGAGAAACCACGCAAACCAACGTGTAGGTCGGCTTCGGACCTCACCATCCAGTGGAAGGTCACATCCACCTCCCATGATAAAAACATGCACTCCACAAACGGGGTTAATGACATTAGCAATTGACACACCTGGAAACCAATTAATAAATTGAAAGTTGGGTTTCAGCATGAAGTCATTTTCACTTTTGAAACGACGATTTAAAAAGTTATATTGTTGCAATTCTTGGCGAAAAATCACTGGTGCTTTTCTTATTACCTTTCTGGGCGTTTCGCTCTTCTGGGTACTCTAGCTATTCAAAACTTCCCGTTTCATCCGGCAGGGAACCACTAAATGCCGTGATTGATTGATCGTTAGTGACTGGGCGCGTAAACTGCTATGCTCATTAGGCCCGTAATCTTCCCCCGCTGGATGTCGAGATGCGGCGCCGACCTACCGTTGAGTAGCGGGGTTTTCCCCAACCAGGTATCTCCCACCAGGGCACCGCCCCAGCCGGGACAAGCTCTAAACCCCCAACCGGACTCCCGGCATGTGTGTTAGTGCAGTGCATTTTAGTGTAAGTGTATGTGTAAGAGGCGGGGATAGGACAAGAAAGAGGAAGGAAAGCTCGCGTGCGGAGTGTTAGGGTACTACTCCGGCATTCGCCTGGTGTTGATCGGAGAAACCACCGAAATCCACCGATCAGAGCAGCCGGCCACTAGAATTCTCCTCCAGACCGCGACTGAATTTGACCTAGCTTACAACTTAGTGTCGAAAATCCTGCCGCCGCGCCGTCAGCACATGAACTTAGGATCTCCCGGTCGGAGGCACTGCAGTGACACCAGTTGATGCACTGAGCCACCCCTCGCGGTGCTAGTGTCGAAAATCCTGCCATTGTCGAGACTCGAACCTGGGACCTCCCGATCAGAGGCACTACAGTAACATCAGTTCATGCCCTGAGCCACCTCTCCTGGTCTAAACGCCGTCATAAACTTTGTAAACGTATTTCGTAATAAACTAATGGGACAGACTAATGGTGTAGAATGGCACAGACGTTCTCGCACTACTTAGTTTTGTAACCTTTTTAGTCTATGCTATAGTTTTGGATATTGTCCTTCCCCTTCTCTGTTGCTACCTAACGACGACTAAAAGACATTTTTTTCTCTTTCGATTTTTTTGTTCTCTTATAGTAGAATTGAAATACGGCTTAAATAACATTTTAGAAAAGTAGAACATGGTTATATATGCTCATTTTCACTGGAAAATTCGAGTTGTTTGTGAGAAAATGTTTGAGAATTTCTGAATATGCACAATTTTGAGCTCATTTTTTCACAAAAAAATTTTGCCTTTTAGAGAAACTTCATATGAAATTATTTGAAGCACTTGTACATACAAATGCAATAATGTTAAAAATACCCATATTATAAATATCAACGACGAAACGATTATTGACATTACAAAAAATTATATTTGTGAGATACTAAATAAGAGAGAATTTGTGAGAAACTAAATAATTATACTTGTGTAATTTTAAAAATCAACAAATACCTTTTTATGGCGTCTGTCATTTAATTCAGTGTATTTAGGACTTCCAAATCAAAAGTTGCAAGAAAAAACCTTGGAGCCGTTTTTTAGAAAATCTGGTTTTTAAAATTGCCTTCTTTAAAATTAAAAAAACTATTCATATTTTGAAACGATTGTACATTAACTAATTTAAATGAGTGTTTTTGAAGAACTGCTTTCAGAAGAAAAGCCTGTATATTTAATATTAGTTGTATAAATATGCCTAAAAAATGAAAGTTTTGCAATTTACGCATTCTTTACTATATCCGTTAAAAAAAGTAATTAAAAAATTTGGAGAAATTTTTAAGGAAAGTTTGAAAATGTCCTTGAGACTTCGTGTTAAGTATCAGTTTGAAATTAAAGAGGCCATTACATCAGTAAGATAGATAGGAAAATGTCAATTTTGGTGGAAATCTTGCTTATGGTTTAGCCGCTATCGTTGCTTCTCAGAAAGACGGACGGTTAGAGGTTTTCCCGTAAACGGATTTTTTGGTATCAAAGGATGGATTCTGACTACACAACCTGTTAGATGAAGTAATTTTCTACATATGCGAACAATAATTGTGCAATTTTACGGAATTTGGGTCCCGCAAAACTAATTTTTCTGCCGAAAAATCGCAGTTTTTCGCTGAAGCTTTACGTAACTTTATACTTCATGAGTAGTATACGAGAAAGTAAAAGCAACTTAAATTACGTTTTTGAACTTTCTATTTAATATCCAGAGTATCAAATGCGGGAACACGTGAGGAAGATTTGGGGCAACATTTGAGAGAACACAATACAAAGGATAGATCAATACAATATTTTCATTGAAGTTAAAAATACACTATCTTATAAACTTAGTAATTACATTAAATGTTTTACGCAAAGACGATACCAAGTGTGGCTAGTACCTCCAACTTCTACAATGAAATAATTTTAATTTCAAATTTCCATTATAAGAACCACCTTATACGAGTTCTTTTGTATTTTTGCAGTAGGTTATCGCACTTCTGTTAATCATCACCAATGTACTGGAAGAACGTGCTCTTCATAACAATTCTTCTGGGAGCGTTCGGATTAGGATCTCCGACATCTTGTTCTGGGAGTGGTTAGTGACTGTAGCCCGAAAAAATCTGTCAAGAAGAGTTGCGTCAACAATTTTTTTAATTTAATTTTATTTATTAATATATTATCTTTTACTTACAACGTCCGAGGATGAAAGAACTTGGCAACTGTTTGTCAAGAATTTATTTTTATTTAGAACTTGTACAGTAGACATTTTTGACATACATCTTTAAAACAGTCGGCGACGCCACATTCAGCTAGTAATAATATATTAGGTATAACGATTAGAAAACACGTCAATGAACGATCGGAGTTTAACATCTGAAAACACAGTTAGATAGTATGAAAAATCAAGAGTACTGAATTATCACAAGAATGAATTAAGAATACTGCGCAGTAGACCACTCAAGCACATTGCAGATGCGAATGCAGTTGGTCCGAACCCCACGCAGAGATTATTCCGCCCACGACATCTGTGACAAAAGCAATTTCGACCAATCATATCTATCTCCGACGCCATTACGCTCATTATTAGCTCAAATAACTGCTAGAACGTTCCCATAGAGGACATACGGCTTCTTAAAATTAATGGCCTAAGTAGTCACGTATTATTTCTATTCAGTCTGAAATATAACACCGCTGTGTCTGGAACAGTGATATAAGATCTTGCTCATATCACAAGCTGTCTTCACTCTAAGAAATGAAAGTGGTTTACAATATTTAGACACTTTTACCAGAAGAACACTTTTAAGATGTATTAATTCTTGAAATTAACATGTTTTATGGCAGATCAGCTCTTATTCTTCAATCCCATCCATCACATACAGTTCTACTGGTTTTTTACTAAATAAATCAAATTCTCACTTAAATGAAAATATACTCGTTTTTGTATATCTAAAAAGCTTCTTTTATTTTAATGCTAATCTCTTATTAATATATTAAATTTGTTTGAGCAAAATGAGTCACGATCAATATAAAAGCTGCAAAATTAAACTGTTGCACCATGATACCGAAAATTTTTCAGCTAGCTCTTCAACAAGCTGTCGCCTTCGTTTTGGTGCGCCGGAACTGCTGCAGGGGGAACGCTTGCGGATCGGTTTCTCCAGATCGCGCGGTCTGAATTCCAGCACTCTGAAGCGACTGTACTAATTCCCGCCCCTCTCCATTGAAACTTACCCAATCTCCTCCTAAGGCAGGAAATCTTTCGTTTGTTCCACCTCTCTTCTCCCATCAACAACTATTATCTTTTTCTCCTTTTAAATGTACTTGAACTGAACTATTCTTTTGCATTTACGAGACCATGATCGAAAAAGGAAATTTAGAGAATGTTTACAGATAAGAATAAGAAGGTACATTGCAGAAAGAGAGCGCCAGACACGGGATACACCGATTGCGATTCAGAAAGAACGCTCTCCAAAGTAATTACTGGACCGGAGGCCGAGAGTGAGAGAATGACTCACCGTCTCGAGCCCCCACGACGCGACGTAGCACCACTGCGACCTGACCTCGAGCTTAGATGTGACGTCACAATCACGAGACTCGGGTGATGTGTACATTACATCGTAAACGGCTTTAATTAGGCGAGAACTTTCTTTTGTGACACGTGACTGAAATGAAAGCGTGAATTTAAATTGAAAAAGTGATATTATTGCGATTGTCTGTTCAACAAGTCATTTATACCTTAAATAAAAGAAAAGGATAAGTATGTCATTGATGTTTGTTTTTGAAAGATGTCACCCATGCCATCAGATCTTCATCGACACAATAGATCAGAAAAATGTGGAGCGAAGGAAGTAGCTGCCATTCGTGTTAAAAGGTTTAAAGCAAATGGCGGAAAACATTCTACCAACTTAATGTTTCATCATCAGAAGTTGGCAAGCTGAAGGAAAGTGCTGCTCTGAGCGGCAATGGAAACAAATAGAATCTAAGACTGTGTAGAATAAGCGACCAGTTTACTCCTAGAAGCATTGCTTTAATATTTTGAAGACAAGTCTTGTGTTGTCATCGTGGGAAACAGCGATCATGGCTGCAGTCGTTCCCGATATTGCGAAGCCAGGCTTTTCTTTTGAGAATTGCCGTAGGTAAGAAATTATAATGGATTATTATTGATCCTTTAATATCCCTTTCCAGTATATATCAATTTCTGATGTATATCGTTTCCCAGTATATGTTCGCTAGCCTTATTGTGACAGTGCAGTTTTAACAGAAACTATAAATTTGTTTCAGAAACGCCTTTCTTGCTCAGAAAGGCTATGCCGTACCCAAAGCAACCAAAACAGGAACAACTATTGTGGGCATTATATATAAGGATGGTGTGATCCTTGGTGCTGATACTAGGGCAACTGAAGATACCATTGTATCAGACAAAAATTGCTCCAAAATTCATTATCTTTCTGATAATATATATTGCTGTGGTGCTGGTACCGCTGCTGACACTGAAATGACTACCCAAATGATTTCATCTCAGTTACAATTGCATAGATTGAACACAGGGCGAGTGGTACCCGTGATTACTGCTAATAGATTATTGAAGCATATGCTTTTCCGCTATCAGGTAATTAATTACAAAATATTTCTTTGCTACCAAATTTCATTTCCAGAATTGTTCTTCAAACTCTGTTAATTTTCCTTCCAGGGTTACATTGGTGCTGCTCTTGTTCTGGGAGGTGTTGATAGTACTGGGCCTCATTTATACTGCATTTATCCCCATGGTTCGTCTGATAAATTGCCTTTCACTACAATGGGTTCTGGTTCATTGGCTGCAATGGCAGTGTTTGAAACTAGATGGAAGCCTGATATGGATGTATGTATTTTTTTTTTTTTTTTACAAGATACTAGCTTAGGAAACACAACATTGCTTGGGAATTTATTAATCTCAATTATGTATTGGGTAGCTGGCATATACGGGGTCACCTGGGTTTTGCCTTAAGATGTTCCACACTAACACTGATAACTGCACTTTTTTTGCATGTTTAGGTGTTCAGGTGAACAACCGGGAAGTGTAATCAAATTTACAATTGTTAGTGCAAATATATTTTAATTTTTCATTTCTGATTTTAAGAATGGGTATATACTCAAAAACAATTTTCTAGTTTTTGTTAAAAATACATTTTGCTGCGTAATTTTAAATCAAAACTTTGCTATGTTTGTCTCTCCAAAAAATTTGTGCAAAATTTGGGAGCAATCTCTCCAGTGGTACTAATTTTTGTATAACCCATGTTATTGTGAAACGGTTCACTTTTGTAATACCTTACACAAATAAAGTACAACTTAAAATTGTCTTTGAATTTTAGGAGGAGGAAGGGAAAAAACTGGTCCGAGATGCTATTGCTGCTGGTATTTTTAATGATCTAGGATCTGGCAGCAATGTAGATGTATGTGTAATTCGGAAGAACAACGTGGATTACATCCGACCTTTTGATGTTGCTAATGTGAAAGGACAGAAGTATGTATAGTTGTCATGGTTGCAATATCTGATAAATGATTAAAATGTTTTTCAATAGTGATAGAAATATTCAATATATTCTCCTCTTTTATTTTCAGGCAAGGTTCGTATGTGTTTGATAAAGGAACAACAGCTGTTCTGTCTACTCGTTCGATTCCCATTGACATAGAGGATATTTCAATTACTCCCATTGAGCCTGAATCTATGGATACATCATCTTAATAAAAATGTGCAAGTGTTGCTTACTATAATAATCTTGTGAATTAAAATTACAATGATTTTTCAGTAATAAATGATCCATGTTCCAGCAAATTGTTTCCTTTACTTATCCTTTTCATTGTAGTTTTTGTTATATCTTAAAATGTGGAATTAGCAACAGCATATGTTTACCGGCACTTCGAGGTATATGCCAATCACAGGGAGAAATTTGTGTAAAAATGAAAATGGGTTTAATTTTTTAATTAACTTGTACTGAAAGTAACTGAGTAAGACTGGGATAGCTTTCTCCTACTAAATGATTCACACCAAATACTTTTACAACTAAATAACATGTTCACTTCATTGACTGTAGTTACGTCCGATATAAGTATTGTAAGGCATCTTATTAAAATAAATCATTACAGAATTAACAAATAAGACTGTTGGATCTTAATTCTCAGTGCAATAACCAGTCAAGTATTGTAATAAAATGTAACCATGCTAAAATACAACTTTTTATATATTTCATAAAAATTTCAATTTGAATGCGACTATACATCCCGCAAAAGGGGACTGACTAATACTGATAGTTAATGGGAGGCTATGGATAATTAGAGTACTTGGGTATATCATAACTGATCTCTGTATTATTAAGTTTGACTATAGACTACAGAAGTGGATAAACATCAAAATTTCCGTGGTAAAATTTCATTTTTAGTCAGCTTCAAGCCACTTCAAATAATTACGGAAGAAAGAAGACTGACCCCGTCAACTGTTTTAGTTTCGATAAAAACATTCAACTATCGATCAAGTATACCATATTGCAGATGTCACTGAAAAAAATTCAGAAGAAAAGAGGACAAGCTCAGCTATATTTTAGACATTGTGCAGCTTTTGATAAAATTTGGCTTTGTGGCCTAGAATTCAAAATGAGTATATTACTACCAAAACCATTTAGTTTACTCCTTCAGTCACATATCTCTGATAGATATTTTAGAGTCAAGTAAGAAAACAACTATACCACATTCTGTGTAATAAAAGCACACATCCCATAAGGAAGCATACTGGAACCCACCCCTACTTGCTACATACAAGTGATATCCAGTTATTGAGGGTCAGCCATGGCAATGTTTGCAGACAACACCATCTTGTTTTCCACTGAGAGAAATTGGAAGAAGCAACAAATAAATTACAGATTGCAACACACAAAGTTGCAGAGTGGACTCCAGTGCATAAAACTTGAGGAGACCAAATGATATCACGTAAATTCTACCATCTATAAAAAATTGAGGCCCTTGGAATAAGGATCAATGGTAAAGTTGTTCCAGTAGCAAATACAATGAAATATTGAGGTATGTGCTCCTAGCACAGCTTTGAATTCTAAGCTGTGCTGGAAGGAGCACATCAAAGTAAAGAAAGTGGAACTCAATTTGCAAATTAATAAAATGTAATGATTATTGGGAAGGGAATCTAAGTTGTCAGTTTATAATAAATTGGTAATATACCAAGAAGTGCTGAAATCAATATGGACGTATGGCATAAAGCTGTGGGGTTGTGCCTGGAAAGTTCATATGCAGAAAATACTAAGATTCTGTGTAATGCAGTAGATTCACCTATTAATATGCAAATGGACTGACTGCATCATGACTTGAACATAAAGACAGAAGTAATTAAAGAGTAAGAATGCTGTAAAACAACAGCAATGTCCACTGTGTCACAAAAACATTGAGGTATCAAAACTCCTTGTTCTACTGGAAAAATAAGATTAAAAAGGAAGAAACCTATTGACCTTCTGTAATGTGATTTATTTCCTGAAATGAACTTAAGTGATTTCTGATGATGGCCAAGTGTTTTACAAAAACCAAGTATTTACACTGATAGACCTAACACTAGTTACATATATTGTAGTTGTGTTAATAAATAATTTTTTTTAAAAATTTAGTCAGCAAACTTATTTCTTCTGTAATTTTTCCTTACTACTTATTACAACAGCAACTACGAACTGTTAGTCAATTAAATACCAATTTTTAACCTCAATTCATATTTTCAGGTTCAGAATTCTAGGGGATGTTTTAAGATTCTCATCTTTTAGGCTAATAAATTGCGAAGCATCAGATTAAAATGTGTTAACTTTTTAGACAAAATAATATTACATTCGAAAGAGGTCATTAACTGGAGGAATAATCACCAGATCTGTTGTCTTTTAACAGGAACAGGCACCAGACCAACTGTCCTGCTGTTCAAGATGATTTTATTTTCAATTATAGTTCATTAAAATATTTTGTTTAAAATATGTTAAAAATTTGCTTCAAATTGAATTGAAATGAATTGTGTAATTAATGTGTTTTGGTCTGTTGCTCCGTTTCTTTAACTTCCTATTCCATAAAGTGAATAATTTGGAGAAAGTTTCTTTTTCCACAATTATCAAGTTAGAAAAGTCACTAAGTCACAAGTTATTACACGAATAAGAAAAATGACTATGATTATTGCAGAAACATAAAGGTTTTAGTTATTCTTGAAGATCCAAGATCAGGAAGTATTTTTATTCAATTGATATGTCTTGTTTCTAGAGAATCAACAGACATATCCTATATCTATTCTAATGATATTTTAAGAATATTTCTTACTTAAAGGAAGTATGATCAGATATAGAAGTGAAAAATTATTCCCTGGGAAATTATAATAACTTATGATAATATTTTAAGAAATTATTATTAATAAACTACTGATTTATAATCATGATGACACCAAGTAATGTAAACACATGCATGGAAATAATATTGAAACTTACTATTGTGGAGGACATACGAAGTCTCCGATATGAGTGAGTTGTCATGGAAAGAATGATTGTTGGCAACTGTCATTCTTCCTTGTTGATCATTCAAATCACACTTCTGAATATTGGGTCTTCTTTTCTACCAATAAAGAATTTAAGAAGAACTAGAGGTGCTACAGAATGGCACTGACTTTCTCTTAGTAAAGTTTTCTAATTTCCTTGGTGTGGATTGGTATTCTAGTCTTGCCCCTTCTTACCCGCTGCCATCTATCGCCACCCAAAGTACATTTTTTGGAAATTTTCTAAACTTTTGAGTTTCCTAATAGTAGCAGAGAAATATTATTTTAAGAATATTAAAGAAGGTTAAAACCTTGTCCTAAATATAAATTTTCATTGAAAAATTTGGAGCCATTTTTGAGAAAATGGCGTTTGTGCGTTTCTGAAAATTTGGAATTTTGAGCTCATTTTTACAGAAAACTGTTGAGTTTTTAAGAAACTTTATTTGACTTTGTTTAAAGCACATGTACTCAGAAATATAATTTTGAGAAGAAATTGCCTCTAATGTAAATATTACCTACAAAGACAAGTAAAAAAAAATTACATTTTTGTAATTTTTAAAATTACATTTTTGAAAAAACAAAAGGATAGAGCTATATGGAGTTTATGTTATCGGATAGGGTGCATTTGGTACTAGTACTCCCAAAAATTTAAAGAAAAAATGTTTTTAAGAAGATATTGTTTTTGTAATTTTTAAAAATTGCAAGTATTAGACATACTATTGCATGAAAACTACTAAAATTTTCCAAAAAACCTACATGACCTTAACGAAAGAACTATTTACAGACAATATATTTCAAGGAAAGAAGGAAAAATTTCTATCTTCAATTTAACAGTTATAAGACGATGCTGAAAAACATTCAACCTTTTGCAATTTTCAAAAATTCAGAGTTAACGGTGAAAACGAGACCTGTGCCCACCTCTATAAATGTATTTTACTGTATTTTTACAAGAAGTTGAAAGAAAAAATTTGGAGCTGTTTTTGAGAAAATTTTGAAAATGTCCAGGGAGCATCATGTAAAGTATCCCCAAATTTTAAAGAAGGTTTTTCAAAATTTCAAAGCTTCCAACTAGAGTCAAATCAACATAGGTTTCTTCAATTTGGAAATGCTCGTATGTCTGCTTTAAATGCTAGTAGTGTTCACAGATGGATGATTTGAAAGAAAAACACACACACACACGCACGCACACCGTTAAAATCTTGAAATTGATTTTCTGCAGCATTACATAACTTTCCCTATACTACGTTTATTACTCCATATATACGTATGTATACGAGAAAGTAAAAATTTGATACTAATGTCCAACTAGAAGGAATGTTGAAATACAAATAAGCTTATCTTTTATTAATGATTTAACAGCTTTTAAATGTAAACCTAATCGTCAAAATAAATAATACCACGTTCATTTAGTTAGTTACATGTATGTTATGTGTCAGTTACGTTTAGTGGGACGCTCAAAATAAAATACCAAATTAATTCTTGAGACCCATTAGAAATAAGTTTCTAGTTGTGTTTAAAAATTTGTCCCAAATAGCATTTACTGTTCAGAGTTCATTAGAATATGTGCCTTGCAAAATTCATATAAGAAAACGACATTGCTGACCACTTATTACACCACAAACTACTACGGAAATGTCATACCTTTGAGAACGTCAATGCTCCTTAATTTTTTCCAGAGTAAATTGGGGACTTAACAACTTTGAAATCAAGACTATTTTGATCATGGCTTTATCCACTTTTTTATACAATGCCTTCTTCTTGGTTTTAGTGAGAAGTCATGAAGTATCTGTAAGGTATTCATCTAACACATGAGGGTAGCACATACAGTTAGAAACAATTTTATACAAATAAACTTGTTGGCATTATTTTTTCTTTTAATAAAGAAAATAAAATCACATATTTACACTTCTACAACAATATGGTTATTACAATTTTAATTTGTTTTGGTAAGGTACTGAACAAAAAATTGCAGTAACTTACCTGAAAATAAGACTCATACAATCTGCACACTAATACTAATTGTTATCTGAAGAAAGCACACATTGTAAGGTTGATAATGACTATTTGTCTGAAATATAAATTCTGTATCTTTTCACAAATGATGGTCATGGACTTTAAATTAATTTTTGAAAATAAATCACTGGTTTTTAAGTTACGGATTATAATTTGTTATAACCCATTATCTGCACACCATACTAACATTCTTAGAATGTTATATTAGGTGTCAGTTTCAAAATGTTATTTTACAGGTTCAACAGACACATCACATTCACCTTTGGCTTGTTTTAAAACATTTTGAGTTTTGTTCAATTGTTTACAAATGGCAAGTTCCATCTGCCGCTTCAGTTGATTTGATGACGATAGTTGAGTAACAGTAGCCTCAAGCAACTTCTTAGTCCTACTGAGATTCCTCTTCAAATTGCTATTTTCTTTCTGCAACCTTGCATATTCTGACTCCACGTCAGTGCCTACAAAACAGATAAAGCAGCCAGATGATGAAATAATTCACTTTTAGAACCTACAAATGAAGATGGTGAAAGTTTGGCAGATTATGATATAATGTACAAACATCTGAAATTTAAAAATTAAAGATAAGAGATCTTGGCAAATTCTCAATGATTACTTTGAATACATACCTCTTAGAGCTTAATATGTAACTTATCTTTCCTTCCACCAGCATTTCTTTCACGATACAAGCTAGTTATGGTTTTCAGTAAGAAGATGGGACAACTGACAAGGTCTTGTAGATGGGAAAACAATGGCTAGAGGAGTATAGAGGGGAGTAAACTGTATGCTTTAGTTTAAAATCCCATATTTTCAGTTATTAATATACAAATAATCTTACAACAATATTGCAGCCTATTGCTATTTTCATTTTTATCTCATACATTGGGCGAACTTTTGTTTCAACATGTTTTTCATTATGCAAATGGTATATGCAATAGAATTGCTGCCTAGTAGGAATAAAAGATCTTACAAATATCAAATAGAAACTGAGAACCGTCTTGAACATTTGTCTTCATAGATACTTGTTTAAAACAGAGAAAACTGTAATTATGAAGGGACATTAATTGAAATATTTTTGAAAACTCCATTTCAAAGAAGTACTAAGAATGCAAATAAAAAGTCTCAATACTGTCTTAATGTCAACAACACAAAAGGAAAACAACAAGACATAATTTAGAAACAAAATATTTCCATTCCAACATCGAGACATCAATATGATTGATCCCATGTATTCACCTCTAAAATATTAGAACTAGTTTCTTCCAGATGTATTAGGACTTTTCTTTTCTTCTTTCTTTCAGAGGGCCAATTATTTTCGCTTATTTATGCTTATGACTTTGCATTTACAAAACAGAACTTTGGAAAAATATGAGGATGAAGATAACATTTGTATGTATTTTAGATATTATTCTACATATAGTTCCAGATAAAATGTATGTGACTGCACATGGATATGTCTTAGGCTATTGGTTAGAAACTGACCATTCTCTTTTCTGGATCCTCTTAGAACATCCTACGAAAATTATCAAAAGACATGGGTGTGTGTGGGTTAAGAACCTGAAACACATTCTGGAAAGTTTGCAATTGCTCTGCAAGGAGATGATCAATTGCTCTTGGCAAGACAAATCGATTTGCACTATTTTTAGCCAATCTTTAAAGAATATTCTACAAGTATATAGAAAAAACATGTTTTTTGGGGGTTACAAGGCATCTACAGAGGAGAAACGCGTGAAACGTGATTGATTATTATACTTCTTTTCTGGCGTTTAAAAAAAAAAGAAAAGAAAAACACAGCTGGAGGGACCATGGTGAGCTAGAAATGTTATATTATTGTCATTACGAAAAGAAACGAACCATATTATTTGTATATATACCTCATTCCACTGGTAAGAATGTTTAAGTACTTTACAGCACATCATGTTCAGTAAATTATCATTTTACCTTGCAACCATTATATTTTCTTGTAACAGTAAGCAAAGAGATATTTTCCACAGATAAAATGACCAGATTTTAAAATTCAAATCATATGTAAATTCAATGACACAAGTTTACATCATATTAAAATAAATGCTTCACTGATTAGAACAATGAGGAAACTAAATATAATCATAATTAACTTACTGGTAATGTGAGGAAAATACAGGAAAGAAAAATTTATCTTTACTAGTTAATTAGTTTTGAAAATAGACATGACATTCTTTACACTATGTATTTTTGCATAATACATGTTTATACTTCTTTTAGAAATATTACTTGTTTCTGTGTGCTTGTGAAATATAGCTTGCATTTCAGCATTTCTTGCACTTGAATGTTCCACATGCTATAAGAAAAATAAACACCACACATGTTATCATGTGCACTCTGTAATTAAAAACAGTACTTAGTACATAGCACATGTTATGAAGTTAGTATGCAGTTTATAGCACATGTCACTTAGTTAGTTTGACAAGTTAATCCTTTTCATTTAGGATCTAAATTTTTATAATCACGCACATTCAGAATTAGTAAGTAATATTATCAGTACCAATGCAGTGAAGCTATAATTTCTAATGACAAAACAACAATTAATTATATGAAGTAAGTAGATGAATGTCAGAATTATGTTTTAAGGTCAGGAGAATAAGCTAGAGATACATAATAATACCCAATAAAACATCTGGTCATTCTACCAACAAGTGTTTCAAGTTGTGAACAAAGAATATCTAACCTACAATAAAAAAAAAAAAAATTCTGAAACAATTTTACACACCGTGCCTATGTATGAGCAGTAGCACCTACTTGATTACTTGCCTTGAAAGCCACACAGACCCCGAGTGCCTTCCCGGTCGCAGCTCCCGCAGTGTGACGACAAAGGCTCAAGGCTAGAGAAGCGGCCTGCATCACTCTCGATGCCTAAGTCGGGTGATCCAGCTCCATGGGTTGGCTCCCCAGGAGGACGGGTGACATTCCAACTGCTAACTCCACTGCCAGCCTACACAGATGTTTTGAGGTAATAACATGTCAGGGGCAAATTAATATGTTTAAATATTTTTAATAATCATTACATGATTACGATATATAAGATGCATTTGAGAATGACTCTAGCACAGAAATTTTTTAATTATCTCTGTATTTAAATTTGAAAACCATTTGAATTATCTTTACTCTATCAATACGAAAGGTACTTAAATAATGTCAAATCTGAAAAATATTTGTGTAGTTAGATAGGTAAGAGATTTTATTAAAATATATAATTATTACACACTATTTTGAAAGATAAATGATTGATGAACAATGACTAGAATTTAGTTTGTAACTGATGGTGGAAAAAGTATGCATATCAACAGTACGCCCCATGCTCTTATGCTTACACCCAATGTAAAAAGATTGTCAGGAATACACAAGGACAGAAAAAAATTGAGAGAAAATACCATGAAAGTCATACCATGAAATTCCCATATCTAAATTCCTTATGTTAAAATCTGAAAGTTTCAAACTACAACAACCCTTATTATGTAATAAGGCAATATTGTTTCTTTCTTGTTAGGGGTACATGATAAAATTGCTACATTGCAGCACCACCCCTGCCCTTACATGTATACCCAATGCTTGAGTCAGTCCAAAAGTCTCTCTACTACACTGGGTGCAAGAAATGATTGTTAGGGGTAATAAACGTACAAATGTATACTGCAGTAATTTACCAATGGAGAAGTTGGTCCACACTCTCCAGATGCATAACCAGACAACTGGCTGTGCTGCCGACTAAAGGCTGGGAGACTGGTTTGTGAAGGCACTGGCAACAGCCAAGGACTGCCTGGAGGCGATCCACTGACAATAGATTCTGCATCAAGTCCAGATGCAATGCTGCTGGAAGCTCCAAGAGGGCATACACCTACACAAATAAAATTGGGATTTCTATTAAGGTACATCATATCTTAGGGATAATTCTGTTTTGAAAATTGAAAAACATGGATGTGAGTTTAAATCTTAACCCTCAATTAATGTGAAAAGTAAACAGTGTTTTCAACATGTTCATTAAAAGGAAAGAAACATATTTATTTAGTGCTAAGATTTATTTTAATATAAATAATATAATTTCTCAGGTTTTGGACAGCTATCAATGAAAATAAAGCTTTGAAACCAAACCTGCTAAAGAAAAGTAAAATGCTACATAGTTTCTGTATGAAGGCCAAGTAAGGTGATTGGTTTAAGTATAACATTAAAAGGTTCCAGAATTTCATTAAAAGATGTTCAGTAAATGTTAAACAGGGCACAAATGGCAAAGATAGGAATGACATATATTTCTTTGTAAATAATTTAGAGAGTAAATTGTTTATTAAGCAATTCTAGTGTTGATTTTCTAACTTAAAAGTTGTTATTTTTTTATGTATTTATGTGTTCTGACTCAAGATTTATATTATTAATTTAAAAAAATATTTAATTAAAAAACATTAATAAAAATTAAAATGATGAGTATCCGGATGACCATAATGGCAACCCAGTATGAGGAAAATATAAATTTTAAATAAATACACTTTGATTAAGATTGATTATATCTTGAAGTGCCATTTTTTATATTTTAAAAATACATAAAGCCAAAATACACACGTATTTACACAAGGAAGAAGACTATTGGATAGCCCAAATAAGAAATATAAAGTAAACAATATTCAAGTGTCTTACAATGAAAACTAAGTCAACACAAGAATTTCTTAACTAAGCAAACAATTTGGTAAACATGAGCACTATTTCTTAATGTTCATGGCACTGTTATTTCAAATATTTCTTTGTCACCGACAGAGTTCATTAAGACACAAGTGAATTTACTTTTGACTTTTATTTATGTATCTAGTGTGGAAAATTCCATTTAGAAATTCTACAGAAAATTAAGGAGT
This sequence comes from Teleogryllus oceanicus, assembly GCA_964035755.1. Lineage (NCBI taxonomy): Eukaryota > Metazoa > Arthropoda > Insecta > Orthoptera > Gryllidae > Teleogryllus > Teleogryllus oceanicus. The sequence goes on along the minus strand of CAXIVR010000003.1, from coordinate 125,936,322 downwards.
TCAAAAATTCCAAAATTTGCACAAATTCTTTCTTTAAAATGTGTCTCTCACAACTTTCTGACATAAGGTTCCATAAATCATATTTCAATAAAGTGGCGAGAACAGGAGAGAGGGAAACAAAAGATAGTAGAAAAGGGTATTGTATACGTAGGGAAAAGAGAGAAAGATAAATGAGAGAGAAAGAAACAAAAATGAGGTGGAGAGAGAAAGAGAAACAAAATGAGTGGAAGAGAGGAAGAAAAGGGTGGGAACGAGAGAGAAGGAAGAGATAAAGAGAGAGTGCGTGGGCGTGTCCTCACCGAGCGCGTGGTCGACGAGGGCGAGCGGGCCGGCTGCGGCGGGCGCGTCGGCGCGTGACGGGCACGGGCTGGGGCTGGCCGAGGAGGAGACCGCGGCGTCGAGGCGCCGTGCCAGGTGTCGGTTGCTGAGCTGCAGGCCCAGGATCTGGTCGTGCAGCTGGCGCCGCTCGTGGCGGTGCGCGCGCGCGGCCGCCGCCGCCGCGGTCTCCTCGCGCCGCAGGGCCGGCGCAGGCGCTCGCTCATCAGCTGCGTGCGCTCCAGCGCCGCGCGCGACTGCGCCACCGCCCCCTCCCCACCCCACGCGCCGCACCGCCCTGCCCCCCAATACCCACCTCACACTGCAGCGCACCCAACTACCCACGCCTTCTACACTGCAGCGCCACCCAACACCCACGCCTCTACACTGCAGCGCCACCCAACCATCCATACCGTCTACACTGCAGCGCCACCCGACTACCCACGCTCTCTACACTGCAGCGCCACCCAACTCCCACGCCTTCTACACTGCAGCGCCACCCAACCCATGCCGTCTACACTGCAGCGCCACCCAACACCCACGCTCTCACACTGCAGCGCCACCCAACCACCCACGCCTTCTACACTGCAGCGCCACCCAAGCACCAACGCCCTCTATACTGCAGCGCCACCCAAGCATCCATACCGTCTACACTGCAGCGCCACCCGACTACCCACGCCTCTCACTGCAGCGCCACCAACTACCACGCCCACGCCTTCTACACTGCAGCGCCACCCCACCCATGCCGTCTACACTGCAGCGCCACCAACTACCCACGCTCTCGACACTGCAGCGCCACCCAACCACCCACGCCTTCTACACTGCAGCGCCACCCAAGCACCAACGCCCTCTATACTGCAGCGCCACCCAACTACCCACGCCCTCGACACTGCAGCGCCACCCAACCACCCACGCCTTCTACACTGCAGCGCCACCAAGCACCAACGCCCTCTATCTGCAGCGCCACCCAAGCATCCATACCGTCTACACTGCAGCGCCACCCAACTACCCACGCGCTCTACACTGCAGCGCCACCCAACTACCCACGCCTTCTACACTGCAGCGCCACCAACTACCCACGCCTTCTACACTGCAGCGCCACCAACCACCCACGCCTCTACACTGCAGCGCCACCCAACTACCCACGCTCTCTACACTGCAGCGCCACCCAACTACCCACGCTCTCTACACTGCAGCGCCACCCCCACGCCTCACGCCGCCACCACCCACGCCTTCTACACTGTAGCGCCACCCAAGCACCAACGCCCTCTATGCTGCAGCGCCACCCAAGCATCCATACCGTCTACACTGCAGCGCCACCAACTACCCACGCCTTCTACACTGCAGCGCCACCCAACCACCACGCCTTCTACACTGCAGCGCCACCCACACCCACGCCTCTACACTGCAGCGCCACCCAACTACCCACGCCTTCTACACTGCAGCGCCACCCGACTACCCACGCCTTCTACACTGCAGCGCCACCCAACTACCCACGCCTTCTACACTGTAGCGCCACCCCACCCATACCGTCTACACTGCAGCGCCACCCGACTACCCACGCTCTCACACGCAGCGCCACCACTACCCACGCCTTCTACACTGCAGCGCCACCCCACCCATGCCGTCTACGCTGTAGCGCCACCAACTACCCACGCTCTCGACACTGCAGCGCCACCAAACCACCCACGCCTTCTACACTGCATCACTCAAGCACCCAATGCCCACCCTACTAGACACCTCTTGAAACTACCCTTGCTATTACACTTACACCTAACACCCTCTCCTCTACACTGCACTACCACCCAAGTATTCAATGCCCACCTCAGTTGAATGAACACATCTCATAACCACATGTGTGTTTACACTTACACTCAACACCTTCCTCTCTACTGCAATGCTACCCCAAAACACATTGTCCACATCAGCTGAAAGAACACTTCTCATGACCACCTATGTTCTTATTCTTTCACCCAATGCCTACATCAATCCTGTGACTATCCTGCAGCACCAACCAAGCTCTTAAGCATATACCCAACATTCAAACCAGTCAGTAAAAAACATCCATTTACATGACAGAACTGCTCACACTCTTGTGCATACGTCTAAATACTCAATGGCAAGACAATCAAATGGTTTCTCTTCTATATTGTAGCACCAGTGACGCTCTCATGCATACAACTAACACCCAAATCAGTCAAAAGTACTCTCCTTTATACTACAACACCACTCCCACACTTATGCATGCATTCATCATGCTACATTGAATGGTGAATAGAAGGAAGTGGTAACAGACAATTAATTTAAAAAATATTTAGGAGGGAAGAGGGTTCTAAAATTGTTTTCAAATACGTTAACACCTTATTATTACAAAATATCTCTTCAAATATTCATAAAAAAAATCCTTTTGTACACAAATTTACATGAATAACACAAGGAAGGTCATGCTTGCCTCATACTTGTGAAAATTCCCAACCTATTCCATGAAAATTAAAGTAAATTGTATTTATACCCTTTACTACTGTCCTCATGTCGTAACAACATAAGGAACATTCCCAGGAAGGTTTCATTGACCACCTCTCACACATTTCTCACTTTAAAAGGCTTGTCAATTGAGATCATTCTAATTTTTTAAGCATTCTGTCTATTTTGATAACACACTTGTGTACAAAAATACTGTCAACATACTCTTTTGTTCTTCTCTGATAATGATATGCAGTAAACTAATTCCTGTCCCTCATCAAAAGCATTGTTTTGACTGTCAGAATATCTCCAAGCATAGATATAATACGAATGCCTGTTCACCAAAATTTAGACATTGTAGTTCTTCAATCATGTTAATTCTTCCTGAATTTCCTCAGACACACTTTCATTTTCTCTTACACAAACTTTTCACATGTACTTCACACTGCATAACAACTTCATTTTTCATTCTACACCTATAAGTAAACATGGGATAACAGAGAAACTCTTCTCAAACATCCAATCAAGAAATTTTAAAAGAAGTCAGTTTAAACAGTAGTGGAATTTGTCAAGTAATGTTTTCCGAAACAGATGTTGAAATTACTAAATAGTAGCATTGCATCATTTTGTACAATATCTGCATATATTATAAATCAATTTTTATTTCCTCAGACATATACATGTTTGAAATGCATTATGGCAGTGAAAAGATTCTACAATTTTTTTCTTCTTTTTGTTCGGTGTTCTTTTTCTTTCTTTTGTTCAGTGTGATTGAAAGAGTTTAGCTACTTCAAATTTATTTTCTAACCTGTGCTATATCTCCAGCATTAAAGTCAAAGATTTCTTTCTCAAGTGCAATTTATCCCTCAATTGCTTAGTGTTGTGCAGAATGGTCCCAATCCACGAAAATGTAAATATTAAGCAACCACATAATGTTTGGATTGTGTTGATCTTTGGAGACAGAAAAGCTTATCCACACATTAATGTTCTTATGCTAATAATTCACAGAAAATGACCAATAATAGATATTATTGATTAAATTATGAGAAAAACTGAATTGTGCGTAAATATACATCCCATACACAGCTCATTTTCAGTGTGCATCCTTAGCACTCAAAATTTTAAGATAATGTCCCAACTTTTCACACTATTTTTCAACCATATTAACTTGTGTAGCTAGGATATTTTCTCTGTGTACTTTTTTAAACATCTCAGTGATTGTTGAGTAATAACACTAAGAGGAAATGTTTTGGTATGCAGCGTAATTCTGCTAGTTTCTCTTTAAATGATCCACGAGTCTAACATAAACTTTTGAAATAATAATAATGTTACTTCTTCTAAATAAATAAAAAATAAATAATAATAATAATAATAATAATAATAATAATAATGATAAATTCTATATTTAATTGCACAGCCTAGAAATAAAGAATAATGAATATTTAAATAAGGTAGATCTTGTAACATGAAAATTAGTTACATAAATCGATTCAATAACAACACATTTAGGAGACACACAATACCAATTACATAACATGCTTTCTTTTATATTAATTTTGGATTCGTAGAATTTCAAAGTGCGCAGAAACTCATACATTTTTTTCTTAGAACAATGCCTTCAAATAACATTTTGTTTAGCTATTTGGTCAAATGAAGTAAGAATCCTTGATCCAAATTCACGATACTACAGATATCCACAAGAAAAAACATGAATTGATGACTAAATCAGGGGTGTTACCTTGCATTTGTTGAATAATCTTGTTTCCAATAACGTTAAATATGAAGGACCTTCACCAAAACCACAAATCCAGCCTTTCATCAACCACCACCACCACCACCACCACTACTACCTCAGCCAATCTAATTACATTGAATAGGTTTTGTATGCCACATGTGGCTTCTGACCTGCTGTTTGCCTTCTGCACTTTGCATTTGAGTAGTGATTTCCAGCTTATCTTTCGCCTCATCTTCTTCCTCAACAGTCTCCATATGTTGTCGAACACCATCTGAACTTTCAATCTCTGTGCTTTCAACAGTTTTCTCAGTTGAAGTAGTTTCTGTTTGTAAACCATCAAGCTCTACATTGTTAATGTTTTGCTTGTCTATGGTATCTTCTGGGAGTATACTGTTTCCTTGAGAATTTACATCCAATGGAACTTGCAATGCACATACCTGATGCAGTACCAATAAATGGAATAAACATTGAATTTTATTATGGTATTTTACCACCACCACAATCACAACTATGATCAATTCATCACCAGCTTCAAACATTTTCAACAATTTTTTTAAAACAAGAAATTCATTTCTTCTCTCACTTAGTAGCAAGCTTACTAATATTAAATGAAGAGAATTCTTCTCCAAAAAATGCAAAAAAGCAGAAATAAAGTCAAAACTTAATAAAAGCCATACAAACATCATTATTGTTTCAAAGTAGTTTCTAAGAAGTATTCATATTAATTTTCAAATGTTAATTCTCATTGAATAGAAACAAAAATACAAAAAGACCCTTACTTGATTACGTGCACTTTGCCTTTCTTCTTCAGCATCAGCCTGCACTTGTCGTACATGAGCAAGCAGTTCTGACAGTTGGTTCTCTGCTTCCATGCACCGAGCTGTGTAGGTGTTGCGCATTTCCAGGAGTGTACATTGCTGTTCTAATAATTCATTGTCCTTCTCACACACTCGCGTCTCAAGGTCAGCCACTCTTGAACGCAGTCTCTGCATCTCACCCTATAACAGAAAAACATTGCATTTGAATATGATTTTGAATAACACATTTCTTGTATATATACCGTTGACTCTGATTATACTAAAATTCTGGGAAGTAACATTTTTGGTTCACTATATTCGATAATGTCAAAATTAAATATAATTTCTCCACAATTATTGATTTTATTAATATACAAATACAGCAAAATACATAAACAGTGTGAAATGAAAATTTCAATGTCTCTATTTGACCTTAAAAAATCAATCATTTTCAACTGTTTGCTGCATACATTTTCCATTAGTAATTTCTATCAACTTCATTACACTTGTTTTCTTCAGTTCTGGAAGATGCTTTCACTGCGTTCCAATGTCCTTGTCAGATGGAATTTCACCTGTTATTACCTCACAGTTCACATCAATGAAATGTTCAGGCTCGACAGAACAGCCATTTATGTTGAAGCAATTTTCTAGGTGTGACGTCATCTTCTTCCTCAAATTCTACACATCCAGTGATCAATCCAGCATGCCAGAAACATTATCCCTGAAGACTACATTCATTCATAACTTAGCACGCTTAAATGTTTCTTCCTCTCAGGATGAACCTTATATGTGCCCTCACCATCCACTCTCCAAAGGCCCTTTTCGTAATAACATACGAGATCCTTTTGGCAGTGGCATGGCACAAGTGGCTATTGAAACCAATTGCTTTTCCACACGGGGCGGTGTGTGTCACCAAGCTGTGGGGCAGCAGTTGCACATTTCCTGTCACTTACATAAAACACTATGTACTTTGTCACACACAATCTCAAGTAACATGAAGCTTGAAACTGAAAAAAGCAGTTGCACGTTGTCATTTGTTGTCCACACAGAACATGATATTCATTTCCGCAGTGAAAGTGGGGGACACAAGGTATTTAGTACAGTACCCATTCTGTGTCCGCTACCTCCAGCTTGAGAAAATATCGGCCAAATATCATTCAATGATATTTGGCCAACGATACTTTCTCAAGCTACTAAGTGTTGGAATTTGTAGCACTGATGTGATTAATTTTTTTCCAGGAAGGAATTACATTCTAAATACGTTGCATTTTGTACGTTCACTATAGCAGAGTTTCAGAGTTCCCTATGACCAAATCTTCTTGCGCTTATTTGTAATGTAAATGAAATAGGACCAGTAACGTAAGTTCACTATAACCAGAGTCAACTGTATCTACATAATTAAAACAACATTAATTTAAAGAATAAGAGTATACAAATAACTCAAGTAACAGACTAAACACACTACTACTGTTTAGATAATTAAGTACCTCAGATTCCACTAATTTGTCAGCACATGAGTCAATAGTATCATCACTTGTATAAGGATCTCCAATGCCTGCAACAAAACCAAATCAGTTGATCAATATAAATGAAATTTAATAATATTCTATGAATAAAAAATATCTGGGTCTTGACATTATAATAAATATTAATATGCTTAATTTAGTAAAACTAATTTCTTCTGGAAAAAAAAAAAAAAAAGAAAAACTTTCTTTTCTAATTTTTTTTTTTTAATGGATTTTCAAAATGTGCAAATATTTGAATCCATTGAGATCTGAATCCTGGACCTTCTGTTATCTACAGAGCTATGGAATCAAACATTGCATTTGTGACAATTTAATGATCTTATAGTGATCAGTGATCTAGTATAGAAGTATAATTCGCATGAAGAATGAAGCAATGTCAATTTTACTTAATTTTAAACAATGATAAAGGCACTGAGAAATATCACATAGTAACTGTCAAAATGCATAAAACCTTAATCACTCATGCTGCCTCACCCGTTATTTTTAGGAATGGAGGGAAGTGAGTCCCAGTTCCAAGATGGGCCTGTGTCTGCCGCTCCCCCCCCCAGCATATTTTGTAATTTTTACTCAATTTATTCAAAGCAATACCTGAACTGATGATTTTATATACATAGTTTACCCATGTATTACCTATGTATTAACTACATTGTTAGCAAGCAAAAATTAAAATCTGCAGTTCCTTGACCGTTGCAAATAGGTTTTCTATAACTCAGGAATGAAAATGTCTGATTTTTCAAATGTTGCTTATCTCGAGCTTTTTAAATTATTATTATTATTATTATTATTATTATTATTATTATTATTATTATTATTATTATTAACTTTCATTCATCTTTCAACTATTTATAGTTAAAATGTTGGGATGGGATTCTGGTACGCAAGAAAACGTGCGCAGATAATCTTCTCCCCCATACGTCACATACAGTTTTTCACTTTTTTTTTATTTTTACCCACATAAAATAAATCAAATGAAATACTAACCGGCGCGTCCGGTGGCGCTGACGTCGTCCAGCTCGTCGTCGGACGAGGCGCTGACGGCGGCGGCGGCCGCGGCGGCGGCGCGCCGGTCGCTCAGCGGGCTCAGCCCCACGCGCGCCATGGAGACGGCGCGGTCGGGCTCCGACCACGCGTCCACCTCCGACTCGGACACGCGCTTCGGGGGCGCCTCCGCGCTCGCGCCTTCCGCCCCGGCGGCGGCGACAGTGGCGCTGGGGCGGCGACGGCTGCGGCCACGGCGCTGGCGCTGCGGCGAAGCGGTGCCGCTGCCTCCGCGTCCCCTGGCCGCCCCGGCGACGCACCCTGGAATCCTCCCCCTTCCGCGCTCGCCGCGCCCTCCGCCCCAACTAACGCACACAAACACACACACAGCCATTACTCACTTTGATGGTGCTAAGGAAATACCAATATTAATTTATACATTAATTTTGTAATACATACAATAATGTTTAAAAGTGGTTCGAATCTTTAATTTTCTCAAAACAAGAGTTCCAAAAAGGTTTTCCAAAACCTGGAATCCTCCCATACGTAATACCTACTAATAATGATGTAAGGTTCATTGAATTTTGAGATAGATTTTTATTTAAATAACATGTTCTATATCCTTCAATATTAAAATAATTTGTGGGAAGTTCTGTTACGAGGATAAAATAAATGTTGAAATCCTGATTGCTTCCGATAGAGTATGAGGAAAGACATTTTAGGAGTAGTATCTTGAATAAGGAAGACTTCGAGACCCATTGCTATTCTGCCTCAGGCAAATATTCATAGAGCAGACCGAAAGTGGGTAGTGCCGGACACGCTGAAATTTTAAGTGAACGCATTATACGCTGAAAATGTTAAGTGAACGCGAATAAATGGGAAAGAGATGCAACCATACATCTTTTAAAAGCAAAATATTCTGAACATACTACGGTCAAATTCTTTTTGGAAGAATCTACATAACAATTATTTCTCAATAATGTTAAAAAATAAAGTAGGTCACAGCGATGATCAAATTGACAAACATTATTCAGAGTTAAGTTGTTAGGCGTTTGTGATCTTAGGAACATTGTTCAAATTTCAAATTGTTATGAAGTATCATTGAAATCACCTCAACAATACGATCTCTAATATCGGTCGTGAAATCCGTGTTTTTTGTTTTTATTCAGCTGTAACTTTCCATACACTTAAGGATGAAGGTCTATTGGAGCTGTTCTAAAGATTGGTTAAGGTGGAGAGAAGATACACATTGTGTGTGTGTGTGTGTGTGTGTGTGTGTGTGTGTGTGTGTGTGTGTGTGTGTGTTGTGTGTTGTGTGTTGTGTGTTGTGTGTGAACTGACTGAAAAGGGTATTTATTTCATTGCAATGTTTTATTATGTTTAATTGTAGAGAAGGACTTACTCAGAGGAATGCCTTTTTGTAATACTCGAAAGTGGAAATGCAAAGGATGTGAATAACTTGTGTTATTCGTTCATCCATAGGACTAACCAATATCAAAACATATTTCTAAGGTCGTAGGGAGAAAGTTCTTTACATCTGTCTTCTTAAGTACTTTTATTCTGCGACCATAGATTCACAATATCCTCCAACAAAGATACTAGTAAACCCTAGTTAACACAAATGCAAAGGGACCGAAACGATCTATTATTATACAAGCCCATATTGCTAAGTATCCTTGCTGAGGCCCAAATTTTGTTCGTGTAAAGCGGGTTGATGCCAACGAGGGTTTACTGTATCACAAGCGGTGGCTATTCCCTGGCCAGGGCAACCGCGGTGTCGTGTGTACCTCGGCGTCGGGCAGCGCGAGCGGGGCGGCACCTTCGACGTTGGCGAGCGCGCGCGCGGCGCGGGCGGCGGCGGACAGGGCTCGCTCCAGCGCCCGCAGGCGCCTGCCGCCTCCGCCGGCGCCGGCGCCGCCACCTCCTCCTCCTCCGCTGCCGCCCCGCCCGAGGAGCGCCGGTCGTGCGGGCGGTGGCGGGCAGCAAGCGGCGGCAGCGCGCGCGCCAGGGCCTCCCGGCGGCGGGCCAGCGCCTGCACGCACCACACGCACGCGTTAACGCCACGCCCATGTGAATAACACACACACACACACACACACACACACACACACACACACACCAAAAAATCCAGGTTTTAAAGCTAGTTTTGTAACCTCTAAGATTGAATTTGTGCGCAACAAATATTTATGCACCAAGGGCGTTAGAAGGATTCTCATGTTTTAGTCCGAGGGCTTTTTGTCGCCCGATATCATTAGAACCACATAACGCCTGTGGTAACTACAAGATTTTATTTTTTACATTTTAACGATTCACATTTACTTATTTACTAATTAACTAGATGTTAACGTTGTTAACTAGATGTTAAGTCGATTTGTCTTTTTATATTTCCCTCCATAAGAGAACATGTAGCATCATTCAACTGTTTTCATATTTCCCTCGTAACCCCGATCCTCTCGATTGAGGTAAGTTATATCTCAATATATCAAATAAATCAAATATGCAGTGTATATCGAACTCCGTATCGAAGGCTATAACAAACAATAACGTATCAGAAAGAAACAACAACAACAAAAAAGAAAAAAAAACACCCCCCCAACAACACATCTTTGGCAGTCCGAGAGACGCCGGGTCCTAGACACACGCCAAGGTTTCGCCCGTCATTCTACACCCTTCCTCAGGGCAAACTGCGCGGAGATGGCTCTCGTCTTGAGAAAGGTTGCAGCATAACGGCCGAAAATTTGGCACCTGTGCCTAGGTCGCGGTGTCTTTCTGATAGCCAAGAACATACTGACTCCGGGCGTCAAAGCCTATAATTTCAAAATTTAATTTGACAGTGGTCATGTTTATTAATTTATAATACAGATTTAAGTGAAAACAAAGTAAAAAATAATAAGAACAATGAACAAAACTACACCCGATCACTCAGAGCCGAATCGAAGGGTCAGACCTCTAGTTCGTCACATAAGTGCACGAAAAGATGGGGCATTTCCTAAACTCACAGCGTGTGCGTATGCCACCTCCCCAAGAGAGAAATACGAAAAAAGACGTAGGAACTACGCGGGCATCAAGAGTGACCTTGGAAAGGAGGTAGTTTGCTCGATGAAGGAAGTACAAACAGCGTTCGTTTCGTTCGAACTCATAAACTGATCATTCACTATTATTTCGTATTTTAACTTTACAAAACTGTGATTATGAAAATTTTTCATTCACAGCTCAAAAATGTAAAATAATCGAACAGAAAAACATCGATGCTAAAATACTTCGATTTTAATTAATCATTATTTAGAACATCGACGCTTGTACAAACACATGTCGCATAAATAGGTGCTACACGCTCTATCGCGTTTCGATACAGCTACTACGATACGATACGATACGATACGATACACGATACGATACACTGACAACGAAAATAACATCATACGCAACTCACAAGTCTCGCCTAAGCAATTCATTTTACTACAATTAACCTCATTCTGGACACTTTACTGACGCTAAGCGACAATAAAGCCATGCGCTTCATGTGTTCTATAATTTGATGTGGCAACACTGCAACTGCCGAAGCTTTTGATTCGCCGTCACTTGTAATACAGACCGTTTGCATTCCCATTTGACGAGGAACTATCAACCAAAGTTTTTAATCGTAATTTTATTTGAGTACGTGAATACGTTAAAGTAGCAACTATTTCGTTGATACAAAAAATGTGTTATTTAATTCAGATTATAAAATGTAAATAATTTGTTTTAAAAATATTATGCATTGTTCATTTTACATGTTTACTATTTATACATATCAATAGTACACAGATCCCATTTTTGTGGTTGAAAGGATACATGTAAAATATTCGCCATTATACATACTAGAGGCGTAGGTCTTTATGTAGTGAATTCTTGAAATCGATTCATAAACCATCAACTTTTCAACAAATACGAAACAACGATTTGTACAGTGATTTGAAAATTCCTGATTATTAAGGGCTCATATCTCTAAACAGAAAATAACGTATTGTCGCTATATTGACACTAAGTTTACCGGCTTCAAAAGGGAAATATAACGTATTTTCATTTTTTACGGAGCTCCATTTGTTGATGATTAGGGCCCTCATACGCGGGCCGCCCCAGCCTCCCCCCCCAGCTCCTCCAACTGCGCGGCCAGGCACGGCGCTCGCGTACGCTCTCTGCTAGCTGCCGCCGCAGGGCTGCCTCCTCGTCCTCCAGCACCCCGTCCTCCTCCGACGCGGGGGCGGGCGCCGCCGCGTCGCCCTCGCCCACCACGCACGCCTGCGCGGCCGGCGACGCCGCCGGCGGGGGCGTCGTTGGCGCCTGCAAACGCGAGCGCAGCGTGCCTTGTACTGGGGGCGTAACAGCCTTGCGAGGCGGAGGGGAAGCGTACCGACCAAACCGTTGGTAATCTCCGCCTCACGAGTTGTTGGTGCTAGGAGTGGGTAGAGGAGTGAGCGATTGAGGATTAGTCTAGGTTAATTGATGCTACGTGAGTGGCCCCCGACACACGTGATGAGCTTATGATACAATTGTAGTTGAAGAACATCAACTGTCCCCGATATAGTACGCGTGGCGAAAGACAGAGAGAAAGATTAAACTGTTTGCTCGGCGGGGGCCTACGGTAATGGAGGGGGCTCAGCAGTCAATCAGAATTTTAGTGTACGCGCAGAGGAAATTTTGATTCTATGAGGTTTAGTTCGTTGGAGTAACACTTGTTTGACACTTTCCACCAAGAATGTTCATGTACCCATAAATACTCAATTAAGAGGGATCTACAATATTTCTAAAGAATCTTTAATCAATGTGAATTCATTTTTTTATTGGAATGATTAATTAAAATAATATGTTTCCCAGCTAAGTATTTGTTGTGGGAATATTGATTTAATAATTGAATAGAATGTTACTTCCTATTTCCTTATTTTTGCACCATTTTCCTGAAGGGGAAAACGCGTGCAAACATTTTTCCTGACTTAATTACTTATAATTGACAAGTTTCAATGATGAGTTCCCCTGAAAACTAGGCATTAATACGGATATATGTACTAAAAGAACGAACAAAAATGTTCGCGTTTGTCTGTGGTCACTGGAAAAATTACGAACACTGCTCGGAGAGTTACACTTAAAGTGGATGGCGAGGTTTTATCATGGGGGTTAGGGCACACAATATTCATCATGACATTCCTAAATCTGGGGTTCATTTTATCCTAGCTTTCTCCCTCTTGGTGTGAGGCAAAAGCCCCGAGCGAGTGGCGTACCTTTACGCGGATTCGGTGGTATAACGGTTAGCGTATCGGACTGTTGTACTCGATTTTGCGGGTTCAAACCCGATCGAAGCCGTGGGTTTTTAAGGGCGAAAAAATCCTTCGTAAGCCTTCCTTCGGAGGCGGAGGAGTAAAGCCGGCTGTCCCATGTAGTAGATTTACTGCATGTAAAAGATCCTCAAGCCTAAATGAAGCCTCTGAGCAAAATTGAGTTCCGCCTGTTTCGTCGCCCAAGATAATACCTCCTTTCTCATTTATGATGGTGAAAGGAGCGTAGCGAAATTTGCGTGGTTAGACGGAAGAGCGGGCCTGATGGCCCGAGTCTCGCCACGTAAAATAAGGCATTAACTAACTAACTAACCTTGTCCGCGGCCGCGGCGGGCGGCGGCGCGTCGGGTGGCGGGGGCGGGCTGGGCCCGTCGGGGTCCGGCGTGGACATGGCGGGGACGTCCGGGGTGGGCGTGGCGCGGGCGTCGGTGTCCGCGTCGCCGCCCTTGAGGCGCGCCAGCTCCTCCTCGAGTGCGGCCAGCGCCTCCTCGTGCTCGCGCGCGCGTGCTTGCAGCAGCTGCGCACAAGGCATCGTGAATGCAGGGGGGGGGATCTCACGCATTAGACATTCTAGGAAAAGATTCGGGATTTAACAGTCAAATCCTCGTGGAATTTTTTTTTCTTTCATTCCAATACTTATCTTTCAAAAACAGCTTAATACTCGTTTGGGTTTTCAATTGTTTGCTTGCTTTTTTAAAAATCTATAACATAAATACTACCAGCATATTTAAGAACATTACACACAGAGTGTTCTAAAAGTCTTTCCGCAGTGGCAGTCTCCCCACTCCACCATCCTCTATGCGGAAACTGCAACATCGCGATGATCGCAGAAGAACAAGATCACATATTTTTATTTCGACTACTGCTTGCTTGCAGCGAGCGCGCTTCTGAGAATAACATTCGAACAGTCACGCTGATTAGCCCTCGTTGTTGCTGTTTCTGCATAAAGGATGGTGGAGTGGGGAGACAGCCACTGCGGAGAGACTTTTTGAACGGCTGAAGATAATAAAATCTGACCCGGAAATCGATTTCTGTACCGTTACTCAGTTTGAGCGAGTTACCTGATTGTCTTTTGTACTCTTATTATCGTAAATAACAAGGACTAAAAGATTCTCGGAGTTTAGCATTTTGTTCATTAAATACACCAATTTTCGTACTGAAATGTTTTTTGTCATTGCGTAATTATTTCGCGCGAGAGAATAACGCATACCATACTAGAATTTTTGCCTGAATGAACTACCTTTACAACAGTGTGACGTCAATAGGCAAAAGCATAAGGTTAAGAACATTCCAGAATTTTTTTGTGAAAAATGACCCCTAAAAATGAAAACAGTAATATGCGAAAAGACACTCATTTTATAAAGGGGTGTGGAGCAGAAACGTGGCCACGCCTGATCTCCATGTCGATGCAACCCGCATGCCTTGAATGTTTCACGGCTACGCACACAGGCGTAGGTTTGCAGCAAATTTCGCGGGTTTTCAAGAAAGTATTTCTTTCTTTTAGCTTTATTTTCAGCGAGTTCTCAACAGTCTACTCAGGATCATACAATTTTATGTTAAAACTCCTTGGGAAAACCGAAAATTCAGAAAAGACCACTGCATACCACAAATATGCAACTATTTAACTCTCTCATTGTTTTACAATGAGTCCACTGAAGAACCTGGTACGGTCTCATCCAATCGGAAGCTAACATGTCACTAACTTGTCGTTCAACCTCCCGATTGGATGACACACAAACAGCTGATTTACGTCAAGTGCAGATATGTTTAAATCCAAGTACAAAATAAAATTTAAAGCATATTCATTCCGAATGTCCATTATACTGCGAATTAATGAGATTGGTAATGCTACTACGAAAAAATAATATTCCACGCTTATTTTTCAAATGCAACAAACCGAGAAGCATACAACACGCAGTTACAATTTTAGCATTATTTAAAGATACATTCAACATGACGTGTCCACTACAATGTGCATTGGCAAAGCAAGACATTCATTATAACCGTGCAAAGAAAGCAATGATTACGCATGTTTATAAATAATGATACATATAGAGACTTTGTTATATAATTATAATAATTAATATAATTGGCGCCGTGCGCCAAACAGTTTCGTGTGCTTGTTTTCCGTGTGCGAAACAGTTCATATTTTTCAGAGTATGCGAAACATCGGTAACGATTCGCAATTGTCTTTCTTGACGTCTTTGTTTATTATTTACAAACAATGGTATTACGACATTGACTGGAATCCATTTACTTTTGTTCAAGTAAGGTACTTTCTATTTATTTGATATTTAATTATATTCCTTTACTTGACACATTGCGTTTCGCTCATGGCGTGTTAAAAATACTATAAACAACATGGGCGCGATGTGATTCCTGCACTAGTCTCGTGCGTGAATCACCTCTTTCGTTATGTAAACTACTATTTTGTAACACTAATTCAATATTTTAGACCGACTTACATTTTCTGAAACATAACATCGTAATGTGAAAATTTTAATACGACAGAGTCGAAAACAGATACATTTCAGTTATTGAAATTGCTTAATCCTTTTCTCCTAGTACGTTCGTTAACTCCGTTTTTTCTTATTGCCTCCAGAGACAAGTTGGAGTAGTGTTCAACATGGGTCAGCGTCTTGTTCCCTTGACAATTATTGTCAGCTGCACTATTAACAATTTACAACACATCGTGGATCTCCAGGGAGTTTTTGCAAAGCGATATGGGTAATTTGATGGCATCAAAAACTACTATACCGATGTGCCCTTACAATATTATTGAACTACATCGCTCGCTCGAGTTCAATTCGCATCGCATAATTCAAGAATACTGGCAAAACAATCGTTTAAAAAGTAAAATAGAAAAATCATTATTATTCGTATGACAATAACAGTTTTGAAACAGTAAGGGGGAAAGGATAAAGCACGTAGAATAAGAACACATTGTTGGCTGAGAGATTCACGCTTTGGGCATTGTTCCGCATTTTCAATGGAAAAATTAAAATTACGAATGCCTGTCACGAGGCGCCAATTGGTATCCCCAAGCGGTTGGAGGGTAATCAAGAAATTGGCATTTTCGTTGTATCAGCATAAACATTGTCATCAGCTGAGGTGCTCCCCGAAACTATCGAGGTTCGAATGTCAGTTCAGATTGGGACCTAGACAAGTTTCTCTTCAGTACAAAATGAGTGTACATGAAGTTGCTTTTCCATACCTGATATTTCCTCAGCAAGTATAATTTCTGAAGAAAAATAAAATGCAGTATAAAATTTTCATTCTGTATGATCTAACCCACATCGATGTTATCAAATGGGATGAGTGTCACATTCGTAAAATCAGTTTGTAAATCGATAAAAGTTTCGTGGGTGAAGATGGCATACGAATTCACTCGTTGAAATTCAATATCTCGCACATTCCCTACAGAAATGTCTCATTTTCTCATGACATCAAATCTCAATATTGTGTTTTTTTCCTATATAAAAAAATTAGGTGTTTGAAACATCAAAGGAGTAAAGTAAACTAATTCATGAACGAGAAGGCATTTTCGGTCTCACACCGCACTGCACGATCAGTGCTTTTCGATAAAACTACAAAATTACCCAGAAAAGACCGCGTAAAAATGAAAGAATTCCCAGACAATTCTACATACTTTGCAAACATTATTAAATTATTTGTTTTATCCAAGATTTCTTCTCTAGACGTTGGCCACTCTTTATATTAAGACTTATATTAAGCCACTCTCATTAGGCCACTTATATTAAGGCACGTGCCAGCTGATTGGTGTTTCCAGGAACCTCAAGTGCTACGGTCATTTGTTCCGTTTGAGTAACGACTACTTTATCCAGGGGATGGGGGCCCCGACAGCTTGCGTGTAAGTTAGTATGCGTTATTGTGTAAGATGGCGTAGTATTGCAGCGAGATGAGATGTGATGTGATGTGGTGGGGTGTTGACGATCTGCGGTGTACTGTGACGAAGCGTGTACTGTGTGTTGTGGAGCGGGAAGGCGTGGTGAAGGAAGGTGTGCTGTGGGGGCACGAGTGGGGCTGTGTGCTGTAGCATGATGTCTGGCGTATTGTCTCAGTCGCTACCTGCAGGCGGCGCACGAGGCTGCCGCTCAGCTCGTCGCGCTCCGTGGCCAGCTGCAGCAGCTGTTCGTTCTTGCGCTCCAGCAGAGCGCGCAGCAACTGCAACACCGCAGCCGCAGCCTTCGCTAACAACCTCCCCAACGCACACTTCACACCGAGTAGCCAAAAGGTGCGATCACATGACGGTACAAATTCTTGACCGGCTGGTAATTAAACAGTTGCAGCATACTTGAGATAAATCTATGTATAAATAAAAGGGAATGTGCGTATGCTTGTCGCTTATACACGCAAAAACTACTCGATCAATTTCGCTGAAAAATTCACACTTTGTTTTTACTTGTATAGGGAATACTGAAATACTGGTTTGAACTAAAACGAACTTTTAAGGGCATTGTTTTCGAAAAGTTAATCGACGAGGCGAGCTCTAAGCCGTTCCCAGAGACCGTGCTTGAAGTGCCATCTATGAATATCGTTTTGAACTACACGTATTGTTTCGACTCATAACATCGAATTTGCGATCTAGAAAGCAGGAAGTCAGAACCCAATACTGGCGGTGCACAACCTTATTCGCACATTTGATTTTTAAAATTTGGTGTAGTATAGTTAAGTGTAGTTAATATGTAGTTAATCTTCTTTGAATGCATAATTTTGAACTTGAATTGTATTTATTTAATACACAGCAATTGCGAAGCATTGCCGGACCCGCTAGTAATGTATCTTTGCTTCATCATTCCTTGAGGTGATTTAAGTTTCCATAAATTGTGTATACATACATATAAAATGAATCTGATATCGAAACCATTAGAAAATTTTCTATTTAAAATATCAAGCACAATTTTTATAAAGGTTTTGATTTACTTAAACAATTAGAATATTAAATAAAATTAAAAATCAGGAGGGAAAAAAAACCATTGAGTGAAATGAAATTGGAATGGTTCAAATAATTCATGCATAAAGCATACTGTCAAGCAAGCAACATGCAATAATTCATTCCTAAAATTCAGTAAGAAAAGAACTTAAGTAAATTTTTCTGACAAGCAGTTAGTAATTATAAAATTCAGGATAAGTTACTAAATGCTAGAACATTCCTATCTGTTCAATTCAACATTGGTTAACTTCATGACAATATACATAAATAAAAAAATAAAAACAGGCATATTAAAATAATGTTGAAACCTTGACTTATTCAAAGGATTTAACTGACAGGGAAATAAAATCTCAATGAACTGAAGGAGAGGAGAAAGGAAAAGAACACCAACAACGCACTTCTATGAAGATTTTCTATTGAAAGTAAGCTCATACATGTTTAATTTTTCATACATATTCATTCCAGGTTTACACCAAAATCAAAGAAGAAATCAGGACAAACAAACTTAGCAGAATTGTATAGATGAAGCAGAACATCAAAAACATGCAGGAACCAGCAAACACAATAATAAAATATAATTAAGTATAACACAGCATATCACAGTGAATTGATCAGTCCATTACACACAATATTTACAATATAATGCAAACAATTAACTGTACAAAGCAATGGAATAAATATGTATGTTAGTTACAATCATGTCTGAATATTATTTAAGATTTGAATTAAGAAAAGTGAAAATATGTATAAAGCTCTTAACATATAACTTTCCCCGAAATTAAATATAATCAATGTTACTTCATACAAGTATTATGTTCAAGTTTGCATGTCATATATCCATCACATACATACTTTTCTACTTCATTCTTTTACATCCACTTCTTAACATTACAAATTAGACTGAGTATTACGAGTTCCAAACTACCACCAGGTAATTATCATCACGTCCATAATCTCAGTATAAAAATAAACAAATATTAGTGACCAGAAATGTAACAAAACTGATCCGTCAAGCACGCCGCAGGATAGCTAACTTCCAACATAAAACGCCTGAAGGTGCGTGGGCAGAAGGAAAGGAGGGAGGGCAGATTTGCCGGGCGTCCAAGGCGCATCCTCTTCGTGCAGGTGGGGGTGTTGGGAATGGGAATTGCGTCATCAGCGCCGCCGCCACGCGCCCGTTACCTCCACTTCCCGCAGGGTGACGTTGGCGTGGACGGTGACGTCGTCAGCCTGGACGGCCGCGTCCTCGCGCGCGGGGGAGCCGAGGCTGGCGCTGGCGCTGGCGCTGGCCGTCCTCCGCCTGAGCGTGACCGTCGCCGCGGGGTCGGCGGGCGAGGGCGGGGGCGTGGCCGGGGCGCGCGCGGGGACGGGGACGCGGGCGGCGTGGAGGTGGCGGAGGGCGGCGGGGCGACGGGGAGGCGGAGGGCGAGCAGCCGCCAGCCGACGGCAAGCCGCCAGCCGACGAGGTCGGCGACGAAGGTGACGCCCGCACCGCCCGCGCCGCGCGCGCCGCCTCCGCCGCTTCCAGCGCCGCCTCGCGCGCCTGCAACAAGCCAACATACGCACACGCTTAGCTTACACTCTCAGAAACGCCATTACATTTAATGTACAAGCCTCTCAATCGAGAGCGAAATAGAGAAAGGAAACTCGCTTTATTTATTTATTTATTTATTTTGTCAAAAACTGTATGTGACGTATGGGGAGAGAAAATCATCTGCGCACGCTTCCTTGAGTTTCAGAATCCCTTCCCAACTATTTAACTATTAATAGTTGAAAGATGAAAAAATAGGAATAATAATAATAATAATAATAATTATTATTATTATTATTATTATTATTATTAAATAATAAATTAAAAAGCGAGAGATTAACATTTCGAAAACTAGATACTTTCGTTGCCGAATTATAGAAAACTTATTTGTAACGGTAAACGAACGGATTTGATTTTTCTCTATTGCTAACAAATAGAAACTCACCCTAAGCTCTACTACCACCACAAGCAAAAGGAAAGTTCAACAAAACGTGCGCATAGTGAAGCTACTACGTCCAGGAGCAAATCAAGGGGCCATCTCAGCATTTGCTCAAGGGATCAGGGAAACTGGACAAAAACCCGATCGAGATGGGGGTCATTTACCCGGAAGCTGAAGTACATTACTTGTTACAGGCATTTACGTCATTTAAAAAATATACAATGCAAATGTAAACTAATTCATTGTACTATATCATTGTTTTGTTAAAGTTGACGAATTGTTAAAGTTATCGAATTGACATTTCGTCTTATCCACGAATAAAATAAAACGCATCAAATTCGAAATGTGATCGAGTTCGAACTCGATATACCTTTGTACTTTCAAGAAACCATATTCTATTTCGCTTTCTCTTTCTTTATCTCTTTACATCCCCGCAATGAAGCAAAGGTCATCTACCACGAAAAATGCGACGAACACTTAATACGATACAACTCTTATACAACTTGACACTTTCATGTCATTCCATCCAATATTTTGAAGACTTCAAAGAATCATTTCTGAAATGGCGGAAAATTAGAACTGCAATACTACTAATAAAATCCGTCTATTTCTACTTCTCAATGCTGCGCAATTCTTGGACAAAATCAAATGTTGACTTTTTTATCTTATCAAGTTGCCGAGAAACTACTTCCTGGCATTCCAATTTATATCTTATTTATGACACGTGGAAATTACACAAACACAACTAGACTTTAATAAGATATAGAAGTCATAAAACATAAAAACTCTAAACGAGAAAGCTACAGCATCGAAAAAAATAAAAATGAAAAACTGATTAAGCTTCTGCAGTGAACCGAAAAGTCAATTTTCAAGGGAATGTTACAACACTAATTTTGAGTACAATACGATAAACCGTTTTAAGGAAGGAAAACTTTCAAAACGTGCGTTAAGTTGTGCTATCATACATTTTAAGGAACTCTTCAACTCGCCATTCTTTTACCTCTAACAGATTTTACCTTATTTTCCGATCAGTATGTCCTCATCGATGACGTGATACTTTAAATGGGAAATCTGTGGGATATTGCTTTTCGGTAGTATTAGGATGAAGCAATGCGGATCGTGATGTTTACATATACTACGATTTAGAAAATTATGAACAAGACTACGATTTAGAAAATTATGTACATTATAATAACAAATATACAACAAATCAAGCTCATTGTCTCTCATTACCCCTAGCATCTCCCATCTGCACACCACCAAGATTTCAATCTAGAGCAAGCCTAAGAATTAGAACTCCGAATAAATTCAAAATTTCCTGAAGATTGGCTTCCTCCTCCATAATTATGTATAAAAATACCTAAAATTTAGAATTTTTCATATTAACAAATCTAGAAAATTATTTACTGTTATGTTGTATCACTAAAAATTAAATTTTCAGTTATCCGATGTAATCCCGCAGTTAGGATACGAACGAAAAGTTAAAGAAATGACAATTCATGACTGACAGGTTGATGTTTCAGGGCGCGTCCACTGCTATGTTCATTAGTTCCGTGTTGTGCATGTTTTTATCGCGGGAGGTGGCTAGATTGGCGAGATCCGATGCCGACCTACACGTCTTGATGCTGTGTTTTCACCAGTCAGCGGGGCCCGCTCCAGCTGGGTCAGTCTATGAAGCTCCCGACTGGTCTCTTGACAAGTTGGTATTGTAATGAATGTAAGTGTGAGTGCAAGTACGGAATGACGTTAGGGTACAGACGAGAAGGGAAGATCGCGAGCAGTCCGTGGCACGTTCGTTGGTGTACTGTTCCCGCATTCGTCTGCTGTTGATCAGAGAAATCACGGAAAACTACCGATCAGAGCAGCCGGCTGATAGAATTCTTCTCCAGACAGCGGCTGAATTCGACTTTGCTGTGTTGTTAAAGAGTCGAAAATCCTACCATCGTCGGGACTCTAACCTGGGACCTTCCGGTCTAGGTATTGCAATGACATCAACTGATTCCCTCAGCCACCTAAGTCGATTCAGGACAATGAAAAATAATTTTTGTAGAGCAGAAATTAAACAAATGAAAAAAGAAAGATAATACAATATTTGGCAACTTGAGAAAGAAAAATGAAACTAAAATATGCATAAAGCATTATTTTGTCTCATTTAACATAGTTGAACGCTCTGCAGATGGTTTTGGATGTTGATACATGTAAACCAGCTCTTTCTTTCCATTAGAACTCAAGTAACTAATTAAAGTTTACTACGAAGTTAATGATATTTTCAGAAAATTCTGAACTAGAAACGACATTAAATTTAAAATAACTGTTTTAGGCGGAAAGAATATACCGTTTCGGTATTAGCAATATTTTTTCTAACATTTACAAAATATTACCTCATAGTGGTAAGGTAGTACACGATCACTTTCGCAGGAGCCAGTCACGAAGTGCTTTTAGCAGTAACGTCTTCTTGATGGCAATGGTTTAGGCATATATTGCGTTCTCTAAAATAAATAAATGATATACAAATTCTCGGAAAAAAATATCTGTCGCATAGACATGTCTACATGATTGTTCAAACGTTCTCTGAAAGACAGAAGAATTGACTTTGGCTGGCCAGTCGAGATTGACTTGGTGACTAAACATAAAATATGGACCGCGCCCATTCTCATATCGACATGAAGTACACAGAGTTGCTCGGAAACATCCAATCTACTTGTTGCTACTATCAGTAGGATAAAATTTACAGGGGATATTTACAATGAGTGTTCCGTAAGTGATCTATTATTATTATTATTATTATTATTATTATTATTATTATTATTACTACTACTACTACTCACAAACAGCCCTTATTCTCAATCGAGAGGACAATGAGTGATTACTCATTCGTATTTGGAAGACCACCCTCGCCCATTAACTGATCCTCACTTGGTCGCCTTTTTACCAGTTTAGATTTTGTTTTTACGCGGCACTCACTTGAATTATGGAAAACAGATTTTCCACAATATTATTAATTTTAAACGCAACGAATCACTCGCACTTCGAAGAGGTACATCAAACACAGGGATAATCAATTTCAGGTGTTTTACCAACGACCTTGAAATCGCTTACGTTAAGTTGGACGCATTTCGTAGGGTGAATTTCTATTTTCTTAGCAATACAGAAAAATCAAATCAGCAGTTCGTTTGCCGTTACAAATAAGATTTCTATAACTCGGAAACGAAAATATCTTGCTCTTGAAATGTTAATCTCTCGCTTTTAAAAATTATTATTATTATTATTGTTATTTTTTCATCTTTCAACTTTTAATAGCTACATTTTTGGGATGAGATTCTGAAACTCAAGAACGCGTGCGCAGATGATTTTCTCCCCCATACGTCACAGTTTTTTACTGCTTTTGACTCACTAAATAATAAATATATATGAATATTGTGTGTGGACACAATGTGATGCTATTCCGACGACGCACCAAGTGTTGCAAAGGTTTATAGACTGGTTGTAATAGCGCAAACATTCTTACACTGTGGATTTCAAGGGGTAAAAAACCGCTCTGCACTTACGTCTAAGGGGGAGGGGGTTACGTCGAAAAAGTAAGTTCTCTTCATATCCGCTTCATTATTTGACATTTTGTTATACCCATTTGAAACTTACTTTCCGACAATTGTATTACGAGTGCTGCATCATTCAAACCACACTCCTACTTTCAACATGCCCGCTAACCTCCACTCTTCTTTCCAAGTCGGGCTGCTCCGAAAACGCACTGTCGCGCGTCTGAGTCACGCCGCATGGGCCAAACGGTCCAGCATTTTCAAAGGCGGCTATTTCTGCGCGCGCGCGCCACGCGCGAGGCCCGTCCCCTCGAAAACACGCGCGACAACTGGCTGGCGAGCGGGCGGGCGTTGGCACCCTGTCGCGCAGGCGACCTGGACAATCGCCGCGGCGCTGGACGTGGTCCCGGCCACCGGCGCCGAGGTAGGCCGGCCCCCACCCCAGGCGACACGCCGCTGCGCGCTGCGGTAGGTCGCGCGCGGAGCACCCAAAAAACTCCAACGCGTCTGCACTCAATGTGCAAATCTATTCTATATTTTGCACTACGACTAGGAAATTCTTTACGCCTACTTACGGGACAGGAAAAACGTTTGCCGAAACAACAATTTTCAAAATGGCCTGATTATGAACACTGCCAATATTGTCAGCATGAGTAATCCCCAACTGAGAAACAAGTAAAGAGATGGACACATCAGAATTTGAATGGCAAACTAACTAGGCGCCCCGACCAATGACTTCAATATAGCACCCCACCTCCAACAACAATAACCCATTGTCCAAATAACAACGTTCTATATCTATATGGAAATATACTGAGGTACACGATAATGTATTTAATCCATAGCATAAATTAGTAATAACTATTATATTGGTGCATATCTCGTACTGGGCTTATTTATCAAACATGAACACCTAAACATGAATTGTGAGCAAAGAAAAGATGAAGAAATTGGGACCTTTACATGTTTGTTGGTTTCCCCGATTTCAGATTGTAACACAAGGTGACCTCAACTAATCCTCGAAACGGACGCCCATTTTCGCGTGAACGTCATGCCCATTACTCTTATTGCGCGACGTCATGATATAACGAGCGGCGCAGAAGCTTCGAGAAAACGTCGTTGCCCTGTGATGGACGAGGTGCAGTCACCCACTTCCCACCCCGCCCCTCACAGATCGACCGCTCCACGCCTCTCGAGAGCGCCGCGCCGGCAACGTCGGACGTCGCCATGGCGACCGCGCCAGCCTCCCCATTGTCCAGCCCCTGCCAGCCGTAATCACCCCCTCCATCGTTCTTTTCCTCGGCCTCGCCTGCCCTCTTTCGCAAACTGGCACGGTAGTTTGCGTATTGGATTCGTGACCCTTCCAACCAATAACGTCGCTAGGGATTGAGAAAAGTAGGCCTTCTCGTATCCGGGTATCAAAAGAACGACCCCCCCCCAACAAAAAATGTACTTGAAGCAAATATCTGAACTATTTTAATACCAATTAATAAGTTACAAGATAATCTGAGAGCAATAAATTACAAACAAATGTAAAAATAAAAGATCTGTAACTGAAGTCAAAAAGTGCACTTGCGAGTAAACTCTGTATTACTGATTTCCCATGCGCGCAGAAATTGAAAGGAAACTACTTAGCCGCCGGACATGCGAGGTGTTTGTAGTCTCCTTTGACACCGAGGATCCAGGGAAAAATCTCAAAGACTGGTTTCCAATTAGCTCAGAAATAGAAAACAAAACTATTTTTCCGCCGGCCGTCTGAAAGAAGTTCACAATAGCTTTATACATCTAGGAACTCGAAAAAAAAAAAAAAAAAAAAAAAAAAAAAGCAACTTTCGATTTTGCCTGAAAAATGCAAATGTTTCATGGTGTTATTCCGTCTATTCTCACGCTGCGCATACCGACTCAAATCTTATACTTAATGGTCATTGCTGCGATATAGATAACGTTAGGCGCTAGCAAGATTCCAAGGTAGAGACAGCACGCCATTCAATATTTTCTATTCACGTGTTGCGTTGTGGAGGAGCAACTTTTTGGAGTGTCTTGGAATGAAAAGAACTGTTGTACTGCACATATATTACACTATGTTATTGCAGAATTCAGGAAGACTGTTTATGTTAAAATAATCAATTTTGTGCTGTTTTATTGGAATATTTTATTTGTCGTTCTAAAGCAGTATGGTGCTTCTTGTTTGTAAACTATTTTGAGTGTTCACTTCAGCAGCATTTGTGCTGATGAAGGCCATTAGATGTTACAATTACAAATAATAAGGAACAGTCCAAGAAATGGAGCGTGATGATACCAAAGACAGGTTCCGGGTGACACTAATTCAAGCGACGCCACTCGTGTAGTATCGGTCCAAATAAAATAACGCTACTTGACAGCTCGCCTGTTGATTGAAGACACCTAACTGTAACTAGATCATATTTGAACTAGAATTGAACAATGTGATTCGTGATATAGATGGAACTAAAATAAATATTTGGGCCTTATTAGAGTGCCTGTATGTAAGTGCTCGATAGAGGAAAGCATAGTCTGTTTCGTCACACGCTCCACGAGTATAATTGCGAATATGTATGTGTAATCGACTGAGAAGGTGAAGATTCTAAGAAGACCTAACAACATTATACGACTAAAGAGTTTGAATTTTCCTCCTGATATTTCAGTCTCTATTTATTCAGATTTAAATTCTCCCGTTGCTCTCCTGCAGGCTGACTGCTGCCACTTGGCTTGAAGCACTTAAGAAAAAGCAATTCGTTTTGGCTCAACGCTCTAACACCTTGGAATTCCCAAAATTTGATATACATTTTGAAGAATGAATTAATAGTGTGATAAGCTAGAAACCCCGAGGTTAATTTGAATGCTAAAATCGGCATCAGGCGTTAGTAATAATGGAATTGTTTGCAGGTCCGAAAATCTAAGAATATACGTTGTTAGGACATCCAATAAAGAGTAGTATTCCATGCTAAGTGTCATAGCGCTGTTCGGCTTGGGGAAGGAGACAGGGCCCCGAACACATTACATGCGAAAGGCGTGGAGAGGGCATTGAAAGGCGTGATTCCTTAGGAAGCTTAAATTAGACACGTAAGCAACACACGTAAGCAATCGGGACGGTGTGAATAGTTTATCAGCATAGGCTGGGGAATTACTTAAATGATAGCGAGAGGGGAATGATATGATTAGTCTGATAGCTTGGTATTGTGCCAAGTATTAGCAATGAATTATAATTTTTATTATAGTTGGGGATATGAATTCAAATAGACTCAGTGTTTTGATGAGATTTATATTAAGATAACTACGTATATATGAGGAATATTCGATAAGTAGCTGAAGATAGTCGCGCGTAGGTGTCTCATATGAAGCACAGCTAGGGAAAGTCGCGACCGCGTATTCATTTTATGGAAATATTAAATTCTATTAAGTATCAAATCGTTGAGGACATTCCGAAAACATTTTTAATTTATTCTAATGACAGGCAAGAACGCTATAATAGGGATATCAAGGATATTCCACGGGCAACATCCAGTCGATCAACCAAGAAATCATCTGAGAAGGCATTGCAGTAACCCCTATGAACTCTATTCAAAACCGTACGGAATTTTAATGTTTCTACAGAGGAAAAGTTATCATTTATTAGCTCAATAGAAGTTGTAAAAATATAAAAATAAATGTTAAATTTTTATTGTTTTGAGAAAAGGTTGATAATTTATATCAGTTGCCATCAATTCAATAATAAGTTTTAATAAATACAACTTTCAAGAATCGTGATTCTGTAGAGAATTACAAGTCCACATGCAACAGGTAAGGAGTAAAATGATGCATGTCGAAAACCATGATTAAAATTGAAAGTAAAATTAATGTTTACCATTGAGAGAATTTATGAGCATAGCAGGGAAGAAGAAATAAAAATATTGCAATAGCAGAGGAAGTAATCCTCTTCATAATATTTGTATAATATTGTTCAATAATATATCAATATAATCAAGAGCAAGTAGTATTAGAATCATCGTAAAAGGACAGATGACTTGCCCAGCGCGGGCAACAAAAGTAAATAAATATATTAAGTTTATGGAAGTATTTCTCAAATGGCTAACCCACCGCGGGGAAGAGACGAAATATTTCTCAATAGAAACATTTTCAGAGATTTCATTGCCATTTTCGGGGTATTTCCGGCTAAAATTTATAATATGTCACGTAATCACGTGAGCTGTAAAAGAATAACCATCACTAATTTACTATAAAAAACAAAAAGAAAGAAAGAAAGAAAGAAAGAAAGAAAGAAAGAAAGAACGAAAGAAAGAAAAAAAAAAGCAATTCCACGACCTTTCGAGGGTACCAATATTTCCTTCTGGATACTGTTAAAAAATCACCGCTGCCCATGTGGTGTTGTTAATGTTGGACCCGGCATCGGCATACGTAAACATCGAATAGACAGCGTCCTTTGGGCTCCTTTGAAGGTTTCTATGTCCAGATTTTACACCGAACTCTTTTTTCCTCTTACTAATAAACATCTATGAGATTTACAATGGTTCAAATCTAATGGGGATACACACATTTGATTTCAACAACTACAAAATTCTAAAAATTGCACAAACGTGTTTAACAGTTAATAAATTACACGTGCTATGATTAGTTATGTTTTATCGAATCACAAAACAATGAATAAACGTCATTATTCTGTAAAATAACTCTTATATTTTGTAAAATGAATATGCTGAGAGACCCGAAAGGATTGAATTGCAAGTTCCAAAACTACTTTAATATTTCGAAGAAAAACAAACATACAAACTGTGTTTTCGTAAAATTGGCAGTTTCAAAAGAAGGCATCATTCTTTGCATCTGAAGTAACGCTTACAATGCTACTGCATTTACAAAAAAGTGTCATCTTCTGACGCACAAGTGATGTAAAGTGGAAGCATGACAGTAATTTTTACTTCATCTAGAACAGATGTGACTCGTTTTAACAGTGTGTCAATTTGTTTTGTGTTGACTATTGATCAGCCTCTTAACGTGCTCTCCCTAAACTGAAATCACCCAGCCTGAAGACTTCACTGGTTCAGTATTGCTTCTTCATATTCATAAATGGAATATATTGCTTGGATAGTTTTCTAAATGACATGTGGCAACTTTTAGTTAATGTACACCATCTTGAGTTGCACATTTTAATTACCACTATCACGATAAGTCTACTAAGTCATGAAACGAAATTGTATTCAACGTAACATAGCAGACACTCCACATTAGAGTGATAAGCTAAAATTAATTTTAGTTTTAAATTGTGCAAAAAGCATACAAAACGTATCTGGCACTGAAGTCATGAGTTACAAAACTGTTTCCGAGTAGTTTAGATAACGCGAAGGCAGGAAGAGGCTAAAAAACTAAATAGGATGCGTAAGATTCAAAAGGACACATCTAAATTATGTAAATCTTCGAAAACCAATGCTGCGTGAAGATTTTCAAAGAACATTATATGGAGACATTTTAAGAATGAACCGGTAATAACAGCAGAACGTAAAAAGATGTCCATTTGCATATTGACTCCATCGTTTGAGAGATTTAAGAAAAGAATAGAGAGCGAAGTAGACAATCCGATCTGCAGTACTCCGAATAGATTCGGCAAGCTGGCGGAGAATAAATAATCACAGAGCGCAGAGATTTTAGGCCAACTGGAGCGCGTCCAATGCGGAAGGGCAGTTGTTATGGTGTTCCATATTCGACAACGGGGAATCACATTGTCGACAAAGAATCATTGTTAGAGAGCCTATACATGTCTGGCGCAATAAGTTCATTGAATTGAAGCAACTAGTATATTAAATTCAAGAAACTAGCAAATTGTGTATTATGTCAGAATGTCAAAGTCGCGATATCTAAATAAATTTTATAGACATTTAAATGTATTAATTTGAATTAATATTTTCCATTATCCGGCATCTCAATAACCTTGACCACGCAAATCTGAGCAACCGCGGTGAATTAGCAATGCACTTAATTTGCTATTGTTTGTGTTTTTTTTTTTTTTTAAGAATGTGATGGGCACTGTTTTCTCCATGGTTAATTACGTCATTACTAGCCAATCGCTTGGATATGGAGAATAATGGGTCATCGAGAAAACAATGCCATTCACGATCGTCCAAGAATCAGACATCGTCGTGCACTGAAATTTAAATCAAAGATTCAATCACAAACCAATTTCTGCATCTAAGAGTTAAACATAAATGTATCAAAAATTGTGCCATAGTTAATGAATCGTCGAAACCGGGAATCTATTGAATTACCAGCAAACTATACGAAGGTAAATCTGTACACAAGTTAGACAATGCACTTATAATAGACGTTAACTTTTTATTATTTTACTATTCCTTCTACGAATAGAAATGACAATAGTGATAATCACCTTTCAAATAATATCCCAATAAAATAAAATCCGAATTGTAAAACCAAGATAAAAGCAAGTATCGTCGAAAAAACAGCTAATAAAACACACATCACAGAAAGGAACAGCGAAAACTGAATTCATTCTAAGGAAGCGAAAGAAGTCCTGACAATCTTGCCATGTCGTTCCGAGTGATAAGGATTTGAACCAGTCCGTGCTGAGTTGAGCAAATCCAGGCCTACAGAGCTTAAACGTGGAGTAAACGCGAGTCTGGTACTGGCATAAAATCTGTCCAGACCCACAATCACGTATGAAAGACCACTTTCACAGCATCCCAACCTCAGTTTAACGTTAACCGCAGGCAGTCATCTTCCAGCGTGCCTTGCGAACTTGGCAAATCCGTCCGTCACATTGTTCACACAAATTTGCAAGCCTCTCTTGTAGGTTTACTCCACCACCAACGTGCTGCACACCAGGGGCGAATCCAGTCGATAATTGGGGTAGGGGGAGGATCATAGATTTTTTTGTTAAAGAATAAACATTTGTTATTATATTGTATATTGTTATGTAGTGTAGATGATACTATACAGTATTATGTTTAAATAATTACATAATTCGAACATAAATATTTAAATCAATTTTGACAAATAAAGGAAGGTAAACGAAAACTACGGCCGGGGGGGGGCCGCCGCAACGCACGCAGCCTGCGGGCGGCCGCCGCGCCGGGGGTGACTCACCTGTCGCAGTTCCAGCCGCCTGCCCCCGGCCGCCGCCTCCGCAGCGGCCTTCGCCGCAGCTTCCCTCGCTGCCGCCGCCTCGCGTCCGCCCCAAAGGAGCCGTCGCGCCGGGTCGGATGCCTTCCGCTCCTCCCTCCGGAGCACCGCTCGAGACAGGCGCGTCTTACGGCGCGGCGCTCAGAGGTCGTACACGATTAGCGACATTGGCGTTTAGGGAAAAGGACTTTAAATACAGGCGAATTGTGTAGCAGTATGTCAATTTTTGCTGGTTTTTTTTTTCAACGTTAATAAAAGTAACATCGCAATATCTACTTCAGAATAATGCAACTGATATCCCAAACATCTATTTACAAACAAATTGTATATTATCCAGGAATGGCAAAATAAACTACACGGAAACCCTATTAGCGACCACTTGGTTCTGTGAAAAGTGTTTTTTTTAGAGCGGCCGCCGCGTAATTAATAATAAAATTACTCCTTAATAGGAGTAATTTTATTATTTTACAAATATCAGATCCCGGAGCAACTCAAACACTTGCGTGTTACGGGACAAGTCGATAAATCTGACTTTGATATTCCACCGCGCCAAATGTTTTTCCAGGAAGGTAAGGTAAGGTAAGGTAAGGAAGCCGTCTCATGAAATGAAACTGAAATGGAGCGAGCAGCCGTGGCACCAGATCCGTGGCCACACATTATTGTTATTTGATTCTCGTAATCTCCTCTCTCTACGGTTTCTTCGAGAATGAAGCTGAGGCACACAGCAGACATGTCACACGAATGCTTGTTACGTCACCAAATATCATTTTTAACTACAGAAAATTCGGTGTACTATATTTTTACAATTTTCCTGAAAGGGTTCTCTTAAAAGGGGTTAATAAAGAAAATGGCTATTATGGGGCTGGTCGGTGGTCGGGGTGGTCTATTAACAGGAGAATAATTTGCATACTATATACGGGTTTTAGGATGCGTTCTAAGAAACATTGGTCGCTGAGAGGGATGGTCGTGTAATAGGGGCGGTCTTTCAGAGAGGCTTCACTGGGATTCTAATAATGGGATTCGTCAAATGTGTCAGTTCTAGCAATAGTTCCCAACGACCAATCGTTTAATGTTGATCACAAAGTGTTTTCTACGTCTCAAACTACTTTATAGTTTTATTTCACGTAATTATTGCCTATGTCTCATTGTTTGATGCGCATTAAAGCTAGAATTTTCCATTTCCCATTTAGTTTTTACAGAAAAAAAAACTACCCTGTATTCTATTTTAGTCTCCTATATCCCTATGAAATTAGTGGCTATAAAAAATGTTCTACAGCAGATTCGAGCACCTTCCTTAATACAAAACATTTTCTCAGCAATGGTCGTTGGCTTCATGAATCACACCGTATACTTGTCCTCGACACTGAATCACCGGCGGCTGCTTTGATGAGCCACCAGTGTTTGGGAACGTGTAAATAAACGTCACTTCAACTTGTGATAATTGCGCTAGCATTGGGGTCTCTGAGTGATTCTAGTAGTTGGTCCACAATATGTGAAAGGACTGTATCACAGACTAGGGTTGTAATTCTAGAATAACTCACGAGTCATTACCATGTCGATAGGAATCAACAACAGACATTCAAATTTTTATCGAATTACCAATAACTAAATGACTCATTTGCACGGTCCATTAGGTGCCTCGTCAACTAGTCGCTGTCTCTCCATCGATCGCTTGTAATGATCGGCACCACACGTCCTCACCTCAATTCGCAACATGAGAGCTGCTGACGAGGAGGAGTCGCTTTGGAAGTCTACGTCGTCCTCTGTCCTCGCTGGAGACGCGTTCTGGGTCGAACAGAGGATGTCAATTTTAAACAACCGGACGCACAATGTATTTCTTTGCTAAATACGATATGATACAATTCAAAATACACAAGCAAAGTACTTAAGTATTTTGAAATATGTTAATGAACACAACGCACTACTATTGACATTAGACTTCTTTGTTTGTTTTTTTATATTTTCCTTTCTTTAATAATATCATTTAAAAACAATCATATCTTACTCTTAAAAACAATACAATTTAAACAAGATATTTCGATACAATATATCACAAAAAATAATCAGCTTTCTAAATTATCATTATTGCTATTATTATTACTACTATAGACAGCTCGATTTTTAAATATGGATACTTCGTCTAAATTTTTGCCTTTACAGTGAAAATCGGATTATTTTTCTAAAATATTGATAGTTTTTTTCTTATATCTTAAATGGTTCAAAAGACATCGACCTACATATTATTTCATTAGGATTTCACCAAACGGTTTTCTAGTGTGATTCAAATGTATCGATTTTCAAATGATCACAATTTTTTCTTTAGTTTGTAGTAGTGGATTCTTTTCAACTAATTTTTAACGATACAACTTGAGATACTTGGAATCTTATACAATAGCGAAAACCCTCTGTGAATGAAGTTACTTTGTATTTGTAGTGCACAATCCCATTAATAAGCGAGAATGTCTGCTCTGGAGCGGCCAAACGCCAGCATGAGACGCTTTCGACTACAGCGCCGCTCTAGCCGCGGTCTTTGGGAGAGAAGCGGACAAAGCCGGGAGGGGGCGTGGCGGTTCCCGACATGTGCGGCGCAGACGGCGCGGAACACGCGGCCTGCGGCTGGGGAGGGAGAGGCGGGGGCGGAGGACACGGAACACGGATTCTTCTCAGCGGCGCCCGGGACCAGGAATTTCGCCCCTCCCTACAGAACAATGATGTCATGGATCTACTGCAGCTGAAGACCTCACGTGTATGCCACCTTTATTCGAAGCCTGGCAAAATCACGAAAAGTTCGCAGCCGATACTGCTGAAGTGAGTCAAGTGGCAGAGCTAAATTTTCAAATAATATTCTTCTTTTGCGAGTTCTGGATGTCCTTGCAAGCGGTGTAACATAGACATTGCAAAACTTCCTTAACACAACTTCCGTAGGAGACCGGATATGATTGTGATATCTTTCCGTCTGTCGTGACGTGCTTCGGACAACTGAAGTAGCTGAATAACGTATATATGAATATTTGCGTCTAACTTTTCCTGGCCTCCATACAGAATATTTCCATGAGAGTGGCATTAACAGATGTACGAGTAAATACAAAAATCTGAAGAGAAAGAGAGAGAGAGAGAGAAAGAAAGAAAGAGAGAAAGAGAGAGAGAAGGAGAGAGAGAGAAGGAGAGAGAGAGAAGGAGAGAGAGAGAAGGAGAGAGAGAGAAGGAGAGAGAGAGAGAAAGAGAAAGAGAGAGAGAAAGAGAGAGAGAAGAGAAAGAAAGGGAGATAGAGAGAGAGAAAGAGAGATAGAGAGAGAGAAAGAGAGATAGAGAGAGAGAAAGAGAGAGAGAGAAAGAAAGAGAAAGAAAGAAAGAAAGAGAGAGAAAGAAAGAAAGAGAGATTAAAAACGTTTTACTGATTCCTAGAGGAGTTATGCTGAATGATGTAAACTCTCCAAAATTCTAATAAATACAATAGTTATAAAATGCTAAAAATATTTATTGAGCAGAACATACATTTTTAACACAAAATAAATTATCTAATGTTCAAAGCTTTTTGAGTTGCAATAAGTGCAACATATGTTTAGTATAGATATGAGTAATTGTGCATGTCTAATATCTACCGTCCATTGAATTAACAGAAAAACAAACATTAATTTACGTACCATCGTTGCCTCTTAGAATCATTTTATGATTTCCTCAGATGCACGGTAGTGATTGATTGTTATAATTAGCATCATAAAATAAAACGAAGCAATTACAAAAGGAACATTTCTTTAAAAATATAATTATTCACAAATGTATCTTTACACACTTGTAACAAGTTGGTCCACATACATAAGGTTTAATACTGTAAATAACTTTGTACAAAATGAATTTCTATCTCTCTACCCTGTCATTCTCAATCTATTTCAGGCCAAGAAGAATAACGCGGCTGACGATTGGCAGCGGTACGAGCCAGTAAAGTATTAACGCGCCCAAATAAATTCCCAGCTTTCCTCCACACAACGTTGCCCGCCAAATTATCAACAATCCCCCCGACCAGCCGCCCGACGAAGTTGCTGACAAACCGGCCGGCCGCCTGCCCGACGACCATGGCGGCCAAACCGCCTGCCGCGCGTCCGGCCACGCATCCCAGGAGCCTCCTGCTCACGCCGGCGGCCACGCGCTTTGTGACGCGTCCGGCGACGGGGCCCGCCACGCGCCTGGCCACGCGGCCGGAGACAGCGCCGGCGCCGGCGGCCAGCGCCCAGGGCACCACGCCCTCCGCCACGCAGCCGGCCGCGCTGCCCACGGCGGCCACGGCCAAGGCGCGGGCGCGGGCGTTGGCGTTGGCGTGGGCCTGCCGCCGAGGACGAAGCGGAGGACCACCTCGACGGCGCGCGCCGCCTCGCACAGCAGTTGCTGCTTCTCGGCCGCCTCGCGCCGCATGCGCTTCCGCCTGCGCCTGGTGCGCGGCCCCCCCCTCCTGGTGCTGCTCCTCCAGCAGCTCGACGGCGCGCGCCGCCTCGCAAGCAGTTGCTGCTTCCGGCCGCCTCGCGCCGCAGCTGCTCCA
This sequence comes from Teleogryllus oceanicus, assembly GCA_964035755.1. Lineage (NCBI taxonomy): Eukaryota > Metazoa > Arthropoda > Insecta > Orthoptera > Gryllidae > Teleogryllus > Teleogryllus oceanicus. The sequence goes on along the minus strand of CAXIVR010000003.1, from coordinate 125,901,059 downwards.
GCTCCGCGCGCACCGCCGCGCCGGCCTCCCCGCCGCTCCCGTCGCCCTGCAGCATAGCACAAGCTTGCATGGGGGAGAATGCAACTCATACGCTCATGGGATGAATGTATTCCATGGGAATCTAAGTAGAACAGGGTGGTCACTCAGTTCCTGAAACAAATTTCCCTCACTTTTCCTGCTTTTCCAGAGTATTTTTTAAGTTTTTTTTTTTTTTTTTTTTTACAATTTTCACTGATAAGATGTTGGGATTTTTTTCACACTAAAGTATAAATAATAATAATAATAATAGTAATATTAAAAAATTCAACACACAAATTAAGCGTCAAATAATGCTGTACTTCCAGAAAATGCACGTAGAATAACACGCACCTACGTAGATTGATGTCCACTTTCCACCACAATATTGCCTAAAATCTAACGAAATCTGAGCACTTTAATTTACAAAGATCTGTACAAGTAAAAAAATAAAGTGAATTATCTTTTGTGGCCATGATGCGAAAAATGTATCGTCAACCATTTACCTATATTACAATTTTCGTTTGTGAAAACGGACATCTCAAAAGGAATAATGAATGTTAACGGTACAGGAAAAACTCTGCCACAAGGCGAGCAGAAGTTGAAAAGAATGTTTCGAGACCTGTTAAATTTTAAATCCTGCTTGATTCCGTGTACCTCATTAACCGGGCTTTCTAAACAAAATTGTATTTTTACATCAGTATATGAAAAGCAAAAATATTAAGTACTTGAATGTTTGGATTTATTTCTTTCGAAGCGATTTACTACATCCTTTTTGTTACTATCATTTTAAAAAGCATCTGACTACAAGAAGGGTTATAGACCTGTCGTCTTCAGAAATAAGTGTTGGCCCAATTCCAATCCCCCCTTAAATACACTTAAAAAAACTATGAAATATGAAAAAATTGAAATATTTTATATAAATACAAATGATATAATCTAATTTCCAAAATATTGTTATAAGAGAATTCAGTATTTTATAAATGTATATCACACCTGTTTCCAACACAAATTGGAAGCTTTTTGGTACTCATGGTATCTTCATGAACTTTATAAAAAATATAACACTTTAAATGAAAATTACAACTTTATTTCTTATCTGCCGAAGTTTTTCTCAGGCGTTTATAAAATTTAGTTAATTTCTCAGCCTTTTCTTCACACAAATTGTTCCACAATTCCAACCTAACCAAACCGTAAGTTGAAAAGATTCGTTCGATTGCATCAGAACTTGCTGGACAATTTAAATTACTTATCAAAAACGAAAAATAAAGGGATAAAAACGCAAACATTTTAATGTTTTGAACACTTTATTTGCGATAATTTCGTTGGGGAAAACGTTTTTTAACAGAATCAGAAAACGTGAATGATGGGTAATAATTAGGGAACGGAATTTATTGTAATAAAAAATGCAAAATATGTACACATATATGTACTTATTTTTTCCAAAATATGTAAGAAAAAATATAAAATATGTAAAATAAAAATTCATTATTGTGTTTAAAATTGTTCTCTACAAGCATTTCCCGACCATAGAATGGCGCCGATAAGTTTGTAAGGATTTCGAGTGGCTGAAAGTAGGTTTTATCTTTACTGAAGTAATTGTACACTAGACTTTACCATATATAAGAATTTTATTCGAAATATAAAATACGTTCATAGTATACATTACAGTGGAGAGGGTTAAAGGGTATATATCCCACCCCCCAAATTGAACAACACGGTAAGAATATTTTCTATAAAAAAAAAATTGTTAGTTTTCGATCGAGAAACGAATTAGCTGTTTGAAACATGAGCAAGCACGTGGTTGAAATTACTTTTGTTCATAAAAAATTGCTCATCATTGAATCGCAAGTACGCAGTAAGCGAAGGGTTTGGTTTGGTTTTGGTTTTTTCGTGTTTCCGGGTACGTCAACTGCTTTGGTCATTAGTCCCGTTAGTGTGGTGCATGTTTTTCTCGGGAGATGGCGGTGGTCTTCCCCCACTGGATGGCGAGATCCGGCGCCGACCTACCGTCGGCTAGTGGGGTTTCCCACTAATCAGGACTCTCCCACCAGCGGGGCACCGCCCCAGCCGGGACAAGCTCTAAGCTCCCGAGCGGTCTCCCGGAATATGTGGTAGTGAAGTGCATGTTAGAGTAAGTGTGTGTGTAAGAGGGAGAGGATAGGACAAGGAAGAGGAAGGACAGATCGCGCGCGGTCCCTGGCCCGTTTGTTAGGGTAGTGCTCCGGCATTCGCCTGGTGTTGATCGGAGAAACCTCGGAAAACTACCGATCAGAGCAGCCGGCCGCTAGAATTCTCCTCCAGGCAACGACTGAATATTAGGCGAAGGGGGGAGGGGTACGTTTGACAATTCATGGTGAAGATATGGTGGTAATAGAAGCGCAGCAGCATTACATTTGATTTGTAAGAAAGATGATTCCGTAACAAATATTGCAAACGCGCATGTGAAATATCTCTTTTCGACCTATAAATATATTAAAATGTGGCGAAATATGTAAGAAATGTGTCGTAATAGATAAAATATTTAATTATAGAAAAATATGTAAAATAAATCTAGTTATAATTCATTCATGTCTTGTAAACTCTAGAAAACAGAAAAATAATGTTCTAACCTATTTCCTTATGCCACTTTTAAAATCCGCCAAAATGTGAATAATTTTGAATGGACCATGAATATTACCTATCATAATGTCATTAGCCAGCTTCTAGTTTACAGACGATAAATATACATTAGACATTTAAGTAATGTAAATATTTTATAAAAGAAACAAGTAGCGAAATGAGAGTACATTACACTAACGAAAAAAAATCTTCCGTTTGTTAGTAATTATTATGAATATTTTACAGTTTTAGATTCATGTAAATTAACGCAATTAAATAGAAATACATCTTTAAATCAATAAAAATTAATTTTAAACGATTCCAATTAAACAACAACAAAATAAACTCAGTGGTTGGGGTTATTTAAAAAACTGGTTTTTCTAACCTTGAATATAAACAATAACGGAGTTTTATTCCGTAATTTTTAAGCAAATAATACGAATTTCTTTTACATAGTCCTGTACAGGAACCCTTGTATCTCGGACCAGTGGTTATTGAAGAAAGATAAGGATATTATTAATATTTCCAACACTTGCAATTATGGTTTTCTACGAAAAGTTAAGTTATATTTTGAACATTACTGAAATGAACTCAATTTGTGGATAGCTAGGATATTCTTTTTTTTTCACACTTTGATAAATGATATTTAACTTTTTTATTTAAAGTAATTACACGAATCAATATGGGATCATTCGATTCTAAATAATAATAATAATAATAATAATAATAATAATAATAATAAAAACAGTGATAAATTGCTGTATTAAAGAAAATTAATTTAGGATGTTTAATGTCTACAAAATTGTGGAAAATATAGGCAAAAACTCTCCATTCTACATTCGCAATAACTTGGCGATACACTAGTGTCATTCTCTAGCATGCATTAACAAACGTGCACAGGAAGTGACGTGAACATCAAGTAAACTACTCATCTAGCCTCCTAACCGCGCCGACGGAAAAGTGACTCAATGGCATTTCAAGATCCGCTTGTGAGCACGAGGTGTTCAAAGAACTAGGGAAAAAAAGTTTCTACTCTAATTTAGGGTCGAATAAATGCAAGTAATTTCTGCGACATATTACAGGAGGGATATAAAAACAGAAAGAAAATGTATTTAAGTACAGAAAGACTATCGGATTGTTTATCAAGCAAGGGAAAAATGAGGGTTTAGTAATATTCAGACCATGTTAACTGCTGTGCTAGTGGAAACGAAGATATACGGCAATTCTATTAACTGAATGAGGGGAAAATCTTACGAAAACGAATTTGAAATCACCCACATTTGTTTTGTAAATAATAATAAAAAAAAAAAAAAAAAAAAAAAAAAAAAAAAAGTGAGAAAAGCTACAATTTAAACATTCAGGAAATATAAATCAATCTGGAAAACGAATATCACTGCCTTAAATATTGAGAATTCAATCATATTTTGATAAGGGAATGCATTACACGTCAAAATAATAATAATAATATATCAGTGAAAAGGTTAGGGAGTTCCACAGTTTCGGCTGTACAGTTAAAGAATCGAACACATATATGACACACACACATCAGTCACAGCCGCCAGGGCAAATCACAACACAAAGAAATACTACTCACCAACGCCCCGCCGCGTTCCTCCAGGAAGTACAAGCGCAGCTTGAGGTTGAAGTTCTCCTTGCGTAGCTGCGCCAGCATCTCCTCGTACTCCTTCATGGTGCGCCCTCGGAAGGGCGGGCTGCGGCCGCCCGCACCTACGCACACGTAAGCACGCATGTCACCCACGAGCGCGCACGCCCCACCCGCCCGCACGCCAAGTCGTGCCGCTCCGATCTGCGACGCGGGCGGCGCGGCGCGGACCAAAGCAGAGCCACTTCCCTCCGCCCCCGCCCACGTCATCGCCTCGTCCCGCCCCGCCCGCCCGGATCCGCCCCGCCCCTTCGCCCGCTGCTTCCTCAGTGCCTGTAGACGCCACGCACGGCCCCTCGGAAGAGGCGCCTTCGGCACTGCAGAGAGACGGCTTTGTATGGCAGCATCCCGTGGCTGCTAAGGGAGCTCCACAAGCCGGCGAAGGGCACGTACACGCTTGGGAGGGAATAGTATTGTTTAACATACGCGGAACGCTTTCTCCTGCTCGTTTCCCATGAGCAAAACAGCTATCTTTTCTTTCTAATTAATTCTGTGCGGAACATTATGAAGAGTGTGCGAAACATCTGTAACTTTCGCAATTGTTTTTGACCTCGAAGTCATTTATTATTAGACATCGGATGTTTAGGGAAATGCCTATTTTATTCTAACGAACTTATTTAAATAATAATAATAATAATAATAATAATAATAATGATAATAATAATAATAATATGTGCACGACTCATGACAAATGATGACATATGACGAAGTTTTATAATGCTTATTTTTGCTTATTTGAGTAGAAATGCCGTTTTTTACATAAATACCTTTTTAGGACTTTTTGCCTTTTTATTTATTATTTTTATACACAATGCTGAGATATAGGATAAAATGATAAAAATCGGAGTTGGTCCAACATGACCATTCGTTACAAAATCTTCAATTAACGTCTTGGTATTTTAAATTACGAGAGAATTCTTGAAAGTATACCAACTGATTTTTCTCCATTTCTCTATTTCATAAATACCAACCATGATATGAGAACATGGTCGATTGACAATACACCGAGGGCACCGAAATTTTAAGTGGAAATAATCATAAATTCCCAGAAGGTTTCGGTGTTGCTAGTGTTGGACTTCTAAAATATATATCAGCCACGTGGTTCAGATATCCTTCACCGCATTCAAACTGATTTTGTCTCCCAGTCGTCGCAAATTTGAAATTGTGATCCTTAAAAAGTGACTCCAACCCATTTTCTATAGTAACAATAATTGCACAAATGAGTTCAGAAAGAGTTTCGTTCACAGCGTTATAAAAAATAGTATACATAACACATGCGCGAGGTGATTCGCGGTCTTGTTACACATCTTACTAATCTCCTCCCGCCTTTGAGAAAAACCACGCGAACCGTATCTCCCTCCCTCCTCCGCATCCACTCATACAAATATAAAATAACAGATTTTCAAAAGGTACGTTACAGAATACTTTATAGACATGTGACACCGTCCCTTAAAACAACTGACCTGAAAACTTTATACTTTTACGTTTATATTGCACTTCTGCGATCCAACAGTATTTGGGTATTTTAACAAAACCGGCCAAGTTTATACTGTAATAATAAAAACAATTTGGAGGGAAGACATTCACATGTAATTAGGTCACTTGACACATTGCGTACAATGCCGAAAGTATACATTTCTACTGTTACGCCCTTCCAAAACAGCGAACACAAATCAATCACTGAGCTCTGAAATAATGAAGATAGTATTTTGTACAGCAAATTTACTTTCATAGTACCTCCTAAATCTCTTGCAAGCACTGCGTAATGCTATCTCAAAGTTGGCACCTACGTGTTTGTCATACGAATCTGGGGATAGTTCTCTTCGTGACGCCAAGCAAGTAATGGACTTCCCCCTATATCAACGGCGGCCGCCTCTCACGAAGCCCTTACATGCGAGGAAGGTTCCCTTACCAGTTGATGATTCGCCCGGTGAATGAACTGGTGACTCGCTGATTCCACCTCTACAGAATGTGATTAATGTCGAGGTGCTCGTAGTTTCAACGATGACACATTCTGATTTCTATATGAACCTTTTACATGACTAATGATCTTTCTCACATTCTAGTAATTATTATGTTACGATGTGACGTAAAATACGTTTCATCTAAAACACGGTTCACAATTCAAACTAATTTAAAAGTTTAATTTATTATCCGTATTAATCATAATTGAAACACGAACATCAAGTTTGCAATTACGTTAATGAGCTGGCAAATATACATTAGTAGTGCTACTTTTGCTGCAACAAAAATGCTAGTTTTGAGTGTGTGGAAAATGGGGTCCTGAGGGAGCAAATATGCTTTATGTTGGTACGGTGAAATCAGCATTTTTGCTGCTGTAAGACCCTAGAATCCCAGCAAGCTTGCAAGCCAGCGTGAAAACAATGAAAACTTATAAGAACTTATTGGAAGGAGAGCAAAATACTGACGATACAACTCAACACACATTGCAGACAAAAGACCTTCTACAGGACCACCAAGGAGGTTCGGATTCGATTCCCAGGACAATCGAATGTGAAATTCCTTCCGACAAAACCAGCTTGTCTGCTTCACATGGGCTAGTCCAACCCCTTTGAAGTCCTGAACCCTACCACTGTCCTCATTCTTTGCCAATTCTGGTCGCTGAGTTGTAACGCAGGAGCAGGTGTAAGGAGGCCTATACGCGGAGATGCCACCTTGACTACTTTCACAGATACCGCTAACGTTAAAATCAATAATGTGGTCGCTAATAACCTCGAAGTTAATACGGCCCCTAGTTATAAGAATTGCTAATATGTTATAACAATATTGCACAAAAATTTGTTCCAACTGTATACCTAGAGAAATTACGGATTAGCATTATCAAATATTTACATTTTTTCTGTCAAAATCGAAATTATTTCATTGTATTTGTATTTTCCCAGCCTTCTGGGTTAACAGAAACCACTGACAACTCTTACGTGCTTAGTTTCCCGTCAATTAATGATGCATATATTCAAAATTAGTAATATAGTTTGAGCAGTGAATTTGGATTTAGAATAGGTCTTTCCACCCTACGGCCTGCGTATCTATTTTAATCGGCCCAGCAAACAAATCCAAAATCGAAATATTCCACAAACAGAACAAATATACATTCAAAATGAATAAGTAAATAAAATTAATTAATACGTGAATTTCAGGCGAGTTCAGTCCGTGAGATCTTCTGTGTTCCTCAAATTCCTCTTTTGTGTATGTATTCAATAATTGGCCCAGTTTTAGAGAACAGATGCATGTACACTCGTTTACATTTAGTCCGAATAAATTCTTCCAATTCCACACGAAAAGGTTTTCAGCCATCCATTTCTATTCAATCTGAAGATCTTGAGAAAAATCTGTCAACAGTGGATAGAAAAAAGCTATAAATTTTAATTGGATTTGGTCGAATGAAACGACCTTTCCAGATTAAAGTAATTTGTACTTATACGTGAAGTTCTTAATTATTTTGAAATTTCCGAAATTTAGTTCATAGCTCGAAAAATACTACAAAGGAGAAATGTTTTCAAAAGTTGAAGACCCATTGGACATTCGGTGGACATATCTTCAATATGTAACTAATGAGGGCAAACATTTTTTGTGTGACATGCGGCTTGGTTTCAATTATTCTCTAAAGCTGTTACAGTTGGGGCGCCAAAAGCAATGATTCTCCGTGTGAACAAGCTAATTCAACAAGCTTTGTGTAGTCAGTGTTTGCAATAAGTCGGGAGTGATGAAAGTTCTTGTACTATGCGGCGAATTTAATCGACATGGTGTTGCACACAGTCAATTTAAGACCCTTCTTTCCTTCTTTCTGATGATGAAAGCAAGAACTTACTATAATATCCCACTATGAGGTTTTGTTGGCTTAGTAGAACTAAATAATTGAAACAATTTTTCTTTTTGAGGAAACAGATGGTATTCTTGACCGAAAGAAAATGCCTTCTGGCTATTCTTCAATAGAATTTATGGTTATAAAAAATAAGTTTTTTTAACAGAGCACATTCATTTCTTTGTTCGTTTAGTTAACTAAATATGCTCATTAATTTCATGAAAAAGCATTGATTATCTCTATTTTAATAGCACCCGTGCAATTAAAAAATCCACATCCACCAATCAGTTGTGTTTACCAGTTCTAAAAACTCGCAATAGCAAAACTGTGTCAAAATAACTAGTCCCCTCTCCAATACACGTATACGTATTCTATTTACGTATACGTACATGTATCACGTACACGTATACATACACTATTCTCCCTCATACTGTCTTTACTTTTCGTGGGAAGTAATGTTTTCATGACTTGGTCTGCTTCTTCTAATATTTTATCCCCAATATGTTCAGTACCTTCCATTTGCAAATATTTCGTGGAAACAAACGCAATGCAAGACCCACGAAAACAGATTTTTTGAGAAGCAATACTACGTCATGAAATGTGTGCTTTACTCTGATCGTAAAGATGTGATTGAAAATCTTAACATTTAAATTATTCTTTAACTGAGACGAAAAAATAGTGAACATTACATATCTATAAAGGGGTATAACAACTCGTGGTATATACGGAAACTCTATCGTCGCTCGTTTTCTTGAACATACCACGCAATTATCCTCCTCTTTATACACTCGTTTCTTTAATTACTATAATTTGAAACCGAGAGTCGAGAATTGTGTTGTCAGAGACATTTATGAACACATGAAAGAACATAATTGAGAAACAGATTCTACTAGCTGCTTCTCTGAAATTTCTTTGAGAGCATGGCAAAAAAGAATATGACAAGCCAAGTGAAATACCCCATAAATTAAAAAAATCCGTTTCAAATTCAAGGGGCCGCGACACCAGCCTGATCGATTACGGAACATCAATTTTGCTGAAAACCCTGCCTACGGTTTAGAAGTTAGTGTTCTTCACTGACGGACAGGCAGAAAAAAGATGAAGATAGGCAGAAGAGCGGAGAGACCGGCAGAAGACTGCGGTCAAGCAAGCCAGCAAGCAGGCGGATAAGCGGGCAGTAAACCTGTTTTGGCGGAAACCAATTTTTCGGTATCAGGGAATTTGACTACACGACGTGTTAGAGGAAGAGTATTAATATATGCTTGAACAATAATATTCTTTGTCGGTACTAACAGAGATACTCCAAACGGATTTTTCCGTCGAAAAATCTCTGATTTTTGTGGCATCATTATAATACTTTCTCTACACTACGTTTGTATATGACACACACACACACAAACACACACACACACCATCTCTAACAAAGTGTTGCACATTTATCTCGTTAAGTTTTTAGCTCAAGCCTGAATTTCTAAGAAAATTAACCGTAATTTAAAAATTGATTTCCGAATACTATAAATTTAATCAAAGGAAGGAAATGTGATTCTTTTCATGAGCCCCAAATCATGTAATTTTTCTTAACGCGATATACGAGAAATGTTGCAAAATGGATTATGTTTCTCAATGGGATTCATTATTCTTTTTTGGAAGTCGAAAATGCGAGAAATCCCATAAAAGCTCTTGTATTTAAATGCTACCACTCGAACATTAAATTACACTAATACAAAATATGGGTTCTCGTCTTGTGGCCATTTCTAAGCAAAACACTACCAACAACATTCTGGCCGCAGGCAGTTCAAGGGAAGGACGAGAGGACAAATCCATCGCGCAGAATGTAAAAGTAACATTAGATGAAGCAATTCAAGACGTTCAGGGCTGTAAATACTGCCAATTAAACTCCTACTCAGTTCTTTATCACAATCATTCCAACTTTAGTCCAGGGTTAGTAACAGTTGAACACTTTTAAAACGCAATTTGTTTTTAGAATAACTGCATTTTTTCACCAGACAAGGAAAACGGAATATTTGAAGGGGTCCGTGCAACACACTACTAACTCACATTTCTGACAGTCTTATTTGTCAATAAAAATACATTTTTTAAAATAATTCCTGACATGCCTCAGTTGGCATATAAATCACGGATGGTGTTCCCGAGAGTTCGGATAATTCGCACATCAGCCAGACGGTTTGAATTATATTGTGCGTGACGATTAACAATTCGGACATCACAGGGCTCTGATTTGAGTAAGACGATTGTCCTTGTGCGAGGTGACTGGGCCATTCGCAAGACTTTTTTGGCATGCAAATAAGTGTAGAAATGCTGTTGTTGAAAATTGTCTGCACAATAATACTAAAGATATTGCATGGTACGTCAGTTAGACGGAAGTTCTTAAGTTCAGTGTTACTCAAGGCCTTCGTGCTATTTGAGCAACTTCCCTGACTGCCGGAAATCGCTTCTGAGAGATCCTGTAGAAGCCATTTCGAAAAATCGAATCATGTAATACTGACACGTCAGCAGAAAGCTATGAAATGATTTCATTAAGGGAGAAAAATGTATCTTCATAACTGTAGTTTTAGAAAGGCGCCGAAAATTTTTAGAAATTTTTCAATTTTCGAAAAATCGGTTTTTTTTAACCAACATGAGACCTGCGCCATTCCCTTAAAGGTCCTTTAGACTATCCAACAAAACGTAATGAACATCGATGAAAATGTCCGTGGGACTTCATGTAAAGTATCCTCCAAAATTAAAATATCGGTTTCAAATTCAAGAGACTGTAACATCAGGCAGATCGATTATGAAATATCAATTGTGGAGAAAATCGGCTGAACAGATTAAATGCTAGCGTTGTTCAAAGAAAGACCACACAAGACAGACGTTTTGCCGTCGGCATTTTGCTACGGCATGAAGTGCACAACTCTATTTAAGCAGTTAACTTATGGTACTTCAAGTAATTTTTAAAGAAATCAAGTTTAATAATATTCTTCACGCTAAATTAGCAACAAAGAATAAGCAATTGGGACAGGTAATAAACGACAGTAACATAAATATTGCGTAGTGTAAAAAATTATTTAGAATATCGTGCAACGTTCATATCGTTAAAATATTAGTATTTGTTGTAGCAACCAATGAGACCAGTGAATACGTCTCGTTCAATACCATGAAATATGTATCTGTTTATCTTTTTACAATAATTAGAACCAATCTTTAGACTCTGGAGGAGCGGTTTAAATCCTGGAGTTCGACGCTGATGCGTCTTCTGTGCCAGGCGCTAAACCGCATTGCGTCATCCCTTTTATTTATTTCCCCTGCCATCAAGGAGCTACATATCAAGTGCTTAGGCCTTTTCAAGAGCTCATGTCCCGGTGGGCGGCAGGGGTGAGTAAACCTTAACTTCCAACAACTTCTTCACTCACAAACTCTGCACAGTCTTTTGCATTTAAAGACGTCTCTTCGATTTAGGGGCAAACATAAAATAATTACGTTTACGCATTTCATAACCGTGTCTATATAATAGGTTGCGTAAACTGAAACTAATAACGGAAGTTATTTCTAAAATATCCTTCTTACAGGCATAGTTGCATTTAATTTGTCTAATTATATTCAATGCTTTCTTACTTCCCGCCAAGTTCTTCTCACTTGCTTTTAATACCACTGTTCAAAAAAAAAACGGGAGTATAAACGAAGATAAACTTTTCTCTCAACACATTGGTGAAGATCGAACAATAAACAACGAAATCCGTTTCGCAGGGTATACGTCCCATGAAAATAAATCGCACTCTTAGAAAATTCTATTTGGATTAATAGATTTATTATTCTAAAAAATTCAATAATAATGTTATATTTGTATTAATGTAATAAACCAATTATTAACCGTAAATGGATATGAAGAGAGCCATCCAGAAGACCAACCAACCTAATCCTTGGAAGCCATTGCTTTTGCGAAGCGCGGTCAACTGTGCCTTTAAATATGGACTCTCTTGTTGCCCCGTCCCAGAAAGCTTACCGTGATTGAACGAAAAGATGCCAGACTACGGCTCCACATGTTTCATCTGATGTGCTTTTTTCCGCCCATCATGGATCTCGCTGGAGAGTAACGAAGCACTTTTATATCTCATTGGCTTCCCAAGATATACCAGCTCAAGAGTCACAATTCCGACACGACTAACAATCTAGGGCAGCAGTACTCACTAAACAACAAAAAGCTATCAACATAAAAATCTAAGAGTCTGTCCAAAGCATACTAAGTCAAAATACTTTTTCGCCGAACAGATTGTTATAAAACTAGTGGTGCACATATTTGCTCGCGTTGCTTCCAAATTTGCCATTTTCGAAAATTATGACTACTCAACGAAAATGAAACACGCGCAAATCTTTTAAGCATACTTCCTTCTATTCGTGAAAGGAAAAAAAAAAAAAAAACCTTAAAGGAAAAATTTGGAGCGTTTTTTGAGAAAATAACTTTTTTAGAAATTGCATAACTTTCAATTACAAATAACGCTAAAACTAGACTTTTTCTTTAAAAAAATGAATTTTTTTGAAAAAGCATTTTTTTACAACAGACTTTTTATTTGGTTTACTTAAAGTCTCATTAACAGCACGGTCATTAGCGATATTGAACACTGGAGTGGGATAGGTAAGGGTAGTCAGTTGTCAAGAGGATCACCAGGTAGAATCACAAGGGCGCACACGCACATTTGCATCGGGCGCACACGCACACGCGCATCTTCAACTCGAAACACTGGAAGTCGAGCGGTAACAGCCTATCGGAAACAAGACTGAAAGCAAGCTGTCGGACAATTTTTTAACAGGTTAGCATGTAACAAAAAAAATTGTATTGTAAGATCAAGTTAAAGAACGAATATACTTTCTGTATATCAATTCCGGAAACTTATGCACCTTACTTAATATAAAGGTTTGAGAAGTCTACCAAATATGAGGATCAAGGGTGGAGTTGTTCTAGGCACGAATATCAGGCCCACGGTCGAAGATACCTTGCTCGTAGGAACAGAACCGGTTTGGCGCACTGCAAATTAGGTGCGATGAATACAATATGAATTCTGAAGCTGAAATGATTACGCTAGTGTTTTCGGCACGAAGCCAAGTGTCCCACGACACGACTATCAAGGAGTAAAGCGAAAAGGGACATGTTTTAGTTCAGAAGAGGGTAAAAATATTTTTAAAAAAATACCTTTGTCATGCTCATTGTCATCCATCAGTAAATTTGTAGGCTTGTATGTGATTCTACCAGCAAATTGAAAATAAATCAATCATCCATTCGATGTTGTGATGGACAATTCAAATATGATGAGCATTTTCGTGTTAAATACATATAGTTGAATTTATCTCCTTAATTCTTTCGAAACTTGTTCCAAATTACAAGAATGCTTACAATCCTTCCATGCCGTTCCACAAAACAAAAACTCAAGCTGTTTTCAGTGCTTGTGTCATATGAACCTCTAATCAATTCCAAATCTATCCAATTTTCTTACATGGCAAATTCAAGTAGGTGGACACTATTCGCCTCTATCAAGTTATTTATACACTTTCGTAATTGGGGGTGCCGGAGCGACAATTTTGCCTCTACCCCACACAATTTCAATTCCGTAAATAAATGGCATTTATTCTTTCTTTTTCTTTTCATTTATGAAAAACAAAAAATAAGCCACCAATGCGATGCAAACCAAATAATTTCTCATTTAAATAACCGCATAATATTCTTTGAATTTCTGATTCAATTAATTTGGAAAACTAAGTTTCAGCCGTAAATGTGCTAAATCCATTTAACTTTCGAAGTTCATTCTTTTTGGGCAAGAACCCACTACTGTAAGGAAGCACACGTTTTCTTTTCTCCCAGATTCACCACATGAAATGGTACTACATTGCTCGTAGAATAATCATTTATTTATAGTCTTTATAGTTTTCAATGCGACTTAAAAGTAATAATCATTAGTAAAAATCAGTTTGATTTTTATAATTTTTACTTTCTATGTAGGTTAGAGGAAGTTGTGAAATGCTGCAAAAAAATCAATGTCGATATTTTGACGGAAATACACATTTTGGTGCTCCCTGATACCGAAAGCGTTCCTAAAATCGTAACTACCCTTGCCGTGAAATGTTTCTATTCTTGTATGTATTATTGCATTTGTTGGTCTTTGTAGTGAAATGTGGCTTTGAATAGTTTGATGGTTTTGAAAAAAAGTTAACAGATTTTTGGGTTGGCAACTGAAACAAATTTTTTTTTCTTTCTCAGAAATTTGATTTGAAATTTTTTCAATGAAATTTGTTTGTGGAAGAGATAAATCGTTCTTATTATGAACGAAATCTTATTATCAAATTAATGAAGAAGCAAATACGCTACTGACTTAGCTGAGTTTCTGGAGACTTAACACATTTCTAGGCGCTTTGAATTTCCCGGGGGAGAGGGGGGAAGTTTCAATTTCTACGCGCAATTCTGCGCCTACATCGAAATATAGATATACTAAATTCTATAGGATAATGGATAAGTGCGTAGATTCAGGAAGCCTCTGGAGTTCAAATTTCAGCCTAGACAAATATTTTTTTGGGGGGAATTGGACACCCTCGTAAAGGCTTGTTTGTTAAATGAGGTAATGCTGAAGTGGAGTAATCCGTCTTCGAATGCGGTAACACATGCAGGCGAGTTCAAATGTGCGGCTTTTTTCGCGTGTTCAGCTAGTATATTATAATATTACGTTACAAATAATACGAAATACTACGCGCTGTTACAGCACTACTCGTTTTGGACGCGATCGGTTGAATCTAATTCCACTAAGAAATTCCAGCGAAGCCCATGTGTTTACTCCACGTGTTTCCCCGGTGGGCATCGGTCGTATCGTGACAGCAGGCGCCTTCACTTCACTCTCGCCGAGGGCTCGGGCTCGCGCCCGCGCGCGCGGCCTTGCCCATATGCGGTCGCCTCGTGTGGGGCGGTGGTGGTGGCGGCGGCAATGGCGGCCGCCGCGGCGCCGACCGCAGCGCGGCTCCCGCCGTTCTATTTCGCAGCGACTCCGCCGCGGCCGCCTCGCCAGTATAGAAGCAACACACGCCACTCAGCGGCGTTGCCGCGCTGAAAACGCCAGCAGAAACAGCTGACTGCTCGCGCCATCTGCCAAATTTCAGCATGTGACGGGATTAATAAACGTAGGAGACGGTGCGACGTTGCCACCAAGTTGCGTTCGCGTATCAGCTGATTTGGACAGATGCCGGTGGCAGAGCACCACCGACGGTGACAACAGGCGCAATTCACATTGGGGCACACGATTTTGTGCATGACTTTATGCAATATAATGTAAATGAATTATTAGTTGAATACAAGTATAATTCCCTCTAAAAATGCGATATGACCACGCGATAAACAGCGAAGAGGCATGCCAATTTAAATCACGCTTGGAAGTTAGTCTTTTTGTTCACTGAAAATAAAACCAAATTTTCATTCACTAAACCTGTTTACACTTGCACACACCCACGTTGCTTCAAAATAAGACAGCCACTGTCACTTGCAATAACGTATTTTTCACCTTCACTGTTGGTAACGATGAAAACCAAAAGTCACGTGATTGAGAACTATTTATTTATACAAATTCTCTCTCAACTGATTGTATACAATCGGAGTAAACTGCATCCACTTTAATCCTTTAATGTTATACAATTCGCGTGCATGAATATCCGAAAACAAGATCCACTCTTGAAATTTCCTTCAATCACTTACCACATACGAACACTATTTACGAATCCGTGTAATCCGCTGCACACTAACAAATATCATACGTGCCCCTTACAACATCTCACACAAAGGAGGCGATTGTGCCGAGCACTATATAACCTTTCGAAGGCTACTTCCCAGAACCCCCCTCCCTTCGTGACGCACGCGCGGTTCACTTACGTGATAACTGCGACCGCAGAGCGGCGCCCCGAAGACGCACATGGAGCACGGTCGGCGGAGAAAAGTCTACTAGCGAAAGAGGAAGCCTGCTGCTGGACCACAGCGACGGCAGCGGCGGCCAGTGGGAGACGCGAGGCGAGACGCCGCGCAGTGGGCGCAAACGATTTCGAAAGAAGCTTAGTTTTTCTCTGACATTTGCAAGGCCGTACGAATATTCAACAATGGAGATCGAAGCAAAATTAAGATAAATAATAAATTTCTAAATCCCTTGTATTCATTGGTACAGGAATTTTCTGACCACGTTGCGATCGTTTTCGGAACCGCACGTGGCTAGTGGGAAATATAACCCTTCTACATTTCATTTGAAGGTAAGAACTATTACCTTTCTCATATTTTCCTTTAAACACAGTGAAGTGTTACAAATGGTGTAACATGACTTAGCATTTCATGAAGTTCCATCCTGAAAACAAGAAACGTCTACGTCTCAAAATAGAAGTACAATAAGATTTTATAACTAATAGTTCTGTGAACGGTAAATTTGGCGTGACAAGTTTATATTTCATTTTATTAACTTCAAGAAATATCCATGACAAATCGAAGAAAACCGAACAACGCTATTGATCGTATCTTCGTAACAAACAAATTTAGAGAGGAAATGCTGAACGGGCGAGAAAAAAGCGGATATCGCTTGGCTCGGTCATTTAGCACGCCTTAGTAATGAAGTATCTCTTTCCCAATGAATCATACATCTTCAGAAAGTTACGCATTTATAGTTTTGCAGTAATTGAAATGTTTCCAAGCCGCTACTGTTGAACGAGCACGATCACAGAAACAATTGTGGCGCCGGCAGGACGGAAGAGTCGCACACGCAATAGCTGGGAGAGTAAGAACCTATTAGGCGGATGCAATCTTTGCATCAACTTTTCCTTCAGTGGTTTCCGAAATTTCAAAAACGAAAATCCGAAATGAACAATGATTACGACTTTGTTATCGCCAATGAAATCGACCACAGGCGGCATCTCGATTGGCAGTGTATTAACAAAAACCTGATTCTTGAAAGTATTGGTTTCTAAAATCGGCAAAAACTATTTCAAAGAGAAAAGTGAGGCGCCAATTTTTGAGTTACGAGGGTTGGTCACCAAAGCGATAACGGTATTGTACCACTTTTCTTTAATTCTTTCTTCACTCAGGAGCCGGAATGGCCTATCTTGCCAGTGGACATTGTCTAAGGAACATTTTCTAGGAAACTTGAAATTGTATGTGAATATACATAGATTTATTATTTACATGTATTTGAACGAAGACGTTTTACAAACATTTCTAGTTTTTTAAAAATACATTTTTGTCTTTGTATTAGGTTTTGTTGTAAAAAATACTGCAATTTATAAGAAAGGTCTCAAATATTTTACATTTTATAAATCCGCCCGTTAGAGTACATATACTAGCGTGCTGTTCTGTTAACATTTGAGCATCCTTCTATTGTTTGAGAATCAATAGTTTGAGAAAATGTTCCTTAATGATGAAAATTTTAAACTCACGGCAAATGGCTCCTAATGTTTTCAGTGCATTCCTGGCCCATATGCTGGGTAAACATAAACTCAGGCCTGCCGATATTTTGACGCTATTCAACCCTCAATTGCTACCCGGAACAGTGTGTCCAACACTAGAAAGCAAACTATTAACCAAGTTTCACAACGAAAGCAGAAAGAAACGTTCAGCAACACCCATGATGTGACAAAATGGTCATGTCCACTTCCACGCAATATATATATATATATATATATATGTTCACTATTCTAGCCGATTCTGACTCCCCTTATAGTGGGACGAATGGAAGATGACTTAACAGTGCCGCCGATTGTGACCGTTTCGACCCAGTGTGCTGTGCGGCCTCACGAGGTCGGGCGGGAGCCAGGCAATAGGCGGCGGACGGCGGAGGCGGGGGCGGAGGCGGTGCGCAGTTTGCATCGCAAATCAAAGGAAGAACTATATCCGCGATTGGTCGGGGCATCTCGAGCGATTGCGTCACGCCTTCATTTGTTTTCTCATCAGTGACGCGGGCCTGGCAGGCGATCTGCTCGGCTTATAAGACGCATCGGAATGAAAGGATACACCAGATTGCCCCTTGATCGACCTTTGGATCAAAGATGTTCTACACGCCAGTTACATGTAACAAGTATTGCGAATCACTTGCAGGTTCAACGGATGCTTTTTACGGCCACCCAATGAAAGAACATGAGACGTAAGTGAAAAAGAGAACGTAGGGAACAGAAAGGCCACATTTTATCAGAAATAAGTTTGTCTTGGCTCCGGAGTGACTTGATCATCAAACAGTAGAATCAGTCATCCACGTCAGTTTCGAGTAAAATCCAATGGTAAACTTGCAAGTCAATTATCCAAATTCAAATGGATTTGGCCGAATAAATGACCGAACACTGTTCAAGGAGCACTTTGTGAAACAAGAATTGTAACAAATTATTGAATCGGTCACACGAGAAAGTATCTCTGCTATCCGATGCTGCAAATTCAAGAAGTACATGGCGGTAAAATGATTGAAAACTGGTGTTGCCAGAACGGTACTTCGAAGAAAAATGGCTGCAAGCCCGAAATTAAACACACAAACATAACTGACATCGAAAAAGGCTAAGCGGAAGTCCGAATAATCAAAAGACTTTTCGATAGCTATGTCTCCAAGTAAAGATGCACAAAATAAGAAAAAATGGGGAAGCATATTCTTAAATTAATCCAATGAATACATATTGGCTTAAATATTATTCCTTGTAAACAGAGTGGCTTGTGAGTTTATCGCACCCGTAATACATAATATTTCACGTTAACGTTGAGTGCGTTTCCCTCCCGAAGTTAAGAGACAAAATAACTTTATTTCCAAACAAACTTTGTAAACACAAACACATGTCATTGATATTTTGGTTACCATTTCTTGGATAAACAGAAATAGTGATCACTTCTGTAAATACAATGTCATCAGTGTCAAAGTATGCAAATATAGTATCTTCACTATAACATCATGAATATGTTGGATACTGTCAAAATTCACGTACTATTCCACTCGAAACACGACGGAATTTTCCACTTCCAACGATTTCCAGTTGTTTTGGATCCTCAGCCTTTTTGTTTTCAAATGATTTTACCTCACCACTCTCATAACGCGAAGTTCTAAAATTGAAGATGAGAAAGAATAGACAAGATAAGAACAACCACGCAGAGGAAAGAAAGGCCTTTCCTTACTTTTGGCCTACTTCCTATACTGAGCAAACAACCCAACAGCTGGGACTGTTCCTCTAGATTTCCCTTATATCGCGCTAAGAGATACAGAGTACAATGGACGCACGGTTATCAAGAGTTCAGTGTACAGAGGCTACTCATATCAAGGAGGGTAAGGAAATAGCCTCAGTCTTCTGTTGGATTAGCAATTGCGGACATAAGATTTCTTTAAAAATCGACACTATTATGCTACAAGTAATAAATTGGCCTGCATAAAAAAGCGGCAGACTTTTCCAATCCCGCTCATGTCTTAAGAAATTCATTATCAAATATGAAATCGCAAAATTAAGTCAGTATGGCTATATTTACAGATTAGATAATACTATTCTTTTTATTTTGACACTATTTCATTTGAGATCCTCGGTATAGGAAAAAACTTACACAATTTAGTACTATCACACACCAATCTTTAGAACACATTACAAATGTTTTCTAATCATCTACGATACTAAACAAGACAAATGAAGGAAGGTCGTTGAACTGCCTGCGGCGACAAGCGCGTTCGCTAAAGTAGCACACATGTCGACAACGAGCTTCAACATCTACACTCTTCCTGAATGCCGCAACCCACGCACGTCCACAGGACAGCAACCGTTTCCCGCTTCGCCCCCGGTCCTACGTACGGCATATAACGCAGTGGCCGAGGGGGAAACGGCGCATGAGTCACACCAAACTGCGTGAAAGCCTCAGGGGAAGCTCTATCTCGCAGCCTCCCTCCTGACGCGCCCTTCGCACCCACTCCGCTCGCCCCTCCCCTCCCGCGCTTGCTCCGCCCCGCTGCGCACAAAGGGAGGAAGGGCCGCTCCCGCCCTGGGCTAAAATAATAGGCCACGTGACGAAGCGCGCATCGTCGCATCGGGGAGGCCGAGCCAGGCGGCGCCGTGGCGCCTAACATCCATCGTTCAACATTTCATAACTATATCGTTTGACCAGCTCGTAAACTGGGGTCTATCAATAAACGGCCCATAAACCCGGATTCTTTTTTAGACAACGAAATGACATTTGTTCACGGTCTAAGTAAGTATGGTCTCCGTTCAAACTAGTCAACGTTTACTAAGATTTTTTTCTGAAATTAAGTCCCATTTAGCCGTAGCAGAATGCTCATTCACTGCTCCCACAATACATTATTTGAAAACACAAAAATGGAAGCTCAATATTCAAATGTGCACAGTACACAAGTTATAGCGACATATCAGAATGTGTGAACTCCATAATTCATTAGCATTTACTTTCAAGCGAATTCTTGATTTTAAACTTTTTGAACTCCACCAAAAATATGTAAAATCAAAGAATATTGAATTAATTTAAATAATGAAGAAACTATAATTATCACATCAGAAAATGTTCCATCCAATGACATCACCACTTCAAAACTCACTATTCGACTTTGACTTAATACGTTTTGATTTGATGCTTCTAACACAACACTTACTTTGCAATGCTTTTCTACTTTGCAGAGCATAAACGAAAACAAAGAAGTGAATTTGTAGCAGTGTAGCCATTGCCAGAAGCTCCAATACAATAGAACCAGCCCTGCTCCCAAAACCAAGGCCTACGCGACAAACTGGCCTGACGGGACGGGACGAGACCTAGGCATGCTTGAAGAACATAACGTGTAGACGCTTCAAAGATCCTGTAAATGAATCACTATCTATAAAAATATATTTTAGTGAGTCGCATAAATATGTCATTTTTTATTGGAGTTAATCTGTAAGGATTTGAGTTATCGCTTCCACAAATACTGAAGCGGTTCCTACATTCGAATCAGAACATTACATATATGCAACATTTCTCCCATCAATAGTAACAGTTTATAGTAACTTTTAAGTAAATAAAAGCACTTCTCAGCTTCATTTGAAAGTTCCAGAGCGGCTTCCTCCTAAAGGGCGTGACGAGAGAGAAAATAATGGGCCACGTGCCGAAGTCCGCGCTGCCTCTGCAAGCGACCCGCGCACGCCTCGCCTACGTCACGCTTCCGTCCCCGCCCTGCTTCGCCGGCGGGGCCGCCGCGCCGATAGAGCCGTAGACGAGAACCAGATAGCTTCCGAGGAAGCGCTAACAAGACGCGAAGGAGCGCGCCGCTCGCGGCTGCGATAGGCGCAAGTGGGCGGCGCCCGATGTTTGTGGAAGAGCTCTTGCAGGCGAGACGCTGCGGCGGCGGCTGCCTGAGGTGATGGACCGGAAGGGGGAGGGAGAGGAGGGCGAGGAAAGGAACGAATTGAGACTCGGCAACTGCAGTCGAGAATGCTGAGACTGAGGGGAGCAGAGAAGACGAGACAATTACGGCAAAATGGGAGGTACACAGATAAAGCGAAAGAATAGTAAAAAAGAAATAATGAAGAGAAGAAAGTATTTAGGAGAGCAAAGCGGTACAGGTCTAGGTGAAGTGCAATCAGAGGCGATTTGGTACGGGTAAAAGGAACAGAGGCGACTGTCAGCAGAAGATAGGAAGGAGTTAAGGTCAAAAGGTCAGAACAGC
Source organism: Teleogryllus oceanicus (assembly GCA_964035755.1). Lineage (NCBI taxonomy): Eukaryota > Metazoa > Arthropoda > Insecta > Orthoptera > Gryllidae > Teleogryllus > Teleogryllus oceanicus. The sequence continues at coordinate 125,879,296 of CAXIVR010000003.1, read as the reverse complement.
AGTCGACGGGGTGGGGGCGCCTAGGCCGGGAACAAAACAAAGTAGTAAAGGGGTGAGGCCAAAAGAAAAGGGCGGATTCAGAAGATAGGCGAGCCCGCAAAGGGCGGGGGCTGGACTGCCTGCGTTCATAGAGATTGCCAGGCACAAAAGCCAACGCGGCAGAGATTGCAGGCGCGGACACAGCGCTCTCTCCTCCCGTCCCCTCTCGCAGCCGACACGCGCCCTGCGGCGAGAAGCAACGGCGTCTTCCGTGGGCGCTGTCGCGGGCGGACGGCCAAGGCGCCCCCGCGCGGGGCCCCGCGCCGTCCTAATAGAGCGGACGCAGCCTCTATTTCGGGGAGCGTACGGCGGCGCGGCGCGGCGTGGAGGAGCGCTGCGAACGCGTGCCGCCGCCGCCGCCGCCGCCGCCGCCGCCGCGGGAGGAAGCTGCGCGAGGAGCGCCGCGCACACCCCTCGCCGGCGCCACCTCCCGCAGAGAAAAGACCCGGCACTTGGGCGGCGAAATTATACGGCCGCACTTTACGCTCTTTGGAGCCCTTTAACAACCCAGGGCATCGATCACTTTCAAGCTTTGCGATGAACAATCTATTGAAATGGGAGTACATTTATTCGGAGAATTCTCGTTCGATACGTATTTTCTTCTGTTACCTTAATTGTAATATCGAAAGAACAGGTTTGCTTGGTTCCGTAGTGTATGTCCACTCTGTGACCGTGTCGTGTAGCAAACGTTTATAAGAAAACAGTTTAAGGCACAAGTTACCCCGTCTCTCGATTACGCCCAGTTGTTCTAACCACTGAACTATAGGAAAACTTAGGTTAGCCACCCCGGTTCGATTTCCTGTCCAACAACAAATTCTTTAAATTATTCACTAATTTTCTAACAGTACATACAATGCTACGAGTTAAGGTGCAAAACTTGCTATGAATATTGCCAATATCGTAAGCATACAAGTGATTTCTCTAAAGGATTAAGGTATGGCTAACTCTTGAAGGTATGGACATCTTTTACGTTAATTTAACATGAAAACTTGCATCATTTTATAAAACACTTCTCATACCAACATTTTGTTACTATAGGATAACCAGGTTGTTTTTGAATAAAAATAACTACAAAGCATACCAACTACTGCGCGGCGGCTTATTAATCCCATATCTGACGTGTGATTTACCACTTCATTACCCGTGTAATGCCTTTCACTGCAGGTGTTGTACTACTAGTAGTGATTGTAGGCAATTACAAATGCTTCCCGTACAGGATGCAAAAATGTTGAGTTCGCAGGGAAGCTAAGTTCCCTGGAGGAGCGTGGTGGTGAGCGAGGTTCAAGTACAGAGACCAAGTCCGATGAAGTGTGAAACAAGTTTAATTGAAAAAAGTAGAGCTGCAGAGCAGCGTGAAGTGAATACAGCAAGGTTTCTGGGCTGTCTGCCTGTTATCAACGCTAGAGGATCCTTATATAGAAAACAGGGAAATTTACGAGGCCATTACGCCACCCCCGCCAGAACTCTACATGTCCTGGACGCAATAAACTAACATTACTGTCCGAGGCCTTTTCCCCTTTTGAAGTCACTCTCTCATAATTTTCTACAAATTCCTGCTTCTACAATCTGAAACCATGTTAGCGTTGACAGCGGTTTTGGGAGCCCTCTCATAAATGTTCTTAAGATAAGCAACAGAGCGCCTGCTCCGGACGCGACCCTAATTTAGATAATTTTTGAAAAGCGATATTTCTCTCGCGTACATATTTGAGAGAAATATCCATTGCTTCTCTTACGCAATACTTCATACTATGTACTTAGGTGCATTTACCATTACACCTCCCCCCTTAGAAAAAGTTTTGATCAACAGATGAAAACTTTTCTAACGGAAAGCTTTACTTGAGCTTCTCGTACGTGTGGATATGGGTAGATGTTCTTTCTCGCCATCGACTTCAGTTATGCTGATAGATTTTGATGAATGAGCAGGAGATAATGTGGAATTTATTTCTGCAGTGGAAGACTGCTCATCATGAGTTCCAGAGTTTTGATAACTTACAATTCTTCCTGCTCCCGAATAATTATGAATATTAATACAGAATCTTTCTCTTGTTTCTTTCCAACAATTCTTTGCGAACATCTGTCCCATAACCAGTAAGTGCAATTTCTGCATCTTTTACACAACAAAAACATACACAACATGAAAATATTACAACAATTAGTATACCAAAAACTGAACTACCTGTAATTACATGAGCATACCAATAAGAATAATTCTTTCTTTCTTGTTCCTCAATTAGTTTCTCCACCTCATCAACTTTAACACTAGCAATTTTTAATCATCAACTGAAGACATAATATTAACTAAAGGAATATCTAATTCTAAAACCTCAGGAGTTTTAACCTTGTTATTGTCGAAGCAACAATCATAATTGATCGGTGTACTTGGCAAGAAATCATTAGTTAAATTACTCTCTAGAGTAGATATAGCATACAAAGTTACATAAGTAGAAAAAGCTTTACATCTCTGCTTCAAACTTAACTTTCCTTCTTTTTGTATTGTAATGTGTTCGGATTTATCTCCACACAGAACAGTCAGTCTTTCTTGCCTTGGAGTTACAAATAACCACTGGTTACTTAGAAAAAGTGGTATCCAAAAAGTTCTTTCTAAACGAATTATTCTAGTCTCACAATTATTTGGCATAATAGCAGTAGATGGATGGAGAGTGATGCTTCGCAATCCACCCCAGGAATATAAGTATAAATTGGTACATCTTCCTTACATACATAGTTTAACATACTAGTTTGAAAACATTTTGACAACTCATCATTCGACATTTTACCATAATGTTGCCTCATGGAATCACTAAAAATAAACTCTTTGCTTGAACTTACAAATACATATGTGTTGGTTCCTTTGGACACGGGAAAAGGTAGGATCTTATAGAGATGATAGATGTTGGGGGAGAGAAGAGGAATTTCTAATACATACACCAAATATTGCTTTAAAGCATACACATGGGGAATTATTATCTTTTGAAGTTCAGGAAGGGGAAAAGGAGGATAATCCAAACCATTTGGCAGTATCTGGCTTTCCATTACCTTTTTGATCTTATCAGTAGTAATGAGTTGTGGCTGCAGCGTTCCCTGCTCTGCATGGACAAAAGCATCTAACAAAATTTCAAATGAATGCTGACATTCATCAATACCTCTTTGCAATATTCTTATTTGCTCATTGATCTGACTGATGTTATCTATCTCCGTTTCTAATGCATTAATTTTGTTTTCAGTATAATTTGCTAATTTATTCAAATTTTGTTTTAAAGTTTTCTCATTTTGGTTTACTCTTTGAATCGTTAAGTTAACAGAACTTAATGTTGATTTTATTACCGTCATTTGATCTTTGGAAATGTGTAAAAATTCACTTTGCTCTTTTTCTAATTCTGAAATATGTTTGTTATATTCCTCTGCATCCGATTGTGTTAGCGTTCCAAAAAGTACTTTTGCTACTTCTCCCACAAAATTTAATACTCCTCTTTTTGTTCTTACCGCTCTTTTATTAAAAGTTTCGGCATGCTTTGAATCTACCATATATTCGCAAACTAAATCTTTCAAATTATCAATATAATATGTTTTAGATCTCATATATTGCTGAAAAGCTCCACAGTCTGTCAGATGATACCAATTTGCTACCGATACTTTATTACAATATTCTGCTACCTTCCTATGATGTTCTTTAGTACTCTTCCAAAGCTCCTTAATTGGTTCTAAATTTATATAGCTTACTACTTTCCATTGCATTGGGTAAAAAGAAACAGTTCCAGCTTCATCAAAATAAATCCCGGTTTGCGATTGTAGCTGCTCCACTTCTTGTCCATTTGCCAGTTCCCACCACCATAATAACGCCACTAATATCACCCAATTCTTAAGAGCCCTCATGCTTCGTTTCGTTTCCTGAAACGGGAGAAAAGTATGGTTTCAGTCTGTTGGTATGTACTTCCTGATGCTTACGTTTACCCACCTCTTGAATAATTGCATTAGGTTCCTTCATCATCTTTACTTCATATGGACCTTTCCATAATGGTTCTAACTTATGCCTAGCTTCAATTCTTAACAATACTAAATCATTTACCTTAAACTTTACAGGATTGGCTTTTGTTTTCTCTCTTGATTTTCCTTGAATTATATCAATTTTTCCTTAGCAATTTTGTGACAATTCTGCATTTTAAATTTAACATTATGTATTATTTCATCATAATTGTACAAAGGTTGCGAGTACTTTGTAAAATCCCTGGAATATTACATCTCCTACCGTATAATATCTCATAGGATGTGAACTTAGTGATACTATGTGGAGTAGTATTGTGAAAAACACGCAAACGGTAACCACGTATTCCAATTAAAGACTTCGGATCACAAAAACAACGTAAGTACGTTACAAGCGTTTTATGAGTCCGTTCCAACGCTCCACTGATCTCCGAATGATACGCTGCAGTGTTTATTTTTTCAATCTTAAACAACTTGCATATTCTTTTAAATACATCAGACATAAAATTACTCCCTTGATCAGTGACTATAGAGTTTGGAATACCGTATATTAATATTACCTTGTTCACAAACGCATCTGTTACTTCTTCCACAGTTTGATTCTTAATAGGAATAGCGATAACATATTTACTTAAATTGTCTTGGCAAGTTAAAATATATCTAAAATTGTCTTCCGTAACTGGAAGGGGACCTACCACATCGAGATAAAGTTTACTAAACGGTTCGTCCTGAGTATCAGTCACTTCTAATTGCTGCTTTACTTTGTGATGGGGGTCTTTATTCATTTGACACACCTTGCAATTCCTAATATAATCGGCTACGTCCTTCTCCATTCCCATCCAACTGGTATATAATTTCCTTTCCCTGGTGACCACCTACCGGGCAATTATGCATTTCTTTAATAATTGCTAATTTCCTCTCATTGCTTATTTGCTCTACATTAAATTGCATGCATTCTACAGGATATCTACTTAAACAATCAGCATTACAATTTTTGATCCCTGCTCTGTATTTGATTTCATAATCGTATTCTTCTAGCAATAATGTCCATCTCAATAATCTTGAACTCGGATCTTTCACATTAAAGATCCATATTAGTCCTTTGTGATCCGTAACGACTGTAAATTTTCTACCAAGTAAATAAGGTCGAAAGTGTTTACAAGCCCAGACGATAGACAAACACTCTTTTTCCACGGTACTGTAATTAATTTCCGCCTTGTTCAGGGTTCTACTTGCGTAAGCTATTGGCTTATCCTCACCTAATTTACCTTGTGAAAGAATTGCTCCAATTGCATATCCACTAGCGTCAGTCGTCAATATGAAAGGCTTGGTAAAGTCGGGATATTGTAAAAGGGGTGCTTCAGTTAACTTTTGTCTCAGTAAATCAAAACTGTTCTGTTCCTTTTCTGTCCATTGCCATTCAACATCCTTCTTTAATAACTCTGTCAATGGTCTTGCTATTGTGCTAAACCCATCGATAAACTTCCTATAATATCCTGCTAAACCTAAAAATGACTTTATGTCCTTCGGATTTCCTGGTCTCGGAAATTCTGTTACTGATTGAACCTTTCGCGGATCAGGTTTTACTCCTTTTGTTGTCACTACATGACCTAAGTAATTTAATTCTACCTTCAAAAATTCACATTTGTCGGGTTCAATTTTGATATTATGTTTTCTCAGTTGCCCGAGTACTTCCCTTAGCTTTTTGTTATGTTCGGCTAATGTTTCTCCCATTATCAACACATCGTCCATGTAGCAAAAGCACCTGTCACCAATTGACTCGTGCAAAATTGAGTTCATCATTCGTTGAAACGTAGCAGGAGCTGATTTTAAACCAAAAGGCATACGCGTGTACTCATAATGGCCGCTAGCCGTACTAAATGCAGTTTTGCATTGATCCTCTGGTTCGATTGGCACTTGTAAATACCCACTGGCACAATCGAGAGCAGAAAAGTAACGCGATCTTCTATTTTATCCAAAATATCCTGAATATTTGGAAGAGGATAGCTATCTCCTACTGTTACGTCATTAAGTCGTCTAAAGTCCACGCAAATTCGCCACTTCTTTTTGCCAGTTGCATCGATCTTTTTCGGAACTACAAGCAAAGGAAAATTCCATTCACTCTTACTATGAGTAATTATTCCGTCATTTAGCATTTGTTCTACTTGCCTCTGAATTTCCTCCTGATGAGCTTGAGGTAACCTATAATTTTTTAAAGTAATTGGTCTACCTTTAGGAATAGAGGGTGTGGATATAATGTTTTGCCGCTGTCGTACTAGTCAGTTTGTCTCCTGGTAATTTAAAAACATCTACAAATTCACTACATATATCTCTAATATCTTTAGCTCCTTCCTCTATATGTTGCAATCTCAAGTTATCATATAATAATTCTATTCTCCGCCTTGTGAACGCGTCTTCATTCGTCCTATCACTAGCATTATTTAACTGAGTCGGAGGTTTCTTTAATATTGGTGTCTCCCGTACTACTAACGTTTCGGGCGTGACATTCACAATAAGACACGGAAACGTTTCATCGCAATTCGTTAAAGTTGACGCACAGACTATTCCTGGCTGCAATAATTGTTGCTCTACATACCTCACTCCTTTTCTGTGGTCAGGAATTGAACTACTGACTCACTGAAAGGTGGTATTGCAATATTTTTAGTAAACACATAATTATTCCTTAAAAGCCAATCTTGTCCTAATATAACATCAATATTTCTAGGCAATTTATTTACAACATAATATTCTATTGGTTCACTGCAATTATTCAGAGTTAAAGTTACCATACCTTTTACCTTGATATTTTTTCCACTAATACCTTGAATCTCAATTACATCATCGCTTTGGGCAATATTTTTGTCTAATGAGGATTCCCTTACTAAAGATACCTGGGCCCCTGTATCGATTAAGGCTATTCCTAAGCCTCCTTTAATTTCCGGACACAATACATATACCTCGTATGGTCCCAAACCACTTTTCATGTAACTGGTTTTATCAAAGGCGTCCCCTTGTTTTACGCAGTTAACCTCCCGCGACTCCTTGTCGCATCCTAGGTTCATCACAGTAACTATATCACGTGAGTCTCTATCACAACTGCTAATCCTTACAGTATCTATATCACGCGAATCTCTTTCACAGCTGTGATTTCCCAGTATCCATATCACCTACGCAGCCATTAGGTAGAGTTACTTGCGGCTGCTCAAGCAACTCTACTGCCTGTTTCCCTGTTTGCAATTCCTAGTTTCATGATTTCGCCTACCGCATTTGGCGCATTTTGGTTCATTATTGCAAACCCTAGATATATGACCAGTTCCTGACACTTAAAACATTTACAGTGTTTACAGCAGTAACATTAACTTCCTTTTTAATATGCGTACCTTGTTGCTTCCTAGAATCATACCGCGTATTCTCGTAACGCGAATTCCATTGCCCCTGATTATTCTTGTACCTTTGCGATTTCACTTCACTTTCTTCTTGTAGAGCGGTTTCAACAATTTGTGCTAAAGATTCCTCTTCTCCTTTAGCTTTAACAATATATTTTATCCTTTCATCTTTCAGTCCCGCAATAAACGTTCCCTTTAAGAATTCTCCTATTAACTGCAGACCTCCTTCTACATAACGCGCATTATCTTTCTGTTCTAATTTTTCCAACCTGCCTTTTACTTCCCTTCTCAGATCTATAGCCATGCTATCTACTCGCGAACCCCATTGTGCAACTGTTTCATTTGATCCTGCTTCGACGTGAATAATACGCCCGCGTAATATTCTAACGTACGCCGTACAGAGAAGTTTTCCTCTAATATCGCTCTAACCTGTTCCCAAGTTTCGCGTTCTGTTCGTGCTAATAACCTATCTTTAGCATTGCCAGTAATTTTTGATTCAATGAATTTCAAAAGTAATGATTGTTTATTGGGGTGTACTACTTCCGTTGCTGCCTCAACTCCTTCTATAAATTCTCTTAGATGTCGTGGATTACCATCAAAGTTACGCGATATTAATTTTACTGCTTGTATAACTGATATATAATTTTCCTCATTAGCGCCAATATCATCATCTGCCATGGCTGGATTAACCTCTTACCAAGAAAAGATGTAGGGTGGCTTGAAGATGCGCAGTTCGGGCCTCCAGTGATGGCTTCGCAGCTCCCCTCAGGGTAGAGGACCCTCTCGCGGCGCAGGCTGCCAACGGCTTATCACCGAAGACGTCCCTCGGGCTCGTCAGCGGCTGCTGATGCTGGCCTCCAAACCACGGACTCGGCTTCTGCAGGCGGTGAACGGTTACCACGGCGCCTTGTGGATTCCTCTGGAGCGTTGTTCCCTCGAGAAAGGCTCCGGCCCACCTCGGTACAGGCGCGAAGTCTCTCAGCCCGGCCGTCAGCAGAAAGTACTTGAATTCGCTGTGCTCCTCAATCCAAGCCGCTGCCACCATGTAATGCCTTTCACTGCAGGTGTTGTACTACTAGTAGTGATTGTAGGCATTACAAATGCTTCCGTACAGGATGCAAAATGTTGAGTTCGCAGGAAGCTAAGTTCCTGGAGGAGCGTGGTGGTGAGCGAGGTTCAAGTACAGAGACCAAGTCCGATGAAGTGTGAAACAAGTTTAATTGAAAAAAGTAGAGCTGCAGAGCAGCGTGAAGTGAATACAGCAAGGTTTCTGGGCTGTCTGCCTGTTATCAACGCTAGAGGATCCTTATATGAAAACAGGAAATTTACGAGGCCATTACGCCACCCCCGCCAGAACTCTACATGTCCTGGACGCAATAAACTAACATTACTGTCCGAGGCCTTTTCCCCTTTTGAAGTCACTCTCTCATAATTTTCTACAAATTCCTGCTTCTACAATCTGAAACCATGTTAGCGTTGACAGCGGTTTTGGGAGCCCTCTCATAAATGTTCTTAAGATAAGCAACAGAGCGCCTGCTCCGGACGCGACCCTAATTTAGATAATTTTTGAAAAGCGATATTTCTCTCGCGTACATATTTGAGAGAAATATCCATTGCTTCTCTTACGCAATACTTCATACTATGTACTTAGGTGCATTTACCATTACACCCGTAATTGAAACGTGTTAGGTGAATGCCTTCGTCTTCCCCTCTTTGCGCCGTCATTTTGGTAACCCTGGGTAATGCAGCCATACTGTTTCCTTCTCCATATATAAACAATATAAGTCATAACGTCCACTCACCTGCCGCTCGTGGCTCCTTCCGCCCCTCCCCTGCCTCGGACGGCCCCCCAACCCTCGGCTCGTCGCGCGTGACTCAACGGGCGGCAACGGCTCTCCCTGCCCGGCCCAGCCCAGGCCGCTATCACAACCTCCGGCCTCCCCTCGCGTCTGCCCTTCCCGGCTCCCACTCCCGCTCCCTTCCCCCTCGGTCGGACGGCCACGGCGCGGCGTTTGCTAACCCCCTTTTTTTTCCCCGGGCCGGCACGGCACCGCACCCGGCCCGGGGCGGCGGCGGCTGCTCGGCGGCGCCGCGTCCGCCCGGGAGCGCGAGGACGCGCAGCTGGACGTCGACGACGTCGACATGGTCCTCTCGCCTCTTTCTCACATTCAGACACGCACTCCCGGCACGCCTGCTCGGCTCACGCCTCCCCGCGCGGCCGCGGCGGAGGGGCGTTGGCGGCGGCGGGGTCGCCCACGCCGCGCGCGTGCACCTCCAGTCGACCGAACGCCCGGTCGCGCGCGCCAGCGCCCGCGCACCACGGCCCGGCGGCCACTGACGGCTGCGAGCGAGCGGGAGGGCGCGGATGCTGCGCCGCGCGCTGGCGCTGGATCGATGCCCAGGGCGGCCCGCCCCCCGAACGCGGCGTTCGCAGCCCCGCGCCCGAAACGGCGCCCGGCGACGCGCGCCCAATCACCTGCCCTGGGAGGAAGGCGCGGTCGAAAAACCCACGCCTCTTCAGGTTTTGGACAGTAGATGGATGAAACGAGCAATACTGTGCTTGAAATGGGATTTCTACATCAAATACGTTTTCGCCGCCGGCAAATGATCCCACAAATCAGATAAACGATTTTTCCATAATTATTTTAAAAATTTCCACAATTAAAAAAATAAGAACTAATCATTTCCGATCTAATGTTCAAATAGCAAATTGGGACCCTTCACCGCTTTCAATATATTGAAATGTACACAAAGTAATATTGTATTACAAAAACCAGTACAATGCAGTGGGCGACGCATTGACATATTCCCAGCCATCGATACCTCAGTTTAAATAAATTTACAGGTTTCAGAATATTACACGTTATTCACTCTAAGCACACAATTACGTGTTGAATGGGCAAGAGAGAAAATGGTGATTCATTCAAAGCTGCTAAAAAATAATTTCAGTGAAAAAAGTATCCAGAAAATGCAATACCAATCTATAATTTCGTGGAAGTTTCATGACTTTTGCAGACCATACGAAGTTCCCTGAAGGAGAGATCAGATCATAATACATTTTTTTACCAGTTACAGCCGTTACAGAATTGGGAGAAGTTTTCTTGTATTAAATAATCATTTGTCAAAAAAAAAAAAGAACTTTTGGAGACATTAACAAAGCGCATCCTTCTCACATACGTGAGCGTTTACACCACCAGTTTTCTCATTTACGATTAAGGTTCCTCAATAACAGTAAATACTAGCAGTAAAAAAACATTCGTTTCACTAGATAAATTTATTTCGTTCACGCCTTCTTTCCCCGGCCTTCTTTCTCTTCCATTGGCAGGCGAGCGCTAATCGCGACTCCCACGTTGGAGCGGTGAATGTCATCCTCCCCGTCGCTCCCCCGCCTCCCGGCGCGCCACCGCCTCTGCCGCCGACCCGGCCGCGCGCCAAACGGCTCCCCGAACCGCTGCGCTGCTGGCGCGACGGGGTAGAGGGTGGCGCCACCCCACCCCGCGCCGCTCGCAGCCGTGTCAAGGACGAAAAACACGCTTGAAAGTGATTTAAAAAT